>OZ008369.1:87459477-88704882 GCA_963931995.1 Phaonia tiefii | reverse complement strand
AGTTGTTTGTTGAAATCTTCTGAAAACATCGCTGTTTGTCACAATAAAGAATCAAAAAGCTGCATATGTTCAATTCACGAAAACTATGCTTGCAAACATTACATACCATGAAGGGATAGGGGAGAGCTTCTCACAATCAGAGATAGTTATAGTTTACACTAACTGATTGGGACCTACAGTTTTACACCGGCTCCGAACGGTTTTTTCAAAAACTTTTTCCTTAGTAAGTACTCGACAATGTCGCCGTCACTAAGCGAGGTGACCGTCCCCGAAAGAAATATAAGGTGGTCAGAGCAGGGATCGAATTCACGTTGTCATGTACAAGAGTCGCGCACACTACCCATTGCACCACCGACGGCAACATGTACATGGTTCCTGCAATATTTTGATGGGGTCGTTATTTTTCAGCGTCTATGTTTCAGCCGGCCGTTATGGAACAGACGCAGAATTTAATTTTTTGTATCGAAACTGGATTTTTGTTTCTTTGCTTTTGCTCTGCCATTGGCCAGTAGTGTTGGCTCATCCAGCATCGAAGAGCTTCAGTGGCAGGGTCATCTATTTAACTTGAAACGCAAGAGTGACCGTATAATTAATCATGCTGCTCATTCGCGCCTCAGTCGACTTATCAGTCTAGCCGCCAGCTTTAACGGGTTCCGATAAAGCCATTGCCTGGGATATTCTTCTAGGAAGTAGTGAGCTGCTTGGATTGTCTTATGAAGTAATCATTTCTGGCCTCTCCTAAATGAGTGGCTATCAGAAACTTCCCACCCCCACGGTCAGTTCCATGTTCCAACAAACTTTTTTTAGCCCATTTTAAGCTGAATTTTTTGCTGTTGTTGATAACATATTTTTTTGAATGTTCTCGATGGAAGCCTGTTTCTAAATCCCCCATTAAATGTAGGTAGGGAAAACTCAAAGAATCGAATGTCATGGGGCAATACATAATGTACGACTGGAGTTAAAAAAGAAGTCAAGCTGTAGAACTTGCGTACATTGAATAAGTTTTTGAAGACCCAACATGTTGTTTGTCCATTGTTTTTTACCTCCGCGTATAATTTATTTAAATTTTCTCAACGAATTAGTCTGAATTGCGTTTATTAAAATATTTAAGACAATTTATTTCCGTGCTCGTATTGAAAACTTATAAATTTATATTCATGCAAAGACTAATAATGAATTTGTTCCTTTCTTTTTTCTTCCTATCTTACATGCCCGTGCTCCACATCTTGCTCATTGGCTCCTCTACCAGGTGGTACTACTCCTGTGGCAAATATATGAAAATCTTGTGCAATTTATTTTAAATGGACTTATTGAGTATTAATTGAATTCTCGTTTCTCTTACAGATCCTTATCACCTGACTTTACCTCAAAACTTGCAACAGTATTCGACAAACTTCTACTATACCAACACAGCTGCGGCTGTTGCGGCTGCGGCCACTCAGCCATATCATCACTCACATCCACAGTCGTCAGTGGCGGTGGCAACTGCTGCTGCTGCTTCGGCAATATCGCCGTCATCATCAGTTCGACCTCCTCCTCAGCTTAGTAGTTATGACAATTCATCACTGTTAATGCCTCAGCATCATCATCACCATCATCTGTTGTCCTCAACGTATTCCATGGACAGGCGATAGCAGCAGCAGCTGTAGTTCTATAGAACACAAGAGCAACAACAAACAATATTAATTTAAAAAATTTTTGTCAAACAAAAAAACAACAAATTAACAAAATTATAGAAAACAGAAAATATACAAAGAATGCAATCGAAAAAGAAAAACTGTAACTGGGCACAAGTGCAATAAAATAAGAAGAAAAAACTTTAAAAAACATTGATGAGAATGATGAGAATTGAAATAAAAGAGAAATCGTTATATACTATACTATACATATATATTATACATGAATGTAGTACGAGTATAAATCAAATGGAATAAAAACCAAATATTGTGTTGTATTGTCTATAGAGAGTATTATTGTATTATTACGATTTGCAGTTTTATTTTGTATGTATTATTGTATTTTGTACTGTGTATTATTATTGAACTCCTACTACTTGTACTTGTATTATTATTTTCCATTTGTGAAATGAAAAACTATTGACTATTATTACTGTACTATGAGTATATTGATAAATGTATTGTGTATTTCAGTATTTTGTGTAAATTGAATTGTGTTACCTCCAAAAGGGAGGTAGAATGTACTATTGCAATAACTCGAAAACAGTGGTGGGCAAAAAAAATGTAATCACAAAATTATTTCAAAACGATTTATGTGTAAAATGCGATAGAACGTGTTTGTAGCTTCTCGCAAATATTGTATACTTGTGTCCAAACATATTGTGACAAATGTGACAGACAACAAAGAAACAAAAATGCACACATCTTAAATTTATGAAAACAATACTTGCAAACATATCCATGGTTCTTGTAATATGTTGCTGGGGACAGTTTTTGTCTTATGGTTTACCGACCAAGATTAGCCCATTTCGAAGGTTAACTCCGTTGACTCACGCTAATCCAGAAGATTACTCAAACAATATTAAACTGTAAAAACTGAAGTTTAATTTTTAAACTCATTTTAACCCGGTGTACAATTTCATGCAACACTGCTAAGTACCTAAAAAATACTAACATATTAAAAACATACACAAAAAAGCAATTGAGACAGACCAAAGAATTAGACGACCAGAAGATGTGCGCAACTTGGCAACCCTGGTAAAAGAGAACCAAAAAGTGCTAGGAGTTCACTCAAACGCATTTCTCTCTCGCGTCATATCTTGCTTATTTCATACTTTTTGCATAGTTTATGCAATTTTACTTCAACATGGTTGGAATTTGTATAGTTATATACAATAACACTATCAAAAAGCTGCTCGTGTATTGAAATATTCAATGAAGAGAGTAAGAGAGAGAGTAGAGAAGTACTAGGTTTTCACTCGTTTTGTTTGTTGGCATTTGAGTGAAGAGATATTTTGACTGTCTACTTGTACATCGTTTTTGACCAAAGCAGATCGAGCATTTTCCAATTCGTCGCCACCACTAACGTTTTTTGAAGGTCACTCCGCCGCCGATATTTGTGACTCTCATCGGTTTAAAATGTAAGCTGATTTCACCGACAGGCCCGATTTTACCAACTGATCCAATTTTAAAGGTTCAGTTATTTTAAAAATTAATTTAATTTTTCTGTTGTGCAGCCATTTTAGATAGCACGAAGTTGCTTCAAATTATTTTAATTACAAAGTTGCCATCTGAAATGACGAATTAATCTCAAATTAAGGTCCAATTAGTCTTGACGGTTGACGGTAAGCGATCAGCTGTTTGAGTTGGGGTTGCATTTTGCATGTGTTAGAGAGAGACGACTAAAATTGACGGTTTACAACGGTAGACTTCTGCAGGTTGCAGAATCAACTGTCAACCGTCAGCCGTCAAGACCGATCAGCTGTTATTGTTATTGCTTTTACTTCGACATTTTGTGCGCGGTAATACACAATTACACGGCAACCACAATTTTTCATTGTTCTATTTGATTTGACACAATCACTTTTTAACACAAAACTCATGCATGCAAATTATATTTTGTACAAATGCTCTTTGATCAGTTTTTTTGTTTTGTTTTGTTTTTCTACCGTTTAACACACATAACTAACCGCGCAATCCGTCTACCGTCAACCGTCGAGACTAATTGGACCTTTAGTTTGTGTAAACGGCAAATATTAGAGAACAAGGTTATCGTTAACCCGGTCGCGATAAACTGCGGTGTAAATGCGACATTACAATTTTCGAATCAAATGTATCATCGAGTCAAATCTGTGAGATAACTCGTTTGTAAAACTCAGTTATCTTTATTGAGTTGTGCAAACTCAATCTGCCAATGTGAAAGCCGACGAGTATAACTTCTATATTACTGAACTGAATCAATATTAACAAAGCTTGACTGACGCATGCTTACAGTTCGTGACGTTTTACTATTAAAGAGCATTTGATGTCAGATGTTTCGTGATCCATCTCGCAGTAGCTACATCACCAACGACAGTAGAATTATAAAAACGACTTTGTACTTACTGCCAGTGGACATCCCTGATTCTCCCACGAAATCTTCAGATCCCTCCAATAACTTTAAGTAGACTAGTTATTTATTACATATCTGCACAAGACGTATTGAATGGTCATTCAAGACAATTGATTTTTTTTCAAGACATATACTGTAACGAAGTTGGGATAACCAAGTACTTTGGGTTACTGTCGATAAAGCATTCGTATATGTGCGTATGAGCGTGTGTGCATCAAAACACAGTACGATAGCAAATGTCTTGAAAGGCCACTCAAGATGTTTTGTGCAAATGTTTAGTATTTAGTCAGCGTTCGTCGCTAGTCTAATGGTTTGTGCGAGCTACTTTTGTCTATTAAAATGTGTGTTAAATCCCCACTCTGATCACTTCTTTTTTCGTCTTGCGACGGTCCACTCGCATAGTGCCGGCTTGTCAAAAACCGCTCGGATTCGATGTAAAGGTTTAGGCCCCAATCTGTGAATCTACAAATAGAAACCGCACAGTTCACTGGGTTTAACAGGCTCTGCACATATTATTGAATGGAATGTAATGGAAAAAGAAGGTATTTTATAAAATCTCTTGAAGCCAATGTAAACGAACTGTCTGGCGAAGATTATTGAGATATCCAACGCTCTCGATTTTCATTAGTCACCACAAATTCCTACAGGAATCTATCTGTCTATCAAAAAGTGTTCAGAGCTAACAGCTGGTAATACATAAATATCACCTGTATTAATATATATCTAGTGTTTCGAACAATTCGTGTCATAAGTATGAACACCCTGGTTACCGATTTGGCATTTTGTACATTCCGACTATGTGGCGTTTCGCCTGACTGAGAGCTTCTGTTCTCAGTACAATCCAGCCTGGTGAATTTATCACTCCTACGTGTTCCAAATTGAGTGGAGCAGATAAGGTCGTCATTAGTAACGCCAGCTCAACAAAGCCACTTCAATAATTTCAATTGAGTTCTACAATCTAAGAAACTGGACTACAGCTGCACGCTGAAACCAATCGGCCCCAGCAACATATTACAGGAAACATGTACATGTTTCAAGCATAGTTTTCATGAATTTAAGATCGGGTATCTTTTTGTTTCTTTGTTGTTTGTCACGTTTTTGGTTTTAGCAGTTTTCAACAAGCAAAACCATATTTGGGTCTCAAACACATATATTATAGCCTATTAATCATTGTGTCCCAAACATGATATACTGAATAGCAAACACAATCGGCCTTATTCCCGTTGTCGTCGTCGACGTCGTCATCTGATGTTTGTCAACTTTAGAACGTTATAAATGTATTGTCACATCGACAACAACAAAGTTTTTGATGTCTATGATCCAAAAACAACCCTCTTAAAACATTACGCAATATTTTTTTCCCCAAATGCCTTCCAGTCGCCGATAAAAATGGTGTCGATATTGACGACGACAACGGGAATAAGGGTGAATATGTTTGAACACAAGTATAGAATATTTGCGAAAAGCTACAAACACGTTATATTTGCATCCAAACATTAAACAAATTAAAATTTTTCAGCGTTTGCTTGAAAAGATTCACTGATTAACAAACTTATCTGATAGATCAGAGCGTGGATCGAACCCACATTTACTTGTACAAGAGTCGAGAATACCAATTATTGCATCAGCTACTGCCACACCAAAACGCTGAAAATCTGTTTTTTGTAGTTTTTTGGATGCAAACACAACGTGTTTGTAGCTTGTCGCAAATATAGTATACTTGTGTTCAAACACATTGTGTTTGCAACTCAATATTACATATTAAAGACAGAATGACTAAAAGGTTTTAATATATGTTTTCGTGGCCCAAATGTGGCTTTGTTTGTTGATAACTGATGAAAAACGCGATGGACAACAAAGAATCTAAAAAGCGGCAGATCTTCAATTCATTAAAATAATGTTTGTAAACATGTTCCTGCAACATGTTACTGAGGCCGTTTTTTTCAGCCCGAATAAGCCTCATATAATACAGTGTGTCTCAAAACTAGACACCGCTTATTGATTGTAAGAAGCTCCCCTCAATCCCTTCATGAGATGTTATGGGACACCATTTTTTTTAATACTGCTCAAGTTTTTTCATAGAAATATTTTCGAAAGTTATGTTTTAACACAAATATGCAATGGAAAATGTTCCTACAGTTGAAGATTTGTAACTATCCCAAGTCAATTTTAACGCTACGTTTTGAAATGACAATTGTTGTCCGTCTACAGCGAGATTTTGTTGTCTTCTCCCGGGTTTATTTGTATCCATTTTACTAACATATTCAAAAGCTCTCTGTAAATTAGGTTAGTGGCTCTTACGACACCAATACTTACTGTTATCGACAACTGGTAAATAAAGCGAACCACAGACTTGTCATTCATGAGCATCAACATCAGCTATCGTTGATGTTTATAGTCGATTTACCACCCTTCTTGATACCAAATATGAATGTAATCCCAGTTTTTCACATCACTATCATGTTTACAACATTTTTTGGTAATATTGTTTCAAATTCATCAGCTAGATGAAAAGTTATCGACCAAGCTCATACTCATGAATGGCAAGTCTGATGTTCGCTAAAAGTTTTTTGATCAATTTCTCTTGCTTTACTATATGGCAGCGAAATGACCTTTGATAATGAGACAGTTAATTTTTGATACTTAATAGAAGGGGGATTTCTCGCGAAATGCTTAAAAGCTGCCAAAGTAAAGAATGAAACTGACTGACACAAAATTCGAAGTATAAGTTATTCAAAATCTTGGCATTCTATTTGGTTCCAAAGAATTTTCACAAATATCACACACTGAAAGGAACAGCTTCGTTACTTTAATGAATACTTCCATCAAATGTCAGACATTGGAAGAAACACAGCCACAACGTACACATTTATTGCAACAATGACAAAATCGTCAGATGTACGAAACTATTCATTGCAGCATTATTAATCCACTAACGAAAGAGGTTTATACGTACGAAGCTATCTTGTCTCTCTTGTCTCTGTAATATTATTAAATTAAATTATTAAATAAATTAAACGTTTGTAAATAAAAAAATCTATCTAACGCACTTTTTTCCACATGGCGGAATTTGGTATTCCGGTATTGTAGGTTGTTCTACTTTCTACAGTTTTGTAACAATTCCAAGTTCCGAATTTATTGTTTTAACTCACATCAAAACATTTTGTTTCAGCAATATTTTTTTAAAATTAGTTTATATATTATATAGACAAAAATTATATACAGAAACAACAACAATTAAATTGAATAATTAGTGATTCTATATTTTTGCCCTCCACTGTATAAGTATACAACCCTAGTTATGTGTATTGTTAGATAGTTTAGATATTATTACAAAACAAATATATAAAACACATTTCTATTGAATGTATGGACCTACACAGTATCCCATACAAGTCAAATCACACCAATCAATCAAGCAACCAATGCACATATTATTTGAGCCGTTGGAGAAAAATAAAAACTGTGTAAAATATTAATGAAATATTTATTAGAAATTTTTTCACAATCTCTTGAATAGAGTTCGTTACCGTTCATTGCAATATTTTAAGTAAATTAAATCGGCAATAGAATGAAAAATCCTTTAAAAATCAAAAATTACATAAAACACATTAATTTTGTTTATTGAAAAGAAAATAAAAATAATTTAGATAATTTCAATACTACAAAAACACAATCATTAGCTATCAGAATTTGTTAACTCTAAGAATTCTTTAGACCTAAACCTATCTAACCATGCCAAACTCCATTCGCAAGTTGCACCATTTTCAGTTATAAAATGAGTTTCTGTCGATAGTTGCAATCTCCGTAGACTAATTTACAAAATGCGTTTTAGGTTATAGCATATACTGCTATAACATAAATTTCATATATTCAAAAATACAATTTAAATTCAATATTGCAAACATCAATTTGAATTAAAACGACCTCAAATCAGAGGACATTAATTATAAGGCGGAAAATATAGATGGATTTTCAAAATTATAAAACACACTAAAGCGAATAATACACACCCAAAGCCACGTCGAACAAGTGAACATGTTCGTCCCATCAACGAATATTTTCATGAAAATTTGGCTCCATGAAGTTATTGACAGAAAACTTTTATTGCTGCGATGAATATGTTTCATCGTTGTGATATATCTGACCTTCGGTGGTGCAGTGGTTAGTGTATGTGACTTTTGTATTTGAGAATGTGGTTTCAATGTCAGCCTGATTTGGAAACTAAACCAGCCATATATGAATGATGTTTGAACATTAGCATCAAGCCCTTCCCTTGCTGGTTTTACAATATCTTCCAACTTTTGCATTTCAACGAAAAATTACCATTTCTTGGATTTGAGATCAGCGGACACTAATTACCATGGAAAAGTCAGTATTTTTTGTTAGTTGGATGCAAACATGACGAGTGTGTAGCGTTTCGCAAATATAGAATACTTGTGTCCAAACACATTGTGTTTCCTATTCTATATTACATGTTGGAGACATGTTGGATACTTCCACTGCGCTTCAGTATCATGGAGCGGGTATACGTTCTGCGCCAATATCTCGGAATAGGCCGTGGTTACCTCTGGTAATTGCAGCTTTTCGATGTCCAGCTTTCTACATGTCTGACTTCGAACGACTTTCTCTCTGCTTAACCTTGTGCGGACCTTTGCTGCAACCAGGTAGTGATCCAAATCTAGTATATTAGATCCGCGAATCACCCGTACGTCTATTACACTAGTAGAGTGCCTGCCATCAATTACCTGGTGAACAATCCGGTTTTCTATCTGTTGGTCAGTGAATATCCAAGTAGTCTTATGGATGTCCTTATGCAGGAGACTCGTACAATTGACAACCCCTCTTTTCGCCGCGGCAAAATCTGACAGTCTCATTCCGTTATCGGAAGTGATGGCGTATAGACTCAATTTATCGATGGTTGGATAATTTCTCTGCTGAGTTTAGCATTAAAATCACCTAGAACCATCTTAACGTCATCGCTAGGATCGCGGTCGTATGTTTCCTCTAGCGCGTAGATTTCCCCTAATCCGTGAAGTCCAATGAGAAAGAAGTACGGAAAAAATCGGAAAAATATCTGTGATCAAGACTTCAAAATGCTGTCGTGAAAAAAATTCCCTGTCAAAATATTGAAAATACTTCTAATAACACGTCGTTTGAGCCACATATTGATCAAAAAAATAATTGTTTGCCCCCAACTACACTAGGAATCGAAACTTCAACGGCCGGTAGGGGACATCAAATGCTTTCGAATAAAAAAAGTTATGAGTTCCCGTGTTGAGCTCTTCAAACGACACCTTTTGAGACCCCTACGATTGATTTTCCAAAAAGAGTAAAGGGTTTTTCAGCAGAGACGCTACAAAAGTAAATCGATAGGGACAGCAAACGACGTCCCTCTTCAGTAAGGTTTGCCATTTCATCATGGAAAATTTACGAGCCAACAACGAGTCGAAATTATTAAAATTTACTACCGAAATTTGGAGTCAGCGGCCTCAACTTTAAGAGGCCTCAACAATCAGCGATGAGGCTCACTTCTGGCTGAATGGCTTCGTCAATAAGCAAAATATGCGTTATTGGTTAGACAGCAATCCACACGTAATCCATGAGTCATCATTGCATCCCGAAAAAATTACGGCTTGGTGCGGTATATATGTAGGCCGGCGGCGTCATTGGGCCGTACTTCTTCCATGAATGCGAATCGCTACCGGTCAATGATAACCGAATATTTTTGGCCCCAATTGGATAACATGGACTTGGGGGCATGTGGTTCCAACAGGACGGCGCCACAAGCCACACAGCGAATGCCACAATCAATTTATTGGAAACCAAGTTTGGTGAACGTGTTATCTCACGAAATGGCCCAGTTGATTGGCCGCCTCGGTCGTGCGATTTGACGCCGTTAGATTATTTCCTGTGGGGCTACGTCAAGTCTATGGTCTATGCCAACAAGCCAGCGACGATTGATGAACTTCGTACGAATATCGAACGTGAAATTGCAGCAGTATCGGCCGATTTATTCTTGAAAACCGTTGAAAATTGGGTTCAGCGTCTGGACTTCTGCAAGCGTGCCCGTGGTGGCCATGCAAAAGAAATCGAGTTCCATACATAATGTCATCGAACGTACTTTCACAGGAATAAAGATTTTCATTGGTATCTAAAACCGGTTTTGTTTTATTTAAAAAAACTTTTGTAGCGCTCTTATTGAAAAACCCGTTACATGCAACAGAACTACTCAGGTGTATAAAGAAACGCACACCCAAGTAATTCTAAGAAAGAAAGAAAAAAGCCGAAAATATTTTATCAAAAAACTTAATTATTATTAATTTTTTAATCGACTTTTATGTGCGTGAGTGTTTATGAAAGCTACTTTAGGAAACCGTTTCACAAAAATAAAACGATTTTTTGATACTGCCCCACGGTCAACTTGAGCGTGATGAAAATTAAAATTTATTGAAAAATTGGGTTTTATATACTTAGACTCAGCAAACCGTTTTTCAAACCCGATTATTTGTATAATGTGTAAATTTTATACTATATTTCAAACAAAGAAAAATTGTAAATAAATACAAGATTCAAAGCAACAACCTATTTGTTTTTTGAAGTTGTAACTTTAAGAATATAGCTATTTTCACTAATGCAAAAAATGCTAAAAGAAGCGATCGAGAAAAGCTGTAAATACGTCCGTACTCTACTCTATATGAGACCCCTATATATTTTTGATGTAGCACAGTGTTATTTATTGGACATGTCTCTCCAAATTTTAGAAATTGCGAATAAACAAATCATATATTTATATTCAACAGAATACACGCTGAAAAATAACGGCCCAGCGACATATGGCAGGAAACATGTACATATTTGCAGGCATTGTTTTCATGAATTGAAAATCTTATGCTTTTTGTTTCTTGGTTGTCTGTCTTGTTTTTGTTGTTAGCGGTCTCAAAAACATATATTATAGGCTATTAATCATTATGTCTGAAACATGTTATATTTGCATCCAAACAACAATAAAATACCGATTTTTCAGCGTGTAGTTCCTCAAAATACGTATGCTGACCAACACTTTCTATATAATACAATTAACAATTTTTAAAATTTTTTTAATAATATCATAATTATATTTATAATTTAATTACAATTTTGGAATCCGCACCTCGCAACGTATCGTATAATTATCATTCATTTTATGGCAAGTTTGGGTATAGAGGTTTATAAGTTTCTAACACTAAAATAGCCGAATTGAATGACCATAATTTTCCCAGCTCAATAATTTAAATTTTCAATATTAACCCAACATTCTAGATTACCATTTAGCTTGACATATTGCGATGACGTGTAAATCATTAAACAAATGAATCTAAGATGAATAAAATTTAAAACAGAGTAAAAATGCTAGTTTACAAAATACTATTGTTATGTTTAAATAAATTTATGAGTAAATGTATGAAAATGTAAATACATTTTAAACATTAAATAATTTTGTGTTGCTAAAGAAAATAAGTATTAAAAATCATAATAAAAAAAAATAATATAAACAAACAGTAAAATATAACTTTTGTTTAAAAGTTCTCTAAGGTTAATATTACAAATGGAATTAAAAAAAATTAAATATTCTATGTTGACTGTAAATGGCAAAAAGTACCCCAACAGTTCATCTAGACCAGGTTCTTCCAATGCTCTTTCAACTATCACCGCTCTCTTTGTTCACTAGCAATTACATTTCGATATCGTGGTAGCTGTAGTGTATGCCAGTATTATGGGCCTGTTCGCCACTTCCGCTTCTCATCCTCATCTGCATTACGATAGTGCATTTGCAGCTTAACTTTTGAAAACATTTTTCATATTTTGAACTAGATTGATTACACTGTGCAACAAATGAAAAGTTGTTGGTTAGGGCCTCGACCAGACCAAAGTATTATGAGAGTACTTGGACGTGGCACCGCAAAACCCCGCTCGGTTTTGCCCCTATACGTAACAATTTTTTTTACAGCCGCAGAAAATAATATTTTGGAGGTGGGTCAGGAACCAATTTTTGATTTTTCTTTAATAAATGCTAAACAGTTTGAAATATAGCATTACAATCTTTGACAATATTGTAGCTATTTTTCCAATTCACAATCCCATCCTACATATTTTTCAGGAAAACTACACTGCTACACGAATATTTGGCGAATGGTCAAGAAAAATTTCACATATTTTATATGTTTTTACAGTTCTTGCCTAATTGTAGATAAATTGTCGTAGCTGTCTGCAAAAGGATTGTAGCTTATACATTTCCTGATAACTTTTATAAATACACTAATCTACAAAAATTTTATTTAGGGCTTCAAAATAATTGTACAAATTCAGACATTTGCTTATAATTTCTAGGCTTTTAACAGAGAAATGTAATAATGTTCTCCAAAGTTGTAGAACTTAAGGCATTCGACAAAATTTCCAAATTCATGAGCGTCCTGAAATGTCACCTATGACTTCAAACGGTCGCATAATGCAAGTATATGTTGGCTGTAGATTTTGCGGTCCTTCTAGACCGCAGCCATTCTAACAGATAGTTGTAGCATGTATTTTGCAAATTGCGTTGGGCACCCACAATATAGTAACCCTTGAATCTGGGTTTTCATTTTTTTGCGATTAGATAGTACTGATTGGGTGGACCAAAACTTGATGAGAGAGTTGAATATCAGAAGAAGAGAGCTTATTAAATAGAGTGTTCAAAACACCGATATTTTCGGTTAGCCGGTTTTCAGATTATTCGAACAATCCCATTTTTTTTATTTTTTAGGTCTCGGTTTCATAGAATGGAAAAAACTGGTGAAACCGGTTACATTCGGGATTTTTCACGATTTTCAAATTTTTGTAGAAAAAAATATTTACAAATTATTACAGCATTTTCTGAAAAACAATCGTTCATATTCCGAAAGTGTAAAATAGAAAATTGAATTGAATTGAATGGAATGGAATGGAATTGAATTGAATTGAATTGAATTGAATTGAATTGAATTGAAATGAATTGAATTGAATTGAATTGAATTGAATTGAATTGAATTGAATTGAATTGAATTGAATTGAATTGAATTGAATTGAATTGAATTGAATTGAATTGAATTGAATTGAATTGAATTGAATTGAATTGAATTGAATTGAATTGAATTGAATTGAATTGAATTGAATTGAATTGAATTGAATTGAATTGAATTGAATTGAATTGAATTGAATTGAATTGAATTGAATTGAATTGAATTGAATTGAATTGAATTGAATTGAATTGAATTGAATTGAATTGAATTGAATTGAATTGAATTGAATTGAATTGAATTGAATTGAATTGAATTGAATTGAATTGAATTGAATTGAATTGAATTGAATTGAATTGAATTGAATTGAATTGAATTGAATTGAATTGAATTGAATTGAATTGAATTGAATTGAATTGAATTGAATCGACTTGAATTGAAGTGAAATGAATTGAATTCAATTGAATTGAATTGAATTGAACTGATTTGTTTTGAATTGAATTGAATTTAATTGAATTGAATTGAATTGAATTGAATTGAATTGAATTGAATTGAATTGAATTGAATTGAATTGAATTGAATTGAATTGAATTGAATTGAATTGAATTGAATTGAATTGAATTGAATTGAATTGAATTGAATTGAATTGAATTGAATTGAATTGAATAGAATTGAATTGATTTGAATTGGATTAAATTGAACTGAATTGGACTGAATTGAACTGAGTTGAAGTTGATTTGAATTGAACTGAGTTGAATTGATTTATTTATATTTAATTAAATTGAGTTGAATTGAATTGGGTTGAATTGAATCGAATTAACTTGAATTGAATATTCCTATTCGAGTCGGTGGAGGTGCAATGGTAGTGTGTGCAGCTCTTGTGCATGAGAACATGGGTTCGATCCCTGTTCTATCGAGTATTTAGCTATTAAAAAATCTTCTCAAAATACCGTTCGGAACCGGTGTAAAACTGTAAGTAACAATCAGTGAGTGTAAATCACCCACTGGTTGTAAGAAGCTCTTCCAAATCTCTTCATGGAGTGTAACGGGAAACCATTTTTTTATTTATTTATTCATGTTAAAATCTCAAAACTTTATACCTGTCTTTTATCATCATATTGTGTTTATGTGTTTGTATTGTGAATGGGTGTGTAATATAAAATTGATAAGTTGAATTCAAGTTCAAATTAAACTCACGAGAGATAGAAAGAGCAGCGAAACGTCGACGACGAAAACTGCAAATAGTTACAATGTGAACAAGACGATCACTGGCCTAGAACGCAGAGGCGCTTATGAGTGGAGTCACAAACTTCGAAACGATCGTCCGCCGACGTGAGTTGAAACTCTGGTGCCGGCTGTCTAAATTTTTTCTAAAAAAAACACCTGATCTATGTAGCTCATAAGAAATGAAAAATATATTCTTCTAGTAAATAACTTTAGGTCGAATCATATACAATAAAAACTCATTCAAATTTGGAAGTCATGTTCGAATTTGATAAAATTTGCATATATGAAAATCAATATTAAAAAATTTTTTATGTACTAGTTTAAATTATTTAATTGATTTTTAAATTATAAAACCAGTTTGAAATTAAAATTGTTTCAGAACTTGTTCAAGCTACCAAATTATATTTGAAAGTAGATATTGCGTTACCTAATTCAAAAGCGTCATTAATATTTGAAAATCATGCCTAATTTTATTTCATTTTAAAATTTTTTTAGGGGTATTTAACACAAATTGAGTAGAACCCGGCTAACCGACGTCAAATTACCGATTTTCGCTTTATTCGAAACTGACATTTTTGGTTTTGAACACTCTAGTACTAAATAAAATATTTTTTTTTTTGGAAAATTCATTTCTATAAATTTTAGTATTAAGAACAATCGGATTAGATTCCAATTGTACATTAACACCAAGTTTAACTCAAGAAATATTACTGTTCACTCCTCCGGATCCCAACCCAGGCACACTCACTCACTAAATTTGCTACAAAATTGGAAACCAAGTGTTATTTTTATAATTCTCCACAAACTAGTGCTGCACCAACAGGAAACATTTTCTATTTGGATTGTATTCAACTTCGAATTCGAATTCCACGTCTGTTATACATATACCAGGGATGGAAAATCTTGATTTTATTGTACAGCACAAAATTACTCACATGGTTATTTTATTGCTAAACACAGGGTGGTCAAAAAGTCCCTTCCTACTTATATCTGTAATACGTTGTAATCGAAGTGATAACAACTAAAACCAATCTATATTATAAATTTATGCAATTTAGTGTTTTACATATTAATTTCTTTTTGCATTAACTGTGGAAACCGAATCCTTTAATTGTCCACCGTTAAAATTCACACATGCATCATCTTTTAATGTCATTTTGCGTAAAATTTTTAAGAGTGACCCATGTAATGTGCTCGACTTCTGTTTAGATGTTGAGATGACACTCAAAAAAAGCTGTTGGGCGAATTGGATTTCGTAAGAGATACAGATACTTTTTCAAATTTTGAGCTGGTTATAAATTAACATAATAATATCAACATAAAATGCTTTAGAGCAGTTTTTCACACCAGATTTGACGCGTTTCTTCAACGCAATCCATTGAAATCGACAAAGTATTAAATATACCGAAAAAACTTCTCGAAGTTAAGTTGAATTTGATCGGTTAGGTAAGCTTTTTATAAGAACCTAAAAGACTACGATTTACTAACTCGATTTATTAAACTAATTTTCCCTTCTCTTGCCATTGTAAGTTTAACATTCAAAAACAAATAGTTCCTTTTGAAATATGATTTTATTTCAAAATTTAGTCAAATATAAACTATTCTCGAGTCTAATCAGTCCTAGGAATGGTAACGTAAAGTTAATATATTACTGGAACATGTAACTATTTATATATTTTACAGAACCCGGACAAAAATTAAAAGGCGAATTACTGGAAAAGAAAAAACAATCTCCAGAAAATAAAAAGAAGTCGATAAACTTAAATTGTGTTGGAAAAAGAACACAAACTTTTTTTTCAGAATATCCCTGAAAGAGGGTGTTTCGGGCCATATTTTGACATGTTTTATTCACCGTTGGACGCGCCATGAAAACCCCTTTCACATGCATTCAGGTCTTTATATACCGTTGGACGAGCCTTAAAAATCCCTTTCATATGATATACAGTCTGTCAAGAAAGTGTTTTGACATAGTAGTTATTTTGAATTGTAAAGAATTTGTTTTAAAGAAACAACTGTTTTTTTGGTATTGTTAAATTTCTTTTTCTTAAATTTATTTATTTGTAACCACTATTGCTTAATTCCAGCACAAATGAAAATAATTTCACGAGATTATAGGAAATAAAAAGAGAAATCCAAAAATACTTCGATATCAATGTGTCAAGAAAGTGTTTTTACAATTAGGCAAATTTTATAAAATCATAAGAAAACCAAATCAATTCAATGTTTAATATTTAGTATGGTAAATATTTGCAGCAACAACAGCTTGCAGTCGTCTCTACATCGAAAAAATTAAATTCTGCATGTCGTAGTCGTCCGGTATTTTATACCAATCTTCCAATATTACAGTTTTCAGCTCTGCTCGACCTTTTGGGTCCCGTTTGGCTACCTTCTTCTTCCGATAAGCCCATAAATTTTCAATAGGGTTCAAGTCCGGGCTGTGGGCAGGCGTGTCTAATACTTTGTTGCAGTTAAAAAGAAGCCACATCTTAACCTGATGCTACTTATCTTTTGGGTCATTATCCTGGTAGAAGTTGAATTTGGGTTTGTTGTCATTAGTGAAGCCAAATTTATGCGCACTTGATATCAAATGACGCTTCAATATATTTAAATAATGCTGTGAATCCATGGTATTTTCTATAAATACTAAATCTCCAACTCCCTTGCTGGAAATGCACCCACACCATTACCGAAAATTTGCCAAATTCTACAGTTGGTATAATATTGTGGTTTCTTCATGCTTCAAGGGGCTGACGCCATACTCTATTGGGCCCATCATTGTAGTAAAGCATAATCTTAGTCTCATCATAAAATATAACATCATTCCATTAGTCATCCGGTTTCTCAACATATATTTTCGAAAACGATAACCTCTTTTCAATATTTTGTGCTGAAAGGAATGGTTTTCTGCGAGAGACTCGCGATGTGTACTGGTTCCCTTTTAATATCTGTCTTATTGTTTCGTGGGAAACTTGCACACCACATTCTTAGTTGATTTCCCTTGCAAAAGTTCTGGTCGAAATTTTTGGGTTCCATCTATTTTTCTAATCAATATACGTTCTATCCGTTCCGATACTTTCGTTGGGCGGCCGCTGGTTGGCTTTGGTTCCAAGCGTTTGCCTATATATACTGTTTGCCTTGTTAAGGAAAACATCTCGGCCAACTCTTGCACACTTTTACCCATATGGTGATTATAATATATCAACTGGATAACTTCAAATGATATTCGTTTGCCAGGCATCCTAATCTCTCTGTAATAATATCACTACTGAAGTATTTATCAAACAAAACTCATCTAGATCACTGAGAACCTGCCTAACCGACAAGCACACTTCGAAAAAATAACGGTAATTGTCTTACTCACTACGAATTTGCTCAGAGAGAGAGTTGTAAAAACACTTTATTGCCAAGCACATTTTGTTGTTGTTTGTGTTCTGTTTCATCTTTCACAGGTATTGTTATTTTTTTGCTACAGTTCGATGGTCGAGATGCCAAGTAAGGAAAGGACATAAAAATACAAACCAATTTCATTGAATAATATCAAAGAAACAATTTTGTTCTAGTGTCAAAACACTTTCTTGGCATACTGTACATTAAAAAACTGGTTTCCCGTTACATCCCATGAAGGAATTAGGGACAGCTTTTCACAACCAGTGAACTGTGCGCTTCTAGTTTTACACTCCCCGATTGGAACCTACAGTTTTACACCGAACAGTATTTTGAGAAGCTTTTTCATGGACAAATACTCGATAGTGTCACCATCACTAAGCGAGGTGACCCGTCAAAAGAAATTTAAGGTGGTCATAGCAGGGATCGAACCCATGTTCTGATGCATTTCACCACCGACGGTGACCAATCATGTATACATTCCCTTTCGTTAAAGGAAACCTCTGAAAACCTAAAAAAATACCCATTATAAAAATTGTTCAGCTCACGGGATGTTAATGCTAAACACGGAATATTTTGGGTATCATCTTAATACAAACCAAGGTACATTTTGTCCTAGCTTAAATCTTTTATGACCTTATCACCAATTTGTGCAAGGTTTCCAATTATATACGAAAAATATGGTAGCAAGAAATTTCTCAATAGTGAACCGATATAAACTCGAAGATCTCGAGGAGGCAGGTAGTTTATATGTTTTAGACAAGGTTTAATATCAAATAGTTTGTTGCTACAGTAAGCGATAAGTAGACAAGGATTAGAACAGAAAAATGCAAACCCTGGGTCAGAAATGAAATATTTTATTATCACCAAGGATTGTTTCTGAAATAAATAATACTTCGAACAAAGTTCATACCAATGAAAGCTACTAATATAATGAAATATATTAAAAATACTTGTACTTAATTCAATACAAAGTGTGGGGTACAAGGCAAATTCACTTTTTTAACCATTCAGATGAAACCGCCGTGAAATATTTTTGTAACAGCATTTTAACAGTCAATTCCACAATTATTTTTATCCCACAGTTTAATTAATTATTTATTTAACTGTTTAATTTTATTTAGGAATTTGGTAACAACTTAAAGCTTAAAACGTTTTTGATTGTAAATGTGTGTCATACAGAATAAAGGATTCGCAACGAAATATTAATTGCAATATTTTTTTAAACTTAGAAAGGAGGTGCTTTAGTTTTGACCATTTAGATTTGCGACGTAAAATATTTTCTGGATTTAAATTTTTTGTTTATAAATTTCTGAAATCCGTAAGTTTATGTTTATCAGTAATAAAGATTTAAATAAGTAAAAAAAAACAACAAAATATATTAATAACATCTTTTTTTTATAAAATTATTATATGCAAATAATTACCGAATGATATGTTTTTGCGCTTGACATTCACTTCTTATTTAAATACATATTTTTATTTTTTATTTTGTTAAACGTACAAAATAACACCTCATACTTGTGTATTAACCTTATCCGTCGAACTCAACTCAAATTGAACGGAAAATAGTACGGGACAATACACAGTTGCGAATGTACCATCCCTGAAACCCACAACATTTCGAAATAACGTTTTCATATTGGACTGTAGCAAGTTGGATTCTATGTTAACAGGCAACTGAACATACTGCATATTTTCAGGCACACTAACCAACTGATCGATTTCAATGGAGTTAATACTGCATTACTGTTGCATACTTTAGGGGCGACAACAAAATTAAAATTTACAAACCAATGAAATTTGGAGTTTTTAATTGTTATATGTGTATGTATTTATGTATGTATACATTAATATAAAGATTGAAAATGAATTATTCTTGAATTATGAATTTTGCCTTATATTCAATTTGATGTGATGGAAACCCTTTCCGTAGATGCGTATTTGTTACTGTAATCATAATTAAGTTTCTGTTACAAAAACACTTGGTACAAAGTTATGTATGTGTTCGATTTTTCACAAGAGGCTTTGAAAATTGGAATTGGAATTTTGCACCACCAGGACTGTACAGAAAAAATAATATTTTAAACTAAAAGTGATAAACTAAGTTGTGAATAAACAATAAAGTGTATAGATATCAGCCAGCGAAGAATACATATTATCATAAATTGAGGTGAAGTGAGACTTTTAAACACAATCGTTGATTCTGACGCCACTAGTGACGCCTTCATAAACACATGCAAACAATTGTGGGCACTTGTCTGGAGGAGCTACTAGTGTGGATGACACAAATTAACTTAAACATACATATGATACCCTGGGTAACCCATCCCCATTTTTGGTCGAAAATATGAAAAATTTAGAAAAACTGTTTGTATCTGGAAGACGAAGCTTCCATTCGAAAAAATAAGAATTTTTACGCGTTCCTAAGGGTTTCTCAGAAAGTGTTCCAATTCGCATGAAATTTTTTTTTTTTTTCAAAAACTCGCCGAAGTAAGAAAACCGCTAAAATAAAAAAATGGATAGATGTCGGAAAAGGTGCGTCCAATCGCAAAAATTAAAAATTGTTTACCTCCATAGGAGGCTTTCATCTATGGATGTCGTCAATATGGCATCACTTTTATTTTTAAAAAATCGCTAAAACTAATAAAATTTCTGGAATCAAAAATCGCTAAAACACCCCTATGCCAATATCTCGGAAACGGAGCGTCCAATCGAAAACAAAATTATTTTGTACGAGGTTCTTAGGATTTTTCATAAAGTGGTTCATCGTATGGAAGATATTTTGTTCAAAAAATTATCAAAATATGTAAAACGCTGAAATAAAAAATCGCTATAACTCGCATACCAGACGCACCAGTCGCAAAAATATTAACTTTGTTACCTCTATAAGAGACTTTGACCCATGGATGCATTTAATACGACGTCACTTATTTGAAAAAAATCGATAACACATACATATGTGAGTCTTAGCGATTTTTTATTTGAAAAATGTTAGTTTAACGGATTTTAATTGATGCCGCATGAGAGGCATCCATTGGTTAAAGTCTCGTATGGAGGTAAAAAATGTATTGCTTTTGCGGTTGGACGCACCGTTACCGAGTTATAGCTATTTTTTTATTTTAGAGATTTATTTATTTTGGCGATTTGGACCACTTTATGAAAAACCCTTAGAAAGCCGAACAAAATTTGTTATATTTCGATTGAACGCCCGTTTGCGAAATATATACATAATGGCGGTTTAGCGATTTTTTATTCGAAACAAATTAGTTTTAGCGATTTGTTTAAAAAAAAGAAATGCCGTGTGACAGCCATCAAATTCGAGCCTAGTTGAGCCTACCAATATACATATTATGTATTTGGTACAACCGAATTAGCTTTTAAATGTTTCGTTCATCCAACTAATAGAATATTCACCATTACAGGATAATTTGATTGCTAGAACTAAAACTCGATTGACAGATCACATTTATTTCTTGTTGCTGTGGCTTAAAGTAAATATGTATTTCAGTTCTGGCAACCAAAATTGAATTACAAATCAATTGATATGCACAACAGTTGGTGACACGGAACACAATTATTGGTAATCACAACTGAATAATGTGATAGTCCAAGTAACCACCAAATTTTAGTTGGTTGTAAATATAACGGGATTTTCAATAAGATCGCTACAAAAGTTTTTTTAAACAAAACAAAACCGGTTTTAGATACCAATAAAATTCTTTATTCCAGTGAAAGTACGTTCGATGCCGTTATGTATGGAACTCGAATTCTTTTGCATGGCCACCACGGGAAGACTTGCAGAAGTCCAGACGCTGAACCCAATTTTCGACGGTTTTCAAGCATAAATCGGCCGATACTGCTGCAATTTCACGTTTTATATTCGTACGCAGTTTATCAATCGTCGCTGGCTTGTTGGCATAGACCATAGACTTGACGTAGCCCCACAGGAAATACTCTAACGGCGTCAAATCGCACGACCGAGGCGGCCAATCGACTGGGCCATTTCGTGAGATAACACGTTCACCAAACTTGGTTTCCAATAAATTGATTGTGGCATTCGCTGTGTGGCTTGTGGCGCCATCCTGTTGAAACCACATGTCCTCCAAGTCCATATTATCCAATTGGGGCCAAAAATATTCGGTCTCCTTGAACGGTAGCGATTCGCATTCACAGTAATGTGCCGGTCTTGATCATCACGGAAGAAGTACGGCCCAATGACGCCGCCGGCCCATAAACCGCACCAAGCCGTAATTTTTTCGGGATGCAATGATGACTCATGGATTACGTGTGGATTGCTGTCTGACCAATAACTCATATTTTGCTTATTGACGAAGCCATTAAGCCAGAAATGAGCCTCATCGCTGAAGATGATTTTCCGATGAAAATCCGAATCATTTTCCAGTTGTTGCTCAGCCCAATTCACAAACATACAACACTTATGGTGGCCAAGCGGCTTCAGTTCTTGCGTCAATTTGATCTTGTAAGGATGTAGGCCAAGATCTTTTAGCAAAATTTGCCACAACGACGTCACAGAGATGCCCAACGCTTCAGAACGACGTGTGAGAGACACATTTGAGCTTTCTTGAACTGATTTTATACTGTGCCTGTGGATGCAAATTTTTCCACTAGACGCTCAATTGTTGATCTGGTAGGACGTTTACGACGACCATAAATTGGACGTAGCGCTCTTAAAGTTGAGGCCACTGACTCCAAATTTCGGTAGTAAATTTTAATAATTTCGACTCGTTGTTGGCTCGTATATCTTTCCATGATGAAATGGCAAACCTTACTGAAGAGAAATGTCAAAAGAGCCGGAAAAAATATGGCGTCGTTTGCTGTCCCTATCGATTTACTTTTGTAGCGTCTCCCCTTTAGTTGTGACAATGAATCTCTTGTCTGTGTGTGCCCAGAGATTCGCATACGTTTGTCATCAGGGCAGTGAATCGAACGTCCTAATACTCGGAGGATTCGTTCTACATCCAAACATTCCGTATATAAATATCCTAATACTTATGATATCAGTGACTTTAACTCAAATGTCAACAATCACTATTCTCGTTTCTCCAAAAACTCAATACTAATTGGTCAACACACAAACAACAATAATTGTTTCCCAATTCTGTGGGTCATATTGATGAGGGTGACATTTACGTAGTTGTACAGCGTATTGGCAGAAGACCGTATGCCAACAAAAGTTTGTCTACTCCGCGAAATGAATTTTACGCTTTATTTAGTTCTCTTTCAATTTATAAACTATAGAATTAAAAACCGTTGTAAAAACCAAAAAGAAAATTTTAATGTCACAAATAACATCCAACCGAATTGTGAATGAGTTCGGTTTTCGCAACCGAATAGGACATTATTTCGATTGTTTTTAACGAGTTTATAAATTCGATTGCCGTAACAGAATTTGGAAGGAATTTGGTTGTAGGCTACACGTTTTTGATAGTTACGAAAGATTGCAACAAAAATTATGCCGAATTCGGTCATTTGAAGCGAAATAATACAACATTTTGCTCATCCAACGTAGATGCAAATGAATGAAAATTCTACTGCCACAACCTAATTAATTTTGAGACGATGTTGTTTCCAGTGAATTTCATTTGTAACGAATAAATGCAGTTTTGGCAACCCCAATTAGGTTATCACAACCGCAGTTTGGTAGCAATAACTGAATATATATTTAACGTTGACCGCAACAGTTGAAATATTCTACCCAAATAATATTCGCGTATCGCAAAAGTCGTTTGTTGTAAGAAAACTTTTATTTACCCAAAATGTTGTACAATTCACATTTATGCATATTTACATATTGTGGTCGTGGGTGGTGCAATGGTTAGTGTGAGCGGATCTTGTACATGAGAACGTGGATTCGATCCCTGCTCAGATCACCTCGCTTAGTGATGGCGACACTATCGAGTACTTAGCCGTGAAAAAGCTTCTCAAAATTCGGTTTGGAACGGGTGTAAAATTGTAGGTCGCAATCAGTGAGTGTAAAAAACTGGAAAACGCACATCTCACTGATTGTGAGAAGCTCTCCACAATTCCTTCATGGGATGTTGTGGACTCCATTTTCAAAACGTTTATAAACATAAGAAAAACGTACCAAGTGCATAAACAAACGCGCATACACTCAACTGTGACCTCTATTGAATTATTTCTCTCTTCTTTCAAAAGACACAAACGACAAACTGTCAATTGCCATCGCAGCAATGGGATACACATATCCACTGTAACAATTAAATATTTTCAGAGCTACAATGAAATATATTAATCGCAGCAATGAAATATATTCGATACATTGACGAACGTTTTTCAGTTAATAAAAACCAATATGTAATGGATCGTCTGTTTGGCGATGTTCTTCCTTTAAAAGTAAGTAACAAGTAAAAAGTAAAAGTGTACCTTAGTGTACACTTCTACAACAAAATGGTTTCCCATTACATCCCATGAATGAATTGGGGAGAACTTCTCACAACCAGTGAGTTGTGCGCTTTCCAGTTTTATACTCACCGATTGGGACCTACAGTTTTTACACTGATTCCGAACGGTATTTTGAGAAGCTTTTCATGGCTAAATACCCGATAGTGTCGCCGTCACTATGTAAGGTGGTTAGAGCAGGGATCGAACCAAGGATCTCATGTACAAGAGGCTACCCATTGCATCACCGGCGTCCACAAATTCAATCTACAAATTCATCTACCGCTTCAAAATTAAATCGAGTGTCAACGTTCAAGTGCGGACCAAGTGAGTAGTTTCTCTAGTCGTTGATACCATCAATGTTGTCTTGCCCTCATTAACAGCAAGACCCACCTTCGCTGAATCCTTTTCGATTTTTGAAAATACTGCAGTAACCTCTAGCAAATTTCGCCCACTGATATCTATGTCGTCAGCATACTCCCGCAAAATATGGTCTTGTTCGTATTTACTGCAGCTTTTCTCATTATTATCCCTATTAAGATGTTGAAGAAATTGCACGAAAGTGTGTCACCTTGTCTTGGTATAGAATGGATCAGAGAGGTCTTTCCCCACTTTCACTGCTGATTTGGTGTTGGTCAGCGTCATTCTACAGAGGCGGATCAGTTTTGTCGGAATACCAAGTTCAGACATAGCTTCGTACAGTTTTCCCGTATGGGGCTATCGAAAGCAGCTTTGTAATCGACAAAAAGGTGGTATGTATCGATTTGTTTTCGAGGGCCTTTTCCAGGATTTGGCGTAGCGTGAATATTTTGTTAATCGTGGACTTGCCTGGTCTAAAACCACACTGATAAGGTCCAATCGGGGTTTGAATAATTGGCTTTAGTCTTTCACATAATACGCTCGACAAGACCTTATACGCGATGGATAAAAGACTGATACCGCGATAGTTGGCACAGACACACGGATCACCCTTTTTGAATACAGGACATAATAAACTGAGACTCCAATCGTCAGGCATAGGTTCACCCAGCCATATACCGCATATAAGTTGATGTATGTGGGCTATCAGTCCTTCGCCACCTGCCTTAAAAAGTTCAGCGGTTAGCCCATCCGCGCTAGCGGCTTTATTATTCTTAAGACGGATGATTGCCATTCTAATCACGCCTTGGTTGGAGGGGGAGGGAGTACAATCTACTCTATCTTCCACTATCATTAACTCCTGATCTTAAGTGGAAGACCTGAGTGGAGTAGTGCTGAATATTGGTCTCTCCACATATTGAGCACACACTGCTTATCAGTCACCAGATTCCGATACTCATCCTTGCAGGAGGGCAGCCGATTATTAGACCCGTTTTTCGACCGTTATTCCTGCCCTCTGGAAAAATTTCCGGATTCACCATTCATCCTGCATAATTCGGGTTTCTCACTCTCCCACTGCCATTTTTTGTCGCGTAAATAGTTGGTTTTCCTCCCTTCTCAGCCTCTTGTACCGCTCACTGGCAGCACGCGTTGTAACTGGCTGTTTCGTTGTCATACGTCCAGCGTCTTTTTCATCAGCTGCAATGCGACATTCTTCGTCGTTCACCATATCCCGAAAAACTCGAACTCCTCTAGTTGGATGAAGTGATTGTTCTTGCTCTAGTTCTAGGTAAACCCGAAAATACTATATAACACAATTATCTCAGTACTTTATTTTTGAGAAGAAACATTTACAGACGGATATATTCCTGCAAACCATATTTCCTCTCATCTTGGCAAACTATATTTCCTCTCACACATAGAACATCCCCTGAGAGCATTTCAAACATATGGACCCAAAGGTCTTCTTTCAAATCTTTCTAAAGCAAGTACGTAATGATTTGGTTGGCAAAAATTCAAACAATGTCATGGTAGGATTTTGGACTTCAGAGGATAATAAAATCACTTTGCTCTAGCTACAGTTTCAAGAGATATTTTGCTAAAAATCCATATGTATTTCAATTATATCCAATTGTTTGTAAACATTGAGACATCACACCTTTAATTTAGGGGACGTAATGAGATTGCATAAATTTCTATTATGCAATTTAATTACAATGTGATACGCATCAAGGACCCTCTTAAGGACGAAAAGTGCAATCATATTGTCGTACATGCGAATATACTCAAATGTATATCCTTCAGAGATCGCTCATGATCGATACACACGCACAACAATTGCCTGGCTGGCGGTTGATCTTAATAAACATTTTGCATAAGAATTGCGCACTCATTTCCCAAGACTACGTAAATGATGCCTGAATAGAAGTCAAAACAAAACTGAACCATAGAATGGCACTGCATGGGGTCTGAGCACGAATATTCATTTGTTCCTTTATACACATACAAATGTATTGCCTACGGACAGACGTATTGTTGAACTGACGGACAAAAACTACAGACAAAATCCTTATAAGATTGTTAAGACATAGATAGACGCAAGACGAGAATTGAATTAGACAAGAGAAACTATCGATAAAAGACTTTGTGTTCTCAAACAGCAAAATAATTTCAGGTAAAACAACCGAAACCCCAAATAGGGTTGGTCATCTAGATGCCATAAATCATGGCCAACACTAGCGGAAACAACAACAAAAGTTTTGTGTTAGAATTGAATATAAAATACGATCATTTCGTATGACATTCAGGTATTAATAACTGTCAAAACATAAACTAAAACACCATTACGGAACTCACAGAATGCCAAAACTCAACTCCTGGTACTGACGATAGTGGTGGCGGTGTAGAAGGTAAAGAGAACCCAATAAGCAACAACAACCTACATGATCTGATCTCTGGCTCTCTGTTGTATGCGGACTGACCTTTAAGGATAACTCAATTAAAGACGTCAGACTATACACGCAATGGTGAACAGCAGGACACCGCGTCTCACCGAATATAAACACAAACAGTGTGTGGTGCTTTGTTCGACTCAACTGAGCCATTGTTCGAAATTTTCAAATTGGTCAAACTGTGAATGGGCGCAACTGTGAATGGCATGAAAGGAAACAATACAACTGTAGGGTGCAATTGACAAAATAGATTTTGTGGTTTTCCTGAAGGAAGGAAACGGACATTACGTCGTTATGCCACGACCGTAGACGACACAAGTTAACACTGTGAAAACGAGGAAAACTCTCACCATCATTAACGAAAATGGAAGATGTCGCGACATTTCACAATTACACTGTCAGGTTAATAAAGACGGCGAGACAAGTTTCTAATTGTCGCATTTCAAGGGAACAGGACAAATTGCAACAAACATGAGTCCTTATCTTTAAAACACTACTAATACAGAGTTGATAGCGTCTTACATTTGTTACATGTCTGGATTGGTGTATAGTCTAAAGTAGACACCAGATATTTGTTACACAGTACAAAAATCTAAAGGGTTTACAAGTACTCGTAGTATACAGAGTACTCGCCGTAAGTCCTTGATAAAATAAATTGTTTAACCACCCAAATTTATTATGCGTTCACTAAAAAAAATCTTTGACCTTAGGCACAAAACATTTTTTAAGTCGTGGAACTATAACCATATACGGACACCACTACGTGATAAAAGACCAAAAAAAAAAAGACCCGTGTCTCCCAGTTTTGCCCAAACCAAAGTCATGCACTTTATTTTATGGGCCCCCAAAAATAATTCAGAATAATTCCTAGGAAGTTCATATGTTCCAGAAAGTTGTTTATTGAGACCTTGGGTACATTTTTGTAGATGAGTGCTTCCTTGAATTTTCAATGGTTTGCTACCTATGGACCTGAACAGGGGAAAAAGAGGTAAAAAAATCGAATTTTTGAAAGTTTTTTGCGATTTTGACCTTGAAGATGAAGTTTTTAACGTTCACAATTTTTGTTCTTTATGACAGGAGCTACAACCTTCCCTCAGGGAGTAAATCAAAATTCCAAACAGTTTGCAAGATATGAGCCTGATATGATCTTTTTTTTGCCAAAATGTCACCGAGGCCCCAAATCTTTGGGGCCTCATAAAAAAAGTGCATGACTTTGGAGACATAGGTTTTTTTTTGTCTTTTATCATGTAGTGGTGTCCGTATATGGTTATTTTTTGTCGTGTTGCACTGTGTAATAAAGAATTCAAATTTCATTTGAGATTTCGTTTGCATTTAACTTTCAGCATGCTAAACATCTAAAATGGTGTGACGATTTGTCAAGAATACATTTTGCAAATCGCCACTTGGGAAACTATACCCTTATTTAATAGAGATATCGACGGGTGTTGAAAAATATATTTTCTAATAAAACAAATCGAATAAATAAAAAAATTACATGAGGTGTCTGGGGACATCCGGTTGAAACGAAGTTCCTTTCGCTATATATATGTACTATGTACCAGTTACTTCTAACACGCCTAAGGCGCCCATTGAAAAGTACAATAATTTGTTTAAAAAAATATACATTTTGTACAATGATAAACTTTTTTAAGAAAATTTTTTGTTTCGTAGAATGTATTTTTTTAAGAAAAAAGTATATTTTCAGGTAATTTTTGTAAGAATATGTATTATATTTTGCCGAAAAGAGCATTTTTTATAGAGAAGTACTTCTTTTATTAAAAACTAATGTGTTTTTTGAGAAAAGGTACTATTTTTAAGAAGAAGTGATTTTTGTAAGAAAGAGCCATAAGGGAATTAATTTTTTTTACAAAGAATTATTTTTTTTAAGAACAAGTACTTTTTAAAAAAGTGGTACTTAGAAAAAGGTTATTTTTAAGAAAATATACTATTTTTCAGAAAGGCTACTTATCTTAAGAAAAGATAAAAAGTATTATTTTATTTTTAAGAAACGGTACTTTTAAGAAAATGAATTTTTGTAAGAAAGGGTATTTATTTTTGTTCAGAGAAAGTATTTCGTTGAAGAAACGGTTTGTTTTTAAGAAATGGGAATTTTTTTTAATTGGTTCTTTTTCAAGAATAGGTAAATTTTTAAGAGTATGTATGTACTTATCTCGAGAAAAGTCATTTTGTTTCACAACAAAGGTACTCTTTAAAGAAATGGTAGTTTTTTAAGAAATGGTACTTTTTGTAAGAAAATATAATATGTTGTAAGAAAATTTACTTTTTTAAGAGAAGGTACTTATTTAAAAAAAAAATACTTTTTTTAAGAAAATGTACTTTTTGTAAGAAAATTAAATTTTTTTAAGCAAAGGTACTTCTTTAAAATAAGGCGATTTTTAAGAAAAGGTACTTTGTAATTGTATTCTCTTGTTCGACCTTTTCTTTATCAATAAATAATCTATATTCTCCGAGCTTGCTTTTGCTTTTCTTGAATTTATTTAAAAAAGGTACTTTGTTTACGAGTATGAATAGGTATTTTGTTTTGAGAAAATGTACTTTTTTAAGAAAAGGCACTTATTTAAGAAAATATTCTTTGTTTAAACTTCTTTCACTGTGACTTGTCTAAATTTACTTTTTATTGGGTTCAAAACTACAATATATACTTGTACTAAATATTGGTTACAGGCTCCACCTAGAAAACTTCCCATTGAACAAGAAATTTCCCAACATATGTTAGTCTAGACACAAACCAAAGAAAAAGTACCCAATATAGTTGCTAATACTTTGTTGTAGTATAATAGTGTTAAAAAAAGTTGTCTAATATTTTTTATTTAGCCCCCATCCGGCAACGTGCAATAAGGAACTTCGTTCCAATAATACGAAGGCTGCTATATATATTTTGGAAAACGGCAATACTAGTGTTTCCAGATGCAAGCTGGAACTTCCATTGGAAATTTTTAGCATAAATATACATAGAACGTTTTCCCTTACGTTTTCCCTTATTTATTCATCTCGGTTAAAAAATGGAATATACCCGTGAAAATTTTCGCGCGATGGTTTTTTACGATTTTCAGCGTGAATTATCGGGACAAGAGTATCTCATTCAACTTGTTTCGACTCGGGCTGCGTTCGCTCCAGTATGAATTTCGTTTAGGTCGCTCAAACTCGGTTGTTCTGCCACAAAACGTCGATGCAGTGCGTGAAATTATAATGCAAGATCGTTGTGACATATAAAGGGTTTTTCAACAGAGACCCTACAAAAGTAAATCGATAGGGACAGCAAACGACGCCATATTTTTGCCCGCTCTTTTGACATTTCTCTTCAGTAAGGTTTGCCATCTCATCATGGAAAGATATACGAGCCAACAACGAGTCGAAATTATTAAAATTTACTACCGAAATTTGGAGTCAGTGGCCTCCACTTTAAGAGGCCAACTTTAAGAGGCCTCAACAATCAGCGATGAGGCTCATTTCTGGCTGAATGGCTTCGTCAACAAGCAAAATATGCGTTATTGGTCTGACAGCAATCCACACGTAATCCATGAGTCATCATTGCATCCCGCAAAAATTTCGGTTTGGTGCGGTTTATGGGCTGTACTTCTTCCGTGATGATCAAGACCCGCACATTACTGTTAATGCGAATCGATACCGTTTAATGATAACCTAATATTGGTGGCCCCAATTGGATAATATGGACTTGAAGGACATGTGGTTCCAACAGGACGGCGCCACAAGCCACACAGCGAATTCCACAATCAATTTATTGGAAACCAAGTTTGGTGAACGTGTTTTCTCATGACGTGGCCGCCTCGGTCGTGCGATTTGACGCCGTTAGATTATTTCCTGTGGGGCTACGTCAAGTCTATGCCAACATGCCAGCGACGATTGATGAACTTCGTACGAATATCGAACGTGAAATTGCAGCAGTATCGGCCGATTTATGCTTGAAAGCCAGCGAAAATTGGTTTCAGCGTCTGGACTTCTGCAAGCGTGCCCGTGGTGGCCATGCAAAAGAAATCGAGTTCCATACATAATGGCATCGAACGTACTTTCACAGGAATAAAGAATTTCATTGGTATCTAAAACTGGTTTTGTTTTATTTAAAAAAATAAATAAATGGTTTCCCATTACATCCCATGAAGGGACCGGGGAGAACTTCTCACAATCACTGAGCTGTGCGCTTTCCAGTTTTCACTCACTGATTGGGACCTACAGTTTTACACCGATTCCGAACGGTATTTTGAGAAGCTTTTTCATGGCTATATACTCGATAGTGTCGCCGTCACTATGCGAGGTGACCGCCGCCGAAAGAAATTTGAAGGTGGTCAGAGCAGGGTTCGAACCCAGGATCTCATGTACAAGAGCCGCGCACACTAACCATTGCACCACCGACGGTTGGTGTTTTATTTAAAAAAACTTTTATAGCGCTCTTATTGAAAAACCCGTTACATTCAGTTTTGCATGAACATTTGGCTCTAAAAAAGATTTGTTCGCGTTGGATCCGAATGTTCAAAAAATGTCAATTGGTGTAAGGAAATGATTAAAAAGTTCTCACCGTGATACTTCAAAAGACGAGTGTAAAATCGCGACAGGTGATGAACCATGGATATATGCGTATGAGCCGGAAACAAAACAGTTATCGACCGTGTGAATATTTCAAGACGAGCTAAATCCAACAAAAGTTGTTCGTGGAAGAATCACGGCGAAGCAAATGGTCGCCTGTTGCTTCGGCCGGCCGGGTCATGTGGCCACTGTTCCACTTGAGCAACGTAGGACTGTCAATTCTGAGTGGTACACGAACATTTTTTTTTTTTTGCCAGAAGACTTCGGAGAAATTCGCAAAACCCACCGCCAAAGACAAAGTGAGCTCGCGCAGATCTCGCCAAACAGGTTAATTTTTGAGCAGTCAAAACATCGAATTGATGACTCATTCTCCATACAGTTCTGATTTGGCACCCAATGACTTCTTCTTGTTCCCAAATATCAAAGATAAACTGCATGGTCAACGATTTACGAGCTTCGAAGAAGCACTTGAAACGCTCAAAAACCTTGGTTTGGGGGTGTCTCAAGAGGAATGGAAAAACTGCTGCGACAAATGGTTTGAACGAATGCAAAAGTGTATTGATCGTCAAGGGGAATATTTTGAAAAACAATAAAGCCGTTTGCATTTAAAAATTTTGGTTATTATTTGCTATTCCCGAAATATAAATAGCAACCCTCGTAAACTTAAAAAAATTTAAATTTTTGCGATAGTTAAACTGAACATTTTATGAGACTACATTAAAAAGAAACTATACTAATTGCACAATTAAAGTCTTTGGTTAGTGACAAGAGTGAATACACACCGCAGTGGCTTAGCGTTCTAGGCGCGGCTGAAGATGATGCTTCACAAACATCGAAACGATCGTTCAGCGAATGTGAGTTCGAATCCCACCCGTGTTATTTACATTTTTTTCACTTACCGGAAAAAACATGATCTCTTAGCCTTAAAGTAAATTACAACTTTAAAATGTTTTTATTCATTTATTTTTTTTTATATCTTTTTTATTTATTTATTTATTTTTATTTATTGTTTATCGATAAGATGTTTTTTCAACCGATATACATCGATGAATATTCAAGAAATGGTAGAAAAATTGTGAAAAATTGCGATTTTTAGGTTCGATCTAAAATATCTCGAAAACAAGGGCGAACCCAGATCAACGGTTAGCACCACTGGATTCAGGGTAGTATCATTAGGTTTACCCATTGGGTACCCTGCTTGTTGCAAAAACATAAGTTCCCGATTCGAGTACAGTGTTATTAATAAAATTTTATTTTAAGTCGTAAAGTCGTACAGTCGTTCCAAAAATAAACATTAGTTTTTAATAAAAAAAGTTTCTCTCTTTAAAAAATGACCTTTTCGGGAAAATATAATACATACACAATACGAGTACAAATACGTCCTATAAAAAAAAATTCTAAAAAAAGTTTATCATTTTATAAAAAGTAACTTTACTTAAAGACCCATTAAAATTATCGTATTTTTCAACGGGTACCTTAGGCGTGTTGGAACTCACTAATACATAATATATAGCGAAAGGAATTTCGTTGCAACCGGGTGTTTCCTGACACCTCATGTACATTTTTTCTGTGTATATTGATTATGTGGCCGTCGGTGGTGCAATGGGTAGTGTGCGCGCCTCTTGTACAGGAGATGCTGGGTTCGATCCCTGCTCCAACCACCTTAAAATTTCTTTAGACGACGGTCACCTCGCTTAGTGACGGCGACACTATCGAGTATATAGCCATGATAAAAGCTTCTCAAAATACCGTTCGGAATCGGTGTAAAACTGTAGGTCCCAATCAGTGAGTGAAAACTGGAAAGCGCACAGCTCAGTGATTGTGAGAAGTTCTCCCAAGTCCCTTCATGGGATGTAATGGGAAACCATATTTTTTTTTTTTTTTTTTTTTTTTTTATATTGATTATGTTGTCATAAGTAAGTCTAAGTTTTGTAGTTTTTAATTTGATATTAGCTAACGGATCACTTTCTTAATTAGTGTCAAATTTTGAATTTATTGCAAGCACGGGTGTGGATACAATCTGGGAAACTCCGACTCTAACACCGCATTATTAAAAATCTGAACTGCGACTCCTACTTCAACCCCGACTCCAACTCCACAAATAAACCAAACGTATGCATTTAAGTGTTAATGTCTTGTTTTGTTTAATGGTACCAATTATGACGAAGCAGTTGAATATGAACAATATTCATTCTTCTAAATTAATAAATTTTTTTCAGAAACTAGCATTTTAGTTATCTTTTAAAAACCATGAAATGAAAGTTCGTCCTTATGCCCACCAGAAAATCCATGGTCAAAAATGAGCATAAATTAACTGAAAATTTCCTCAGATACCAAATCTTTCCCGAATATAAATCAAACCCAGGCACATTGATTTTCATCCGCGCGTCTTTGTGCTCAACTATTGAAGACTTTGCGTTTAAACGAACAATGAAATGCTAATAAAGTGAGATTTTGCGAGATATTGCATTTGAACTTATTGGCAGCCCTGGAAAGCCACCACGTTGTTATTACCAAACAACTGTTTTGCTTCACTCACCACAACATCTTTAATTGTTAAATTTGCAATAATAATTATGTTAATTTTTTTTATTTTTTTTGCACAGAAATCGAAAACCAAAGTTGCTTATATCATGCCACGGTGCACTCTGTGAGGTCTTATTACCAACTCGATTAGTTCATGTTTTAATAAAGTTTTGTTGCCAAATGCTACGAAAGAGACAAAAAACCAAAAGCCACAGCAACCAGAGACGCCAACAACGAAACATGACTACCATTGTAACATTAACAATCATGTTCTCATAGTTACAATTTTACAATTGTTATTTTTTTTCCTCTCGTCGTCTTCCAACATTGGAATCGTTTGTTCTTCAACGGCGAAAACGTTTAGGTTTTTAGTAGTGGCGTCTCTTAGACCCCCCATGAAAGTCATAAGTTAAGCAGTTAACTTTTAGACCCCCGAAAAACAAACTGCGCCGACCAGCTCTTGGGATGAGTCAAACATCTTCAACGTATCACTATTGTTTTATGTGGGGTGGGTGGGGTGATGGCGGATGGATTGGTTTGGCTTTCCATTTGTGTTAATACTCGTATTGTGGGGCTAATAGTGTTTTAACTTATGTTTAGGCTGGATGTTGGATGGAGAAGTCTGTTTCCTTTGAAATATTATCAAAAAGATATCATCATGTTGCCATACGATGCCAGTTACTGCGGTAGGAACTAGGTGCATGCTGAAGGAGACGCGGCCGAGGACTATTATGATGCATGCAGTATCATCCCGAATGGCTGTATGCAACATAATAACATTTGCTAAGTAGTATTCATAATGGCTTAAAGTCGTGCAGAAATTTTGGGTCTTTTGTATGCCATATAGGTGACAGGTGGCGCCCGATGTCTACCATAAACAGTATAAGAGATTCTGCAAGTTGTTTATTTCTTGAATTATTAACTGTCTTTCGGTTTTCGGTGAGAGTTTTCATAAATGTGGATAAAGGAGTTGTTGTGTAAGGCTTAGGGGAAGCGGTAAACTATCAGTAAACGGAAGCTGCTGTCTTATTGTTTAAAAGTTGTATTGTTTTTGGATTTTTTTTTGTGGTTAGGTGAGTTGCTTTTAAGACTAAGAAAGTGTTAAATTGGTTTCTTAAACTGACAATTTTAAAGGATGGAAAATTATTTATTGTCATCTATCACCACAGTTTAATAGAAATAAAGAGCTATCTGGATTGCTGTTTCGAAATATGAAACTTCAAAATTCAACGATCGTTTTCATCGATTAAATAAAAAAACCCGGGTTCCATTTTCCCTTCTGCAAGGACAGGTTTCGGTTATGCCAACTATCTCTAGGTACGTATATACCCTGAATTGGGGAGGTATTTTCGACCGAATTACCAGGCAACACCATTTGCAATTGAAATTTAAAAAATATGAAATTAATTTTGAAAAGTATCAATTGAAATTTGAGAATTATATTTTAAATTTGAAATACATCAATTGAAATTTAAAAAAACATCAATTGAAATTTGAAAGACATCAATTGAAATTTAAAATTCGTCACTTGAAATTTAAAAATTATTAACCGAATTTATATATTCGATTTTCAAATTTTAAAATTTTAAATTTAAAAATTATTAACCGAATTTATATATTCGATTTTTAAATTTCAATGGGTGTATTTTAAATTTCAATTGATGACTTTTAAATTTCAGTTGATGTATTTCAAATATCAGCTGATGTGTTTGAAATTGCAATTGACGAATTTTAAATTTCAATTGAAGTGTTCTAAATTTGAAATGATGTATTTTAAATTTCAATTGGTGTTTTTTAAATTTCAATTGATGTGTTTTAAATTTCAGTTGGTTTTTTTCAAATTTCAATTGGAAATGGTGAAGATCCATGGTGGAATCCACGGGGGCACCTTCACCACGCACTACGCTCTTGGCAGGAACTTTTCATGTCCCTGTGCTCTATCAACTTGCACTCGCCATATGTTCCTCATGAACCTTATACAGGTTGGCTCACAAATCGTGCTTCAAAAACAAAACGTAATAACATTTTTTTCTGTGTAAGTAATGGGTTAAATTGTTTTTATTTTGCAGGTGTAATAAAATTAATGTTCCAGAATATATGCTCGGCTATCAACTCACCAGGATATGGACTTTGGAAATATGTGATTAATATTCTGAACAATTTGACGAAATACTCAAAATACAATGTTAAGAATGCAATTGATTTTAAGAGATGGATTGATAATCTTGTAACAAAAGATGACGAAATATTGATATCATTTGACGTGGCATCGCTATTCCCAAGCATACCAATGCAATTAGGCATAACCACTATTGAAGGAAAATGGAGCATACTGGAACAATTTACGAAGATACCGCACGAGTTATTCATCGGATTAGTGACATGTTGCATAAACAAGACAAGATATCATAAATTTGAAGACAAATTTTACGAACAGTGGAAAGGGATGCCTATGGAGTCACCTGCTTAACCAGTAATAGCTGATATTGTGATGGACGAATTATTAGATGAAATTATATCGAAGTTAAAGGTTAAACCTAAAATCTTGACCAATCGTGAAGTTCAAAATACCTTTATGACATTATATTTATATAACAGACAAATAAATTTCACGTGCGAAGAGGAAAAGGATAATAAATTCCCATACTTGGACTCCATTGCGATTCGATAAAGAAATGTTCTTAAATTGGATTGATACCAGAAGGTCACATCTGCCGAACGTTTAATAACCATTTTCTCAAAGCATCCAAGACATACTATAATTAACACTTCGCCTACCTTTTATAAACAGAGTTCTGAGAATTAGCGACAACGAGTTTCACCCCGAGAATAGGAAGAAAATCATGACAATTCTGGAAAAAAAATACTTTCCATCAAATACTATACTACAACATCTATTATTTCGTGCGAGAAACAGTGGACAACGAATATCGGCGCAATATGATCCACCATTATGAAACCAAAATCGGGCCAAAATTTACAAGTCAATGACTTTTGTACGTGGATACTCCGAATGTTTAAAGCATTCGAACATTTACGACAATGAACAATATGAATTAGCTCTCAGGACGCACAACACACTTAACCAAATGTTCAGCCAAACGAAATCCAATTTGACTAAAAAGGACAAATCAAATGTGGTGTATAGTATTAAGTGTAAAGGAGATAAGACAGACGTGTGTAATGAGATATATGTCGGCACTACAATGATTAAATTAAAGACTCGACTTTCATCACATAAATCTGATTTAAATGCTACCGGTAAACCATTAGAGCAGAAAACAGCATTGGCAGCACACTGTGCCATTACAGGGCATACCCCTGATTTTGACGACGTCTATATCCCGGCAGAGAAACGCAAGTACTCGCGACGTTTTACACTCGAAATGTTGCATATTATTGACGTTCCGGTGTAAAAAAAACTGAATTATAAGACTGACGTAGACGGATGTGCTCAAGTATATATTGATATACGATAAATAACTACAAGAGAAGACCTACTTAGTTGACTAAAGCTGGCATACCGCATAGGGCACCATACTCGTTTCTTTTTGTTTCTTGAGTTTTTTAAACATTTAAATAATATTAACTGTAATTGTGTTCTCGATTCGATATTAATGTTTAAATACTTTTATATACAGTACCCCTGAAGATGATTAGCGGTTATAAAAACACATTGAATTTTGTTTTAATTTAATTTTCAATACACAAAAAATATCACACATACATATATAAGGACTGAGTTCCATCTGAACCAAAATTTATTTTTTATAAAAAACAATTTTTACAAAATAATATATTTTTTTCAAATAAATAAATAATTAATTACATTATTGAAATAATAATTAACGCCGTCTATTGTTTCTTAAAAAAAATTACATGAGGTGTCCTTTCACTATATATAAGTATTATGTACCAGTTAGTTCCAACACGCCTAAGGCTCCCGTTGAAAAATACGATAATTTAAATGGAAAAATAAGAAAAGATACTTTTTGTAAAATGCTAAGCATTTTTTAAGACTAATTTTGTTTTTATAGAATGTATTTTTTTCTAAATTCTTTATTTTAATTTCAGCTGTCTGTATGCAAGTATGCATGAATGCATACCGAAAAATCTTTGGATTGATTTTTAACCATTTTCCCGTGCTCCAATCGAGCTGAAAGTTCGTAGGCAAACTAATGGAGACGACCCGTGATCCATCGAGCTGAAACTATCAAAACATGGGTGGAATTGGGCAAAGGGGCGTGGTACCTCCCATATAAATCACAAATTAAAAATGCATTACTTAAGTTTGTGTCTGGAGTAATGTCTAAAATAAAAAACCATGTGTCATATATACAGAATTCATAGTCAAAAACTATGTTTTTTACGGGATGTTTTTTTAGGTATATTTTTAGGTCCTTTTTTAAAGATAATGTATTATATTTTCCCGAAAAGGTAATTTTTTAAAGAGATGTACTTCTTTTATTAAAAGCAAATATTTTTTACGAAAAGGTACTATTTTTAGGAAGAAGTAATTTCTGTAAGAAAAAGCTATAAGAGTATACATTTTTTTCAAAGAAGTAATTTTTTTAAGTGCAGGTACTGTTTAAAAAAGTGGTACTCTTATTAGGAAAGGTTATTTTTCTAAGAATATTTAATTATTAATTAGTTATTATTTTTTTCTTTAGAATTGTTCCTTTTTCAAGAATAGGTACATTTTTAAGAGTAGGTACTTATCTCAAGATAAGTAAAAGGTATTCTTTAAAGAAAATGTAGTTCTTTTTGTAAGGTAAAATTTGTTTTAAGGAAATGTACTTTTTTAACACAGGGTACTTATTTAAAAAAAACACTACTTTTTCTATAGAAATGTACCTTTTGTTTGAAAATTTACTTTTTTTAAGCAAAGGTACTTCTTGAAGATAAGGTATTTTTTTAAGAAGAGGTACTTTGTTTAAGAATATGAATAGGTATTTTATTGAGGAAAATTCCTTTTTTTTTAAGAAAATGCCCTTATTTAAGAAAATGTTATAGTTATTTTTAAACTTTTTACACTCTGACTTTTCTAAATTTACTCTTTATTGGGTTTACAACTACAATATATACGAAATATTGGTTACAGGGTCCACCTAGAAAACTTCCCATTAAACAAGAAATTTCCCCTCATATGTTAGTCTAGACACAAACCACGGCAAAAGTACCCAATAATACATAATAGTGTTAAAAAAAGTAGTTTAATTTTTGTTTTCATTTAATCCCCATCCCGCAACGTGCGATAAGGAACTTCGTTCCAAAAAGATCAGAGAGCTCACTAGTGTTTATGAACCGCTGAACTCACTAGTCACATTTTACTGCTGATGTCCAACAACACGGTTAATATCGTTGATAATTTGCTGCTAGAGATTTGGGCTGTACAAGATTATACCGAAGGTAGAGACCATTGACTACCTCCAATGACGTCTAATGACACTGTAAGTAAAATTTATAGTTTTGAAATGACACACAAAAACACCGAGACAATTTATATATTTTTTTTCGACAAAATGTAACCGTTGAAATAATAGACATCTATTTGGAAGCAGAATTAGATTACCTCTAACAATTTGAGGCAATAATAATTATAATTATTTTGGGATTCCGGATTTTGGGATTGGCATCCCTATTACAAACAGATGCTACAACATATATATCAAAGTGTTCACTTTGATAGATTAGTCCCTACCCATCAAAAATATAAGCATTTTATTGACCATTTTGAAAAAATAGAAAAATGAGTGACGAAAAATGCAGATTACATTGCGAAAAATTAAATTGTTTTGTGTGTGAAAAATTTACACCGAATAATCATCGACGACATTTGGTTGAAGATGCCCTCAAAGCTTACAATCAGTATTTTTTTGGTTACCCCCGCTGAAGAAATGCGAAATGTTGATCATGTACCTGAATTTACGTGCATCACATCACATGTTTTAGTGCATTAAACAAATGGTGGAAATTACGGCGATATTCGATGCCATTTGGACTACCAATGATATGGACCTATCCAGGGGAACATGATACAGAAAATTGCTACGCGTGCAAGAACGATGTAAATGGTCTGAATCGAAACAGTAGGTTCACTTAGGTAGACTATATATGGAATACACAATAATTTATTCTTATAGAACGATCCGGTTTTATATACAAAGGTGTGCCAAGTGCCGCACATTGATGAATTGCCTGTCCCAGTGCATCCATCGACATACCAATATGATACTGCGTCCTATGAAGTACAATCACAAACTCCAGCAACATCATAACATCATGCTGATTCTGATTTCTGCTGGTCGATTGCAAACAAAGAGTAAAAGTTGAATAAATCCAAAAAAAATTATAAAATCGTCAAAATAAGAGCAAATATAAATAGTTTCATGTCCGCTTGAAAATGGACGTGAATTATTTCTAGATATATATTTTGACAAATAAATAATAAACAAATTGATTTTAAACAAGTTTTTAAAGTTTTTTCATTCAAATAAAATCAAATATCGCCTTAAATCTACTACAAATTTAAAATCGAAATATCTCGTGATTTCGAGCTAACTTTTCAAAATGGGGTACACCACTGGATTCTACCATCCAAAATTAGGTTAACGTGTCTCGGCGTTTTGGTGTGTCATTTTCACCTACGTGGTGGTATCCCTAATCATTCGTTAGCCCTAAAAACTGCAGGGGAAATCTTTGGGTATTTTATCACACCTTGTTGGGATAAACACTACTCAACTTAATGAGAATTCATATTCACGCACATTCCCACTCAATTTGATTTAAAGTCTTTGAATAAGGACTCTTGTTAACTTTAAGTACAGAAATTATTAAAATGTTTCTATATTTGCCGATTTTTTTGTAAATTTGTTCAGTCAAATACTCGAGTAATTTACTCAATTAAGGAATAATTTTAAGGACATTTAATTAAAATTTGTTGACAGTAATTTGTTCTGTATGGGTATGGGAGCGTAAATAGACTACTATCTGGTTTCGATTTCGTAAAATTCTGATTTATATTCCACCATATAGCGTTACGAAATACTGCCACATAATATTCCCACATATATCTATGACTAAGTCCTTACATTCTTTGAATCATATGGGAATGACATCCATTCCTACCTCTATCCACAGGCCTAACTTTTCACAAATTTATTAAGTATTTCCTTTAAAATCAACATTGATTGGATTTATCTCTTTCCTGTGACAATAAAAACAGAAACAGAAATTTAATCTCTCGCAAATAAAATCTACAACACAAAAGGCGGAATCAACGAAAAAAAAAACTCCCAAAGAATTAAACATTTAAACGCCAAATCTTAACAACTCTTAAGTTAAGAAACCATCATAAATTTATGCTCATCTTAAGAGGACATCGGGAGAGAAAAAACATATAAAAATGGCCAAAGAAACATCAACACCAATTAAGATATACATAATTGATCACATCCTTAAAACACTGCCGAACATGAATGCATGACGACAAAGGCGGCATGAAGATGGAGTCTAAAGGCTGATGATGCTAAGGTTAAGGTTGGTTGGTGACAATACCAATGATGATACAGATGAGACTAATTTTTGTGGTTACACCGACAAAAGGCCAAGACTAAGAGTGCAAACTGGCAGGCATGATGTTCCAAAGGGAGACACTTTTATACTATCAGATTAAATTTAAATTGTGTAAAATTCGACAACGAATTGACAGAAGTTTAAACATTGGAATTTTTGTCTTTATGAACTTAAATATTCAGCAGTTCCAGTATGTGGCAGTTAATGTGTTATTGAAATAGCGTGTTGATGTATTTTTCTATTGAAATTTTTAATTTTTAAAGTCAAATCATTCTTCTCCTAAGTCGGTTTCAAATTCTGTTTATATTAAAATTGTATTAATGTTTGCATTGCAAGGTTACCATTTAACAAACGTGTCCCGGTAATTGCTACTTAAATATGTGTAGAGTATTCGGCTGGGGTCAGGAATAATCATATAATGTACCTATTCTTATCCTATATTCTAACTAGTAATTTATATTTTCTATCTTTGCTGCAAAAAAAAAGTTCAATGTACAGGACTTGGTTAGCACACAAATCATTCTATGGGTCAAGTAGAATACACACACAAAATTTCAGAAAACTCCATTACGACCTGCAATGCACTTGAAGCAAAAACGAGATGAAATTTAACATTCTGGAAAATCTTAAAATAATTTGGTGACATTTTCAAAATTGTAAGTATGGTGAAATGTAGCATGTGTCATGTTGGTATGGATGTGCACAAAAAGACATTAAGAAAAACAGTTCATGTATGCGATAAATGCAGTTGACATTCAATTTTAAAGTATAAAATGGCCACTGATGCGTCTCAGGTTTAGTAGGTGACTAATGTCACTGAAGCTCGTCAAGTTATCGGGCATATTATTTTGCCCTTACAACGCGGACGACCTAAACATATGGGCCAACGGCGGACAGACACCAAAAGAAGAAAATCGAGGTTCGACATATCGCATCCTTGTCAGCGCCTGATACATAATGGGCGGATGCAATCAAATATCCTGGCAATAGGTTAAATTCAAAAACCCGATGGACGTTCATCGTTCATAATGGCAGTGAATACACGAAAACAAAAACATCCCCTATTTGTTGACGACCCCCGCAAACGATACTAGAACCACGATTTACGGATGTGCCCGGATTTCAGGTGCAAGTATCCAATTGGCAGATGTCGTCAAAAGTTTTAAGACTGACATTACCGCTATCCAGGAAATGCGATGGACAGGACATGGCTGCACAAGAAAAAGAAACTGCGACATATACTACAGTTGCCATGAGAAAAAGCATGAATTTGGTTGCGGATTTGTAGTTGGCAAAAGACAGCGACATCTAGTCCTAGGTTCAATCCTGTGAGTGATCGTATAGCCACAATTCGCATAAAAGCGAAATATTTTAATATTTCCCTAATTTGTGTGCATGCCCCGACAAAAGAGAAAGATCATGATGCCAAAGACATATTCTATGAGCTCCTAGAGGAAACGTATGACCGCTGCCCTGGCCATGACATTAAGATTATACTATGAGATTTTAATGCCAAAGTAGGAAGGGAGAATGTGTTTAATCCAAGTATTGGCAATTTCAGTATACATGCTGACAGTTCCCACAACGGTATGAAATTGTTTGCCTTTGCCGCGGCAAACACCATGGTCGTCAGTGGTACAAGATTCCTCCAGAATAAAGACAGAATTAATGATTACAACGAGCAGGGCCTCCAGGCGATTAGACCACAGCGTAAACGTTGATAACCGTTATAATTTCGACTTAGTGGTCGAAATTATGTACCTCGGATCAGCCGTAGACGAAACCGACAACGTCAGCCTTGAGGTCAAGCGGAGAATTTTGCTTGCGAATAGATGTTATTTTGGGCTAAGCAAGCACTTGAGGGATAAAGTCTCCTCTTTCGAGTAACAAAAGTCCAGCTATACCAGACCTGCATACCTGCATTATGGCGCAGAATCCTGGGGCCTATTGCAAGCAGACACAGCATCTCTAGAAGTCTTCAAGAGAAAAATACTCGGAAAATGTATGGGCCTATAGTGCACAACGGCGTGTAACGGCGACGAATGAACCATGAGCTGTATGAGCCTTATCCCGACATTGACCAAAATAACGCGATTGAGTTGGATAGGCCATGTCAGTAGAGTGGATGAAGACGAACCAGCACGAAGGATTTTCGAAACCGAACTCGAAGCAAAACGAAAAATAGGAAGACCAGGACTCCGCTGCGGGGATCAGGTTGACGAATCCCTGCGTACTCTTGGTATTACCCACTGGAGAGATAAACAGAAGATCGAACTGTTTGGCGAAATATGTTATCTTCGTTTTGTAAGGTGCCTGTCGGCCCGGGGTTCTTCGAGACTGGTTAAGTAAGTAAGTAAATCGAAAAAAACCCTTATTAAATTATTTCAGTTAGTGACAAATTTGAACAGATCTCAGTAGCCTACAACTAAGATTTTGATGATGAAGTTCACAAACTTCGAAACGATCGTCTAACAGTGCGAATTGAAATCGGGCTTGTAACTATTGAAAACTGAATTGTAAGCTAAATTATACTAGACTAGTTCTAAAGACAAAAAAGCAGGGTTAGTATTTCGTGGGTAATCCATTATTATTGCCGTAGGGAATGGGTAGCGAACGTTTACTCATTACCCACAGGGTATGGGGAAAAATGGCTACCCACGACAATTATTTTAACCATTATCCTGAGGCTTTAACCAATGGATGTCTTTAATATGGCATCACATTTTTTTCGATTTATAGCCACTTTTTATTTTAGCAAATTTATTATTTTGGCGATTTTATGGAAAAACAATTCTTCCATATGAATTGGTCACTTTATGAAAAACCCTTTGAAACTAGCAAACATTGGTTATTTTTCCGGTCCGTTTCCGAGATACGGACATGAGAGCGTATTAGCGATTTTTTTTTTGGAAAATTTCGTTTTAGCGAAAGTGAGTGAACGTGAAAGTTAGTGATGCCATATTGAAGACATCGATTGGTTAAATCCTCCGTTGGGGGTAAAAAAATTTATTATTTATGTATTATTTTTTATTAAAACAGTTTTTCTTATTTTGGCGATATTTTTTAACAAAAATTTTCCCATACGAATTGTATCACTTCATGAAGAACGCTTACAAACCTAAAAATAAATTATTTTTTCGATTGAACGCTCCGTTCACAAGATAACAACATGAGGGCGTTTTAGCAATTTTTTGTTTAAAAATTTTTAGTTTTAGCGATTTTTTAAAAAAAAAAAAATTGATGCCATACTGAAGACACCCGTTTGCTTAAGGCTCCTATGGAAGAAAAAATTGTATTATTTTTTCGATTGGATGCACCGTTTCCGACTTATAGTCACTTTTTTTATTTTAGCGATTTCCTTATTTTGGCGATTTTTTCGAAAAAAAAATTCTTCCATACGAATTGGACCACTTTATGAAAACCCCTTAGAAACACGCAAAAATATTGTTTAATTTTTCGATTGGACGCTCCGTTTCTGAGATATAGAAATTTTTTCTAATTTTTTCACATTCAAGATCAAAAATGGGGATGGGTTACTCTGGGTAACCCATTACCCATCGTTGTAGCTAACTACTAGGGATGCCAAATGGGAAATCCCGAATCCCGGGATTTTTCGGGATTGACGAATCCCGAATCACGGGATTTTAATAAGTATATCCCGGGATTTTTCGGGATTACTATTAATTTTAAAAAACATAAAACTAAAAACAATGACAATAGTTACTTGTGGTGTTATTTTTTGGAAGGGTCGAAAGGCAAAATGCAAATTGTGCAAAAAGTGTTTAAAACCCAACGGCGGCATATGGCATATGTATGTACGTGGGTTCAATCCCTACTCAGACCACCTTCAATTTCTTTCGACGGCGGTCACCTCGCTTAGTGACGGCGACACTATCGAGTATTTAGCCATGAAAAAGCTTCTCAAAATACCGTTCGGAACCGGTGTAAAACTGTAGGTCGCAACCAGTGAGTGTAAAACTAGAATGCGCACAGCTCGCTGGTTGTGAGAACCTCTCCCTAATCCCCTCGTGGGATGTAACGGGAAACCATTTATTTATGTCTATTATACGGCTTACTCTTCCAAAATTACAAAATTTATCGGGACCTCGAGATTTCGGATACTTTTTCCAATAACGTACCGTGTAAAGCCATTGATATCACTTGTTGGTATAAAGCGAACCACACATTAGTCAGTTTTGAGCATGAGCACGCTCAAAGTTTATAAAAAATTTAGGACAATAATATTTTGTTTCATTAAATAAGTATGTCTGTATGTTTATTATGTATGTACGTCAGGAAGAAACATTTCTAAAGAAATTCAGACAAGATACATTTTTCTCCAGGGGCGCAGAAGACAATTAGGTTTTATAATAAATTGGTCCGATTGACAAATTTCTTGAATACGTCTGGAGTACACGTTTTTACTATATCCAAAAGACACATTTCTGTCGGAATATAATTTATCAGTGAAATTACTGACCATCAAAAGAAAAAAATTGTCTAAGAATTTGGTACAATCATATCACATTGGCGGGAAACTGTCCCTTCGTTCTTGAAGTATACATAGAACCGATCGCATTTTTCATTTGGGCATAAATCCCTATTATATTTCACTTTCATTCATTTACTTTTTTTTTTTTTTGTTTGGTTGCCAAACATTTTCGACTTCCTGTTTCTTTACCAGGATTCTTATCTCATCTCCAGAAGTTAACTTTTTATTACTGTTTTCGTTTTCATTTGTAACATTTTTATTGAAATGAAAACAAAATACACACAGCTTGAAAACATGGAAACGAAATGTCAATGAAAGGAATCATCAAGAACATGCGTCTGTATGAATGACAACGCGTTGAGTTAGTAAAAACGAAGAGTGAGCATGTAATAGAACAGCATGCTCAAACTAATCGAAACTTATGATCAAGAATGACTAGAGTGTGGTGCGCTTAAAACAAGTCATTAAACTAAGTCGCTTAGTTATCGAGTTATCGGATGTTTACGTTTCTCAAACAACAATTGAAAACATTTTTTAAAATAATTTTTGTTTTTGTTTGAAAAAAAACAATATTCGAAAATCGCGGAATGTTTTTAAACCAATTTTTGTTCTTGTTTGAAAAAAGTAAAAAAAAAATCGATAATTTTTATAAATGTCAACATCCGATAACTCGATAACTAAGCGACTTATCAAAAAGTGCTACATTATTTTATGAGTTTGTTTTGAATTGTTTTATACAAAAAACTGATATCAATGTCTTTGCACGGTACGTTAACTCCATAACCCATAACTCCGAAACTATGCACTTGCCCCGATTTTGTTTTTTTTTTTTTTTGCTTAGAATAACATATTCGACTCCCCTTGTTTTTGGAGTGTAAGCAATAAAACAGACCTGCTCCCAAATAAATTTAAAAATAGAATCCCGAAAAATTCCGGAAAATCCCGGAATTTCGGGATCGGGATTTCGAAAATCCTGAATCCCGGGATTTTTTTAAAATCAATCCCGTTAGGATCCCTACTAACTACCCACTATTTTCTCCATGACCCTGAGGGTAATGGGTAATCGTGATGGGCAATTCCCCATTTTTGTGGGTAGCTACCCATTATTCTCTCCTGTGGGTAATGGGTAAACGTTCATTACACATTCCCCACGACGATGTGTATGGATTACACATGATGAATTTCATTTAAAAATCGAGATAAAACTGAAATTTTAAACCCGACCACCTCAGATATCGATGAAATTTTGTTCATAGCTAAATTTGATCAATACAAACAAACTCTCATTTTTAGAAATGACTGTTTTGGGATTTTTTTGTCGTGGCACAGTGAGAAAGTTTTCGAAAAAACGCGAAAATGCTCGAAAAGAGCTCCATTTAAACTACAATAACTCAGAATCGGCTGAACCGATTTCCATGATCTTGGTATCATTAAAAAGATATTTTAACAGGCTTTATGACACGTAAAAAAACCCTTGATCTTTTCGGTTTTCGTTAGTTAAAATTTTTTTTGTTATAAAATTTTTTACAGTGCATTTTTTTATTTTTTTAAAGCTTCAATACAAATGAATAATCTTATAAATATAAAATTGTCATTGAAGTCTCTGGAAATAATATTTCGTTCAAATTAGTTATTTTGTGGCAGTAATGCTAAGTCCACTTATGGTGAATGTGGAATGTAGACTAACCCTTATGAGTATGAAATACTTTTCACTTGCCACGGTATTTTATTTACTATGTGTACTTCGTTTAATATGACTATGACCGCCAAAGAAATCTTTTTAAGTCAATACCACATGTGCCCATCCACTCGTAAGCGGAGACACTAATGTCACACCAACACCCATGCGCATCGGGTTTTCTTCAAAAGTAGAACATAACTTAAACAGGCAAATCATAAAATCTTCTTTAAAAAAAAAGTTGATTGGTAACAAATGTTTGCTGCGTTTATTCAAGCGATAACATTGAGATCTACTCAGAAGAAGCAAGAAAAAGCAAAAAACAAACTTCAAAAACTAAATTCTTTGTGATGATGATGTCTCTAAAATCCATATTAACTTAAAAATTAAATTCAACACCAAATGTTGACGATTAATGTTGCTATTGTTGTAGGGGTAGTGGTGGTTCCTTTCAGCCATTACCAAAGGAGGCGGCTTTCTTGTTAAGCTCCGAGTTCGATCCTCATGCCAGCCAGCCAGCCAGCCAGCAAGGGGGCAGATATCGCAGCAAGTATCCTAAACGAGTGAGCGAACAACAACAGAAACGCATGTTAATATGAACGCCATTAATAACCAGGTAAAACACGGCCACTGCTTTTATGGACCATGTCGATATCGGCACCAACGGCAACAGCAACAACAACAACAACTACATTCCAATAATAATTATAATAAGAGCGAGCAACAACAGCAAACACTAATAAGGCGGTCGTGCTTAACAAATGTTGAAAGATATAGACGCGTTTGCATGGACCAGTGCATTCCGAAATCCTTTTGAATCATTCGCTAATAAAAATCAAAAGTGAACAAGACGATGAAAAGATACAAAAAATAAAAACCAACAAAACTAAAATAAAAACGTTAGCTCAGCGCATATATTAAATTACATTATTGCTAAGGGGGCCATGGATGACAAGATGAAGAAGTTTGGTTATTTCTTGGTGTACAGTACCAGACAATAAAAGAGCACAGTGAGCTTGGCATACAGAAGGTAACTTATTGCTGAAATAAGTCACAATCAAAACTAATTTCATATACAATTATACACGTAAAGATAAATCATTTGGACACTGTTTGCCGTAAACATGTTTAAATTGCTAATTCCAGTCAATATGACCTGCAAAATATCAAATATTTCACCCGAATTAAAACCAATTGTTTGAAAAGAGGTTGTGGCAACCATACATTCGTGTATTGCCACCCAATTGCCGTAAATTCGGCTGTTGCCACTGAATTGCGATTGATACAACCAAACTGAGGTTGTCACAACCGAATATAGTCGCCACAACTGAAATTTGGTTGAAGCAACCTCGTTTCATAATTGATTCGGTTGTGAAAACTGAATCTTCAATTATATTCGATCTGTCAATAAAATGTAGTTTGGAACAACCGAATTTGGAATTAATTCAGATGCAACAACCAAAATTGTTACCAAATTCGGTTGGAGTAACCGCATGTGGTATCAATTCAGTTGCAGCAAGCGAATTTGTCATCAATTCGGTTGAATTTATCGAATTTGATATCAAGTCGATCGCAATAACAGAATCTACACTTAAGTCGGCTGCAACGCCCAACTTTGACGCCAATTCGGTTGCTGTAACCGAAACTCAGTAATGCTATGCTAATCATGAATTCCATAGGTACAACTGAACTCGTTTTCAGTTGGTTACCCAAACACAATTCTACGTATTTCAAACCTGACGTATAAAATTATAAATAGAAATATTATATTCAAATAAGATAAAGAATGTAAAGCGGTTTCAATTTGAGTGATATGATTTCTAAGTGACGTTTCGGCCATTTGTAGTATGGCATGATCTGTCATGTTTTTCCATTGTATTCAGTAATGTTTACAATTTCATCATGGAGAGATATACGCAAGTCCAACGTTTACAGATTATAAAATTTTTTTTTAAACTACTCGTTCTTCAATTGCAACTTTTCGTGCACTTTTGCCATTTTATGGTCGTAATAATCGCCCAACTGTGTTCGCTATTCGTCGAATTGTTGCAAATTTCGAGCGTTCATTTTCTTGACATAGTAAGCTTGATTTTTTATTCCCTACAAGCGACTTTGTATGGAGAACCGCTTAAAATCGCTTAATATCGCTTAGTTCCCCATACAAAGACGTTGAAAAATTAGTTTAGCAGGGTGTACAAAAATAGCCTTGTTCAAGTGCCAATAAGACAAAGATCCGCTGGAAGTAAGGAAATTATTAGTGCCGTTCAGGCAAGTGTTGCTCAAGACCGCAATTTATAGATTCCAAGACGTTGTCAACAACTTGGGACTGCCTCAAACAACAACCTGGAGGATTTTGAGAAAGCATTTGGCCTTGCATCCGTATAAAATTGTTATCACCCAAGAACTGAAGCCATTGGACTACCGTAAACGTCCTCAATTTGCTGTTTTTTCTTAGAACAACTTGAAAATCATAAAGTTTTTGTTTTAAGAAACACATCTTCTTCGATGAGGCTCACATTCATCTGAGTGGTGCGGTAATTAAACAAAACTGTCGATTCTGGTGCAAAGAAAATCCACAAATTATTCATGAACAACCATTACATTCACCTAAATTCATAGTTTGGTGTGGTTTTTTGTCTGATGGAATCATCGGTCCGTTCTTCTTTCTTACTGTCAATGGAGAGCGGTATAGATCCCTGATAACCAACTTTTTATAGCCAAAATTGGAAGAACTTGATCTTGCCAATATCTGGTTCCAACAAAATGGGGCTACGTGCTATATAGCACGTGTAACAACCAACTAATTGCGAGAAAATTTGGAGATTCGATTATTCCAAGAAATTGTGTCATTGAATGGCCTCCAAGAACTTGTGATTTAATACCATTAGACTATTGCTTGCGGGGATATTTGAAGTCATTGGTTTTTAGCTCTCCAAAATTCAGACTCTCTCCAAATTGAACGTGCTATTCATAACATCGACTTGTTTTAGTGGAGAAAGTGCTCGAAAATTGGTTTCATCGAATTCGTTCCTGCAAAAGAAGACATGGAGGCCATTTGAAAGACGTTTTATTTAGAACTTAATTATATGGATTGTACTTCACACTAAATTGAAAACATTTGAATTTCCTTTCCCTAACAATTAGAGAAATCATATCACACAAATTGGAAAACCCTTAATTTAAAAAAAATCTAACTTCTTTGTGACACTATTTAAATTCGGTTGTAACAACCTCGAATCTGGCTGTGACAACCACTAATGAGATTGCGACAACCTTTAATGAGGCTGCGACAATCTCTGATGAGGTTGCGACACCTCTAATTAGATTGCGACACATCTAATGAGGTTGCACCAACCTCTAATAGTATTGTGTCATCCCCTAATGAGGTTGTGTTAACTAGATTTGAGTCGAACTCGTTCACTAGTTCTCGAACACGTTCATTTGAGGTGCCCGAACATAACAACCACGAATTTATTCGCTATATCGAACATATAGATTATGTTCGTATGGTGATGTCTGGTCACCCTCAATGAACTATGTATATATGTAGTTCATGAACTACCCAACTCTAGTGTTAACCCTCTAATGAGATGTGTCAACCTCGAATGAGGTTGTGCCAACATCCAATGAGGTTGTGTCAACATCCTATGAGGTTGTGTCAGCATCCAATGAGGTTGTGTCAACATTCTATAGTTTGTGTCAGCATCCAATGAGGTTGTGCTATCCTCTAATGAGTTTGTGCTAACCTCTAATGAGGCTGTGCTAACCTAAAATGAGGTTGTGTCAACCTCTAATGAGGTTGTGCCAGCCTCTAACGAGGTTGTGACAACCTCTGCAGTTACGGCTAAGTCGGTTGTCTCAACCGAATTGTTCTGTGAGTGCATCTGACCACAAAATTGTTACAGTTGACATTGGCTGCAAAAATATAAACAGTTTGCGAATATGTGGAAAACGGTCAACTAAAGTGATGGCTCTTTTTAACTGATGCTATCTCCTTTTAACAAGGAATCCAAGTTTTACGGTTTTGTTTGTCATACTAAATTGCTTCTCTCTTCTATCAGCAAAAGGAAGCAAGCATAATTGCAATACTGGAGCCAGGGTTGAACCCCAATTCTTCTAAATTGTATGTTCAATCATCAAAAACAAAATACTTTCCCATTACATGCCTTAAGCTTTAATCATAATATAATTATGTTATACAAATTATATTTTTGCAAGCAAACATATTGTGTATGTTAGTAGATATAGTATTTATAATTTGCGTCAAAAATATATATATGTAGAAAGTTGTAATTCATTCTAGGTTAACAGCGTAGTTTTTCGGCGAGTGACTTTTTTTAAACAGTCTCTCAATAACAGTTTCGAACTCACATTCGTTGTACGACAAATATGTGTGTACTTTACTTCCGAACATAAAAAACCGTTTCCAAGAAGGGATTGGGAAGAACTATTCACAACTAATGGGATGTGCGCTCTGTAGTTTTAGCACTCACTGATTGGGGCCTACAGCTTTACACAGTTTGCGAATGGTATTTTTGAGAAGCTAAATACACAATTGTGTCGCCGTCACTAAGCGGGGTGACCTCCGTCGAAAGAAATGTTAGGTGGTCTGAGCAGGGATCGAACCCATGTACAAAAGCCGCGCACACTACCATTGCACCACTGACGGCCACGCACACTTCCATTAAAATTTAAAATTCTAAATGCTTCTTCCATTTATAATATGACACTTCCAACACACATACACCCGAAATCGAAGTTACATCCGAAGTTTAAAGAAACATAACAAAATTTAAAAAACAAAATGCTGACACTTCGGGTATTTGAACCTGGCTAACCTGGCTTTTTCGTTTCTCATAGTCGTAAACATTCGATTGCCTCAAATAAATTTCTTTGTTCTGTAAATTTAGTTGTCTAAAACTCAGTTTGTGAATAGCGAAGTGTTTCTTTGCGTGTATATATTTGCAGTAACATATAACATTTTTGGTAGCCATATATACGTTCCTACTCTGAATGAGAGTTATCGGTCCATTTTTATATCATGATTTAAAAACAATGGAATTATCATTTCCATTTAATTTACTTTAGGAAAATTGCGTCAGATATGGGAAATATGCTAAGACTTCTGCTGCATCAACCTCACATTACTCGAGCATTATTTGAGGAACAACTTGTGCTATTTCCCTGCTCACAAATGCATAATTTCCATTATCGCAATCCAGCGCCTGATCATAAAGACTAAAACCACAAACTCTAGACAACAATGACAACAACAAATTCAGATGTGAATGTGAAAAGGAATAATCACAAAGTTACAGGTAGAAATTTGATTGCGGCACTCAAATCGGGTACATAAACTTTGAATGTTCATAAAATGACAATAATTTTCATTCACCAAACAGATGAAATTCGACAGCAAAAAGGCACAGAAACACTTATCTCTAAAGATTCTTGTAGTGACGACTATTAAATGTTCATTGTACAAAGGGACAACACGGACATTTAGATAGTAAAAAATACGAAACACGAATCCAATAAATATCACATACCTGTCGTCTCCTCTGCTCACTTCGGACAAAGACTCTGCATGATGTCCTTCATAAAACAATAAAAACTCTGATTTGAGTTGTTTCCCTCTTTGCGCTTTTGGCAATCGAACACAAATCACTTGGACGACATCATCATTATTACCCACACTATCCGATGTTGTCAATGAACAAAATCAAGAACGAAAAAATACATAAATATAACCGTGTAATAGATCCTGGTTATGGACATGAATATGGATGACTAGGATACGCAGCACTGACGACTGATAACATTGGCGTCGGCGTACTGTTGTGCTATTGTTAACCAATGCAAAGTCATTCATACATATGTCTTGTCTTGTGTAAGATGGTAAAATTACCAAAAAGGTCCCTTATAGATTAGATAAGGCAACGAGCAAGGGACAGGACTAATGAACATTTGGTATGGCGCCACATTTGTGTAATGGTATATGACTGGAAATGTGTTAACACATTTCAGTGTCATAGCTGTGGATGGACGAGTACAACGTGTGCGTGTGATAAAAAGGTTGGTTGAATAGTTTTCAAATAAAATTGAGATCATCAGGAACCGACGATCGTATGATCTCTTTAACACTTCAAACGTTTAGCGAACTCTTGTGATAAGATGAAAGGGGTCCTTATGAATGCAATAAATACTTAATGTGGGGTCGATTTTTGTTTTTCTGCTGTATCGTCTTTCAGTCGATCAGAAGCAATAGGTAATCTAGTGGCAGAAAGGAAAGCCAACACCAAAAATCAAGATCTCTATTTCAAATAAAATTTACTTGGGAAACGATTATAAAACACTTTGTCACAGAGATGTAACATGCTCGCTTGTGTATATACATACACTGATTCTGTAGTTATTTAATTTTCGCTGCTGCAACGAATAACAACAAATTTTGGGGAAATACACTCTAAATATTGATGTTTTTTGAGTTGTAAACTATACACGCTGTAAAATCTTTAGTTTGTTGCTGTTTGGGTCCAAATATAACGTATTTGTAGATTGTCGAAAATATACTATACTTGTGCCCAAACCCATTGTGTTTGCTACTCAATATAACATGTTTGAGACACAATAATTAATAGGCTGTAATATATGTTTTTGAAACCCAAATGTGACTTTGTTTGTTGAAACCACCTAAAACCAAATATGAGACGGACAGGACAACAAGGAACAAAAAAGCAGCAGATCATCAATTCATTAGAACAATGCTTGAAAATATGTATTTGTTTCCTGCAGTTTGTTCCAGGGGCCGTTATTTTTCAGCGTGTAGTTGTTTAGTTTATCTCATACTTTATTCAATATTTTGGATATCTTTGTGGGATTTTGACTAATATTTAAAGCTGAGGAAGTGAATTTTATAGCAAAGAAGTTGGTTATGCGACCATTTAAATTTATGTCAAATTTCCACCCATGCTTCTATTTTTAAATCCATTCTTTTATAGTTTTCACTTTTATAGTTCCATAAACACTCATATTTGCGAAATACATTAATGAAATTAATAATTTCGCTTTTATTTAATTTAAGCTGCGTACCAACTTTCATTAAGACCGGCTTAGGTTCACATCAGATATAGCATTAGTCAACCGGGCAGTCGCCCATTTTTTTGAATGGGAGGTACACAAATGGGTGCCCCAAAGTTGTCTGCTTTTAATTAAAAAGTAGGTTTTGAAAAAATGTTGCCCATTTCATTACGATTGACTGTGATTTATGGGGGATAGCTTACCGCACAACCTGACTGCCGCCCATGTTTTGAATGGGAGGTATAAAATAGCGGGGGCAAAGTTGTATAGTTTTAGTTACAAAGTAGCTTTAGACGAAACTTTCATCAGAACCAAATTTTGTTAATATTTGTTGTTACTTACTGGAGATAGCCAGGTCATCATTCAATAGGGCAGCCACTAAAGTGTCCAAAAACCGTCATTTTCTGGAAACCGGTTTTCGGTTTGTTCGAAAAATCTATTTTTCAAGAAACCGGTTTTCGGATTTTAATTTTGGCAAAACCCAGTGCAAACGTTTTTTTTTTTGTTTTTTTACTTTAAATTGAAATATACATTTACCCTCTAAAAATACATGTGTTCAGCGTTCATTTAATATACGAGGGCGGATCAATAAGTCCGCGACTTTTCGAGCGTCCCTCGTAATTATATGGAATGCAACCCTGCTCCCATCAAGTACCACCTGTTAATAGACTACTGTCAAATTTTGAGCAAGTTCCGTCATTTACTTTGCGTTTGACAGCTGTTCCAAACATCGTGTCTTTTTTACAAATGGGAAAAAGTGAATTTCGAGGGCTCATTAAACATTTTCGCTTTGCGAAGAAAAACCGTCAATCAAACCAAGAGAAAGCTTAATGAATACTATGGGGACTCCGTTCCTTCAATTTCAATGGTAAAAAAGTGGTTTACTGATTTTCGTTGTGGTCGCACAAGTACAAATGGCAATACACCCGAAAATGTCGAAAAAATACACGATATGGTGTTGGCCGTGAGATTGTTGGCCATAGGCATGTGGCCGTCGGTGGTGCAATGGTTAGTGTGCGCGGCTCTTGTACATGAGATCCTGGGTTCGAACCCTGCTCTGACCACCTTCAAAAAAAATTTCTTTCGGCGGCGGTCACCTCGCATAGTGACGGCGACACTATCGAGTATATAGCCATGAAAAAGCTTCTCAAATTACCGTTCGGAATCGGTGTAAAACTGTAGGTCCCAATCAGTGAGTGAAAACTCGAAAGCGCACAGCTCAGTGATTGTGAGAAGTTCTCCCCGGTCCCTTCATGGGATGTAATGGGAAACCATTTATTTTTTTGTTGAGTGTTTTTCAGACCAAGTTGTTCGTGATTATTCTGTTCGATGAAAATGTTATATATTCTATAACCTTGCCGGCTTTTTTGGTCGCAATTCCAATGTATTAAATAAAACTATTTAATTCAATTGTTTTCCCTACGTTTCGATGCTTTATTGGCATCCTCTTCAGGGGAGTTTTATTCTAAATAACAATGATAACAATTGATATTACATTTAGTATTTTCCGTTCACTGTTCACACTTACTTCGTTTTTCTATATATTTATTTGCATGTCTATTTAGTGTTAATCTAACATAAATGTATATATGTCGTACATGTATGTTTTCTCCACACTATATATGTTTGTCCAGTGTTAGCGTCATGTAGTAGTGACAATTTGTCTTGTCTTTGTCCTCTTTTGTGTTCATACTTATGTCATGTTTTTGTTGAATTCTCAAACTCTCTAGTGTATATCTCCTGTTAGTGTTCTTCTCTCTGTCTATAATTCTGACGTTTTCCATGTCTGGTGTGTGATTGTTCTCCATCATATGTTGTGAGAGTGCAGTGCTCATTCTCCTGTTCCTTATGTCTGCCTTGTGTTCTGTCATTCTAGTTTCCAATGATCTTTTAGTGGTGCCAATGTATATTTGCCCACATGTTTCATCAGTGTTGCCAGTGCATGAAATTTCATATACTACATTGTGTTGGTGGTTTTTGTGTATCCGGGTTTTTGTCTTGGAGAATATGTTCTGTAGGGTATTGTTGGGTTTGTGTGCAATTTTAATGTCATTATTGAAAATGTTTTTCAGTAATTTGTTATCTGTTAGCGATGGTATGTATTTGACGCTTATATATGATGTGTTTTCGTTTCGATTTTCCGTAAGTTGGGTTGTAGTGTTTGTTGTCCTATTGTTATATTTTTGTATTAAGTGTTTTATGATATATTGTGGATAGTTGTTTTTGTGGAGAATTTTAGTTATGATTTTGTAATTTTTGTTGTGGAATTTTTCATGACTGTTATCGAAAACTGTTTTAATGAAATTGTAGGCTGTGTTTAACTTTTGATTTTGCGGTTGTGTGGAGTAATAATTCATCATTCGTCCGGATGCTGTCGGTTTTGAATACCAGTCTGTAATTAAAGTTGTTGATTGTCTGTGTATCTTCAAGTCCAGGAATGCAATGGTTTCGTCTATTTCTTTTTCTATGGTGAATTGTATTTTATTATGGTATTTGTTCAAGTGTTCTAAAATGGTGTCCGTGTCCTGTCTTTTGATGATGGCAAAAATATCATCAACATATTTAACCAACACTTTGGGTTTCACATTATGTTTCCGTAAGTCTGTAAATGTGTCGTCTAATAATTTGTCCAGCACTATGTCAGCTATTGTTGGAGAGAGTGGGTTTCCCATCGGCATTCCACACGTCCGAGTATATATGTTTTCATCAAAGATGAAGTAGTTGTTGTCGTTGAGACAAAAATTGAGGATTTTCAAAAATGTTTGTCTAGGTATGTCCGTGTATTCTGAAATTGTCGCCCATTGGTGCATGATATTTTTAATTGCCAAATGTGTAGGGATGTTCGTGAATAATGAGACAACGTCGAATGAGACTAGAATGTCGTCATCTTCAAGTGGTATGTCTGCTAGCCTTTCCCTAAGTATTTTGCTATTTTTAATGTTGTATTGGTCCGATATAATATTCTGCAGTATTGTCCCTATATGTTTAGATAAGTTATAGCAAGGTACGTTCGTAGATGCTGAGATCGGTCTAAGAGGTATGTCAGGTTTGTGTATTTTCGGTAGTCCGTAGAGTCTTGGTGCTATTGCCGCATGACATGTAAGTTTTTGTTTTAGATATGTGTCAATATGTTTGTTTTTGTAAAGATCTGTAATGATGTTATTGTTAGTTTTCTGTAATTTGGTGGTGGGGTCTTTTCTAGTTGGCCTGTATGTTGTTTTGTCCTCCAGTAGTTGTGACATTTTCGTGCTGTATTCTCGCCTGTACATAATGACAGTTTTATTACCCTTGTCCGCTGTTGTGATGATGATTCTGTTCCTATGCTCTCGAAGTAATTTCTCCGTGCGTTTGTAGATGGTAATTATAAACTTTTCCCTCGGTGTGTTGTTCAGCCTTCGCTTGTAATTGTTAATATTATTCGCTATTCTCGTTCTGATGATGTCCTTTTCCCTATCATCTGTGTGCTGTTGTACTCCTTGTTCCAGTTCTGCGATGATGTGTATGGGTGAGAAACTTTTGCCTGTGATTGGTATGGCAAATTTGGATCCTAGTGAGAGCAGCCATTTGGATTCCGTTGGAAAGTATACGTTGGTGTTATTGATGAACCAATCCTATTTTTTTATTTATTTAGGCATTTCATATGACAGTGTGGTTTCGATTTTAAATAATCAGTTGGGTTTAAGAAAGCTGTCTGCAAGATGGGTGCCGCGTTTGCTCTCAATTGACCATAAACGTACGGGTGCACACGTGTGTAGTCTCAATTACAAAATTCCATGATTTGGGCTACGAATTGGTACCTCATCCGCCATATTTTCCGGATTTATGCCCCAGTGACTATTTCCTATTTCCAAACCAAAAGAAATGGCTCGGTGGAAAGAAATTATTGATCAAACAAATGTCTATTTTATGGACCTCGAAAAATCCTATTTTTTTGGAAGGCATACGAAAATTGGGGAAATGTATTGAGCTAAAAGGAGATTATGTTGAAAAGTAACTTTGTTTTTGCAAAAAAAAAAAACTGAGTTTCATTCAAAAAGTCACGGTCTTATTGATCCGACGTCGTACTTGACATAATTCTGATTTATATTCGAAAATAATGGACATAGGTGGTGCAATGATTAGTGTGCGCGCCTCTTGTACATGAGATCCTGGGTTCGATCAGCCCACCTTAAATTTCTTTAGGCGGCGGTCACATCGCATAGTGGGAAACCACTTACTTTTTTTTATATTCGAAAATCACATTCAAATTTGAAAGAGAATTTTTTATATGAAAAATCCTATTAAGTTTAATACTTTTATTTATAAAATAATTTAAATTTTTAAATTTGGAAAAAAATGTTAGGTTAGTTCTTAAATAATTTTTAGTTATTTCTTATGTGAGCCATAAAATCATTTTGAAATGCGAAAAAAAATTGTTTGGAAACATCATTAGGTATTTTTGGAACATAACTCATATTTGAAAATATAAAATTCTAAAATCATATAATTTATTATTAATTTGTTTAAGGATATTAACACAAATTCAGTAAAATCCGGTGAAGCGATGTCAAATAACCAGTTTCCGGATTGTTCGAAAATTAAGTTAACGGGTTTTTCGGTTTTGGGGTTGGAAACTCTGCCAGCCACCCATTTTTTGTATGGGAAGTGCCAGATTGGGTGTGTCATAATCGCAAATTTTTCACAGCATGGTTTCACTTTGCAAAATATTGCTTAATTCCAAATTTTACAAGAGTGGGTTTGTATATTACGAGAGTTATATTGTCGACCAACAAGACGACACTACATCTTCTGTATGGGAGATAGCAATATGGGTGTGGCAAAATCACCCTTGTTTTAGTAGCTGACTGGGTTTGGGTAAAATGAAGCCTAATACCTAATTGCATTAAGATCGGAAATATTAGACACTTCTTCTCGTATTGGCAAACCGGACTGCCTACAGATTTTATATGGGAGGTACAAGGATGGGCGTGGCACAATTGTTAATTTTAAATTTTTCAGTTAAGTAGACATTTACAGATTTTATGCAAAATGTGAGCTGAAAGTAACCACACACCCGAAAAAAAATTTTAAAAAACACCAGATTTTGCTATAAATATGTTGATTCCATGCCAGGTACCAGAAGATACGTAGTCAGTGACAGGATTTCATTACGACCGGTAAAGTTCTACAATAGCTATGGTGTTCATCACAAACACTGAGACCGACAGACGGGCATGCTTCAATCGTCTTAAAAAATCCTAAAACGAATGTGGTCCAATTATACTAAGGGTATAATATGGCTGTCGGTGGTGCAATGGTAGTGTGCGCGCCTCGTGTACATAAGATCCTGGGTTCGATCCCTGCTCAGACTACCTTAAAATTTCTTTCGGCGGCGGTCACCTCACATAGCGACGGCGACACTATCGAGTATTTAGCCAAGAAAAAGCTTCTCAAAATACCGTTCGGAATCGGTGTAAAACTGTAGGTTCCAATCTGTGAGTGGAAACTGCAAAGCGCACAGCTCAGTGATTGTGAGAAGCACTCCCCTGTCCCTTCATTGGATGTAATGGGAAACCATTTATTTATTTATAATATGGCTCCTTCAACTCATTACATTTGTTCCCATATGAAGTGATATATACCCTCATGCTTATGGGTGATGTACTCACAATTTTAGATAAAAATTGACGGCATTTAGTTAGATCCCTAGCCAATCAACAAACGATTCCATAGAAAAATATTGGCCGATCTAGTCCCAAAATGATGGCCAAAACTATAGAAAGTGTGCTCAAATAGATAATGTGCTTGCGCCGTTCTTGCTGATGTAGTCAAGTGATCAAATTGCATTTCATCATCATTCTTGACAAAAATATTAATCCGTGATTGTTGGTATACTGTATATATGTATATATATATTAGTATATTGTGCATACTTATATATATGTATATACAGTAGAAACTCGATTCTTGCACGTAATGAAAACCCGACTCGGTGCAAGTTTCGAGGTTGTCGCAAGCACCGAGTATTAATTTCCCATACAAAATAAAAGGCACATACATACATCTGTTTATGACACCGCACCTCTCAATAGTCAGCTTAAAACTGATTCAAATTACAACATTTCATCAGGAGCATAAAAAGACGGGGATTTCCCGAATTGTATTCAGTCTAAGAAAACGTAAACAAAGCAGCACGTAAGAGTAATACAAAAATGTTGCAAGTATCGAGTTAAAAATTTCGGATGTCGCAAGTACTGAGTGCGTAATGAAAAACATTTCTATGTTGCAAGAATCGGGGTGTGCAAGTACCAAGTATGTGCAAGAATCGAGTTACTACTGTATATACCAAGGTGGACCTAATTTTTTACTTTCGATTTTCCAAAAAAAACGGCCCAGTTTTGTGTGAGGTTGGGGTTAAAATAATATTGAGAGTTTGTAAGAACCTCATTCGGGGAAATGGAAAGAAAAACGCTGTAAACTACTCAGGAGTTACGAGCAACCCTTATTTTTGTATCCGCAATATTCCTCTCGTAAAAACTTACCCTCCATCGCCAAGCCTTTATGGGGTCCCAATACAAAAAAAAAAAAAATTTTCACGAATTAACCAAAATAGAGAAAAAGTGGGCGATTATTATACTAAATTAAAATGGGTTTATTGATGTAACTAATGTACATATAACATAATTATTAATTATTTAACTAAACTTGCTTTTTCGAAAACGATTTTTTTGTGATAATCAGCGACAACTTAAATCAAATATTCCTGCACAATATTTTATTATACTCCTCCACCATTTTAAGTTAAAGCGTTTGAGAAAGAAGTTTGTTTTCGAAGCCACTAAATCGCTGAAGTCATTCGACAAAAATTTATCATTTAACCAAAAATTTTCTTGCAACGGATATTACCTTTAACATCTTCAAAACCATCGGAGCTATCTTCATCCTCATATTTTTCTCCTGTTCCTTCTTAATTATCTTTTTCACTTTCTAGTTGGACTTCCTTATCATTTTCTTCAAGTTCTTCTTCTCCATCAACTACGCAATTATTGACCATTTCGTTTATTTTTCGTTTTATATCACATGAAGCGTCTGAATCAAACCAGGCGAGACCTAATGCCTCTTCCAACAGAGACCAAAGTGTCTGATAAACTTCGTTACCATTGTTTTCGACAATTGCTTATCCAAGTCTGCGTATGAGTATGAGTGAAGTGAAGTTGAAGTCCTGATTCGGCGCTTTGACAGCTGCAGTACATCCATACCAGACTTTAACGAATAGACGAACAATAATCACGCAGACATCTCGAATTCAATCCAATTTTGATTTTGCCAGTTTAAATTGGACTCTGAATATAAGCATTTTTAAAGAGTAAACTGCCACGGACATTCATCGTGCGTGGTGAATGGGTATGAGAATAAAACAGTCAGTTCCAATAGTTCCTTAGTAAAAAATTGTGCATGTCAAAAAGCAGCAATGGGAGCAGGAATCTCTTCGGAAGCACTTGCCAAAGCGCTTATAGAAGCGCATTTTTTTCAAACAAAGTTCCTACTTAGAAGCAGTCGGTAGCGCCAACTAAACGCAAAATATTCGTTGCTTTCAAGAAGCTCTTTACATATTGCAGAATAAATGATGTTGTATCATGTTGCTTGTACTTTTTGGCTTATTCTCAGAGGCGCATCAGACCACCATTCCAAAATCACAATAATTTTTGTAGATATACATACTTTTTTGAAAATAATATTAAGCTAATAAATAAACTTAATATTAAAAAGGTATTGAGCTTGAATAAATTTAAAAAATTGATATACATATATCGTATATTCATGACAAGAACGACACATATTTATCGCGATTGTGAATCAAATTGATTGCAGCAATGACAACTACATATTCATTCCAGAATCGTTGTGCTGACGAATTTGCACATTATCTCACTTCTAATGGAAATATCCGTCGTAAAGAAACCATTCCATTTTGAGCATAAGATGTAATGATATTTAGATTTTTTTTCTATTTCAGAACACTCAACTCAAAATCAACGAATTAAATCTCGTACATCGAGTGTCGCATTGTTTTTAGGCATAGAAACTCGTAAAGTAAATTCATAACAGTTTCCTATGTACTGTACTATGTACTTGTCAACAGTCAGATAACTGGTAGTCTGTTCATCAACAGCAGGAATCTATACAGTTTATTTAAAGTAATTTGAATTAAAAATAAGATGATCAATTAGTCGGATGATAGCCTGTGACTATATTTTGATATAAATGTTTTAACTCTGGGATGAACTACAAGGTGGCGCAAAAGTAAACTTCCGATGTTTTTTGGCTGTAATTTAAAAAAAAAATTAAAAACTTTGATTCTTCTTGTGGAGTATTTTTATTTGGTCTTTTAACTTTTTTTACATCAAGTCGAGATTATGATGTCATGTAAATGGCCGCCGCCACAGTTGATTGTCATTTGAGCCCTTTTTATGGCATTTTCCATCACTTTGGCCAAAACTTCCTCACATTCTTGACGGATATTGTCTTTAAGAGCTGCAAGAGTCTGAGGCTTGTTGACATAAACCCGCGACTTCAAAAAGCCCCACAAAAAGAAGTCTGGAGCGGTCAAATCAGGCGATCTTGCTGGCCAGTGCAAATCGCCAAAACGGGAGATTAGGCGCCCGGGAAATGCATCCTTCAGCATATCGGTTGTGGCACGTGCAGTGTGTGCCGTTGCACCGTCCTGTTGGAACCACATGTCTTCCTATCCCAATTCATTAAGTTGCGGTAAAAAGAACTCGTTGATCATTGCTCTGTAGCGCTCACCATTCACGGTAACCGTTTGGCCCGCGACGTCTTCGAAGATAAAAGGTCCGATGACTCCTCCAGCGAAACAGCACACCATACAGTGACTTTGAGCGGGTGTAATGGCTCTTCGTGGGTTACACGCGGATTTTCAGAACCCCAGAAGCGTAAATTTTGCTTATTTACGTACCCGCTAAGATGGAAATGGGCCTCATCACTCATGATTATTTTTGATGAAACATCATTTTCCGATTGGCGGTCAGCAGCTAACAGCTGATGCACCGTCTGGACTTTGTACGGAAACATCTTCAAATCTTGTACCAAAATTCGCTGTAAAGACCGTCGACTGATACCCATTTGCGTGGCACGTCATCTGGTCGATGTCGACGGCGCATCCATGACATCCTCGGCTACAGCAGTAATATTGTCTGCAGAACGGCTACTCCGGGGTCTGCCACGCCTGGCAGCATCTCGTGTTGAATGAATGAAGTGTATAACTTCATTACAGGTGATGAATGATGGACCTATGCGTATGAATGGGTCTTTCAAGACGAACTAAATCCAACAAAATTTGTTCCCGGTTTTTCGGTATAACCGGTCATGTGACCACAATGCCTATAGTGTAACATAGGATGGTCAATTCTGAGTGGTATACCACCATACCTGTTTACCAACAGTGTTCGAAGAAATAAGGAAAAACAACAAGAGAAGACGGATCATTTTGCATCAGGACAATGCGAGCTCTCACACATCAGCTGAAACACTGGGCTATTTGAGCACTCAATATGTCGAATTGATGGCTCATCTGCCGTACAGCCCTGATTTGGCATCCAATGAGTTAATTTTACTGTGTGGTCAATGTTTTTCGACACGAGAAGCACCTGTTGTAGCGTTCAAAAACTGTGTTTTGGAGGTGTCTTAATCGGAGTGGAAAAAGTGCTTCGAAAATTGGTTTGATGGTATATTGAAAATATGAGAATATTTTGAAAATCAATGAAACCATTTCCAATTTTAAAGGATTGTTTTTTTATTGCTCGATCCGAAATATAAGGAAAATATGGCTAGTTTTTTAAATATACCCAAATATCCGTTGCTCAAACTTCAAATATCAAAATAATCTCACAACCAAAACATTTTTAATATGTAGATCAAACGTTAAACGTCCGCCGTTGGGTACGTCCATTTAAATTGTGACTTGGCCGGTATTCAAGTAATTAGGCTTATTCAAAATTTTTCCAATTAGTATTTCTCATTTTGGTCTCTCAACAATTGGCCAACTCCATTCCACATTCCACTACCGAGTGCTTTACATTTTCATTAATATCATTGGCTATGCTTCCCCCGAACCCAGAAGTGTTTAAGGAAATGCCTAACCATTTAATGAGTCTACCTATGAATGTAATCGCGTTGTTTCGCAAATCGTTTCTCACGCCATTATTACTACCAACTCAACTGTGGCTACCAAACGTGGATGAGATGCTCCAATAGCTTCTGTCTGTCCATGCGACTGTCGGCACCACCGTCTCAGACGCTGTGTGCGCTGGACATCATAAATATCGAATTTATGTGAAAATTATACACCAATAAAACAAATGTTACACTCGACTAATTTAACAAATGTTAAATTGTATACAGGCATGCATTTCTAAATACAGGTAAGACATCGGGAGCCACAAACAACAAAGTTGAAGATACATAAATTGAACATAATTTATGCAAAAACATTAAACGACATACTGGGCATTGTCTACGACCAACAAAAGACTGAACCAAATAAAACACTTTAAAACACCGGGAGAAGAGAAGACCCTGAGTGACCTGAACGGTAACAATATAACACGGCATCGTACTGAGCAAAGTGGTCAGCAAAATTTGTAGCCGACCAAAAAGCAACAACACAGAATAGCCCAATTTTTAAAAAGTCAAAATACAAAACCCCTGACACAATAAAAGAAGACAAATTTAAGACATTTTTACGGTCATTTGGCTAAAAACAACAGACTGGAATTTGAGAGTAGTTTTGTTTTCGTTTTATATTATTTAAACACTGGTCAAAATACACACACTCCCAGTGGCCACTAGCTCTGAGCAATGGACAAAACAGCCACTTCTCATTCTAATTTATTGACCATTTCCGTGGGTGAACAATTATTCATATGACCATAAACCAACTGAACGGACACAAATATAAGATATTAAGTCGCTAGATCGATCGTATGCAATTGAGGGATAAATACAATGTAGAATATATAGTGGCCCAACCATTTCAATCCAATTTCAGGAAGTGTAGTAAGAACCCCCCCCCCCCAAATGCCAACCAACAAAAGGACAAAAAAGAAAGGTCTTTGTATTCAACTACAGAAATTTGTCAAATTTTCATAGACATCAATCAATTGCGTTAATAAGATCGTTTTTCTCGAAAAATGTTATGGTTTCAAATTAACTTGAGTTGGGTATCAAGAAAAGCGTGAAATTTTTAAATTGAATATTACATCGCCGGCCAGGGGTGGGTTTTTTCATCGTGCAGACTTTTAGATTAAGTGGGAATAGTAGGAGTGACAGATTATTCGATTTGCTATTTTGGCTAGGGAGTTTCAAAAAGTGAAAATCAAAAGCGGTCTTGACTTCAAACGATTGCCAATTCAATACTGAGAAACCTCTACTATGATATCCCAGTGCGTTTATTCTCCGAAAGACTGACATGAAGACCTCAGTGAAAGAGTTATATTTTGTCAATTATCTATATAAATATATAAAAATTAATGTTTATCTGTATGTCCTTTATAGAATCGTAAACTATGCATTTGATCATGTGGTGATTTTTAGCAAAGTTGTTGTGCATGAGGCCACGAAGGTTTCTTAGTTGGTACGACCAATTTTCGAAAGATGGCGCATAGGTTGCACGTCTTTTCATATAAAATGTGTAAATTCATTGGTGGCCATGACAATATTGAATACATTTGCCGGCAGGGCGAAGTCTGCCGGGTCAGTTAGTAAATAATAAAAAATAATAAATTGTAGCAAAAGAGATTCCCGACAAGGCTATGGTATAGTGACACAGACTGACAGCAAACTACTTTCTAAACACAAATATTTTGATATAAGTATCATAACTGCGAGATGAATAGAATTATAGAATACACGCGAAAAAATAACGGCCACTCTAAAATAGTCTCCCAAACATATTCTGCAGGAAACATGTATATGTTTGGAACACACTTCAAGCATTCATATGTTTGCAAATCCCAAACTCATTTGTATTTAAATGTAAAGAGTACCATGTTTACTGGCAAACATGTACGCTTTTACGTGGAAACATATGCGTTCTTCAGCCCAAACAACCACATACCAATGTGGAAGCATTCGCGTATTTTCCCCAAACCTGCATATACTTTCGTGGAAACATAGGGGTATATCCTCCCAAACATAATAATATTTGGAAACGATATTCCTTCGGATTTCAATATAGTATTATTTATTATTTTTTATAATTTCAATTATATAGTTATATAATTTATAAATAATTAATACAAAAAATTAAAAGATTTAAAACGTCCCTTTTTACATTTACTTGTATTGAATGTATTGATTCATGAAATGAGAATCTGCTGTTCTTTTGCTTTTCCTTTCTTTGTTGTCTCCCACGTTTTTTTTTTCAGAAGGTTTCAGCTATGCTTTGGTTATCACTATGAGTTGGTCCACAAACAAGATATTTATATTTAAATCAAATTCATAAAAGCCAAGCGTGGATTAATTACTTGTGTATTTTTTGTTACACTTATTTCACAAATGGTCCGCCGTTCCGATGTTCTCTGTAAAGTCTAGAACAGACAAAGGGCTTCACGTTGTTGCCCTTTTCAGTTTCTTTCCTCAAAATCGTTTCCCACTTTGGTACCACACATACATATTCACGAAATTCATACTCAAAACCAAAGCAACATCACAAACCATGTAACCGTTCGATCCTTCCTACATTATTTTTTCACTGAACAAGCGCTTTTGGTATCTTCTGTCCGATGATCCATTGATGGCTGAATACATGAAACTGAAACGCAATACATCAGATTAAATAAAATGAGAGAATAATGCAAAAATACAGATCCACACTTACAATATAGACTCTCTCGTTGTCCCTCTTTTAATCTCTTGCTGAGAGAGCACAAACAGTGCAATAAACACGACTGTATTTGTATCACAAACACAGATATATTTGGGTTGCAAACACATATAACATAACATATTAATTATTGTGTCTCAAGCACGTAATATTGAATATCAAGCACAATGTGTTTGGACAAAAGTATATTATATTTGCTACAAGCTCAAAACGCACTTAAAATTTGCACCCAAACAACAAAAGTAAATACAGATTCTTCAGCGTGTATCAATTGAAATTTAAAAATTTCGTTTACCATAAAAAATTAATGCAATTGCAATTCGAAAAATGCGAATTTTAATATAAAATACTGATTATCGAAACCCATCTATTCAAATCTAAAATTGTAAATCATTAAATGAAATTTAAAAGCCACCAACAACAAATCACCTGGTTTTGATATTAAAACTAAAATTTAATATTGGAAAGTGTGAAGTGGTGGACCCATGTCTCATCCGTGGTTACAAATCGGAGCAAAAATTCTGCTTCATTGCGGTGACACATCGCCAAACACTCTACTGAAACATCTTCATGACGCTGTTTTTGCTCTATTGAAAGCAAGCGCGGCACCCATCTTGCGCACAGCTTTCTCATCATTAAATCTCGTTTAAGCTCTCCTACCTAATATTTTACAGCCACAGACGAAGGAGCAGACTCCCCCAGAGTAGATTCTAGCTCAGCTTTAATATTGCTTGGACTGAGACCTTTCGAATGGAAATATTGAATTACATAACGGGAACCAATTTTTCCAGGTTTACAAATTCACTGAGATTGTTTACTTTTGATGGCTCCAATAAAATTACTAAACAACGTGGCGCCTTGAAACTTAAAACATATGTTTTATAAGGTTGCCACTTTTCACCAAAATATATTTTTTACGAACTACTAGCACCATCTATACGTCAGTTTCGGGACAGCCTCGTAGTACTATCAAATACAATTTCCAGTGGTATTTACATTTTTTAGAATTTGCTTTTGTAGAGTTAATTAAAATTAACCTACACATTATAGGTTAATACAATTAATTTGCCCCATTAATGGGAAATATACTTGTAGTTCAAATTAAAACATTTTCTGCTAATGTAGCCCAGGGAAAGAAAAAATCTGAAGCAGATAACATATTTCACCAACCATTTCGATATTTTGCCTTATCTCTCCAGTTGGCAATACCAAATATACAAAGGGATTCGTCAACCTGATCTCTCCAGCGGAGTATTAGTCTTCCTATTTTTCGCCTTCCTTCCAGTTCGGTCTAGAAAGCCCTTCGTGGGGGTTCGTCTTCATCCATTCTACTAACATGGCCTAGTCAACGCAGTCGCGTTATTTTGATCCGCTAGGACAATATCGGGATATAGCTCATACAGCTCATGATTCATGCGTCGCCGATACTCGCCGTTGTGCACTATAGCGCCATACATTCTTCAGAGATGTTTTGTCTGCTTGCGATAAGTCGAAGGAGGTTATATGAGTGTCTGGTATAGCTGGAGTTTTGGTACACGATAGAGGGTTTTATCTCTAAAGTGCTTGCTTAGCCCAAAATAACATCAATTCCCAAGCGCCACCCTCCACTGGATCTCAAGCATGACGCTGTTGTTTTTGTTTCACTACAGCTCCGAGGTATATACATTCTTCAACCACCTGGAAATTATAAAGGTTATCAACGTCCATCTTTGGTCTAATCGCGTGGAAGCCCTGGTCGTTGAAACCATTAACTTTGTCTTGTCCTCAATTACATTCAGACCCACTTTTGCACACTGCTTCTAATAGTGATCTCCATTAAGACGTTAAAGAGATCGCATGATAGGGTGTCGTCTTACCTGAGGCATCGCTTAGTTTCACAAGGTTCGGTAAGATTCTTACTAACTTTCACTGCGGATTTCGTGTTCGTCAAGCTCATCCTGCAAAGGCGTATGAGATTTGCAGGAATACCAAGCTCAGACATTGCTTCGTAGAGTCTCCCCCGTATCGATTTGTTTTTCGTGGGTCTTACCCAGGATTTAGCGTAGCGTTAAAATCTGGCCACTGGTATGGTCCAATCAGGTCAGCGATAATTGGCTTTAGTATTTCGCAAATTATACTTTTTAGAACCTTATATGCTATGTATAAAAGGCTTATTCCACGGTAGATGCCACAGTGACTCGCCTCACTTTTTCCAAATATATGACATAGTACACTGAGATTCCAATCGCCGGGCATGCATTCATCTAACTAAATTTGAATAATGAGATGATGCATGCACCCTATCAGCTCATCGCCGCCAGCCTTACATAGCTCAGCCGGTAATCAATCGGCTCCTGCGGCTTTGTTGTTCTTAAGCCAGGCATTAGCTGTCCTGACCTCGTCTTGGTTAAGAGTTGGGTAATCGACGTTGTTGTCCAAATTGTGATCGATTGTCCCATCGTGATTGGATATCTCAGGTACCAGTAGCGCGGAGAAATGGTTTCTCCATATTCCCAACATGCTCTACACATCTGCGATAATATTTCCGTCCATGCCTTTTCAGAAGGGAGGCCCTGAACCATGTCCATTAGTTCCGTTTTTGGTAGAGTTTTCGGGCTTCGTTCTTCCTTCTGTATGTCTCAATTTGAACACACTCGCGCTATCTTCACTGCCGTTTCTTACGCCTAACGAGACGATTTACCTCATTCTTTTCTCCCTATGCCGATCACTTGCAGCTGGCGTTGCAATTGACTGAAGCATTGCCATACGTGCAGCATTTGCAATGCGACACTCTTCATCGTACCATGGTTTGTTGCGAAGCGGTTTTTCAAAATAAGTACGGTTGTCTCGGCAGTTTTCATAGAGTCGGAAATGAGTTGTTAGAAAAGTTGTGAGAGCTTCCTTGAGCTACCTCTGGTAATTGCAGCTTTCCGATTTTCAGTTTTCTCTGTATCGGGTTTCGTACGATTTTCGTTCTACTTAATCTTGTGCGAATCTTTGCTGCTACCAGGTTGTGATCAGAATCGATGTTAGCTCCTCTGATCACTAGTACGTCCATTACACTGGATGAGTGCCTTCCATGAATTAGGGGATACCCAAGTAGCCTTGTAGATGTCTTTATGCTGGAATCTTGTACCACTAATGACCATGTTTTTTACCGCGGCAAAGTCAATCAGTCTCATACCGTTGTCGGAAATGTCAGCAAGTAGACTGCAATTGAAAATTGTTGGATGAAACACATTTTCCCTGCCTAGTTTAGCATTAAAATGTCCTAGTGCAATCTTAATATCATGTCCAGGGCAGTGGTCATACGTTTCTTCTAGGCGCTCGTAGAATATGTCTTTGACAACATCATCTTTCTGTTCTGCGGGTGCGAAATTAGAGAAATATAAAAATATGTCGTTTTTATGCGGATTGTGGCTACACGTTAACTCACAGGATTGAACCTTGAGTATACATGTCGCAGCCTTTTGCCAATTACAAGTCCGCAACCAAATTCATGATTTTCCCCATGGAAACCGTAGTATATATCTCAGTTTCCCCTCCCTGTGTAGCCATGTCCTGTCCATCGCATTTCCCGGATAGCGGTAATGTCAACCTTATAACTTTCGATGACATCTGCCAATTGGATACTTTCAGCGCATCTACATAGAGTTCCCACATTCCAAGTGCATACGCGTCAATCGTGGCACTTATAATGTTTGCGGGAGTCGTCAACAAACAGGGGTAGCCCATGTTCTCCTTTTCATTTTCATACATTCAGTGCCATTATGAACGGTGGCGGGAGGCAAACCCAGTCCACCAGATTTTTGCATTTTACCTTCTGCCAGGATATTTGATTGCAGCTGCCCATTAATATGTCGAACTTGTATTTTCTTCTTCTGGTCTCCATTCGCCGTTGCCCCTTATGTTTGGTTCATCCGCCTCATAAGGACAAAACCAAATGCCCCATGGTTTGATGAGCTTCGGTGACATCAGTCACCTACTAAACCTGAGACATATCAGCGATCGCATAACCAATCAGGCTGCTCGTTTGTTTCGCCTTCTCACTCTAACGGAGGTTTCCGATAAAGCCATTGCCCAGGACATACTGCGTGGAAGTAGTGAGCTGCCTGGACTGCCCAACGAAGAAATCATATTTGGCCACTCCCAAGTGAATGGCTATCAGAAACTAAAGTTCCTTGGAAACCAAAAAATTTAAATAGAAAGACTTTCTTTTATTTGCTTGAACTTTTTTCTTATTCCAACCACTTAATGTTTCAAACTTCTTAGATGAGTTGGAAATTTCCTACAACCCTTTTCGAACACCCTTTCTTCCAACCACATTTAAATTTTTTTGCGAACAACATCTTGTTTTCGTGTTTCACATACAGATATTTACAAGAGTAACGTCAAAATGTATTTTTTTATTTATTAATATAGAAACAGAGCTCCTTCCTCCTCTCCCAGGTCGCCTGCAAGGACTAATCATTGTGATACATTTTGCATACGACATCAATGTCGCTGTGTTGTCCTCAACATTCGTAGTATTCTCTATTTATAATCTGTTCCTTTTAGCGTCAATGTTTCTGTTGCTGCCGTTGCGATTGTCGAAAGCCGTGATTTGTGTATGCATTTGACATTTTTCATTTGATGGATGAGCGTTAATTATGATTTAAAGTGTGATGACTTTTTGGATTTAAATTTTAAAACCCCTACACTGATAACACACACTCACATTTTACATTGTATCTGTATCTGCATCTGTATCTCTTTACGTTTTATGTTCTGTGTGTGTGCAGTGATATTGTTTTCGAAACACATGTTAATAACTTTTAAATTTAATCAATTTGAATAAAGGGCGTTGGGTATGGAAATGCAAAAAAATGAGGCAAGAAGAGACGCGAAATCCCCTTTTTTTAATAATATGATGATGGATTATTAAAAAGTCCAGACATTTAGATTTCCTCGAAAGGCGTAAGTAAGTACCATCTGGTTGTGTAGTCGCCGAAAAGGGGTTATGCGTTCGTTATACAACGGAAAGGATAATCGAAAGGAACGAATTTTTAATTTCCTATGCTTTGTGAGTATTATAATTCAGATTGGCTCTCTGAAGGATATTTCATTTTATTTATTTAGCTTTTTCAAAATCAGTGAACAGAGTTGTTGTTATTTGTACAACTAACAGATGTGCAGAGGTAATAATCAAAGAATACTCTCTGGTATTATTACTCGAATCTAGGCGGTACCTCTCAATGCATAACAGATTGGATTCGGTGTAAAATTATAAGTGTAGATCAGGGTGTCTAACATTTTTCAAGCGCGAAAGCTATCTCCTATCCCCTATCCCTTTAACGAAAATATTGGGAAACTATATTTGCCGGTACTAAATAAATTGCTTGCTGATCGATGCGGTTGCAGAGCCTATATTTCTATTTGCAGCAGCTAGAAGTTGTTGCACTGACAAACCTAACAAAATGAGACCCGTTGTAATACCACGGAACTTCAGGATCTGTACCCGTCGTTGCAACTATATGATTGACCTGTTATGGTGAAAGGGCGTCAAAGACTGATGTTACCCTATATAAACGTTCTAGATTATGGTTGAGGAAAAGAGTTTTTTTTGATCCAATACGCCCGAATAAATGTTAGGTTTAAAAAAACATGAAGACCTAATATTATCACGACATGCATGTTCGATGCACTCGTCCTCCTGTTCATCACCACAGCACACACAGGGAAAAGACTAGTTGGATATCAATTCAGGTATTGGAAATTTCATGATAAAGTCTATATTTTGATCAGGATTCGTAATTGTCATACCTCAGAATTATTTGTCGATGTTATTGATAGTTTCAAAATCGGTCTTACTAAATACAAGTTGCTTCTACCGAATTTTAGTTGTATTAACCAATTTGAGTATTTCAAAAACATCATTCATCTGAAATGGAAGATGCAACTAAAAAAAAGTACAATATTAGAATTCGTGTTCAAATATTAGTTGCTGTAATCATAATTCAATTTCTGTTACAAAAACACTTGTTACAAAGATATGTATTCGAAATTTTCATAAGAGGCTTTGTTGTTAAAGAGAAATTACGTATATTCGAATGTTACACGAGGACTTTACAGAAAAACTAATATTTATAACAGAAAATGATAAACAAAGTTGTAAAAAAACAATAAAGTGTATACTTATGCATGCCAGCCAGCGAAGAATATATATTATCATAAACTGAGGTGAAGTGAGACATTTAAATATAATCGTTGAATATGACGCCACTATTGAGGCCTTTACAAACATATGCAAACACTTGTGGACATTTGGCTGGAGGAACTATTATTCTGGATGACACAAATTAACTTAAACATACACATGATACCCCGGGACCCATCCCCATTTATGCAAAAAGTAGAAAACTGTCTGTTTCTGGAAAACGAAGCGTCCAATCGAAAAAATACAAATTTTTTACGGGTTTCTAAGGATTTCTCACAAAGTGTTCCAATTCGCATGAAATAATTTGTTTTTCATAAAATCGCCAAAATAAGAAAATCCCAAAAAATATAAATATGTCTATATCTGGGAAACGGTGCGGTGCGTCCAATCGCAAATATAACAAATTTTATTAATTTTGTTTATATTTATATATAAAATACACAATTTTAATACAAAATTATTTGTTTTACTTTCTTTTCTATAAAATTCATAATGGGTTAAAGCATCACCACATGGTTGTAACAGCCACCAAATTCAAGTAAATACTTTAGTTGAGCATACCAATATATTATTTGGTACAACCGAATTAGTTTTTACATTTGTCGTTCATCCAACTAATAGAATATTCACCACTACAGGATAATTTGATTGATATAACTAAAACTTGATTGACAAATCACATTTATTTATTGTTGCTGTGGCTTCAACTAAATATTTCAGTTCTTGCAACCAAAACTGAATTACAAATCAATTAATATGCACAACATTTGGTGATCATGAACACAATTATTGGTAATCACAACTGAATAATGTAATGTGATAGTGCAATGAACCGCCAAATTTTAGTTGGCTGTAAATATAGTTGTGACAACGAATCTCTTCTCTGTGTGCACCTACAACAGTGAACGGCAGACTCACACAACTTCAATTCTGTCGTTGTATGGGTGAAAAGTACTAAGAAAACCCTACAAAATAGCAGGGACTACTGAAAACAGTTTCGGCAAAACAATAACTCATATTCTCATTCCTCATTAAACATTTCTTTCATTGCTTAAGTGAGATTGAATGATGTCGTTTGCCTTCGCACAGTGGGTCGATTGCGAAAAACGTGGTAATAAGAGTACTTCCCACCCACTGTAACATACAAAGATTCAAGGTAAATGTCAACAGGCACTACCCAGCGGTGGAAATTGCGAGGCCTTCCACGAATAAGATATGCGGAATCCTTCTTTGGTAAAGTCTACTTTAATAAAGCCTGCGAAATGCATGATTTTATAAGGCTTCCACAGGCATTTTAAAAGAATGGCAGAAGACGCTGTTATTCATTAAAACATGTCTTTCCATATGTTCACAATTCTTCGCCCCAAAATCATAACATCCGATAGCCCAGTAGATAAAGCGTCCGACTATAAGTTCTAAGGTCGTCTGTTTGATTCCTGTGGCTGCATAATTTAAAAATATTAATTTATAAGGATTACAATTGGTTAAAGTATAAATCTGAAATACGAAACTAATTTACATATTTATTTTTTTATTTTTACTTAAGTCCTTCTAAAACTACTCATTTTGCAGGCCTTCTAGTATATTGGATGAAATGCCTTGCCTCACAATCTCACACAATGTTAAAAAGAATGGAGAAGATTTCCACAAACTCTCTTCAGAGAGCTACACTTTGAGAACAAAGTGCCGGAACGAAATTTCTAATTAAACCCAGTTTAATATGAAGTGGAGGGAGGATTATATTAGACGATGGAACAAGTGGCATACAAAAATATCACATATAATACAACACTTGTTCCGATTTGGGCACTCCATAATCACGTTTACTCGCTTTTATTCACTTTTTTGTTTTACGAAAAACCGAAATTCAGAAATAATTTGAGCCTCTGAATTGTTCAACTTGTCAAGACCTACTACACAAAATTCAATGTATTTATTGGACAGTGAGAACAAGTATTTACATTTTTTGTTTTTAATGTTATCCTTTGAAGATTTGTAGTCCTTTTAAGGGGCAACAGGATCACGAAATAAAAAACTGAAAATTACATTTTAGTCCGATTAGCTTATAGTTTCATTCTTATATCATCTGGTTCAACTGTAATGCCTTTTTTAGAAAAATTGTATACTCTGTTCCATATAATAAAGTACTTTTTTGTGGAAGAGTTTTGTGTAAACTTTTATTAAAAATTAACTAATAAAGCTAGAATGTTGAAATTTTTGGGAGTATTACACTATATACAGACTATTAACATATATTTTTTTTCGAATAAATTGTTAGAGATTTTTAAAGGATTTTAAAGGATTTAATTTTTCAAGGACATTTTTTAAGTCTTTTTATCCTGGAACGGTATAAATAAAATAATAATAAAAATATCCATAATTCTCTTCTTTAAGTGGACACCTATATGGGTATCGTAGGGTGCGAATAAGTATTTGATTTTTTTTTTTTTGAAAAATAGTATGCCTTGAAAATTTGTAGTCCTTCTATGGGGCAACAGGATGAGAAAATAAAAAACTGAAAACACCAATTAACTCCATTTTACCTATAGTTTCAGACCAATATCATCCGGTTCAAGTGTAACGACTTTTCTTTTAAATTGTCGTACGGTGTATTCAACAATATATTTGCTGCAGCAGCAATATTGGAGAAAAACGCTAAAAAAAACCGGACATTTTTGTTGCTGATATTTAATCTGTTGTTATTTGTGTTATACTATTCCGGGCCTTTATTTATTTAATCGGTTGGTAAGTATTTTCGATAATATTTTGATGCTGTTTAGTATGGACAATGTAACGGAAGTCTATGATAAATACTAAAATTTTATTTCAGAACATATTTATGGCTTAGCAGTTATTACAATTTCAAACTCATTTTCATTCATCCTTCGTATATCGGCGTCAACAAGTCAAACGCTTTGCCTTCTTCCCTTTCACCATCATCCTCTTCATCTTCATCATCATCATGTCTTACATCTCTGTCACATCTTTATTACTTAAAGACACTTCGTCTTTTTCTTCATTTTATATCTTTATCTGAAAGAGCGGCTTTTGTGTTGTGATCAAAGTCTATCAATAAATCCCCATTTTTTTCATAAATTTCCTTTCGATCTGATGTGTTGGGGATGGGTTCGCGAGTGTGTGTGTGTGTGTACGCGTTTATGGAGACGTATTAAAATCTTAAATCTGATCAAAATTGTGGCAATGATGTGCAAAATGTTATTGAAATTAATTAATCACTTTAAAACAACAAATGACAACATCCACAGCAAACACGTACATACATGTATGTAAAAAGAAATGAAAAACACGTGCAAACATGTTGTCATGCTGGGTTGACCAACAGTTGGCGCGATTTTGTCAATGTACTTTTGAGCGCAAACTTAAAGCTTGGACACACAGAGGCGTATTTTACGCTTGACAGCGACCCCTATGCTTATGGAAGCTTTCACTCCCGAGCTCTTGAAAAACGTGCGTCGAATTTCATGCGGCGTCCTAAGAAAAATCTCTGCTTGCACCATGTTTTTTTTTCGACCCTGTATGTTTATTATTAGTCGTGTTTTGGTTACCAGCAAGCGATTAGTGCTTGCCAAGTTGCAAAGAAAACAGCTATTTAGCGATGAGTCACATTATTAAAAAATATGGCAAAGAGCTGAATATGGAAGAAAATGCCTAAGAAAATTATAAACTTAACGAAAGTGATTCGTGTCGCTAAACTAAAACACACACCGGATAAAGCAAAAACTTTTTTTTTTTGTTTCGTAACACAAGAGAACATTGTTTCTTATGAGACTACACACACCACAGAAAACGAAAAAAAAACAAAAGTTTTTGTTTTGAAGTGTTTCGGTGATGGTTGTCTACTAGGGCGAGAATAAAGCCCGCAAATTGGAGTTAACTCTCTTACGGTCACCGACTCCGAATTTCGGTAGTACATTTTTATAATTTGCATACGTTGTTCGTTCGTGTACTTTACAATGATGAAAATGTGGAATTTACTGAAAAAGAAAGTAACAGTTAGATGACCAGTGAAATAGTGCGTTCAGAAATTAAATTCAAAATTGTCAAGAACCTATTGGAAACCCCTTTACATAGATTTTCCAACTCGCTCATCGGTTTAATGATTGAAGCGAACTTGTGGAAGTTGCAAGTTTGAACGTCAAAACAAGAATTCTGTCGCTGGGGTTTGATAAAGACATTTAAAATTGCTACGTGAATATAAGACTTGTGTCGAACTCCTTCACTAGTTCTCGAACTCGTTCATTTAAGGAGCCCGGACATACATAATAATCACGAACACAGTCGCCATATCGAGCATGTGCATTATATACGTGACGGTGGAGTCTGGTCACCCTAAATGAGCTATGAAGTTCATGAGCTAGCCAACTCTAGTGAATATTCACAATATGTAAATATATGAACATCGTGAATACACAAAACAAAAAATGAAGGATTTTGATCGATGTTCGCAAAGAAGTTTCTATTGATTTATATATCATTGATAATAATCTCTGTTAAGCGGCAAAAATTCAGAAATCCTGCGATGTAGTTGTTTTAAATCTCTGCATTACGCATTGGAAGTAGCGTTGAAAAAACTATGTAAAGGTTTATTCAACAGACACGCTATAAAAGTAAATCGATAGGGACAGCAAACGACGCCATATTTTTCCCGCTCTTTTGACATTTCTCTTCAGTAAGGTTTGCCATTTCATCGTGGAAAGATATACGAGCCAACAACGAGTCGAAATTATTAAAATTTACTACCGAAATTTGGAGTCAGTGGCCTCAACTTTAAGAGCGCTACGTCCAATTAATGGTCTTCAGCGATGAGGCTCATTTCTGGCTGAATGGCTACGTCAATAAGCAAAATATGCGTTATTGGTCAGACAGCAATCCACACGTAATCCATGAGTCATCATTGCATCCCGAAAAAATTACGGTTTGGTGCAGTTTATGGGCCGGCGGCGTCATTGGGCCGTACTTCTTCCGTGATGATGAAGACCGGCACATTACTGTGAATGCGAATCGCTACCGTTCAATGACCATTCAATTTTGGCCCCAATTGGATAATATGGACTTGGAGGACATGTGGTTCCAACAGGACGGCGCCACAAGCCACACAGCGAATGCCACAATCAATTTATTGGAAATCAAGTTTGGTGAACGTGTTATCTCACGTAATGGCCCAGTCGATTGGCCGCCTCGGTCGTGCGATTTGACGCCGTCATATTATTTCCTGCGGGGCTACGTCAAGTCTATGGTCTATGCCAACAAGCCAGCGACGATTGATGAACTTCGTACGAATATCGAACGTGAAATTGCAGCAGTATCGGCCGATTTATGCTTGAAAACCGTCGAAAATTGGGTTCAGCGTCTGGACTTCTGCAAGCGTGCCCGTGGTGGCCATGAAAATAAATCGAGTTCCATACATAATGGCATCGAACGTACTTTCACAGGAATAAAGAATTTCATTGGTATCTGAAACCGGTTTTGCTTTATTTAAAAAAACTTTTGTAGGGCTCTTATTGAAAAACCCTTTATATTCACGCAGCATACTGGACCACCATCGGGAATTGTGCACGGGAAAAAATGGCTATGATGTCAAATTCACGAATTAAAATTAGGACTTTGCAAGTGATTTTCCAAGCTCCTATAAAAGTGACACCAACTTGGTATATATCAAAATCTTGTTAATGTACTGCAAACTTCAGTTTGGACATTGGACAAGGCACACGATTTTTCCATCTAAAATACAAAAAGTGACAAAAAAAATCTTCTTTTTTTGATGGCACATACAACTTTACTGGTTGACTGTACGGCATTTTTTATTTTAGAGATCTGTAGCAGTAAGGCCCAATTTTTTGACTGGTTACTTAAATTGGTAATCAGTTGAATTTGATTTATGTTTGATCTATCTTCTGTCTGTATCTTTTTCGAAGACCGCTCTTCTCTAGGACGAACATACGTGTGAAAGAAGATCATACAAAAACTAGAAAATTTTATCATTTTTGAACTTTGAGTGGAAAGTAATAAACAAAAAATTACACGGTACCTGTTCGATTTCTATGAACACATTAGTAAATGTTACATTGGAAAAAAACGGTGTTCAATCATATGGTGACGTTACATTTAAATAATATTAACGGCCTGTTTTTGTAACTTGTTTTTTCTCTCATCGCACGTCTAGAGCCAAACGAATTTCATTTTTGATTTTTGTAAACTTTTTTTTGAGTGTAAACACAAAAGCTTTTAGTTATCGTCAAAATGTAGGTTCACATAAGTCAACAACGTACAATGTCAAATGTCAAAATAGACAATCGTAAACAATTGTTCGTGTGGGTTATATTGATGTGTTTTCATTTCAATAAATAAATAAAAATGGATTGTTTGACTAAAAAAATGTAAGTATTTTTAACATTGAAACGAAACAGCATATATTGATAATAACAATTGTACTTATCAGAGTAAAAAAGACCAACTCTATCCAGTTTCGTGCCTTGGTAGACTCGATGGACGAGTTCCCAGAACTAGCCACTCGGTCCCAAATCTTCTAACAGATTCGAAAATACTTCCTTATTAACACGCAAGTTTGCAATAAATCTACAAAACATAACTTCATTAATTCATAAAAGCAAATTATACTGATATACTTACTGGTCTTCTGGAATCTCAAACACATTGGTTGAATCACGCAAAATCCTACGGCTTAGGCGACTTTCTCTATCATCAGTTTCCGTAGTTTTAATAGGAAAACCGAGAGCAACGGAGAAAATCATTTTAAATAGGTAAGAAAAGCAAACAATTGTGTTTATTTTCGTTTGTTTATTTATTTTTTAATACCTACAATCAGCTGTTGTTGATTTTACAGCTGATGGCTAGGGTTGCCCCCGTTTAGCATATATTTGTATGAAAAAGCTTTAAGAAATGCCAATAAAAACATGAAGGTAATATTGTTCTTTGACAGGAGCACAACCAAGAAAAAGAGCTTTTATGCCCAAGCGAAAAGCAACAATGAACTCAATTGAAAACCTGATTGCTTGTCTAGCAATTGCACGCCTGGTGTTTGAAGATAGTTACAAAAACAGGCTGTAATACTTCAAATTATTTAAACACCAGTGCAAGCACATGTGCCATTATTTTCTTTCTTACTACTTTTTGTTTTATTCCCACAAAAAACAAAGAGAATGTAAAGCAACAGACACATGTACATACATACATTGTTATGTTCCTACATACTCTACACAAGTTCACACACTTTTTGTTGCTCGCTTGCTATCTCATTCGCTGCCGCTACAATAGTGTGTGTTTTTACCGCAGTCTGACAATCTGTGTTTCACAGTCGGACAAATCTATGTTCTATATAGGGGTGGGACACCCTTATCATTTAGGGGTATAAAAAATAGATGTTGGCCGATTCTGAGACCTACCCGATATGTACAAAAAGTTTCATACAAATCGGTCAAGCCATTTCGGAGGAGTTTAACGCCAAACAATCTGTGATCGCAGTCGGGCAAATCTGTGTTCACTTTGAGAGTTTAGGCCCTATCCGCGCCTATAGATGTTAACACATCAAAAATATCGCCAAAATCTTCCTGCATTATATTTTCTGTAAGTGTATAGGTTGAAAATTCATTAACCATATCATTTCGGATACTACCAGTTAAGAACTAATGGCGGTTTAGGTCGACTTCATGAGTTTTAAATCCTTTTAATATTGGCCCATATGCTTACTTCTTCCGATGCTCTGTTTGTGTTCAATCATAGAGAATTAGACAAGAGTTGTTATCTGTCTTTTTTCGTTCTCTCGATTACGACGAGGTAGTAGGCCATTTCATCGAGTTTTTTTACTCTTCGGTTGGACATAAAAGGGACAGAATTAAAGGGAATGCGTATTTTGGTTCGATGCAACCAACATAAAAGATAATTTAGCTGTCATTAGTATCAATCAAACACTATTTAAACGTAGTTTGCTGCATGGTTTGCTTCTGGTTGCTAATCGATCTCTCGCCTATCCACTCTGTTTTCTTTAATTTTCCTAGTACATAGCCGATAAGCTGTGTCCTGGATACCCCCGATTGAAATTTAGTTAATTCAAATTTAGTTAATTCCACATTCAAGAAATTCGTGCCACAAGTTGTACAATTCTGACATCCATAGAGCGGATGGTAATAATAGCGGTACACAATCGTACAAATGCGAATACGGACAACGGCGAACAAATAAAGCAATATGTTTTACATATTATTGGACAACATAGAGCAACAACTCTTTCACAACAAAATCTCAAGCTATTGCAACAGCTAGTTCGACAATAATAACAACAACAAAGCACAAAGCTATAATTTAAATAAAAGGATAGGAATCATTTCAATATTATTGACTTTAAACGACTTAAAAAGATAACGAATTAAGAAGATATACTCGTAGCAAAACAGCGACATTCTGGCAAAGTAATCGCCCGCCTGTCCGTCTGAATGTTAGTGCTGTTGTTTGTTAAAGAGATGATGTTGTTGACAACACGACGCGCAAACTCATCAAAGGAAATCTTCTATCGATGCGGTGAGGAAGAGGCTTAAGAAACACACTCGCTCACTGTTGTTTATACACATATGAAGGTTGCTGAATCCCGATTCCACACATGTGAGAGAGCGAGTAAATCAAAACAGTGTTGGGACAAAAATATTCAAACAAACACAACATGATACGAGCAGCAACATACATATGTATATTGTTGTTTGTGCAAAGGATAATAGTTCAGAATTTGAATACGTTTAGAGAGAGACTGAGATAGGGATATTGTAGTTGTTGTTGCTGCTTGAAATCAAAGCCGCTGATATCAATGCTGACGTTATTGACGATGTCGCTGGCTCTGATGTTGACGATGATGAGGACAATGATGATGGGTGCTTGGTTGTAAATACAATCTATCTACACAACAAAGAAGATACTTCTCCCTGAAGTTTACAAATATACATATAATTTTTATTTAACAGATACTACTGATAGCGATCTGCATGTTGTTTTGTCTGTTTAGCTGTCCGTCCGTTGTATTTCTGCCTTAAGTATCTGCTTAAAATAAACAAATGCTTCCAATGTCTCCCTCTCTCCGGCTGATAGCACACGGCGCAAAGTGAATATAGCTGATGAGAAATTTATGTGTTTTTGCTTTTGTTGCCCTTGTGAGGAGTTTGCATTGTTGCAGTCCTATGATGATTTAACTCCAAAGTGTTGTTTGCCATGGTACATCTAAACAACAACCATTTACCTTGTTGTGATTTCCTTTGACTATAAATTTTTCATCATCATCAATTTTGTAGTCGTCGTCTTTGTCGACATTCACCACCACGCTCCTTTTGAGGTAGAGGAATTGCCCACAAGTGTCGCTCAGATCAAAGATAAAAATGTGACTTTTGTTCGTACATGGATATATATATTTTCTCCCTCCATGCTTGTTAACAATTAGTCAAAGAGTTTTCTGATATTAATTAATGAAACGAGGAACCTCTATGTAATATAAATTCATAAAATAAATTGCGCCCTCTATATGTGAGCGTGAAATGTAACGTAACCAAAGAGCTTTTTATTGCCTTAGTACCGAAAAGCTTTTTAGGTTCTGGTGCTCATGGTTACCCTTAATTAGAACCTATTGCGAGAGGGTAGAAGGACAAAATGCACATTGAATGCGATAGCAGGCGTAATTTTCTAGGGAATGAGCTTTGATTAACCCTTTGCGAACCTTGGAACTAGAAGACAAAATAATTAAATAATAATAAGGAAAAATATTTAATTCATGAATATATTGGGAAGAATTATTAATAATAAGTGCAATGGTTAGTACAGTGTTAAGGTAGTGCAATGGTTAGTGTGTGCGCCTCTTGTACTTGAGATCCTGGGTCCGATCCCTGCTCTCACCACCTTAAATTTCTTTCGACGGCAGTCACCTCGCATAGTGGCGGCGACACCATCGGGTATTTAGCCATGAAAAAGCGTCTTAAAATACCGTTCGGAACCGGTGTAAAACTGTAGATCCCAATAAGTGTGTATAAAACTAGAAAGCGCGCAGCTCACTGGTTTTGATAAGCTCTCCCCGATTCGTTCATGGGATGTAATGGGAACAATTTATTTTTTATGTAACATTAAAAAGCACGAAATTAATTAATATTTTTCAAACCGTAGAAGAAGCAAAGCACACTGCCCAAAACCATTTGACATTCATGAAATTGGGAAAAGAAATTGATATAGTCTTTGAAGTTTGCACGTTTGAGTCATAAATAAATAGAGTTGGGGAAACATGCAGAATAAAGTAAGATAGAGAAATAGCGATAGATGACTGGAAGTTTTACGGTTGTTTCAAGCGTTTTTCTCACATTTTCCTTTGTACATTGAACAAAAGGTACAAAACTCATCAACTGAGAGTGTTTTTGTGATATCTAAACTGTGGATAATAGGAATAACAACTGAAATAAAACAAAATGTAATGAAGTGTTAGAGTACAATTGTTTCTAGAGATTGGAATTAAAACACAAATTTATTAAAATATATAAGTTCCATATTCTGCATGTGTTGGTTGCCCAGTCTGTATAACTCTTGCTCCAACTTTTCCAGTGACTTTTCATGGAGTCCGTTCCAAGAAAAACAGCTGTTCAGACTCTATTTAGATTACTTTACGGTTTTTATGAAATTTTCGTAGCCATAGGAAGAACGTGTATAAAAAAATAACGCAAATTGCGAAAATTTCGTAGGCAAACTCATTTGCAGGCTTGTTACGCCAAAATTTATATCGATAACATGGTTCACGTCGTTCACGTGGGTCCCACGATTCGAACTACATTATTAATAAAATCAAATAATAACAATTCTATGAATAAAATTTCTGGAACTCAAATATTGAAATTGAAGAAAAAATTCTTGATATCAAAATATTTTGTTTTCTAGATTTTCAAATTCAAATTATTTGATTTTACAACAAAATATTTGTGCTTAATCAGCTAAATGTTTCACAGTTAGTTCAAATAAAAAACTTCGTTAATGAATTAGTAAAATCAATTCAAACTTTAGAATTTTTAACCATCTCATATTTGTTTAAATTTTTTGTCTCGAAATATATGAATTTTCAAAATACACTTTTCATTCCGATGAGTTATTTATGACGTCACAGCCGAAGAGAGAATTTTGTTTTTGATGATACTTAGGGATCTTCGATCGATACTAATTCACATATGTAAATTGCTTAATTCAATTTGTATATATACGATTGATGATCAACCGATGGTATCAATTAAGGCACAGTAGTTAGGCATCTAATGATCAACTTGTCACGAAGTCATACCCGTGAGTGAGCTGAACAGAATTCAAACAAAGCCCAACCATTTTTCAGTTAGAATAATATTCCTGAACGTGTAAGCTTGTAGTATGCATTTCTCATACATTAAGTGAAAACTAACGAAATCGATGATAAAATTCAATTTAAAAACGTCAATATTTGACCAAAAATATTCCAGAAAGCAAATTAAGTTTAAATTAAATTGTATGTATCCACGAAAAACACTTGAAGGGAATTAATCGAAATATTTAGCAAATATTTGCTAAAAGCCAGAAATATTTATGTAATTTGACTAATTTTAATTTTTGTTATTCGTTGAATTTTCAAAATTTACGAATAATATTTTTAATTATAATTCGTTAATCAATACATAAATTTAATTGAAGCAAAGAATGTTTTTGTTGAGTCAAAGACTGACAAATAGAATTGTTTGAAAATAAGAACTAAAGATTAAAGAAATGTTTTCTTGACACTAATTAATTAATTTTAAGGTTTAACTTAACAACAAATCTTGTTTTGTTACATCCGATAAACCATTTCGATGACTAAAAATTATATTCGATATCATAGAATTTTTTCTCCTGTGTAATGATGGTTTTATAAAAAAAAAATTTTCATACACAATTTAAATTTTTTTTTATCAAAAAAGTTTTACTTTCTCTTCATACAGTTAATTTAATTTTTCTAAATTTGTTTAAACAAAATCGGATGAGGTGTTGTCGAGTAATGGTGACATATGTATAAACTTGTATCAAAAAATGAGCCCTAAATCGCAGCCTCTAAGTAAGAAATTAAAAAAAAAATCTGTATGAAACCATCATAATAGGCCAAAAAATGATGCAGTTTTCTTCGTAGGACCTCATTTTTAATTACTAATATTTTTTTTCAAAATCTTGCACAGTGTAATTGTTTGGGTCCGGAATTTTGATATTTCGATAATTTTACCAACCAAAAGTAACATCAAATGCGTTAAAGGTAAAATGGAGTGGGAAGAGACATTATAAATGAAGTATTTTAGAGGGAAATCCAAGAAAGGCGGTAACTGTCCGTAACAACATTTTCCGTTTAGAGATGTGTGACAATATTTCTTACGAAAACGTGGGTTTATGGAGATAAATGTGGTTCTGTCGTAAACAAAAGCAATATCGTCAGCCGTGGGATTAGGCAGTTTGCTAACTCATCCCGCGATCCGGAAAATACATTGGCCTATAACAGACTAGGCAACTATTGACATCATATGAACCACAAGCTATTTGAACTGTTGCCCAATATCAGCATAGTTAAGCGAATCAAGATAAGGAGATTACGCTGGGCATGTCACTGGCAATTGCAGTAATGTCCGATGACCAGCAAAATAGGAGACCTATTAATCGGTACACGAATACGTCTATTAGACGTGAGTATTTTGAGAAGTAAGCCTACAAATTAGAAACCCCAACGATGCTTTTCCCTATCCTTTCTTGAGATGAATATTGGGGGGTCCAAAGCATACCGATGCATCAGATGCAGCCTCTCGCAAGCAAATGTCAACCTCAAGCTGGCCGCGCTGGAATCTGCTTCCACAAATGACGCAATGACGTCCGAATCTAAGGCGGTATAAACTTTCATACAACACCTATCTCTGAATTAAACATACATGGGGTTTTTTAATTTGCATTGGATTTTAATTTGCATTACTTTATCTAATGCGAATGGAAAAACATTTCCATTGTTTGCAATGACAATTAAAAGATTGTCAATTTCCATCCACTCAGCCAATGCAATTGCTGGTTGTGGATTCGGATGCCAATTGTAATGAAGTATGGGAATGCATTTAATTATTTTGAATTTGTTTGACTGCTGGCAATTCTGTTTTGTATGTAGAGGTTTGTGGCTTCGATAGGTATTGACTCATATTACTTTCAAATTCATAAACCTGTACTGAATAAACCACATATGCCAGATATGAAAGAAATGCACTCAAGACTAAGTGCAATTGCCAGTGGTATTTAAATTTTTTTGAATTTTTTTTCGAAGGTGTAATTAAAACTGAACTATAAAAAAAAAATAAATGGTTTCCCATTACATCCCATGAAGGGACCGGGGAGAACTTCTCACAATCACTGAGCTGTCCGCTTTCCAGTTTTCACTCACTGATTGGGACCTACAGTTTTACACCGATTCCGAACGGTATTTTGAGAAGCTTTTTCATGGCTATATACTCGATAGTGTCACCGTCACTAAGCGAGGTGACCGTCGTCGAAAGAAATTTTTTTTTTTTTTAAGGTGGTTGGAGCAGGGATCGAACCCAGGATCTCCTGTACAAGAGGCGCGCACACTACCCATTGCACCACCGACGGTCACTAAAATTGAACTACAGATAATAATAGTCATTGAAATAATTTGCCTCAAGTATGAAATTAAATGATCAGGATCAACGAGAGCAAGAGGCAAGTTTGGAGGCCTGCTCGCTACAGTCTCTTCAATAGTCGGCAGCACCAGCACCAAACTAAGCAACACCAAACCAATCACCTGCTGAAGCTGAAAATAAACTGATTTCCACAAGAAGAATGACAAGACAAACCTGATGATGACCTCCACACAACCCTGGATACAATTTGCAACATGGGACGGTAATACCTGGAAAACTAGCCCAACTATCAGCAGAACGCGAGAATTTCAATATATCAGTGACCGGCATAAGCGAAATGAGATGGAACAAGCGGCTTTTCTGGAATTTGTTTGAAAGTTTAGAAAAATAATATTATTGTTGTATAGGATTTAAATTATTTTTACTGCTTTTAAAAATTCTGTATTTACTTTTATTGTATTGTGTTTATCAATAAATATTTTTGAGCCCTTTTCTTTAATTTTTTTTTGTATTCACATGTACCACCTTATGTATGTGTTGGTTGCTCTAATGGTTTTCATGAAAATGAGGCAACTACATCAGCTCAATTGAGAGATTTCGTGAGAGAGAGATTTCGTGCTAGCGGCGAGTCGGCAGACCCAGCAGATTTTCGTGACGATTTTTCCGTGCCATAAGAAACCTATATACGATATAAAAAACGTTGTCGTCTGTAGAGTGTTTGATTATGTTAAATAATTTGCAACATTTAGTACACTACCAGACTTGTGGAGAGGGATTATATAAGAGCTCTTCCACTATGCAGGAAAATGGCCGAACTTAAACGAAGCGTTAAATGAGAGAGACAAATGCTAAGGTGAGAGAATTTGAGCAGTATTTCAACAATTGAGTCTGGGATACCATCAGGATCAGCTTTATTTGAGGTTTTCAAACTGATCAAATTATCTAGCAACAACGAAGGATTTCCGAATAAATAGATGCGAAAAAATCGACGAGGCACTTAACAACAGATTCCTCATCTGAATAATCAATGCCATTCATTTTAATACTGCTAGGTGTGGAAGACGAATCACGTTTCATGTTAACAATTCAATAGAATGATTTGGGGTCCCGTTTTAGCCTGCCAAATATAATCTATGATTCCCACGAGATTTAGAGATGTATTTACTCCTAGCAACAATAAACCTAGCATAGTCTGCCACCAGTCCAGATTTTTTATACTTTTTCGAACATCTATTCCTTACATTCTTGAGACTGTTTAGAGCCCTTGAGTAGGTACCAGAATTACCCATTATTGAACTTTTGGGTACCGACTTAGAAATAAAGCCATTAATAATAATATAGATTTCATCCAGGGCTACTTCAAATTGAAAAACATTATCACAGTGACACCAAACTCAAAATCAAAGCTATAAACAAATAATCTAGGCAATTTAGTATTCAAACCGCGAACATTCTGATACGACATATTCAAACACCCAATTACTTTTTCGGAGCTCCCCCTTTTGTACCGTCGGCGGTGCAATAGTTAGTGTGCGCGGCTCTTGTACATGAGATCCTGGGTTCGAACCCGGCTCTGACCACCTTCAAATTTTCTTTCGGCGGCGGTCACCTCGCATAGTGAAGGAGACACTATCGAATATCTAGCCATGAAAAAGCTTCTCAAATTACCGTTCGGAATCGGTGTAAAACTGTAGGTCCCAATCAGTGAGTGAAAACTGGACAGCGCACAGCTCAGTGATTGTGAGAAGTTCTCCCCAGTCCCTTCATGGGATGTAATGGGAAACCATTAATTTATTTTTTTTAATCTAGAAAAATTATCACGTCTACCTTTATCCCGATACCCCAATTCCCTTACGAACATTCTGTGAGGCAAAAATTCAGAATCCACCAATTTGAAAAATAGGTCATCCGGTGCAATAATTTTGAAAGAAAGCATACGTTCTGAAAATTGTAATTTCAGCTTCAAGCTCTGTATAGGAACATTAGAATTATTGTTGACTAATTTAGAAGATATTTAAAGTCGTATATTGGGGGCAAGTCTAGACACATATACTGTCTTCCTTGCCGGTACAACAGTCAATGTTATCGGTCCATAACATAAGAAGTATTTAATACGATAAATATGTTTTTATAATTTGTGTTTATTGCAGTCCTCAATATTTGTCTGAAAAAAACTGATATTTTGTATATGCACATTAGGGTGTCCCAAACAATTTTTCTTTTTCGATTTTCATGGTTGCACAAGATTATTTGGAAAGCTTATAGGGTGAAAGAAGTATTATTGAGATATTTTTCGCAAGAGGTTTAGGGGTCGCGCAAGTCGAATTCATCCCAAAAATCGGATATTCCGGACGTTTTTAGAATTTTACTTAAAACTTGGTCAATGAAAACGATTTTCTGAGCTTGTAAGTCAACACTTTTAAAGCAAAACGTCCAAACTTTTATTGTATATGCATAAACCACCAGATTTGGCAATGATTTTGCTCAGTAAGGTAACATGTATCAAATTTTTTTTGTAAATTTTGGAGAAGTTTTGTAAATATCGCTTTATAACTGTTAAAATTTCTATAAAAATTTAAAAAACTAATGATGCATTCTAAAAGACGGATAAATTCCAAGCAATATTGTGGAAAAAAATTGAATTTGCTGTTACTGTTCCACAGTTATACCATTTTAAAACTTTTTACCCATTGTATGAACCTGAAAATATTATAAACTGTTTGCCATTTTTGCACCGGATTTTTCTACGAAAATTTAAAACACTAATAATTGACTTTAAAAGACTGATAACTGCCAAGGAATTTTGTAGAAAATATTTTCAATTTGCAGTTACTGTTTCAGAGTTATGCCACCTTAAAAGTCTTTACCCATTGTATGAAACTAATAATACTATAAACTGTTTGCCAATTTTTCATCGGATTTGCTTTAAACATTGTATTCATGAAAAAATCTACATGCGCTAAGAAACAACAAAGAGTTACAAAACGCCCCCAACAACATATTGCAGGAAACGTATATAATTGTGTATAATTGTGTGCATTTCTCTACTTGTATTTAAATGCAAACAGTATCATGTTTAGTGACAAACATGTATGCCTTTACGTGAAATTATATGCGTTCGTCATCTTAAACATCCATATACTTACGTGGAAGCATTCTCGTGTTTCCCCCAAACCTACATATAAATACTTACGTGGAAATATATGAGAATTTCCTTCCAACTATAATAAAATTTAGAAACGAATTATTCTTCGAATTCAATAATATTTGTATTATTTATTATAATTAATTTTAAGAATATAAATCCACATTTGTAAATAATTAACACAAAAAATTAATAGATTTAAGACACACTTATAAGATAGACTCTCTCGTTGTAACGCTTTTATTCTCTTGCTCTCGAGAGATCATAGACAGTGCACGAAACACATCTGTATTTGTATCACAAACATAAATATATTTGGGTCGCAAACACATATGCTAGATAATTCAAAACAAGTCATCCGATCTTGTTTGTCTCTCAATTTTTTTCTAAATGAAAAACTTCCATTCTGTTTTTTGATTATGTTTCTTTGAACCTTTGGAATTTTATTGGTTAAGTTGAGAAGATCATATCGGTTAAATTGGCGCCGTCACAATTGATTAGAATACGGGCTCGTTTTATGGCATTTTTCATCACTTCGGCGAGAACTTCGGGCGAGATTTTTGCACTCGTGTCGAATGTTAACCTTGAGGGCTTCCAGGGTCTCGGGCTTGTTCACGTAAACACGGGATTTCAAAAAACCCCACAAAAAAAGTCTGGAACAGGTAAATCGGGCGCTCTTGCGGGCCAGTGCAAATCGCCAAAACGAGAGATGAGGCGACCCGGGAACGCCGCCTTCAAAATGTCGGTTGTGGCTCACGCAGTGTGTGCCCTTCACATGTCCGACAGTCCTAATTCGTCGAATTGCGGCAGAAAAACTCGGTTAACATGGCCCTATAGCGCGCACCGTCCACTGTTGTCGTTTCACCAGCGGCGTTCTCGAGAAAAAATGGTCCGATAACTCCTCCAGCGTGAACAGGGCACCATGCAGTCACTTTGAGCGGGTGTAATGGCTCCTCGTGCATCACTCGTGGATTTTCGGTGCCCAAGAAGCGATAGTTTTGCTTGTTCACGTACACGCTGAGGTGGAAATGAGCCTCATCGCTCATTATGATTTTGGTGGAAAAATCATCCACTTCGTCTACGAGATTGAGGATGGCTTGGGCGTAGGTTACACGCGTTTGCCAGTCGACAGGCAGCAGCTGATGCACGGACTGGACTTTGTTTGGGAACATGCGCAGGTCTTTGACCAAAATTCGCCATAGGGACGACCGGCTGATAGCTAGTTGCGAGGCACGGCGCCTGGTCGATGTTTCCGGCGACAGCTCGACATCCTCGGTAACAGCGGAAATATTCTCGGCAGAACGGGCGCTCCGGGGCCGGCCACTCCTGGCAACGTCTCGTGTGGTCCCATACTCTTGAAGGTTAGTGGCCAAACGGCGCAGTGTTTGCGCAGTCGGTGTCGGACGGCCGGGAAATTGGCGACGGTATTCGCGCTGCGCCAACACCACAAACGAACTGTTATGCAAAAAAAAAATAGACACGATTATTCCGCGTTCTTGGGGAGTGTATCGCTCCATGGCTTGTTGACTTGTATTTTACATCTGTCTAGTCCACAAATGTCATTGGCGGCCATTTACAAAAATAAGAGCATCTTCCAATAGCGTGGTCACTTTTGAAACACCCTGTATTATAACACATTAATCATTGTGTCCCAAACATGTAATATTGAATAGCAAACACAAAGTGTTTGGAGACAAGTATATTATATTTGCGATAAACTCCAAACACACTTTACATTTGCATTCAAACAACAAAAAAAGACAGCTTTTTCAGCGTGTATAAACAGAGATATTTGTGACCGTCGGTGGTGCAATGGGTAGTGTGCGCGCCTCTTGTACAGGAGATCCTGGGTTCGATCCCTGCTCCAACCACCTTAAAATTTCTTTCGACGACGGTCACCTCGCTTAGTGACGGCGACACTATCGAGTATATAGCTATGAAAAAGCTTCTCAAAATACCGTTCGGAATCGTTGTAAACCTGTAGGTCCCAATCAGTGAGTGAAAACTGGAAAGCGCACAGCTCAGTGATTGTGAGAAGTTCTCCCCGGTCCCTTCATGGGATTTAATGGGAAACCATTTATTTATTTATTTATTATCAACAGGGATATTGTTTTTAAAAAAAGAAGTATTACAAAGTCTCACTCATGATTCCTGGCAAATGGTGTTACAATATATCGAATGTTGTAAAAGTTTAACGGTTCTCATAAACGGTTTATTGATTTCTCTCAAAGGAAGAAATGTTCGCTCGCAGCATTTAGATTCCCTTAACAAAGTTTAATTATCTGAGTTTTCGTTTGGGGTTAAAGAAAGTTTTTCTTTGCATGTGTCACTTATGAACTTTGGTCTAAATTTGCTTTTGGGGTTATCTTAGAAATATTTTCACCACCATTTGTTTGGAAGAAACATTATAAATCGTTGTAAACGTTTATTCTAGGTTAAGGATTGCATTTCTATTGAGTATTGTGGGTCACCAAGGAGTTTAGTAAATGTTTCACTTTTAAGTTACAACATGCTAAAGCTTTCATGCCATTAACTTTAAAATAAGCTTAAAACCTAAGCAAGAATGCACCCACATAAGCTTTTTAACACCACAACATAATAAGATAGAATCCTGTTATAAAACCAAAATGTACAAAATTTGTAAACTGCCAACTTTGTGGCATTAGTAGCGTTTGGATATATCGTAGGAAATGCGTCCTCCATATATAAAAACTGGGAAACTTTTATCTAATCCTAACAAAATTTCCCAATATTTTCCAAGTTTTTGTAGCTACAATCGTTGTTGCTATCTATTGAAACAGTCTCTCAAGCAGGTTTAAATAGAACAGCCCCAAAAATGGCTGATTTCTTTATCTTTTTTTTCCAAACAACAGAGTACATTGATCATCTTGTGTTATGATGGGTGGTGTACAAAATGGAAGAGCTCCGCTATAGTAATTTTTATATGCATCTTCGTCGTCTTCTCGTTCGACGTTTTATCTGAGACCACTATTGAGGAAATTATCTGATTGTTCAAGTGTGCGCGCGCAATTTCCCCTTTTTTGGGGGTATTTTTTGTTTGGTGGGTTTTGTTTGTGGTGGTGCATGAGTCGTAATAGCCCAGCCATTTGGTTGTGTTGGGTTGTTGTGTGTAGAACTCATTATGCTTTATACGCTGTTTCGCTATTCTTATGGTTTTATTTTATTTCGTTATTCGACTACGAAGTGTTAACAACTTGAGATGTGCCAACGGTCGAATGCAATTCAAATTTCAGTAATTATTGTTTAAAAATAAATTATTTATTCAATATTTAAAATAAATTGTCTGGTGAAATGATTGCCCGTCGTTTTAATATATAAGTAATAGTGAAGATATGCCATTGAATAAACCAGACCAATCAGTAAAACTACACGCGAATAAACTTTTTTGTTTCAGCGATATTTGATCTTTGTAAAAATCTTCAGAATCAGAATCTTATCTGATAGATGGCAAAACTAATGTTACGCTATTAAATAAATACAGTGGACGTCCAATAGTACGAATTATAGTTATAATGTCACGCCTTTTCGTAATGTTGCAAAATTCGTACCGACTGACTATTTGCCAGTTGACTGCAAAAAAAAAACCAAGTAAAATACTTCAAAGTAAAACTTATAACAAAAAATACAGTTATTCGTATTATCGAATAACAAACATTTTTTATTCGTACTATAGAACTGCCAATGCAAAAAATTTGCCATTCGTACTATTGGAAATTCGTGGAAACGAAAGTACGTACTATTGGACGTCCATTGTACAGTGAAAGATCCCGTAGCCGGGCACCGACGGTCGCAGAGTTTTTGCCGCCTATGGAAGATGTCCGTCTGTTGGATTGGGAAACAAAGAATACCGGGAATGTGTCCAGAAATATAAATACATACCTCTGCAATACAAACCAACAAAGAAGTAATAATAGGCATTGTCAAAGTATTCTAAAATTCAATCAAATTTTGTCATATAAATACTATTTATGTATATGTGACCCGGTCTACGAAAAGGGACCTTCGGTGTGAAAATATCATTTTTCACTTTTTTGGCGATTCGGATAGACTAATGTGTGCTCTTTCTAATGGCGCTGAATATCTTTAAACACGGTAGGATGAGTAGGGATACAGAGAGAAGGGAACAACTGAAGCGAAACTGATGACATGACTTGTTTATCTTTAACAGCTGTTTTCTCGAAAACTTGTTTTTACACCGAAGGTCCCTTTTCGTAGACCGGGTCACATATTATGTATTTGTACGATATACTCGTACGTATTTATATCAACATTAAGAGAAGCATATAATTTAAATTAAATTCATTCAGTCATGTATTAAATTAAACAAACTGTAATGTATTGAATCTTAACAAACAACTATGGGTCTAATTAGCTTGATATTCAACCACTAAATATATGCGATTGACTAAAAATTAACAACAAAAATCGATCATTTTAGGATGAAGAAATTGGCGAATTGTCGACTGGTTACATTCGAGTTTCTTCCAGTTGCTTCCTCAAAAGAATCTTCTAAAGAATGTAAATTTCGAGCTGCCTTTGCGGCAACTATACGACTAGTGTATTCAAAAAACGGGTTTTCAAAAGTGTAGATTTTCGGTTTCTTCGAATATTCCGATTTTGGCAAAACCGGTTTTCGGTTGAACCGAGGTGTAGAAACCGGTTAATAACCGGCTTCGGTTTTTATGACAAAATGGTTAACTATGCCTTTTATAAACATGGTGTATTTTTTAGTCGGTCTTTTTGAATTTTACCGAGTACATAGCTTTTCAAAATGCCGCTCGGAACCGTTGTAAAACTGTATCACCAAAAGAGTATCACCAAATGTTGTGCATATCAATTGATTTGTAATTCAGTTTTGGTTACAAGAACTGAAATATTTAGTTGAAGCCACAGCAACAAGAAATAAATGTGATCTCTCAATCGAGTTTTAGTTCTATCAATCAAATTATCCTGTAGTGTTGAATATTCAATTAGTTGGATGAACAAAAAATGTAAAAACTAATTCGGTTGTACCAAATAATATATTGATATGCTCAACTAATTATCTACTTGAATTTGATGGCTGTCGCAACCATTTGGTGATGCTTTAACCCATTATGAATTTTTAAGAAAAAAAGTAAAAAAAATAATTTGTTATTCAAATTGTGTATTTTATATTTAAATATAAACAAAATTATTATTATTTACAATAATTTTTATTTATCGTATTTCATGCCAATTTTTGATCGAAAATGTGAAAAAATTTATATAAACGGAAAGCGGAACGTCCAATCGAAAAAAATCAAATTTTATTGGGTTTTAAGGGTTTCTCAGAAAGAGTTCCAATTCGCATGAAATAATTTTTTTCAAAAAATCGCCAAAATAAGAAAATAGCTTACACAAAAAAAAGGCTATAACTCGGGAACGGTACGTCCAACAACAAAAATAATATTTTTTTACCTCCATAGGACACCTTATCCTATGGATACCTCTCATACGGCATTACTTGAAATTCATTAAACTAACATTTATAAAATAAAACATCGCTAAAACACACATATGGATGTGTTTTTTTAAAGTTAGTGATGTCGTATTAAAGACATCCATTGTTTCAAGTCTTTTATTGAGGTAACAAAGTTATTATTTTTCCGATAGGACGCGCCGGTTCCGAGTTATAGCCATATTTTATTTCAGCGATTTACATATTTTAATGATTTTTTCAACAAAATGTTTTCCATACGACTTTATGAAAAATCCTTGGATACTCGTAAAAAATAATTTTATTTTAGATTGGGCGCTCCGTTTCCGAGATACTGGCATAGGGGAGTTTTAGCGATTTTTGATTCCTTAAATTTTAGTTTGAGCGATTTTTTAATGCCGTATTGAAGACATCCATAGGAGGTACCACATCCATAGGACATCTACGGAGGTAAAAAATGTATTATTGTTGCGATTGGACGCACCGTTTTCGAGATATAGCCATTTTTCATTTTAGCGATTTTCTTATTCTAGCGTTTTTTTGAAAACAAAAATGATTTCATGCGAACTTGAACACTTTGTGAGAAACTCGTAAACATTTGATATTTTTTCGATTGGATGCTTCGATTTCCAGATATAGACAGTTTTTCTAAATTTTTCATATTTTCGATCAAAACTGGGGATGGGTTACCCTGGGTTTAAGTTAATTTGTGTCATCCACAATAATAGTTCCTCCAGCTAAGTGCCCACAATTGTTTGCATGTGTTTGTGAAGCCGTCAATAGTGGCGTGTGATTCAACGATTGTTTTTAAAGGTCTCACTTCAGCTCAATTTATGATAATATGCATTCTTCGCTGGCTGATATCTATACACTTTATTGTTTTTTCAAAACTTTGTTTAGCACTTTCTGTTTAAAATTATAGTTTTTCTGTAAATTTCTCGTGTAACATTCAAATATGCGTTGTTTCTCTTTAACAGCAAAGCTTCTTGTGAAATATCGAATACATATCTTTGTAACAAGTGTTCAAAACGAATACATATCTTTGTAACAAGTGTTGATTATGATTATGATTACAGTGACTAATATTTGAACACGAATTCTAATATAGTACTTTTAATTAGTTGTATCTTCTATTTCAGATGAATGAGGATTTAGAAGTACTCAAATTGGGTAATACAACTTAAGTTCAACTTGTATTTAGTAAGTAGCAACTTGTATTTAGTAAGACATATTTTTAATCTATGAATAACATCGACAAATAATTCTAATGTTTGACAATTAAGAATTCTAATAAAAATATATACTTTATTATGGAGTTTCTAATGACTGAATTGATTTCCAACTAATCTTTTCCCTGTATGTAATTTCGTTTTAAAACACAGTACCTCATTCGGCCAACCAAATTTTTCAATACATTGTCGATTGTTTTGGCCTCTATTTCGTGTTGTAGGGCCTCAATGGTCCCGAGATTGTTTGCGTAACACTTATCTTTCACGGCGCTCCAGAGATAAAAGTCTAACGGGCGCAAATCGCAGCTGCCAGGCGGCCAAAGGACCCCGAGTTTTGGCTGATTATGCGGTTTTCGAACACAGCGCGCAAAATGTCGATTGTAACGTTGGCTATGTAACACTTATCGCCGCCCTGCTGCAACTATACTTCGCTCATGTCATCCTCTTCAACTATTCGGAACAAAAACCCGCTGATCATTGCACTGTAACTCTCGCCATTGACGGTAACAGCGGCGCCTTGCTCATTTTCGAAGAAAAATGGGCCTAGCACGACGCCGTGCCAAAAACCGTACTAAGCAGTCAGTCATTGTGGATGCATCGGCTTCTTCTCAACGACGTGTGGAGTTTCCGAGCCACAAATGCGACACGTTTCTTTGTTCACGTAGCCCTCGGGGTGAAAATAGGCTTCATCGGAAAATATAATTTTTCGGTAAAAATGCTCATCTACCAACAAGCGATTTTCAGTCCATTAAGCGAAGCAAAATCGCATTGGATGGCCACGAGTCTTCGGATCTTGGACTATCTGAACTTTATTAGCCTTCGTACCGAGGCCTTTATTCAAAATTATACCAAAGTGTGCGAGAAATGCTCAATTGCAGCGAACGGTGGCGCGTTGATGTTGATGGCTGTTCGAACACACTGTTAGCAACAGCAGCAATAATTTCCACTGGGCGAGCACCTAGTCCAGTTGTTTTGTGCAATAATGACCCGGATTGCCAAACTCGCTTCACAAATTGGTCCACAAACGGCGTTGATGGAACTCTATTCCTTTCGAATTTATTTCGTAGATTTCTAACAGTTTGAGTTGAAGGGTCAGATATTTGTATAAAATTGTAATATTTTCCAATTTTCTTCAAGCGTAAATCGACCCATTTCGTTAATTTCTACCCTTTACCTGAAAATCTGTGCATAAATATTAAACTGTTCTGTTCTAATATTTTAGTCCAATTAGTCAAAATAATCGTTGCTTAAATATTCGTTTGGACGCTTTGTACCTCATTTTGGATAGTGAATACTGTTTATTGTTTTATGAAATTCTGCTAACATACTACCTGTGTTGTCATCAGTTCCGTAAGTAAGTAACATTTAAATCGGAGTTGGCAAATATAAATTATATTGCCTTGGACAACTTATTTCAGAAAACTATCGGCGAAATAATTCATTGGCAAAGTCTTTTGTGTCTGCCTGATGTAGTCAGTAACCTCTCCCTGCGGCGGTAGTCATGATCTTCTTCAAAATACGGAAGGCCTTCCCTATACATTACCTCCTCCTTTCTTGTTAGCATTGCGTGAGTTTGGAAGGCAATGCCCTCCTGCCCATTGCCTAAATAAGGCCTTAGAAGGCATGCAAAGTGGAAGGCCTTAGAAGGGATTTACTTTAATTTATATTTGTTAAACAAAAATAAAATTAAAATAATTTATTTAATCACAAAATCATTATCGAGTTCTACATATTTATTTATAAGTATGTATGTATGCCTCTATCTTAGAAAGCTGTACCACGCCCAACTTCAAGTGAAAATCTTGAAAATAACCTGATAAATATAAAAACAATAATTTTAAAATTTGTATGAAATTTTCCAATTAAATTACGCTTAAAAATAATTGGGAAAGAAATTTCTCAAAATTGTATTTATCTTCTTCTTGGTTATATCTGATGAGAAAATTCATGCATTCCGCTGGCCTTATTTTAGGAAGGTATTACAAAAGAACCATTCCGCATGCCTTATTTGTGGAAGGCCTTGCGAATTCCGCCGCTGGGTAGTGACCTATGAAAAACTAATTACTTATAGGTTTGTAATTCTGCGTTGTTGTATAGTTGTGTAAAAACTAAAAAATACCTGTTAATTGACTGAATATAGCCGGTGAAACAACCGGTTCTTCGAAAATAGTAATTTTTTAAAAACCGATATACCGATGGTTTTGAATATGTAAGCGCGCAACCCAGCTTTAAATGTATATTCCCAGCAAAAAATTTTCGGAGCGCTCCTAAATATGACTTTAAAACGACTCCTTTTTCTGAGGGTTTTATGATTACCCTCCTAATTTATGAGCATTTATGATTGATTTCGGACCCTGCAGAATTTAGGACTCCAAAAAGACTCTTTTTTATGAGCAATTTAGGAGCACAGTCCTAGAAAACTCTTATTTATGAAAGTTTTCTGAGGGGCAACGGTAGTTTGTTTTCTTTTTCTTGATAATTTCAATATTTTGCGTTTGTCTTTCATTATTGTGATCATTTTGCGCTGTTCGGTTGTGGTTTTTATAAAATCTTTGAGAAATTGTGCAAAAAGTAAGTTTATTTTTGTGTTTTTAAATAAAAAGAGAAAATGTATCCATCAACCTGCGAAAAGAGGCGTTCAGACCAAATATTTAATGAAATAAAAAAACGAAAAGTGAATTCATCGAATCTGCAAAGTGAAACAAATGAAGACAGTGAAGCTGAATACCTTAATTTCAAGAAAAAGAAACACTCCAATAACACTATTTTTTGGCTCCGAAATCCCTCTTTTATGCCTCTTTTAAGAGGCTGTTATGATTGATTTGTGAGCAAAAAGGCTCACAATTTTCCATACAAATCATTATTTGCCATACAAAACGCTCATATTCAGTACAAAATTGTTTGACGGTTTCATAGGAAAACACGCTCATATCTGAGGGTTTTAGGAGCTTTTTTCTGAGGGTTGTGCTCATAAAAAGGAGTTCTAAAGGAGTTGCTGGGAAGATATATTAAAAATCTAAAAAAATACACAATGTTACAATCTGTTTAATCTCACTTCCTCTGACGATGACAATAACAGAATAATCACCGATTAACACAAAGTTTGCTACCGTTTTTCCAGGTTACAAAAACTTTTTTGTCCGTCTGCGAGAGATGTTTGATACAAAATATAGTGTTAATGTAAAGGGATGTTACGCCCACCGAATCTTTATTTCTTCTAGACATACGACGAATATTTTGGGACCAATAAATTTGTCGGACTGCGGGAGCTGTCCGCGTGGAGAACTTTCAGTGTAGTTGAATATGATAAAATTTGATATTGCCTAGGGCTAACCGCATAGTGTAGATACTACCAGATCGTCTTAAAACTGCAGTTTTTACTAATCTGTTAGATTTTTCATAAAAATATTTTCCCTAATTGAAATACTTAAACCTTGTAAATATTTTGTACACTATTTCAGAAGTAAAGAAAACTTTCGTTACTTACTTCGTTTGAGGAATTACGTATATTTCAACCTTCAGCTTGACCTCCGTTTGCTAATGTATAAGTTAATACGAGTAACTCTTTCCAAGGCTTTAGGATGAAAAGCAGTTACAGTTACAGTTCTTAAGAGATACATGACTACACACTGACAAATCTGTCGTTTTTGTTGTTTGGGTGCACATATAACATGTGTTTGGAGCTTGTCGCAAATATAATACACATACTTGTGCCCAAACACATTGTGTTTGCTATTCAATATTACATATTTGAGACACAATGATTAATACGTTATAACATATGTGTTTGCGACCCAAATATATCCGTGTTTGTGATACAAATACAGCCGTGTTTGTTGCATTGTTTATGCTCTCTCGAGAGCAAGAGAATAAAAGAGGGGCAACGAGTGTTGGTCTGTATTTTTGCATTATTTTCTCAGTGAGTGATTTATAAATATTCCTGAATGCGCGTTTAAGTTTCATGTATTCAGTCGTTAATGGTTCATCGGACAGATGATACCAAAAGCACTTGATCAGTGAAGAAGAATAAACCAAAGGCTCGAACGGTTAAATGGTTTGTGATGTTGCATTGGTTTTTGTGTATGTGTTTCGCATATATTTATATGTGCTACCAAAGTGAGAAATGATTCTGGGGAAAGAAGCTAGAGAGGGCAACAACGTGAATCCCTTTTTCTGGCCCAGCCTCTACTGAAAAATCGGAAAGGTGGACCATTTGTGAAATATAATAAAAAAACAAGTTATTAATTAATACACGTTTGTCTTGCATGAACTAGATTTGTATTCAAGTATATTGTTCGTGTACCAACGCATAGTGATAACCAACGCATAGTTGAAACCTTCTGAAGACAAAAACGTAAGAGACAAACAGAAAGTAGAAACAAGAGAGCAGCAGATTCAACACAAAATAAATAATGCATTAATGCATGCAAGTAAATGTAAAAATCATTTAACCCTTTTAATTTTTTGTATGAAATATTTATATAAGTAAATGTGGATATATATTGATAAAATTAATTATAATAAATGAAGAAAGAAAGAATAATTCGCGTCTAAATATTATTATGTTTGGTAGAAAATACGCATATGTTTCCACGTAAGTACATATATGGAGGTTTGGGCGAAACACGCGATTGCTTCCACTTAAATAAATGGATATTTGGGATGAAGCACGTATATGCTTCCATACATATTTGTCAGTAAACATGCTAATTTTTGCATTTAAATATACCTGACGGTGGGACTTGTAAACATATAAATACATGTTTGGGAGAATATGTTACAAAGGCCGTTTTTTTCAGCGTGTAGCTTTACGCCAATTTTATATAAAAATCACAAGTACTTTATACTAAGCTAGATCAAGATATCGTCTGAGACTAGACAAGCACGCTGAAAAAATTATATTTTTTGTGGTTTGTATGCAAATTTAACGGGTTTGTAGCATGACGCAAACATATTACACTTGTGTCCAAACACATTCTGTTTGCTATTCAATATAAGTCATATCTCGAAAACTAAATACAATACAGGAATACTATTTACGGATTGAATATCACAGCAACTATGATATTCTCGAATTAATTTCAAATTCAAACAGAAAATACTGGGGAAGTAAACAATGATGACAAATAAGCGCAAACCAAATTTGTAATTAAATTATTTAATTTACTTGTTAATTATTTCAATTCCAAGTCAGAATTGTCACACTTTCAAATCTGTATATCTGCTACTAATATTTCTTTCAGCCATCATCGTCCTCGCCAATATCCAGTTGTCGTCCAGCAAAAAACAAAAATTAGCTCCAACTATGTGACGTCATCAAAATGGTAAACATACATACTATAAGCGAATATTGGAAAAGGTATTTAATGTCATCCTCTAATTTGACATAGCCTTTACTCTCCTTTGTTGTGGTTAAGTCATGTCACATTTTACAAATTAGTATAACAACATTTCACAATAGTTCCTTAACCAAATACGTTCCTAAAGCGTAGCAAGCCACAACTTTATTAAGGTCCCTTTAGAAAACAGGACTGAATATTGTGGGCTGATGCTTTTGACAAACAAATCAAATTTTTGAAACCTAAAACTACAAGGGACGGCATTAATGCAAAATGTATAAACACATGTACACTATATGTATAAGTACCTAAAATATTTGTATTTGTATGTATGTATTTATAAATGAATTAGAATGGTTCAATTTTGAATATTTCAGTGAGTTCACAGCACATTGTTCAAAGTAATTTATCAAGTTTTAAGGCCTACATGCACGCGTGTATGAGCAACGGACAATATTTTGTATTCAAACTTTTAGCCAGAAGGATTCACAAGTACTAAGTGAGAATCCAATTTAGAAAGTTCACACAAACTGTACGGAACTGGATAGTTTAGCAACATCGGGACTTCGGGCAGCAATTTTGTATTAGATATGGCATTTCCCGTCCTCGTAATGTATAAGAATTTACAAAGCTTTTGTTTGAAATTAATAGACTTTAGTTTTACATAGTCACCACAGTACTAAGTACGTGGATTTTTTGCGCTCTATAACACCCTTACTATGCTAAAATATGAATAATAATTGTTTAAGAGCGTGAGCAGTATCATTTTGTTATAGCCCTAAATCACTAAAGTCGTATTCAATACTCACTCAAATGCTTGAGATATAAATCCATTTTGGTTCGACATCCATATTTTCAATGTATGTTTTCCAACAAATAAAGAAACAGGTCATCCTAATATGCGGATTGTCTTAAATATATGCCCATATATGTATTCGCTAGTATGTGTTTTGTTCGTACTTAACATCAATTTGACATTATTTAATACTTATGTAACTAACTCATGTCAAAAAGTTACCCAAAACAATCAAAATATTATATTTCATTTGGTTAACAAAAAAGGCATTCACAAGATGGAGGAACTTGAATCATGTCAAATTAGTTATTAAACACCGCCGGAAAGTCTGCTGAAAAGAGGAAAGCAAACATGTTTGGTATTTCAGCCTATATGTGTTTATTGTTCCAGCTAACACCCAATATTTTGTCAAAACCGCAAATAGTGAAGCTACAATACCAAAAGAAGACCATTTGAATGCTCTTAAATAGCAAACATTGTTTAATTTTAATAGAAAATATTATTTTTACCGGAGTGTACCTAGTTTCCACATGCACTACACGCTGAAAGAAGTGGCAACGTATTGCAGGGAACATGTATATGTTTGCAAGCATTATTCTCATGAATGGAAGATCTGCTACTTTTTTGTTTCTTTGTTGTCCATCACGTCATCGTTTTCAGCAGTTCTCAAGAAACAAAGCCACTTTTGGTCACACAAATATATATTTTAAATAGCCTACATGAACGTGAAGTTGCAAATATTGATGTTTTCGGTAACGTTTGGTTTGGACGTTTACGCACTAGTAGGTATTGTTGAAATAATTCTCGTTGCTTTGAGGATAATGTGTGATGATATACCTAAATACTTGTGGAAAGAGAGCTGATGCAGTGTTGCCAGAGACCGACTAAAATATTATGCCAAATTTTTTCAAAAATTGTGCCGTTTGTAAAATCATTATGCCAAAATTTACCTTTTAGTCTATTTTGTAATTCTGAGTCCAAAACAGTTACAGACCCTCCAAGAAATGGGTGCAACTGTAGTACGTTAACCGTTCAGCTAAAAATGAAGTATTATTAATGGTTTTTATTTTTTATAGCATGTATCTTAATTTCATACAAAACACTACCTTATACACACAGGGAAAAGAATAGTTGGAAATCAATTCAGGCATTGGAAATTCCATGATAAAGTCTATATTTTGATCAGAATTCGTAATTGTCATTGTTGAATTGTTTGTCGTTGTTTTTGATAGATTAAAAATCGGTCTTACTAAATACAAGTTGTTACTACCGAATTTTAGTTGTATTAACCAATTTGAGTATTTCAAAAACCTCACTCATCTGAAATGGAAGATACAATTAATATAAAGTACAATAGTAGAATTCGTGCTCAAATATTCGTTACTGTAATCATAATTTAGTGTCTGTTACAAAAACACTTGTTAAAAAGTTATGTATTCGATTTTTCACAAGAGGCTTTTTTGTTAAAGAGAAACTACGTATATTGAACTTTACAGGAAAATTTATATTTTAAGCAGGGGGTCGATTCTGGTTCTGTGAAACTGTGAAATGAAAAACATCTCCAGTGTTAATTTAGGTACAAGAATTATCACTGAAAATTTTCACAGAACCAGAATCCACCCCCAGAAAGTGATAAACAAGGTTGTGAAAAAACAATAAAGTGTATAGATATAGATATCAGCCAGCGAAGAATACATATTATCAAAAAATGAGGTGAAGTGAGACTTTTAAACATAATTGTTGAATATGACGCCACTATTGACGCCTTTACAAACACATGCAAACAATTGTGGACACTTGGCTGGAGGAACTATTATTCTGGATGACACAAATTAACTTAAACATACAAATGATACCCAGAGTAACCCATCCCCATTTTTGGTCGAAAATATCAAGCATGTAGAAAAATTTAGATGCACCGTTTCCGAGTTATAGCAATTTTTTAATTTTGGCGATTTTATCAAAACAAATTATTTCATTCGAATGGGAACACTTTGTGAGAAACTCTTAGAAACCCATAAAAGTTTGATATTTTTTCGATTAAACGCTCCGTTTTTAAATTTATTTTATTAGTTTTTACATTTTTCGTTCATCCAACTAATAGAATATTCACCACTACAGGATAATTGGATTGCTACAACTAAAACTCGATTGACAGATCACATTTATTTCTTGTTGCTGTGGCTTCAACTAAATATTTCAGTTCTTGCAACCAAAACTGAATTACAAATCAATTGATATGCACAACATTTGGTGATACTGAACACAATTATTGGTAATCACAACTGAATAATGTGATAGTCCAAGGAACCGCCAAATTTTAGTTTAAATATTTTAAAAATGTTTACAACAACAACGAAAACCAAACTAAGTGTGATTTTCATCTCCAATAATTATCAAATTTTTTAAAATAAAACTTCAAAAAAATTTATTTATAATTTTGTTTGAGATCCACTGTTATTAACAATTTATTCCAATGAATTTAGAATACAATTTCCCAAATTTTGTAGAATTTCTTTTGTAATCCGTTTCACTTATCCTAGAGAAGAGTGATCAAATCGTCTCTTCTTCGAAATTATGACTCTCGCAATGAACCCGAACATTTCTTCTGGAATCTATATGTGGCAATTCGAGAAGATATGTTCGTAAGGTTATGAGTAGTTAGACTTCGACTTTTTAGACAACTATTCGCTGCCGCTACATCAATACCATCATACTTATTTTCAAGTAGAGACTATTTTTGTACAACAGCCACATATTAGTTTTAATGCTAACGCTGCATAGCTGCGACGTAGATAACGCTGTGTGTCGTTTGCATGTGCTGACTTTGTTAGATTATACCCTACTAACAACACGAAAGGCAATAAAAAATGTATCAATGTTTCACATCAAAATAATGAATGGACCAAGTTATGACCAAAAGAGAGTAATACGTTTTGAATCATTCGCCAGATGTCGCCAGTGCTTTTGAGTCATACAATTCGTTCCTTGTTTGTTCGTTGCCGCTATATCAATACCATCATACTTATCTTCAGGCAGAGACTATTGTTGCACAACAACCACGTATGTATTTTATGCTAACGCTGTTTTTTGTGTGCATGTAGTCTCTTTGATAGATTGCCCTATCCGTGCCTATAGATGTTAACACATCAAAAACATATATTATAACCTAGTAATGATTGTGTCTGAAACATGTAATATTGAATAACAAACACAATGAGTTTGGCCACAAGTATACTATATTTGGAGCAAGCTACAAATATATTGTATTTGCATCCAAATAACAAAAAGCTACAGATTTTTCAGCGTGTACGACATGATCCCGTCACGATTTTGGCGTATTTTTTCAAGTACTAAACTACTTACTAACGATATAAACATATGTAAAGTTAAAAAATAAGTTAAAAATAATAAATACGCTTTCAAAATTCATCCTCTGATGAGGTCGTATCTACCTCTAATTAGGTCGTGTCTACCTCTAATGAGGTTGTGTCAACCTCTGTTAAGGTTGTGTCAACCTCCAATGAGGTTGCGACAACTTTCAATGGGGTTGTGACAACCTCTAAATTCGGTTACGGCTTACTCGGCTGTAAAAACCGAATTATTCTGTGAGTGTAGGTATTCAGCAGCGGTTGTTTTGAATGATGCTATTGAAAAATTCATGAAGCTAAATGCAAATGAATAAGTAAACTCACATGCATTGAGATTGAATATCATGCTAATGCTCCAAAAATGTGACTGGGATTCAAACCCAACAAACGGATACAAAAATTCTTTACACGTCGAGAGAATATCAACTGGCATTAAATATGATTGCTGATTCTGTTGACAATAAATTTACCTTCACCCTTGTTGTGCTCTACACTTGGGTTCTGTATTTAGTCGGTCTCTTTATAGAACTGAGATTTCAAAATAAGTTTAGTTAAATCAGATTAAATAAATATATTTATTTATTAATTTCAGTCTATAGATAAACAATCTTTACGAACTAGAGTGAAAGCAAAAGCTTAATAAAATTTAGGAATTCCTTCATCAACTTGATGAAATATTTCCTCATTTTCCAACCTACGACCAATTTAATTGCATTTATGAAAACCATTTCACCCATATTTCATCCATATTTTATGTTGATTCAACGACAATGTTACATCAAGTTGATGTAAATTTTTCCTTAATTTTATGTAAGTTCGTCATCAATTTGATGTACATTTGTCGTCAATTAAATGTAAGGTTGTCATCAATTTGATGTAAGTTTGTCATCAATGTGATGTAAATTGTTGATAAATTTGATGTACATTTTCGGCCCACTTTTCTTCAAAAAAAAATTCACAAGAACAGGGTATAAGACCACATAAAAATGTTCATAGATTGGATACTTTTGCACTATTTCCTATGCACCATTCCTGTATGCATTGCACTATTTTCTATTGTGTATTTATTTTCAGTTTTCTACTACTTGTTTTCTTTTACCCTTTAATTTTTCAATACTACGTCCATATTTATTCCAAATTAAAATGATAATGATTGATGTAAAAAAGGTCATCAATTCAATGAAGCTGAAAAAGGCGAAGAAACGGACGATCTTCAAATTGAAGATCTGTTTCATTGACTTGATGAAATTTGTCATCAATTCAGTGAAGAATAAATGATGGATATTTATCACCGATTTGATATGAATGATATGATATGAACTCGGTCTAAAACATTGGATGGTATCGGCCATGAATGAGGAATTCACTTAGTAGGGGATTTAGCAACCAATGCGCAATTGTGACACTGCTTAACGAATTGAGATATTTCAGCATCAATGTTAGGCCAACATACGTATGATCTTGCGAGACTCTTCATACGTTCGATACCTTGATGACCTTTGTGAAGTTGTTTCAAAATTCAGTTCCGGAAAACTTGGGGTAGAACAACTCTGTCCGCGGTCATAACGCAATTATTAACAATAGTTAAGGTGCCCCTACGATTGTAGTATGGCGCGACTTCAGCTATTACCCAATTTGATGATCGTGGCCAACCGTTTTGGATATATCCCAGAACTTCCTGTAGGACGGAGTCTTTTGCTGTTGCAGCCCTTATCATAATCTGTGTTACCGGCATGTGCTTTACATACTCATCAATGATAAAAGCCATGTCATCGTCAGTGTTGATGGCGGCTATAACGTAATCTTCAACTTGTTGCAATTGGTTTTGGTTTCCAATAAGGCGGGAAAGAACATCAACATTCCCAAAACCGTTAGTGTTGACATACTCAATTTGGAAATCATAGCTCATTAAAATCAAAGCCCACCGCTGCAATCTGTTGTCGGTGTGTGTTGGAATTCCTTTCTTTGATCCGAATATTGTAAGCAAAGGTTTATGGTCAGTTAGAAGAGTAAACTTCCTGCCATAAATCATGCGATGGAACTTCGTGCATGCGCCCTTCTCGATTTGGCTATTGTTTTGTTCTGCAGCGGTAAGGGATCGGGAGACGTGATATATTCCTTTTTTCGTCCCACCTGGCATTTTATGAAAAATTTGTGCTCCAATGCCCAGCCTAGAAGCGTCCGCTGCGACAAAAATAGGCAATTTGCTATCATAGTAAGTTAATAGCAGATTTGATTGAAGTATATTTTTAAATCCCTGAAAAGATGTCTCGCATTTTTTTCCCCAGTTCCACTCACTGTTGTTCTTCAATAGATTATCCAACGGGTATCTTAGGTCACGCATACGATGAATAAATTTCCCATAGTAAATTTATGGCAACAAGAAAAGAACGTAGTTCTGAAATATTTTCTGGTCGTGGCATGTTCGTGATTGATTCTATCTTGGCAGGATCAGGATCCACACCAAGATACTTTATTGATGTCTTGAATACGTCATATTTTTCCCATCGTATGGTCAGACCGTGTTCATGACAACGTTTTATGACAGCTTTAACTACACTGAAATTTCGGTGTCGCAATAATTACACCATCCAAGTAAGCGAAAACTCCATCAAGACCAGATCAAATAGTATCCATCAGCTCCTGGTGCTGATGTAACTCCAAATGGCAAGCGGCTGAACAAATATAAACCCCTGTGAGTGTTGATTGTGAGTAATTTCCGTGATGTTTCATCTGCGTCGAACTGAAGATAGACGTCGGATAAGTCCAGTTTGCTGAAATATTTGCAGTTGTCCACCTTTGTGAACATCTCATCTGCGTGTGGTATTGGATACATATTAGGTTCCATACAGGGATATAATCCAGTAGAATAATCGGCGCAAATGCGAATTTTATGGTTCGGCTTCCGAACAACTACAATAGGTGCTGCCCAGTCGGAATGCGTCACAGGTGTGATGATACCTGCCGCCTTCAGTCTTTGTAACTCTGCATCCACCATTGGCAATGTTGCGAAAGGTACAGGTCGCTTTGCTTTAAAGACTGGTGTACTCTCTGGCTTGATGTGTAACGTGAGAGCAAACTTAGTACAATGTCCCGGTTTTCTTGAATTACTTCAGGATAATGTGCTTTAATTTCACAGAGAAGTGTATTTTTGTCTATCATTACAGTAATATTTCTGCAAATTTAGTCCAAGCGTTACTCTAGTAATTGAACTTTTCAATTAAATGCGTTGAGATTGTTCAAGTCAGCCACGCAAATAGTGGCAGTTTTTATTTGTTCGTTGTGTCGTATCTCGGCAGAGAATTCTCCAATTATGGGTAGCTGGTTGTTAGATGCATCTGAAAAGCTTTTTATACAACGTTGTAAATTTGGCTTACCAATTCGAATCCAATTTGATTTGGAAATAATCGTCACATCAGCTGCAGTATCGAGTTGGAGCTTCATTTCCTGGTTCTGAATTTTTAGAGAGACATATCTCCTGCGAGTTACATGACCTAGAATGCTTTTAGTCGATCGTTCGCATAATGGTAACTTTACCGTAACAACACTTGTTCGGCGATCAACGGGTTTGTAGTTGTTAGATTTCCGTTTCATGGAAGTATTGTGATTGTGGTCTCCATGAGGATTTGGCGATTGCTTTAAATTGTTGTGCTTCTGAAAACAATTACAATAACCATCTTTATGTCCAAGCTGATTGCATAGTTTGCACTTGTGATTTGTGTAAGTGCAATCTTTCACAAAATGCATTGCTCCACATTGCCAGCACGGTTGTTTCGGACGATCGGTGAAAGTGTTTCTATTTTTTTCCGTCGCTTGAACGTTGTTCTACAAAATTTTCCCTTTTTACCACGTTTTTTTTAATAGCTCTTACTTGTGGTGTGCCGGTTTATCCAGAGAGACATCTGCATTTTCCTCCAGGCTGGAAATGAGTTTGGTGCGAATTTCGGTGTATAATGACGATTTTCACATGTGAGAATAAGTATAGTGGCCGTCGGTTGTGCAATGGTTAGTGTGCGCGCCTCTTGTAATTGAGATCCCGGGTTCGAACCACTTATTTTATTTTTTTTAATTTTTTAATGACGATTTTATCCCAATGATGAACATGAGGCATTTAAGTTGTTGTGTTGTTATTTCGCTATGTATAAAACTTTCACACTGGTTGTTTACTTTGCCTGCGTATGTCACTATATCTTCATTGTCGTCCTTTTAAATTTTTAGGCAATTGTACCGAATGCTAAATACCGATTCCTGAGGATCAAACAACAATTTCAGTTGAGAAATTGTGGCAACGAATTTCAGATCTTGCGGTTTCCTTGGCAGCAAGCAGTTGGAGTACCTGACGTACACTTCCTGACTTAAATGCTTAAATGCTTAAATAGGACTTCATAACGGTTATACCAGCTAGAGAAAAAAAGATTTGAATCAGGATCACATTGAAATTGATTAATACTTTTAGATAGAGTTTCCATCAAACTCTCTTTCCCTGGTTGCGATTGTTGGTGTGTAGTCCGACCCATTGAATTCTGTAGGAGCCCTGTCAGTTGTTCCATTAGATGCTGCTGACGTTCAGCAACTTCTGCTTGTTGTGCTAGAATTCTTCTCAAAATAGGTCCCAACCAGTGAGTGTAAAAACAAGAAAGCGCACACCTCACTCGTTATGAGAAGCTCTCCCCAATCCCTCAATTGGATATAATGGCAAAACATTTTTTTTAAATAACCTTTTCTGGACTTAACTTTAACCTTGAAGATTGTATTCGTGTGGAGCGACTCTTGACACAGCAATATCACAGTCCTGAGATGTAACATTTCTTTAGAAGTTCTGCAATCATGGATGCTCTTAAATTTCTTTTGAATACCACGTCTATTCAACAATGTAAATTGTTCTAACTTCACTATTGAATTCCAATTTTAATTAATGGATGACCTAACTCTATCTACTTGGGGTTTTTGTGGAAAAAATTTAACCGAAATAATCAAGTCATGTTCGATAGATCAGAGGGAAAAGCCATGCACACATTGCATAAAATCAGACACTCAAAAAGGATAGTATGACATGCAATATCATTTAGTGTTTGACTTGTGTTTTTCGTTTTTTTTAAAATAAAAAGCAAAACAAGGGTCTTTTCTGAGCTTTTTCTTCAGCTTTTTCGTGGCTAGGTACTCGACAGTGTCGCTCATCCCTAAGCGAGGTGACCGTCGCCGAAAGAAATGTAAGGTCAGAGAAGGGAGCGAATCGAAGAACAATTGCTCATTTGGTGCAGCGGGTAGTGATGTAACACGTTTATTCCTTAGAATGCAAACTGATTATTTATTTAAGGATACAACTTACTTATGGCTTCAAATGTAAAGGGTGTCATAGTAAAAAATCACTTTTTCGTTTTAAAATAAAAACACGTATTTTTTGAGACAGTTATGATTTTTGTATTGGATTGTAATGAAGATATGTTCCGATTAAGTATGGAGTAACATGCCTGTCGGACGGCCCCACGGCTTTGATGACAGGCCATTACTCTGTTCATGAAATTTATCATGACATTTTCACAGAGATACGGCTGTATCTCACCGATGACGCGTTGGATCTCGGATTTGAGCTCAGGAATTGTTTCTAGTTTAATCACATAAACACGAGATTTCACAAAATCGCAAAGAAAGAAATCGCACGACGTTAAATCGCATGATCTTGGTGGCCAATTAACATCAGAATTTCTTGAGATAATTTGTACTGGAAATCGTTGCTGCAATAAATCGAATATTTTATGCGCTGTGTGGTAGGTGGCACCTTCTAGCTGAAAGTACATGTCGTCCAGATTCATGGCGTGCAGTTAAGGCCACAAGAAATCCGTTATCATGTTCCTGTAATGAATGCCGTTCACAGTCACTGCAATTTCGACCTCATCTTCAAAAAAGTAAGGTCCAATCATGCCGTCTGACCAAAATTCACACCAGACAGTTGCTCGTTGTTGGTGCATTTGTTTCTCATGGATTAAATGAGGATTTTTTGAGCCCCTATTTCAACAATTTGGTGTATTCACGAAGCCATTCAGATGAAAATGCGCTTAATCGGAGAAGATAACTTTTTTTTTAAAAATTTGCAATGACTTCACTTTGCTTCATTACCCATTGAACGAATTGCCGGCGCTTTCCATGGGCTGCTGGTTTGAAAATTCGCTGCGTAGTGCTTCGTGAAATTTGAAGTTGTTGAGAGAGACGACGAATTCGCGTTGCGGGTTTTCTGCGACACTTTCGTTTACAACAACAATGTTTTCAAGAGACCGACTGGTACCTTGGCGCACTGGAGTCTTACTATCCATAATTGACCCAGATTCTTCAAATTTGTTGATCAGTCTTCGAATGGTTGACACATTAGGTGCACTTTCTCGACAGAAAATTCGTTGAAGTTTGCGAGCGGTCTCAGCATAACTATCAACATTTTTGTAATAAGTTTTCACAATTATAACGCGTTGTTGTTTCTAAAGTGTTTTCGTAATGCGCTCCACTTTTAATAATCGGAATAAACATATGTGACAGCTGCCAAATTTCAGAGTTGCCACTTAAAGAAAAAAAAGTGGCACAATCTTAAACTCTTACACTCTTCACTAGCAAAACACTAAATTGAATAGCAAACAATATTTTCCCGATCTCTGAAAATGCACGATAACACCTAATCTTATAGTTATTATTCGTGGATATTCATAAACAGATACGGTAAACAGAGTTGCATTTGCATTGTCACACGTATTGTGACATTTATTTTATTTCCTGCTAAAATAAATTTTTGACCGCTTAATATCGTTTGGATCCCCATACAAAGTGGTCAAAAAAGTAGTTTAGCAGGGAATAAAAAACAGGCCAAACATTTATCTTCATCGCCCCGCATTTAGTCCAATGTCCAGTAGAACTTTGAGTCCACAAAGTTTAAACTTCTGTTTTTATTTATTTCCGAAGAGGATAAGGACCAACAATAACTTCTTTAAGTGATTTCAGAAGAAACCAAATTATATAAAGTAACAAATTGTGGTGAATTTATCGAATTAATTTCGGTTCAAATACTACTCCACTTGCGTACATTCTTTATTTATTCGATCTGTTTTTGTTAGAATTGATAATTATGTATGCAAATTCAATCAAGGTCGTTCTCATCTCTATTAAATAGAAATAAAGTTTTCAAAAAAACAATTTTACAAACTGCATCCAAATGATGTCTGGCAAACAATATATATCTATTTCAGATGTGGCCACAGATCCTCATCGGCTACTGATCGAAAAGACGCTATAGCAAAATTCATCGAGCTAAATTCAAGTGCATTCCGATATCCTAATATGCAAGTGCTTGAAAAATATCCAACATAGTTTTTGTTCGCTTAAGGAATTTGTATAAAAAACAACTAACAGAAATCGAAAAATATTCTAACACTTCAAACTCAGAAAGCCGTCACTTTATTCAAATACGGATTCACAGCGAATATCCTTGAGTAACATTGATACGATCACAGATTAGACTGCCTACGCTAGTATTAGTTGCGACTCCATGTAAAGTATGTATGAGTGTGTAGAATATATGTCTACATGTGTCAAATGATTTAGCGCCTCGTTGACGCCATGGCCCTGGTATACGGGTATTTGTTAGTACCAACACAGGCAATAACAATTGAAGAAGCTAAACCAATGCATATTCCTCCATACTACGTGCATATCTCTGGAGAAATCACGATATGTTCGAGTATGAATGTACAGAGTATATGGCGCGTCGGTATCTCTCTTCATCTATTCACATGATTATGATTATAAAGCGGGTGGTGTCAACTCCGCTGACGTTGCTGTTGTCTTTGTCAACGTCAACGCCACTACGCTCTACACTACACACTCCACACATCATCCCAGGGCGACAGAGCGACTGATCGACCGACACTACCATTCCTATGTAAATCCAAATACTATTTTGTTTCGTTTTCAATATTGTCACAAACAATTCAGTTTCTTACCAATTATTGACACTTTAAAAGTCTTTTTCAATAATAAGCGACAACGATTTATTTACTGTGCATTTGGAAAGGACAAAGGGGAGTGGTATAATAATTTCAGGAAATCATGAAGAATAGGCCGAAATAGTATTATATATCTATAAATATTGGAGAGGTCGAACCTTGAATAGGTGCAAATATTTGCAAGAGTTTTCGAATTTTAATACTCTAAAATCTATTCTATAATAAATCCAAAGTTGAAAGCCAAAAATTTAATACTAACACAGTTCTGAATTTAGTTTTTTGGTACTGATTTGAATATTAGTTAAACGTAGTTTTATTAGAAACTGTATTATGTGGCATTATAAAGAGTGTCTCACTATGATTGCACTTTTTAAATTTAGTGTAGTTCTATTTTTGTGCAAGCGGCAACTCTGTCACATATGTTTATTCCGATTATTAAAAATGGAGCGCCTTAGAAAAGAACGACGAGTTAAAATTGTGAAAACTTTTTATACAAAAGTTATGCTGAAGTTAAACTTCGAAGAATTTTCAGTCGAGGAAGTGCAACTAATGTGGCAAACTGGGTCGGATATGTACAGTAAGACTCCTGTGCGTCAACGTTCCGGTCGGTCTCTTGAAAACATTGCTGCTGTAAACGAGAGTGTAGCCGGAAACACGCAAACAACAAATCGGCATCGTTCTCAAAAACTTCAAATTTCACGAAGTAATACGCAGCGATTTTTGACCTTCGTACGAATAAAATTCAGCTTACTCAGGAGGTAAAATCAGCAGACTACAGAAAGCGCTGGCAATTCGTTCGAACAAAGTGAAATCAAAGCCAATTTTTCAAAACAGTCGTCTTCTCCGATGAAGAAAATTGTCGAATTTGGGGCTCAGAAAATCCCCATGCAATCCATGAGAAATAAATGCACCCACAACGATAAACTGTTGGGTGGGGATTTTGGTCAGGCGGCGTGATTGGGCCTCATTTTTTTGAAGATGAGACCGAAATTTTAGTGACTGTGGACCGCATTCGTTATAGGAACATGATAACGGAGTTCTTCTGGCCTCAACACGACGGCATGGATCTGAACGACATGTGGTTTCAGCAAAACGGCGCCACCAGCCACCCCGCGCTTGAAACAATCGATTTATTACATCAACGATTTCCAGAACAAATTATCTCAAGAAATTCTGTTGTCAACTGGCCACTAAGACCATGCGTTTTAACGCAATACGATTTATTACATTTATGGTTTTGTGAAATCACGGGTTTATGCGAATAAACCAGAAACAATTTCTGTGGTCATATTCGAGATCCAATACGTCATCGGGTGGATACAGCGACATCTCTGTGAAAAGGTTATGAACAATTTCACGAATAAAGTAATGGTCTGGCATCAGAGCCGTGCAGGATATTTGGTGGATATTTTATTCCATTCTAAATCGGAACATATCTGCTTTACAATCCAATAAAAAAATCACAATGAAAATACAGAAGAAATGTAAACGAATAAACTTCCTTACTGTTGACGACCCTCGCAACCATTATAAGGACCACGATTTAAGGTTATGGACCAGGAATGTTAGAACACTATACAGGACGGGTGGCACTTTCCAACTGGCTGGTGTCCTCGAAAAATATAAAGCTGACATCACAGCTATCCAGGAAGTGCAATGGACAGGATGTGGTTGCACCAGAAAGAAAAACTGTGCTATAGACTATAGCTGTCATGAGTGAAATCACGAATTCGGGAGCGGATTTATAGTTGGCAAGTGACTGCGAAACCTAGTTTCAAGTTTCCCATCAAAGCGAAATATTTCAACACAGAGGCAGAGGATAAACACGATGAGGTCAGAGAATAACTTTATGAGCGTCTGGAGGACGTTAACGAACGCTGCCCCAATCACGATATTAAGATCATTCTACTTGATTTTAATGACAAATTGGGAAAGGAAAGTGTCTTTCGACCAACCATCGGTAGTCACAGTCTACATGATACAACTACCGGTACTGGAATAAGACTGATAGAGTTCGCCGCTGCATAGAACATGGTAGTTAGTGCCACACGATTCCAGCATAAAAACATACATAAGGCGACTTCCTTATCTCCTGAACAGAGAACGAAGGACCAGATATATCACTTGGTAATATATGGCAGGTAGTCTTCTAGTGTAATGGATGTACGTGTGATTCGAGGTTCCAATATCGACTCGGATCATAACCTGTTGGCTGCGAAGGTTCGCACAAGACTAAGCAGGGCAAAAACCGTACGAATTCGAACACTGCAAAACCTAGATATCAACAAGCTGCAAATACTGGAGATATCAAGGGCCTATCAACAAAAACTCACTCCCCTGCTAGAGCAGAATACTCCCCCTCTTGAGTACCCAGAAGCGCAGTCGAAGCACATCTCCCATTCTTTGGAAAACGCTACAAGGACTGAACTTGGCTAACAAAAACCACAGAAGGATAAGGCAGTGGACGACGAAGAATGACGCATTGCAACTGACGAAGGAGACTCTTCATGTGTGGCAACGAAACCGTCAGTTGCAACGCGTGCTACGAGTGAGTGGTACAAGAATCTGAGATTTGAGGGAAACCAACTATTTAATTGGAAAAAATGGCAGTGGGAGCAGAGAGAGAGAGAGAGAGTGAAAACACCGAAATGCAGATTGACAATGAATCCCGAAAATTCGTCCAGAGGGTAAGAAGATTGTATAACGGGCCGAATAATGGGCTGAACTCCTGCAAGGACTAGAATGGGAATCTGGTGACAGATAAGGAGTGTCCGCTTAAAATGTAGAGAGACCACTTTCCAGTACTATTCTCTACTTTATTTAATTTTTCATCATTCATTGTTCTTATTATTATGAAATGATCTAAACAATATTAAAACAAGCGATTGGGACATAGACTAATACATCCACAGATACTTTTATTCTCTCAATAAATTAGACGTCATAGGTACGTTGGAAAGTAAACTTTCCACCGTACCTATGACGTTTAATTATAGATAGAGGCCAGATATAGGCAATAGTAAACATCGTTCAACAAAGGAACAACAACCGAATTTCGTGTTTTTGTGGCAAACTAGTTGTGTTAGATACAATACAAATGTATACCAACGATAAAAGTCAACAAAAAAGTGCAAAATACATTTACATTTTTCAGTTCTACACCAAAACGACATGAAAAAGTTAAGTGAACATATTTTATAACTCCACCTGGTGTAAGTTAATTTTAAATTTAATTTCTCTCATTTCCACAAACCTACGACGAAGAGTGTGAAATGAAACGTCAGACGAGAGAATAAAAGTATCTATGTATGTATTAGTCTCTGGATCGGGAAGTTGGCAAATCAAAGACGACAAATTAAATTTTGTTGAGGGATTGTCAATTCTCTCAGAGAAAACTAAAATAGGTGACAACATTAATGGGGAACACGACAGGGAACTGTAATAAAATTTAACTTTTACCCTGGTCGCCAGAAACGACGCGCAATCGACATGAGAATGGTGTCTGCTACAAGGGAAATAAGCGCAAATAAATGCTGTCGCTTAAAAGGTATTCTTAGGAGAGCGAGCGAAAAACCAGAATACTCCGTACTCTGGAGTATGACATAATAGTTTGGTACGGGTTCTGAACACAATTTTATTTCGAGAGCTTTTATGCTAAAAAATATAACTCGATAGTCAAGCCGATTGTCAATAATGTGAAATTATTTCCCTTATCCTTTGTGCCAGTTTATCAACATTATCACTTTGTCCTCGTATAGAATTTTTGTCAACAGGCATCACTCAATAGTTGTCATATTACTGGTGCTCGTCTTTTGTTATTGCTTATCTTTGTCATTTGTGCTTTGTATCTTCTTAGTTCTTGTTTTTCATAAATTTATTAAAAACCATAGGAGGAAAACCGAATTGAATTATCGATGATAACTTGTTTGTATTTTCTACTTGCGATATCTTGATATGTAACTATGTCTCTCCGGCTTGATGTTTGACTGTTCGTCTGTTTTAAAATGCCAGTGTATGTGATGTCCATTGTCACTTTAATGTTGTTAAGTGCTAAAGAGGCCAATTCACTAAGTGTCAGTGACTGACTGATACATTGCCTAAGTCTCAATGTGACCAACGTAGGGTACACATATGAGATGTTCGTTCGTATGTCTATACGTGCAAGTAGTACATGAATGGTGGGGTATGGTGTGTACGGGTTGGGGTGATGATACTCTTCGTCCGCATATGAGCAAAGTATCGATTTTTGTGTTTTCCTTATCATTTTTCAATTATCTGTTGATCGTTATGAATTTTTAATATTAATAATATTTCGTTTTATGTTTCCCCTACTAATATTTACTTCTCTTCTCGTTCTTCCTATTCTGATGTTGATTATAGGCAGACGTCTTCGATGCCGTCGTTCCTTTGTTAAAACTGTGATTTGTTTATTCGAATGTCGAGTGTTTGTATATGTATATGGTCAAATCCGAATGTTATATCTTTTGTTTCGATTTCCTTTTTTGTCGGCCGCCTTTATCTGCCGCCTTTGCCTCAAAAGTTTGCCTGCCCGTCCAATTGTCAGTCTCATCAACGGCTGAGTGCCATCCTCAAATAAGCACTTAATCATACGACAAAAATATTGTATACTGTACAATCATTGATTGCAATAACTCAATATTCGTACGATGTTTATTCATGCAATTTATTACCTAAAACAATTAAAAGGCTAAGAAACTAGACATTTACTAAGAACAAAACTAAGGTATTTTAATTAGCGCATAATTAGTAAATGTATTAAATTTGAAATATTAACTGTAAATACGCTTACGAAGCGATTTATCACTTTTATAACCCATTAAAATAAAATTTAAGGAAATTCCAAATGAAATCGAAATATCCCGTTTGAAATATCAAAATTTTTAAACGAATTTGCAATTATCAAATGTCATGGATAAATTTCATTTTAAATTGGAAAACTTTCAAACGAATTTCAGATTTTCAAATGCAGTAAAACAAATGTTTCTTCAAAGTGTGAAAATTGAAAAAAATAAATAAATTTAACATTTCCCTTTGAAATAGATAGATAAATTTAAAATTTAAATTTAAATTTTTGTTATAATTATACTTATAAATTATTTTTTGTTATAATTATAAACTGATAATGTCTGGAATTCGCATTCCAATGTGAGAGGATTTTACATAAATTTTAAAATATTCTCATCCCATTGGGAACATTTTTTTTTATTATTAAAGCAACATTCAGGGGATGCCCCTAATAAATGCAGTGCATTGTGCCGGCGAAGGAAAATTGTGGAATTGGCGGGTGGAAAGAGGGAATAGTGTCTGTTGACATTTGCCTTGAATCTTTGTATGTAACAGTAGGTGGGATAGTTTCAAGTTTATTCTACATGCGGGCGGTACGGCTGAAGAACGAATTTTTCCTATAATGTGTAGTGCGGTCAACCGGCTACTCGATAAAACACGGATGAGAGTTCCTGGAAAGTCGCGTTCTTCGGTTAAATATCTTCACGTCTTGTATAAGTAGACTGATATTCGAGGAACACATACCGTGGAAGTATCGATAGAATAGCGACACGCAACCCACATTTCGACGATACCGAAGGGAGTCAATAAAGTTGGATACAATATTGTCGCCTATTAACACCGTCGCTCTCCTCTGGACACGAAGCTCCAAAGATGTCTTAGGATCACCTGCGCATATATGGGAGTTATATTCCATCTTTAGCCTGATGTAGATGGTGTAGATATTGAGAAGATCAGATGGAGTGTAGTATTTTTTACACCGCTTTAAAAACCCTAGACACTTGAATGCATCTTTCGACACTTCAAATATATGTTTTGTCCAACGGACATCACATTTTATTTTCATGCCCAGAACAGCAAGAGCGTCTGATTCACACAATATCCAATGGCGGCACACCTGGGTCAGCAATCCGCCAGGAGCCAGGAGATCGTCAATGCAAATAAGGCAAAGATAAGGAGAACAAAAAGAGCCTTGTGGTACACCTACAGTCAATTTGTGCTCGTCGGCTGAAACCCCGTCTACAACAACTCGTACAGTGCGATATCTGAGAAAACTCGATACAAATCTAGTGAGGTTCTCACCGACACCAAAAGCATCATGCCATACTCTATCAAAGGACTTGGAAATATCAAGAGCCACTACCGTACTCTCACCAAGACGGTGGATGAATCCACACCACTGTTCCGAAAGAAACGCTATCAGGTCTCCAGTAGATCTCTCATACTGCCGATCATTAAGAAGGTCATAGGACTCAAGATATTTCACAAGATGGTGGTTAACCACCTTCATTAACTACCATAACCTTCGAGAGCGCAGAACAAATTGCAATTGGGCGGAAATTTGCAGAGTCACTTGTAACTCAATTTTTCGGGATTCGCTGGACATTAGCAACCTTCCAACGCTTCTGGAAGGTTACGCAGTGGAAGTGCCAGCGTCGAAGAGCACCTACTAAGACCAGTGCAGTTACGCCATCCGGGTCCGGGGATTTATTTACGACGCCATCCGCAAGAATCTTTTAAACTCCTATGTGTTCGAAAAAACATCTTGGGAATGGAGCAAGATACGTAACTGGTGACGGGGAGTGGTTGATTGCTATCTGGCAAGGAGAGATCCTTGCTAACCTTTGAGCCAGGAGTTTAGTTTTAGCAACCGGCTCAGTGAATGCAATGCCATCTTTAACAAGTATTAGGATAGAACTAGGGTTGGGATAAAAATATTCTTTGTTCATTTTGCAAATAACAAAAAGCACTTACTTCGTCTAGGGAAAGAAAGGACTTTAGCAGGAATACGTAGTTTGTGGAAAAACTCTTTGCGTCGAAGCACTGTGGAACACTTGGATCTTGCCTGATGGCGTAGCATTTCAGCATTAACATTTTTGTTAGAACGCCAGTCTCTGAACGCGTCCTCTTTGGAGCTGACAGTATTCTTGTATGGCTTGGAACACCAATTTTTTTCCGATGGTTTAACCGAAATAATTTTCGTCGGGATGAATGAATTCATTCCAATCAAAATTATCTTCCCGATCATTTTAGCAGCTGCATCTATGTCATTGTCCAGAAAATAAAGCTTCCAGTTATAATTCCGATAGAAATTTTTAAACTCAGCCCAACGTGCCTCTTCGTAGATAAAAATTGTTTGCTTCGGGACTGTGTTTGAAGCGAGACGAAGAGCTGAATTCGAAAAGGACGTTGAAATGAAATAGTGATCCGAATTACCAGAGGTGCAAGCCTATTAACATCGAACTTTTCAGGGTGCGAAGTTAACAAGAGGTCAAGTAAATTTTGGTTGTGCTCTTGAACACACGGAATGTGCGTCGGTTCATTCGCTAATTGCGTCAAGTCATTATGCGCGGCGAAGAGCTCAACGTATTGGCTCGAATGCTTTAACCAAGAGGAATTATGGACATTGAAGTTACCAGCAATAACGATTTCACTGTCCGGATAATTTCCCAATATCTCAGAAATGGAATTGGAAAGGCTCTCAAAGCCATTAAAGGATGGCTCCCTTTCCGCATTAGGACTTTTATAAATTAAACCGAAATGTGTTACAATCTTGAATTTGCTCGTGCTTTACCTACAAACAAATTTTGTTGGATTTTGCTCGTCTTGAAAGACCCATACGGTCGATTGCTGCTTTCGATTGCTGCGAACGGCGTACGAGACTGAACTCTTGGTACCAGCGACTTACAGTGGTTTTTGGTGGTGCTTCATCACCAAAAGTCGGATCAAGTTGCTTGAGACACTCTTGTCACGATAATCCACGCCGAAAATCGTAAAAAATCATCGCTCGAAAATGTTCACGGGTTAATTCCATTTTTTGACCGAGACTCAATTTGCAGAACACTGTAAAATGTAAGAAAGAATAGTGCTCGTGAGCGAAAACGTGCTAAAAAATGTCAACCTTTCCAATGTAAGTTCCAGTTGCATCTGGCAACACTAGTATTTGCCAGGACCGGCAAAATAAATGGCAACCCTCTATTTGCCATTATTCACTACACATATAATATTGCCAGACAGTAAAGATGTTATCAAAATTAGCGTGAGATTTGAATCGAATTACTTGCGTTTTACTACCATTAACTGTTAGTTCATTAAGTCTAAAGTACTCAAACAATAAAGAACCATCTCTTGCATTTGCAATCTTTACAACTAAATCAAATTTGGAATGGTAGAATAAACATATGTAATCGTATCCATTCCGCTCTTAGCATGTGCAATCTGTATATAAAGGGTTTTTCAATAAGAGCACTACCAAAGTTTTTTTTAAATAAAACAAAACCGCTTTTAGATACCAATGAAATTGTTTATTCCTGTGAAAGTACGTTCGATACCATTATGTATGGAACTCGATTTCTTTTGCATGTCCACCACGGGCACGCTTGCAGAAGTCCAGATGATGAACCCAATTTTCGACGGTTTTCAAGCATAAATCGGCCGATACTGCTGCAATTTCACGTTCGATATTCGTACGCAGTTCATCAAACGTCGCTGGCTTGTTGGCATAGACCATAGACTTGACGTAGCCCCACAGGAAATAATCTAACGGCGTCAAATCGCACGACCGAGGCGGCCACTCGAATGGGCCATTTCGTGAGGTAACACATTCACCAAACTTGGTTTCCAATAAATTGATTGTGGCATTCGCTGTGTGGCTTGTGACGCCGTCCTGTTGGAACCACATGTCCTCCAACTCCTTATTATCCAATTGGGGCCAAAAATATTCGGTTATCATTGAACGGTAGCGATTCGCATTCACAGTAATGTGCCGGTCTTGATCATAATGGAAGAAGTACGGCCCAATGACGCCGCCGGTCCATAAACCGCACCAAACCGTAATTTTTTCGGGATGCAATGATGACTCAAGGATTACGTGTGGATTGCTGTCTGACCAATAACGCATATGTTGCTTATTGACGAAGCCATTCAGCCAGAAATGAGCCTCATCGGTGAAGATGATTTTCCGATGAAAATCCGAATCAATTTCAAGTTGTTGCTCAGCCCAATTCACGAACATACAACGCTTATGGTGGTCAAGCGGCTTCAGTTCTTGCGTCAATTTGATCTTGTAAGGATGTAGGTCAAGATCTTTTCGCAAAATTCGCCACAACGACGTCATAGGGATGCCCAACGCTTGAGAACGACGTGTGAGAGACACATTTGGGCTTTCTTGAACTGAAGTCTCAGCGGCAGCAATATTCTCGGCACTAGGGGCAGTTCCTTGTCTCACTGGCACGGGAACATTTTATACTGTGCCTGTGGATTCAAATTTTTCCACTAAACGCTCAAATGTTGATCTGGTTGGACGATTATGACGACCATAAATTGGACGTAGCGCTCTTAAAGTTGAGGCCACGGACTCCAAATTTCGGTAGTAAATTTTAATAATTTCGACTCGTTGTTGGCTCGTATATCTTTCCATGATGAAATAGCAAACCTTACTGAAGAGAAATGTCAAAGAGCGGGAAAAAATCTGACGTCGTTTGCTGTCGCTATCGATTTTCTTTTGTAGCGTCTCTGTTGAAAAACCCTTTATTGCTTCATGTTTGTTTAATAGAGCAATATTTGAACAATTTCTGCAACAGTATGAAACATGGTCTACAATAGCAAACCTTTTGACAGACCTAAAAATAAACCACACACGCCTACATATCCCTGATCCAAACCCCCGCAAATAAAATTTAACACGTTTACTATTGTTTCCTCTGTGCCACATCCCTTTCTAAATCCAAATTGGTGCTTATAAATAAAGTTTTACCTGTCAAAATAATCCAGTAATTTTCCATGAAAAACTTTCTCATAGATTTCTATCGACTACAGGCAGAAGAGCAATAGGACGAAAATGTTCCACTGAAGATACAGTTTTCTGTTTAGGAATCGGAATTAATTTATTAATTTTTAACCTGTTCGGGTATGTAGCTGTATTTATAATTATATTAAATATAGTCGTTAATGCCGCTGATAACTGTTCCTGACATTCTGCAAATATTCTCGGGGTTAAGTTATCATGTCCAACGGATTTATTGAGTTTAAGGCTCTTTATTACTGAAACCGTTTCCATTGTGGAAAGAACGAAAATTGCTGGTTTTTGCGCCAGTGTTCTGAAAAAATTCCAAATTATCACCCCGGGACTTTGTCTCTGCGTACAAGTAAATTGATCTTAGTCAATGTCAAAACTACAGAGGTGTTATTCTGCTGCCGATCTCATCAAAAGTGTAAACTAAGATTCTGCTTAACCATGTAAACAAGAAACTGAACTCAATCATTCGCATACAACAAGCTGGTTTCCGACCCAATCGTTCTTGGGACTCCACGAAATTCCCCCAAGGAAAAAAAAAGAAATAACATCCAAAAACAAAAAATTCAATATTAGCCAAACAAAAATTAAATTAACTCGAAGGCAAAATGGAAACAAAGGCGTAAAAAAAAATCAAAGGAGATTATTTCATAATTTGGAAACCCCGATTGGAAAAGGAAATAACTTAAAAAAAAAATGAAATACTTCCCAAAAAATTTGGTTGTTTTTCATATGAAATAACACCCAAAAATGTGTTAAAAAACATTGGAGATCATTTCATTTCTTGTTTGGGGGTATTTCCTTGGGAGGTATTTCGGGGAGGCGTTTTTGCGTCGACCACGTGAACACATTGCAGATAATAGTATAACAGTCTGTGGAATTCAGAACGGCCCTGCAATGCATTAGAGTCCGCGCATTTTGTACATGAGAACCCGGGTTCGATTCCTGCTCTGACCACCTTAAATTTCTTTCGGCGGCGGGCACCTCACATTTTGACGGCAACACTATCCAGTCATTAGCCATGAAAAAGCTTCTCAAAATACCGTTCGGAACCGGTGTAAAACTGTAGGTCCCAATCAGTGAGTATAAAACTAGTAAGCGCACAGCTCACTGGTTGTGAGAAGCTCTCCCCAATTCCTTCATTGAATGTAATGGGAAACCATTTGTTTGATTTATGCGACAGTATTAACAGGAACTGTATATGAAATGCTTTGATACAGAGAGGGATTACGCCAAAACTAATAAGACTTATTAAGGCTCAGTAAGATGGCTTCGAATGCAGGGTGCTATACAACGGCCGATTATCAGAAGAATTCAATACCGTCTCCGGAGTAACGACAAGTCTATTTGAAATCACCTATTTTATTCCTCATATTATTTAACGATGTCTTAACGTGGGCAATCGACGGGAAAAATCGTGGTATCACATGGAACCTCCAAAAACCAACTAGAAGAAATAGCATACGCAGATGACATATGTCTAATTTCAACAAAACATGTTGATATGCAGGATAAAATCGCCGCCCTTATCTCTGAGTCTAGTAGTGCTGGCCTTAGGCGTAACTCGGCGAAGACTAAAGCACTGAAGATAAAAGCGATCAACCCTGCCGCTACTTTTACCGCTGAAGATGACGTAGTGGCCGTCGGTTATGCAATGGTTAGTGTGGGCGATTCTTGTACATGAGATCCTGGGTTCGATCCCTGCTCTGACCACCTTAAATTTCTTTCGGCGGCAGTCACCTCGCATAGTGAAGGCGACACTATCGAGAATTTAGCCATGAAAAACTTCTCAAAATACCATTCGGAGCAGGTGTAAAACTGTAGATCCCAATCAGTGAGTATAAAACTAGAAATTGCACAGCTCACTTGTTTTGAGAAGCTCTCCCCATTTCTTTCGTGGGATGTATTTTATTTGTACGTTATAGAAAATGTCAACTTATTCAACTACCTAGGTAGCGTCAATGACATTCATAGTAGAAGATCTAAGTCTCAGCCTTTACAAAGCTGTAGACAATTTGGAGATCGTCATCGTCTCATACCAACACTAAACTACATATCTTCAATTCAATGTAAAATCTGTGCTTCTGTGCTTCAATTCAATGTAAAATCTATATGTAAAAAATTTTTAAAAACTATCTTCTATATGGACGTGAGACCTGGCTGTTGATAAATGCGCTTGTGAAGACTCTTCAAACGTTCGTTAACAAATACCATTTTAAAGATCTGCTGACCAAATACCATAACCGATATACAACTTCTTAAGAAATGCAACTAAATTCCTATACAAAAAGGGGAGACGATGGAACTGGATTGGCCACCAACCGAAATCTGTGGACAAGCCTTAGAGTGGAACCTGCAAGGCAGCAGGCGATGAGCAATACCAAAACAAACATGGCGACGAACTATTGAAAAAGACATGAAACGAATGCGATACAATTTCAACCGGATAAAATCAATCGCACGAGACAGAAGAGAATGGCGAAACTATGTTGAGGCCCTACGCTCCACTGGGAGTGAATAGAATTAAGAAGACTTAATTCTTGACTTCTTATTAGAAATTTTGACAATATTACCTAAAAGAGCAAGCAGTACATCATATGTTCGGCTAGTAGTTCTACGTCGTTTCTTAAACAATTTCTCTTTATATTGATTTATATTTTGTAGATTTTTATTTATCTAGGGAGTAATACTAAAAATAACAAACTCTTCACATTCTTCCTCAGAAGTTGCATTTGAAACTGCATCACTAATAGTTGAAATGATTTCTCTTGGGTAGTCACTAGTATTTTCATCTACACTTAACGGAAAACATCCATGCAAATAGTGTCTTACTTTATTATAATCACAAACGAACTTAATTTTCGTAATTTTTTCTACAGGTATAGACTTGCTTCTAATTTTCCTTTCGCCCGGTTGGAGCGAAGTTCCTTTCGCTATATATTATGTACTAGTTAGTTCCAAAATGCCTAAGACGCCTTCTGAAAAATAGGATAATTTAAATGGATATTTAAGAAAATATACTTTTTTAAGGGAAAAAAGTATATTTTTTGGTCCTTTTTGTAAAAATATGTACTATATTTTCTCGAAAATTTCCATTTTTAAAGAGAGGTAATTCTTTTATTAAAAGCTAATGTTTTTTTTAAGAAAAGGTACTATTTTTAAGAAGAATTACTTTCTGTAATAAAAAACTATGAGAGTATGCAATTTTTTCACAAAGAAGTAATTTTTTAAGCACAGGTACTTTTTAAAGATGAAGTAATCTTTTTAGGAAAAGGTTATTTTTTTTAAGAAAATGTGCTTAGTTTCAGAAACGCTACTTATCTCAAGAAAAGTATTATTTTATTTTTAAGAAAAGTTACTTTTAAGAAAAGTAATTTTTGTAAGAAACGGTATTTATTTAAGAGAAGGTTATTTTTTTAAGAAATGGGATTTTTTTAGAGTTGGTAATTTTTTCAAGAATGGGTATATTTTTAAGAGAGGTACTACTTACCTCAAGAAGAATTATTTTGTTTCACACAAAAGGTACTCTTTAAAGAAAATTTAGTTCTTTAAGAAAATGTACTTTTTGTAAGTAAATTTACTTTTTTTAAGCAAACAAACTTTTTGAAGATAAGGCATTTGTTCAAGAATATGTATTTTTTTTGAGAAAATTTACTTTTTTTAAGAAAAGGCATTTATTTAAGAAAATTTTCTTTTTTTAAACTTTTTTCACTTTAGCTTTTCTAAATTAACTTTTTATTGGGTTCAAAACTACAATATATGCTACATATTGGTTACAGGCTCCACCTAGAAAACTTTCCGTTATACAAGAAATTTCCCAATATATGTGAGAAATATAGTTAGTCTAGACACAAACCAAACAAAAGTAAACAACATAGTTGATAAGAATGGTTTGTAGAATAATAGTGTGAAAACAAAAGTTATTTAATTTTTTTTTTCATTTAGCTCACTTCCCGCAACTTGCGATAAGGAAAAAAACGCCTCCCATTACAGCCCATTAAGGGATTCGTGAGAGCTTCTTAGTTTTCTAATTTTTCACTCACTGATTGGGACCTACCTTTTTCATGGCTACGTACTCGATAGCATAGATAAAGTAAACTAATAGATGAAACACAAGTGTTGTGAAAATTTTAGTGTAATTGGTGATTTTCTAGATGTCGTTGAAAGCAATAAATGGGATTTTTTTGTTCCCAAAAAAATTTAAAAAAAATGTGACATTAAAATTCTAAAATTTCGTATAAAACAAAAAATAATATTCAACAAAAATATCACTTCGAAACAAGAATACAACACGTTACTTAAAGTAGAATATCTGACGGCCAACGTATTGCAAAGCCATGTCACCACCGTCTATGTCCTAATAAATTGATTCTTCATCCGGTTCGGCTACCATTCCTTGTTGAGAGTTCTACGACACTCTAACGGTTTTGGCACCTGCGACCACAGAAGTTGCTACAGTTTTTGGGCGGGGAAGTTTTTAGATTAAAAAGGCGTTCCTGCATCTTCATCTTTGGGCGGTCTTACGGGTTTTCTCCTATTGATATCCCAACACCGGCCTCATGGCTATGAAATACTTTTTTTTATATAAGAGACAAATGCTATTATGTAAATTCATATAAATTTTGTCACATTTTCCCTTTTTTAAATTCCTTTCACAAAAATTTGCCACAATTTTGAATAAACGTCAATGAGAATTATGCGAAACTTCAATGAAAGTGACAGAGTCCGCGTGATTTAATGTGGTTCTCGACGTGAAGTCCTTAACCACAGGTGAGTAACGCCCCACCAAGAACATGTTTGATACGACTGTTAGCGCCGCCCGTGAGATATCCGTGCTACCCCGCATAGAGGGGCAACCAAGATATCAGGAATAGGAAGCCTTACACCGTTGGTATACACGATTACGTGGGAGAACAAACGCCCCGTATTCGCATAACCGCCAGCGCGAATTCTTTCATCCGTCCACGAGCTACCAATTGAGCAACTCTCTGTACATGAGCTACTCCTCCTTGGTAAAGAGTGAGGTACTATCCACACCTCTTCCGTGATAAGGGCCACGGATCCCATATTTCGAGGATATGCACCTGCCTAGAATACTTCGTTACAAGTAGCTGATATACAAGGCAACTACATAGCCTCTACCAGCGATTTTGGTGGCAACCACAGCCAGCATGATCTCCCACAAGGGGGCCGTCCCACCCGTGCTACCAGATAGGCATACTCTCTGGTCCGAGTTTCGCAGTGAAGATGCTTCCAGTTTTTACTTTGTACTAAGTAGGGGACTGGTCACCCCCGGCGACAAAAGCATCAATCGTGAAACAATTTTACAATTTCAACATCAACAACAACATCACGTAACATTGCCATTTAAATGCTAAGATTGCAATTTAAACGGTCTAATAACTACAGTCAGACGGCTGCAACTTTCTCACCGTGGGAGGAAGGCTGTTTCCACCTCTTCCGATCAATAAAAGCGACCGGAAGCCAATCTTCAGGCTTCGCCCGATGATGCCCCCGTGGGTCACAAAACAAGACACAAACTGAAAGGGCACGAGTTCGAGACCTTCCACGTGTCAATCCCAAACAGCACACGGTACCAGAAATAGGCCTCTGGTCAGACCTCGTGGCTAATCCACTTCCATATTCGACTCCGACGAAGTCCGGGAACTGGCAGTCCCGATAGAGACCAGTGAAACCCACAACAACAACTAAACCGTCCTAGCGCGCCGACTCGCGAAAACACGAGAGGCAAACCGCGTTGCCACACACAACGCATCCGGAGACAGAAGCATACTACTCACACACCACTCACCACCGGATCTGGTGACACACATGCTGACGAAATCCCTAAAAGCCCCGTAAAGGGGACACTCGCACAAAACATGGAGCCAATCTTCGATTGGCGCTTCGCAATCACACGACTCCCGATCCGCAAGTCTCATTCTGTGCAAGAATGCATTTAACGACCCGTGACCTGTCAAATGAAAGTGACAGTAGCATCGGACAGCACTTAGTGAACAAAGTTGACAATGGTCGCGCTATATCTATTATTTCCTTTATCTACGCTCGATAGTGTCGCCGTCACTAAGCGAGGTGGCCGTCGTGTCGAACGAAATTTAAGGTGGTCGGAGGTGGGATTGAACCCATGTACAAGGGCCGCGCAGACTAACTACTGTTCCACCGATGGCCACGGTTCTTCAATTAGATAAAAAAAATTCGAACGGACATTTCTGAGAACGGTAGTAAGACATCAATTTTACAGGTTTAATATTTATTTTAACATTTTCTGACGGGACCACAATATATTGCTTACAGTTATCAGATTTGCAAAAATCGACAGAAAACTTTGAAGTTCTTAAGCCTTCTTCGATTGTGTCCTTCTATGCTAAAAAACACTCAAAATTTGGGTAGCTTACAACTGCAGTCATAAACACATACCAGAAATAAAGGTTGCAATTATGTGCAAGAGATGAGTGCTTTTTTAGCAGAGAATTGGTCTGCTTTTAGAAAACTATACTGCCTTAACAGCAAACTGTTAGTATTGTTAAAAAAATACCAGACAAAGTGTTTGCGAACACCACAAGCACATGTTTGGTGAAATACCAAAGATGTTGGCTTCCCGCTTTTTAGCAGTATTTTCTGTTGTCTTTACTAGCTCCTTTTTTCGGGTGTCTTTCTTCGGTTACTATCAGGCCCTAGAATCGTCTATGTAACTCCTGTAAAATTTTCCAAACTCTGACTCTGAAAATATACGATCCGACTCTATTACAGCACTTGCTATCAATACCCTCTGTATATTATCAAAGACCAAAAGGGGCAGTTCGGTACAACAAGTTTGCAACATTTTAGACAGTGCAAAGCAACAATGAAAACAAGATTGACCTGACTCAAGGCTCAAACACTTTACAGCCAGCCAATGGGTCAAAGAAACGACAACGGCAATCTCATCGACTCAGCTGTCGTACACACATGCAAACATGCATGTGCCACAACATGTGGCACAAACAAACAAAGAATGGCCGAAAATCGTTAGACTTCAGCAACCGGTTAATAAACTCCCAAAGAAAATGAATCTGAAAAATCAACCGCCAAGAATAAGGAGCCACCAAACACGCTACGATGGCAACAACAAGGTCGGTCGAAAGGATACTCAGGTTTGAGACGAAAAATTGTTTAAGCTTTTAGTACTTATAGTTTTTTTACGCTGCAACATTTTTGTTTGAAATGATGCAGAGAGAACGAATATAATTGCTGCAACATCCATTCAATTGCCCATCCATTGAAAGTAGAGCGGGAACGAATGATTGCTTTTCTCAAATGCAGATGTTTTCATTCACAGCTTGAGTTGCATTCATAGTGGCCCAGTGTTTTTTTTTTGTTAAAGTAGTAAGGGTATTAACGTCATGAAATGTGCGAACAATGTAAATAATGTTAAAACACTGTACCAACAAAACCCGTGGTTTCGGATGTTGCGAAAAACTAAACTGATTTTTTTACTTTTCCACTCACTGATTTTCGCTGTTACACCATATCCGATCTGTATTTTCGAAGGCGAATTACTCAATATTATCGCCGTCACTAGGCGAGTTGACCGTCATGGCAAGAAATGCAAGGTGGTCTGATCGGAGATCGAACTCATGTTCTCAAATGTTAAAGATATCAAATAATATATACAAAATCTCATTGAATTCAACACAATTCTTTGATAAAAATGCTCATGAACTTCGGGAAGTAACGTAAATGTCCACAATTGGAAGCGTTGTTGCAGCGTTAAACGACTCACGATTGCTTGCCAAACCATACAAAACAGAAATGTCAACACAGTTTGACATTCTGAGCTGTGAAACCAGAGTTATCGATAGTTCTCATGCAGCTAAAACAGGAAACAACAGCAACTCTTGAATTCATAAAAACAATGATTGCAAACATATAAATGGTTCCTGCAATATGTTGCCTGGGCCACTTTTTCAGCGTGTGGACGAATTCATTTACCTCGGATCTGCGTAAACAAAGGCTATAACGTCAGCCTAAAAATCAAACGGAAAATGTGCTTACAACAGGTGTTATTTTGGGCTGGGCAAGCACCTTAGCGATAAGAGCCTCTGCCGAGGAACGAAGATCCAACTAAGTATATCAGACCCGCATACACGCTGAAAAATAGTGGCCCCAGCTACATATTACAGGAAACATTTACATTTTCGAAAGCATTGTTTTCATGAATTGAAGATCTGCTGCCTTTTTGTTTCTTAGTTGTATGCATCGATTTTGGTTTTAGCGGTTTTTAACAAGCAAACCCATATTTGGGTCTCAAAAACATATATTATAGTCTATTAATCACTGTATCTCAAATATGTTATATTGAATAGCAAACACAATGTGTTTGGGCACAAGTATGATATATTTGCGACAAGCTACAAACACGTTATTTTGCAGCGTGTACAACCCGTCTTGCTTTATGGCGCAGAATCCTCGGTCATGAGAAATAACTGGGAGTCTTCGGAAGAAAAATGCTACGAAAAATAGGTGGTCCTATAAGAGAGAACGGAGAGTATTAACGACGGCTGAACCACGACCTGTATAATCGGTATCTAGACATTAACGTAGTAAATCAAAATAACGCGTTTGTGCTAGCTAGGCCATGTGGGTAGAAAGGATCAGAATAAATCAGTGTGAAAGATATTCAAATATGTACTTGAAGGCCATCGAAAAGGAGTTTCACCAAGGCTTCGCTATAAAGATCAGGTGGAATATTGCCTGCGAGAGCTTAGTGTTACCAACTGGAGGAGAAAAGCTGCAGATCGAGCTGATTTGAGAAACATGTTATGTTCATATTGTAAGACACTTAACTCCTCTGGGTTGTCTGAGACCACATAAGTAGGTAACTATTGTGATGAATAGGTTTCATGGCATTTGCACATGTCAATCGGAATGGTTGTGCAAATACTCACACTTAGATTTTGGAAATAAAAAAAGCGGTCAAAAATTAAATTTTTTCTGTCACTTGCAAACGTTTTTGAAGTATAAAAGAACAATTTTTAAAATCGTTTCAACATTTGTCTGGATCTATTCGAAAGTTATAAACAAATTAAACTATTTTATGTAAAATTTCACGAAGAACAAAGCATTATAATAGTGAAACCTTGTTACAACAATTTGGAAAGCTATGCTGAGACCGCTCGCAAACTTTAAAGAATTTTCAGTCAAGAAAGTGCACTTAATGTGTCAACCATTCGAAGAGTGGTCAACAAATTTGAAGAAACTGGGTTGGTTATGGACAGCAATACTCCTGTGCGTCAACGTACCGGTCGGTCTCTTGAAAACATTGCTGCTGTAAGCGAGAGTCTCGCCGAAACCCCGAAAATAAGAATTCGGTATCGTTCCGAAGAAATTCAAATTTCACGAAGCATTTTGGCAAAAGACACTCCACCTTCATGGGTATAATATTCAGCTCACCCAGGAGGTCAAACCAACATAAGCACCGTAAAAAGCGCCGGCAATTCGTTCAATGGGTAATGGAGCAATGTGAAGTCAATATTCTTCGATGAAGCGCATTTCCATCTAAATGGCTTCATGAACACACTAAAATTCTCGATTTTGAGGCTCAGAAAATCCTCATTTAATCCATGAGAAACAAATGCACCCCCAACAAGCAACTGTTAGGTGCGGATTTTGGTCAGGCGGCGTGATTGGTCCTTACTGTTTTGAAGATAAGGCCGAAATTACAGTGACTGTGAACGACATTTGTTACAGGAGCACGACAACGGAGTTCTTGTCACCTCAACTGGACGACATGGATCTGGACGATATGTGGTTTCAGCAAGACGGCTCCACCTGCCAAACCCCGCATGAAACAATCTATTTATTGCAGCAACGATTTCCAGAACAAATCATCTCAAGGATTTCTGATGTCAACTGGTCGCCAAATCATGCGCTTGAACGATGTGCGATTTCTTTCTTTGGAGTTTTGTGAAATCTCCGGCATATGCGAATAAACAAGAAATAATTCCTTAGCTTAAATCCGAGATCCAACGCGTCAACGGTGAGATACAGCCACACCTCTGTGAAAAAGTCATGGAAATTTCATGAAGAAAGTAATGGTCTGTCATTAAAATTGTCTCAAAAAATACGTGTGGAATCTTAACGCGATACCCTTTTATAAATCCCAAGAGTTTTATTATCGTTTTTTTCGGAGACACCTTCACATATTACAATAACTCGACTTGTGGATTCTACATTGAACCGGCGCTTACATTGCCTTAAAGCTAATCCAATCCTCAATAATTGTTTTTAACAATGTTTTTAAGCCGGTTCTGTACTTTAAATATAATGGGCAAACATTTATAGAAAATTTGAATTTTTTTGTCAAAAATAAAGTTCGAAAATTCTCTCCATCGCCATGGAAAGATTGAAAATGATAATGTTTGTACGTCATTTATATATGGATGATTGATTTTCCAACCCAGCTTCTTACATAAATATTAACAGTAATGAAAAATATTCGTTACAGTGAGGAAAGTTTTCAGGTTAATGAAATCATTGTCGCTGCGGTGCTGTCTCTTCGCATATATCTAAGAAAGTTGTTATTGCATGCAACAGCCAAAAAGCCTGTCCAATTGGAACCGATGGTTCTCTAGTGATTTAAATAAGTTTTTGCAAATATTTTCTTGTGTGCGATTTGTCGGATCCGTTTCGTATCCGCTACGAGTTCGTAAAACATAATCACCGAAATTGGGATTTGGTGGATCCAATTCGAACCAGTTACGGTTCCGTCAAAATATAGAAAAGTGAATCAGTGAAATTGCTATTGCTATTCGAATATAAAGTCTGTACCGAGTTCGAGACGGATCCGAAAAAGTATAAAAATCGATTTACGTTTATCTGACGATAGAGGGGAGGAGGGTGTCATGTCCAAACGGATTTGTTATGAGTCTGTAATATATGACCGTTTCGGATAAAATGTCGTAAGTAACGGATCCGTCTCGAATTCGTAACGGCTTCATATGGCACACTGGGTAAGTAGATATGTTGTGGAACCTATAAATCTCGATTTATTGGATTAATCGGTATAAATTATTCGGTTAATTTTTACTCGAAAGCAGTCGTTTTAAAGTACTCAAGCAAATATTTGTCACAAATTGTTTGATTAATCCGAACAGCGGTAAATCGATTGGATATCCTAGACCCCAACCGACTAAAAATACATTGTGGAGGTTCTGATTAAAAACATCACGAAATGGACTGTAATCCAGTTATGACCCATTAAAAAATTGTTCCTATATCTTGTTCAAAATATAAATAAATAACTATAGTTCATAAATATTTATGAACTTTATTTGTAGTTCAAATCGAAAATTGTTCATATTTTCAACGGGCTTTTCTCAAAAATTTCCACACGTTTATGGGAAATATTTTTTGAGTTTATACACGCTGAAAAATCTGTCTTTTGTTGCTGTTTGGAAGCAAATATATCGTGTTTGTAGCTTGTCTCAAATATACTATACTTTTGTCCAAACACATTGTGTTTGCTGTTCAATATAACATGTTTGAGACGCAATGATCAATAGGTTATAATATATGTTTTTGAGATCCAAATGTGGATTTTTTGTTGAAAATCTGTAAAAACCAATACCAGACAGACAACAAAGAAACAAAAACTTAGCAGATCTTTAATTCATGAAAACAGAGCATGCAAACATATGCATATTTCCTGCAAATGTTCCTGGGCCGATATTTTTCAGCGTGCATTGTTCAGTTGGATACCAAAAATTGAAGGTGCGTATTGAAACTTATTTCAAGCTAATGCTGTAATACTTATGCAGCTTTTAACGTGAATTCCCTTACTAAAAGAGTTCTTAGCTTTGTTGTAGTGATTATTTGGCGGGTTTTTGTTTTTGATTTTCATTTCTACCAATGTCGGCGGCGGTGGTGTTGTGCACTTTTTCTGTATTTTCTCTTTAGTTGCATTTGGTTTCACATTTCGGTTATAGACTTCAGTTATTCACTACGTACGGGACAGACGGCCGGTCGTGTATTGTTTGTCGGGGCTTGACTTGGGTTCTTCTTAGCAGTTAAAGCTTTAAGCTGAAAAAGTTCGAACATCGTCGAAATCGTGGTACATTTTTAACTGCCAAAGAACTGCAAATTTTTCGTTCCGATAATTTTGCGTATGTGAAAAATGGACTGTAAAGCGCGCGCGCGTGTGTGTGGGTGTGTGTGTATAAGTGAATAAGTTTGAATTGGCATTCGCATTTGTGTTGGTGTATGAGTATTTGTGGTGAATTTTTGTGCGGTTTTTATTAACTACGGTAGAGTAATGCAAGCGCATGTCGTCGCTTTTCTCAATTCAATTCAATTCATATCGTTTCGTTACGTTTCCAAAAGCAACAGAAAATAAAGCCGACGCTGCGTGAAAGAAGCAGACGTGAGACAAGTGGCATTACGTGTTGCCAACTTAGCAAAGTGTGATATAGCGACGGCATAATGTTTCATGAATGGAAAGAATGAATGAAGAAAGAAAGCAGCCAAACAAAATATTTCAGTGATAAATTTTTATAAAACAAATAACAATTTTGAAATATTTACAACAATAGCAGCAGCGACAACAACAACAACAAAAATCACGGCAATTAAATAATGCTGAGATAGCAAACAAGAATGTGGGTTGTAAGAGGTCTCCATTTCCGCTACAAAATAATAGTTTTCAAAATTGTTTTGGTTTAAATCAAAGGGAAAGTTGCCAAACGCAGTTTGGATAATGAAATTACTTTTTTTTTATGAATTACTACAACAACAAAATATTTCAAATGTACGCAATTTTTTCATGCACGCAATTTTCATACTGGAAATTAAATACGAAAATTGCAACGTACAAGTTAATGTGCTGACATACATTTTGTAAATTTCTGATCTCTGTTGCCAATTCAGCACATTAATTATGATACATAAAGCCAACATAGTAGTGCATCCATGAAGTAGCAGTGGATTCCGTTTGTTCATTTCAGCAGTTTAGTTGCAAAGTGTTGTCCAAGCACTCTTCACATAAAAGTATTATGGTATCTCGCTTAGTGAAAACCATGTGGTTAAGGGATGATTAATGATTTTGTGTCCGGCGAACCATCCACGGTGTACAATGAAATTTAGCATTCCTCTTTTGCTCCATAACTAGGGAACGCCTTCTTTTTCCATTGTGTGCAGACGCTAATCTTCATTTGGGATGCCCGAATTACCATATTATAACCTAGAAATTAAACCTCGGTAATGCTGGTATGAATCCAATCATGTGAAACTACTAAGCAATTCTGGTCCTCAATGCAGACTAAAGTCCTGTACACTACTTCCTTCTAATCTGTTGAACTATCTTCAGGAAGTTTTCCCTAGTTTAATAGATACGTATAGGAATCACAAGCGATAAATTTGACATTTGACATTTGGTATATATTTTGACTTCTGACTCACTGATCAGGACCTACAATTATATACACCTACAGTGATATAGTGAACTAATAAAAAATTAGGTTGTTCACTTTATATAACTTGTTCACTATTTCGATTGCTTAAATTTTTAGCAATTATTTAAAAAAAAATCATTTTGAGATAAAGTATGTTAATTTGTAGCAAAAAGGCATCAGTTAGTCCTACAAAACTGTTATGTCTTACTGACTTTTCTCTTGTGCGAAAATTTTCTTTATCGCCACTTCCCTCAGTTTCTTCAGTACATTTATATCGGCTTGATCGAACATTTCACATTCTGCCCATTGGAGGGCTTTAATAAAAATATCGATAGCTCTTGCTTTGATTCTGCTTTCAGTCTCTTTACGAATACAATAATCATCTACGAATAGTTTATCCAAATCGTTATCCTTCAATGTTATCAATCCCTCAGACGGAGTATTATTCCATTCGCTAAAATTTAGAGCCCTGCATTCCATCTATGATACGGGTATCTGTATAAGTTCGCCCGCATTATCTTCCAAAGTTTTTACCACTGCTTCCCATTTTTGATGTGTTAACATCTATAGGCACGGGTAGGGCAATCTATCAAAGTGAACACATGCAAACAAAACACAGTGTTAGCATCACATCCATACGTGGTTGTTGTACAACAATAGTGTCTACCTGAAAATAAGTATGATGGTATTGATGTAGCGGCAGCGCACAGACAAGTACGTCGTCGTCGCTCTAGAGTATTGAACAGTATAGAGAACGAATTGTATGACTCAAAAACACTGGCGACATCTGCCGAATGATTCAAAACGTATTACTCTATTTTTGCCATAACTTGGTCCATTCATAAATTTGATGTGAAACATTGATGCCTTTTGAAACATTTAAGCTTTTTGTTTATATTTTATGTAATAAAATTGTCGAAATGGTGCATTTATATTGGAATATTCTATAAAGAGAATAATACTCCTCTATGCTCATTTACACAGAAAAAAGAGCGCAATAAGTTCTCTATACTATTAAATACTTTTGGGCGTGGAAAAATCAGCCTTGTTTTAATCGGTGATTAGCTTTTGATAACGTTAAGCCTTATACCTAATTTCATTAAGGTCGGAAGTGTTTCACGCGATATATCGGATTGACAATCCGGTCGAACACCCTGTTTTGTATGGGAGGTACCAGAATGGGCGTGACAATCTAGCCCATTTCCTCCAGTTAAGTAGGCATTTACAGATTGCTACCCGGTGTGAGAGTTGAAGCTAATCATATCTACCAGAAGAAAGGTTTGAAATAAATATGATTTTGTGCTAAATGTGTCGATTTGTATGGGAGGTACCAGAAGGGGCGTGGTCAAAATGCCCATTTTCAATCCCTAACTCAATATTGGCAAATAATAGTCACTGACAAAGTTTCATTGTCATCTGTAAAGATTTACGGCAGTTACATGGCTCCAACGACTTAAAAAGTCCTAAAACGAATTTCGTCCAAAGATACTAAGGGTCTAATTTGGTTCCTTCTATTTTTTTACATTTTTTTTTTTACGTATTAAATGATATATACCCCCATCCTCTGGTGAGGGTATAAACAATTATTTCAGTGAGCTAAATATTGCTTTATTTATTTAAACAATATTACATCTAATGTTAAAGCAGATGTAAGAAAAAAGAAAGTGCAATAAAAACTATTCTTTTTTTATTTTCCAACGTAACATTTACTAAAGTGTTCATAGAAATCGAGCGTGTAACAAAAAGGTGTTACCAGTCATTGATTTTTTTCTCTCAAAATACTTAAGGGAAAATTATATTCAGCGTCGTCTTGATCATCTACCATTTGTAGAATGTTTTTCCAGCATTTAGCCAAGGTTCCCTCGTCCACTCGGATCCAAGATGCTTCTGAAATCGTAACTGATTCGTTAAGGGTGAATTTTTTCATTGACTCAACCAATTCACCCTCTTTTGCTATAACGGATGCCAGAAGACTATTTCGGTAATGCAGTTTTGTGACTTTCATAGCATTTGACCCATTGGCTGGATGAGGGCACTTACGTTTGGTGGCATTCGCTTTCAGGTGGATGAGATGGAATATTATCTAACAACAACAAAGTGCCGTATTCAGTTCTTGCGAAATTTTCATGAGAATTGTTGTCTTTTATCTCTGAACGCAACATTTTGTTACAGAGAGTTACCACATCTCTTGTATTTACCTTGTAAATATGTCATTAATAATTAATTTTTTGACTCCATTTTATTTTTAACGCAAATGTCAAAATTCCGGTTCCAAACAATTTTCAGACAATTGTTTTCGTACGAAATAAGTTTAGCGTAACCACCCTGTACTTGATTTTGCTTACGACATTTTCGCAATGAGCTGAGTAGCACGCAAATGAAAAGTGTGCGAAATTTTCGGTTTGGTTTTTTATACACGTACTTCCTATGGAACCGAAAATTTAACAAAACATACATTTGTTGTCAACAAATCGTGAGCTAAGGCAAGAAGACCTAATATAAGAACTGTGACAATTTCTGTTGCCCGTCTATGGAATTCAATGTAACTCAGGTACAAAGGGGGTATGAATCCAATCCTCAAAGATTGTAGAAGTCATCCAAGCTGACTTTAAATTTTTGTAATCTGTGGGACAGCTTACAGTTTTAAATCTGCGAAGGTTTTTAGATTTGCTGATGACGAGAAGTTTTTAAAGTTGTGTAGTTCACGAACGAACTAGTTCAATTGAACTAGGTCCGCTCTTTTGTTTCAGTAGTTCACTTGTTTCAGCAGTCTTTAGTATTTCAGTTGTGCTGTTCCCTCCGACATTTTCTAGTTCATGCTCTCTTTGTCTCACTCCCCACTCAGGTTCCTACTGGGCCAAACATTTGTGGAATGGATATGCTACCGACTTCGACACAATAACTACAGCGCTAATCACAACATTTGTTCCAAAATATGAAAAAAATACGAAAACACCACTATTTCAGAAACGAAACAACCCAATCATTACGTTGAGCTTCAATAGGGCGATTTAGCACAGTATCGAAAACACTTTAGAAATCTGCAAAAATCAGACCTCTAACTAAAACTACATGTTGAACTGAAATGAGCTTTTTAGTTCACAGCTCATGTATACAGATAAGCTGAAATGATACAATGAACTAGTGAACTAAATGAATGAACTAGTTCATTCTGTTGAGCTGAACTAAAAAGAGCGCTCAGTTGAATGAACTAAAATTCCCAACTCTAGAAGTTTTATTTTATGGGATCCCAACATAAACGTAACAAATTTACTCTTTATTTATCCATCTTTGCAACTGTGGAGGAAATTTCCATTATACGCCGGACTCATGTTTTTATTCGTCAACTTAATTTTAAGTGACCGTCGGTGGTGCAATGGGTAGTGTGCGCGCCTCTTGTACAGGAGATCCTGGGTTCGATCCCTGCTCCAACCACCTTAAAATTTCTTTCGACGACGGTCACCTCGCTTAGTGACGGCGACACTAGCGAGTATATAGCCATGAAAAAGCTTCTCAAAATACCGTTCGGAATCGGTGTAAAACTGTAGGTCCCAATCAGAGAGTGAAAACTGGAAAGCGCACAGCTCAGTGATTGTGAGAAGTTCTCCCCGGTCCCTTCATGGGATTTAATGGGAAACCATTTATTTATTCTTAATTTTAAATGGATCCACCAAATGATTTTGTGCTGAAAGCTTTTCTCTGCTAATTTGAAGAAGTCGAACGCCGTCTCTTTTTTGAAGTTTTAAAGCCATCCATCACTGGCATTGAATTCAAGTTCGTTTTTATTTGGGGATTCCCAAATTAAAAACCAAATATAAGCTTTTTTAAAGTTATAATTTCCTTTAAGACTAAGAGATCACGTTTTCTTCGGTTAGTGAAAAAATGTAATTGCCGCGGGTGGGATTCGAACTCACATTCGCTGGACGATCGTTTCGATGTTTGTGAAGCATCATCTTCAGCAGCGTCTAGCCCCTTAAGCCACTGCGGTGTGTATTCGCACTAGTCACTAACCGAAGACATTTATTGTGCAGAGTGATTGTTTGTCACTACTAACATATTGCTTTCCTACTTACACGCACTGTTGCCAAGAGTTTTGAAAGTTCAATTTGAAGAACGCACCCTTTTTGTTTTTTTTTTGAGCACATTCTTCCTGGAAATTGTCTTCATTATTTAGAGCCATCAGACTTTGTTCACTATTTCGAGAGTTCATATAAAGAAATAGGGGTTCACATTAGTGCATAGTTCACTATTGTGGAGGTTCACTATACCGAGAGTTCACTGTATGTATTTCGAACGTTAAGCAATAAAAGCAGGCTTAACATTTGTCCATGAGTTTTTATCTCCATCTCGGCTTGATATAGTGAGAACACAATTAAGACAATATTTGTACGAATTTCCGTGAGCATGCAAAGAAAAATGTCGTTCTCCACAAACGAAATTTTAGAAGATTATACTTTGGTTAAGAAATTTATTTCCGCCAAATGCAGCTTGTAAAAAAGAAAAAAAAACATGTCACAGCTGTAGCACATCGGTCTAGCTTTATCTGTCAACTGACCCAGATTCAAAGCCACGTAGAGTCATACATCTTATTTTTGGAACGAAGTTGCTTGTCGCTCGTTGCAGGATGGTGGCTAAATGGAAAAAAATTAAACAACTTTTCTTTAACACTATTATGCTACAACCCAGTATTATCAACTATATTAGGTGCTTTTGCTGTGGTCTGTTTCTAGACTAACAGACATATGTATGTTGGGAAATTTATTGTTTAATGGGAAGTTTTCTAGGTGGAGCCTATGACCAATATTTAGTATATATTGTAGTTTTGAACCCAATAATAAGTAAATTTTGAGGAGCCAAAGTGAAAGAAGTTGAAAAAAACCAACCCGTAAAAAACATAGTGTTTGACTATAAATTCTTTATATATGACACATGATTTTTTATTTTACACATTACTCTAGACACAAGCTTTAAATGACAACACTACCACGCCCCTTTCTCCAATCCTTCCCATATTTGCAGCAGATCTTAGAATATGTACACCTAACCAATTTACCCAATTTTGTTCAAATACCGTTAACAGGAGCAGAAATAATGGATTTTTAATTTGTGATTTGTTTGGAGGTACCACGCCCCTTAGTGCAATCCCGCCCATATTTTGACAGTTAATTTAAGTCGTCGCCATTAGTGTGCCTGCGAAGTTTCAACTCAATTGGATTTGACCACGCCCCTTCTGGTACCTCCCATACAAATTCACACATTTAGTACAAAATCATATTTCTTCTGCAACTTTTTTCTGGTAGATATGATTAGCTTCAAATCACGCATTGGCAAATAACTGAAAATGTCTACTTAACTAGAGAAAATGGGAGAGATTGCCACGCCCATTCTGGTACCTTACATATAAAAGCTTGGTGGTCGTCCGGGTTATCAATCCGATAAATAGCGTGAAACAATTCAGACTTTAATGAAATTAGGTACGAAATAAGGCTTCACGTCATAACACGCCAATCACCGATTAAGACGAGGGTGATTTTCCAACGCTCTTTCTGGTACCTCCCATACAAAAGTTGGGCGGATGACCGGTTGATCGGCACGATAATTCTTGTAAACCACAACCCACCTTAATGAAATTCGGTTCTAGACAATATCTTTCTATATAAGTATTGCGCGGACAATTGGTTGGTAGTCCCAAAAATTCCTCAAAACCACTTAGGAACCTAACTAAGTTGAGTATACTATTGTATATTGACCCATCCATTTGAGTCGCCCATTGGTTCAATGTATGGCTGAATATAGGCTTTTTTGTTAACAGTACACGTACGCAATGGATGACTTAGGGTGAGGGTGTGTTTACATCGGTTCAACCGACTGAAATTTATGTAAAATTTTTATGTCTCAGTGTTAATGTTACTCATTTTTTTTGATTATTTATATTTCGCAGATGTTCCCACATTAACATTTCACTTCGAATGAAAGTTGATCGTATGAATGTTGATCAAACTTTCCCTTACTGTGCGTTAACACGGGACAGTTCGAGACAGGACAATTGAGAATATGTGTTAGGTGTCAAAAAGAGAAATAGAATTTATGTGAAGTAGGCGTCCAGCCAGTTATGAAGACAGTACAGTTTTAAGCAACTGCCGATAGTGTCGTTTCGTGTAAATTTCGTACTCTTATTTTGTTTTATTTTTGTTTACATTTGACTTAAATTACTTAAAGGCCTGAAATCATGACCAAACAGGCCTTCTCTCTTTTTAACATTGCTTGAGATTGGGAGGCAAGGCCTTCCTTGCCCGTTGCCTAAAGAAGGCCTTAGAAGGCATGCAAAGAGGAAGACCTTCGAAGGAATATAGTTTAATTTATTTTTGTAAAACAAAAATAAAATTAAAATAATTTGTTTATTTGAATTTGAATTATATTGACCGATTTTTTTACTTGTTTTGGTTAATGTATGAGAAATTCATACTAAAAGCAATTCATACTACAAACAAAAATCGGTCAATAAAATTCAAATTCAAATAAACGTAACTGACACTAGCACGGTCTTCAAAAAATGATATACCACGGAAAAATACAACTCTGGATACAGATTAAACAGTCATCTCAAAGTACTGCAACAATGCGAGAACCCATGAGGAAAAGAAGAACATGGTGGAAAATAGCTGTCTGTTCTTGTTGTTTGAATGATAGGCCTTTCAGTAATGTTGATACTTAGGGATCTTCGATTGATACTAAGTCGCATATGTGAAATGCAGAATTGAGTTTGTATTACGACAAATCGCTTGCCGAAGTTACTGTCGTCGAAAAATCAGAGACAGTGGCAAGGCAATGCCTTCCTAAAATAAGGCCTGCTGAATGCATGCATTTTTTCTTCAGATAGAACCAAGAAGTAGATTCTTACAATTTTGAGGAATTTCTTTTCCATGATTAATTGGAAAATTTCATACAAATTTTAAAATTATATTTTTTTTGTAGTATTTGCACGATATTTTGTAAATTTTCAATTTGAAGTTGGGCGGGGTACACTTTCTAAGGTAGATACAGAAATACTTACAAATAAATATATAGAAGTGGTTAATGATTTGGTGGTAACAGAAATTATTTTAATTTTGTTTTTGTTTAACAAAAATAAATTAAAATAAATGCCTTCTAAGGCCTTCCTCTTTGCATGCCTTCTAAGGCCTTCTTTAGAGAATGCGCAAGGAAGGTCTTCCCTCTTAATCCCATGCAATGTTAAAAAGAAAGGAGGAGGTAATGTGTAAGGAAGGCCTTCCGTATTTTAAAGAAGGCCTGTTTGATCATGATTTCAGGCTTTCCAGGTCATGACTTCCGCCGCTGGGAAGTGAGTGAAGTGTAAATGTGATAGTAAAATTGTGTAACCGCCAGGTTACACTTGATATCTACTCCAAAATATCGCAGTTGTTTTAATTTTAACTCAACTAATAAAATTCGTCCACTTTCACTTACACAAGCTATAAGGTCATATCAATATAAAGTTGATAAAATGTATCGCATTACTTCTGGGCACCTTTATTGCATTGCTATTGAGAACTTCAATAGTTCTCACTATGTAAATTATATTTTGGGCATTAAGAAATGTAATTTGAAAATAACAAGAAAAGTTGTCTTAGAAACGTAGAAAACTGTTCCTGACCTTGTAAGCTTGTAGTGTGAACTTCTCATACTAAATAAATAAAAAATAAACAGAATAATAAATTTACTTGAGCCGATCATAAACAATACACTCATACTTGTAAATTTTGAAATGCTTACACTCACACCAACAAATTTTGAAATTTTTCAAAACAAAATGCTGCACTTAAGCTACCTTGAGCTGTGCTTACTGTTACCGTGCATTCGAACTCAATTTAAATAATTTTCATAATACAAATTTCTAACACTTATAAGCAAATAAAGTAGTAACCTCTACATCAGGGATTCCCAACAATATTTGTCCAAGGACCCCCTCATACATTTGCTATAATGACAAGGACCCCCACTGATTCCCAAATCTAAAGCTAGAAATTATCTAGATAACTACCCCAGCAATATATTTGTTGTTCGATTTTGTCTTTATTGTTATTATTCAATTATCAAGTTTCTTTTATCTGGATTTTATATAATGGATGATCCAAGTAGACATACTTTTTTCAATAGCCTTTTTTTGACACATCACGTGTGAGTCCATAGAATAACACATACGTAGAAGGTTTTATTCGCTCAATAAATTAAACGTCATAGGTACGATGGAAATTACACAGTGGAGGGTGGAAAATATGGGTTCAATAATTCCAGATGGTGGCAATAGTATACAGCGATCCACAAAGGAACTACACCCGAATTTCGTGTTTTTGTGGCAAACTAGTTGTGTTAAATACAATACAAATGAATACCAACGTTAAAAGTCAACAAAAAAGTGCAAAATACATTTAAATTTTTCAGTTCTACACCAAAACGACAGGAAATAGTTAAGTGAACATATTTTGTAACTCCACCTGGTGTATGTAAATTTTAAAATTAATTTGCTCTCATTTCCACAGACCTACCGAGAGAGTGTGAAATGAAACGTCAGATGAGAGAATAAGTTCTTCTATAGTATGTGTTATTCTATGTGTGAGTCGTATCATGCTGTCATCTTATTTTTGTGTAGTATTGTTTTGTATTTCATCATGGAAGGACTTACGCCTGAACAACGTTTACAAATCGTTTAACTTTATTACGAAAATTCACGTTCTGTGAGGAATGTGTTCCGTGCACTTCGTTCAACTTAATCGGCCTACTGAGCATACTATTCGCAACACTGTCACCCATCTTGAGACCCAGCATTCATTATTGGAAGAAAATATAATAGCGGCCGTAGCTGAGACCGTAGAGTAGAGGACTGACGTGTGGAACGACTTGGCGCATTTTGCGTCGAGATCTTAAATTGAAAGCGTACAAAATACAGTTTGTGCAAGAACTGAAGCCGCCCGACCTTCCCAAGCGACATCGCATCGCTCTATGAGCTCTTGAAAAGTTCCAAGAAGATCCGACGTTTTTGAGCCAAATTTTCTTCAGCAATGAGGCTCATTTCTGGCTCAATGGATATGTAAACAAGCAAAATTTCCACATTTGGGACGAAGATCAACCTGAAGAGATTCAACAGCTGCCACTTCATCCAGAAAAAACAACGGTTTGGTGTGGTTTGTGTCCCGGTGGAATCATCGGTCCATATTTCTTCAAAAATGATGCCGGTGAGAATGTAACCGTCAATGGCGACCCTTATCGTGCCATGATAACCGACTATTTGATGCCTGAAATTGAAGCTCGTGATCTCGGCGACATTTGGTTTCAACAAGACGGCGCCACTTCCCACACATCGCATCAATCAATGGATTTATTGAGAAAACACTTCGGTGAGCAGATATTTTCACGTTTTGGGCCGGTCGATTGGCCACCAAGATCGTGTGATATCACACCGTTACACTTTTTCCTGTGGAGATATGTAAAGTCTAAAGTTTAACCCGCTTCGATTCAGGCCTTGGAGAAAAACATCACACGAGTCATCGAAAATTTGACTCAACGGATGGACCATCTGAGAGGAGAGAGAATGTTCTTTCAAATGATAATAAACATTTACCATTCAATTTGAATTTTCTGTGTTTTGTTCTTTAAAAAAGTAGAGAACATCGAAATGTATCACGTTTTATAAGTATGTACGTCCATCAGTACACAGTTCGTTTTCATTTTCAGTTCTTAATGAAATGAGTTGAATCTGATCTTTGAGTCCAATATTTCTGAAATGTTTGCTTCCAAACTTGACACTTTCACTGTGAAGTCCGGCCGCATGTCAAGCCGATTCCTTTACTTGTTTTTCATGCAGCACATGGAGAGGAAAATGCTTGTTCACGCTGATAGGTTAGTTTCAAATGGAAGGATATTTTTCATTGCATTACCTCCAAGTTCTTTGTAATACTTGCTTAATGTAGGCTAGAAGTCTGCAATTTTCTCACCATTAAAAATGTCCTTCATTGTACCACAACTAGACAGATCCACAAGTTGATGTTGTTGTTCTTCTGTGAGGCCTTAGATTTTTGAATCCAACTATCGCCAGGTTCGGGAAAAGACTCCCTAAATGTGGTGGCTAGACTATGTAGATGCTCGGCTTCGTTGCTCTTTATCGTTCAGCCAAACTCTCCTCTGGAGACTCTAGGAATTGTTTCAAAGTAGGGAAGTTAGTAAAAGACTCCTTTTAAATCCGTGCTACCTAGATCTGACCCTTTTTGACCATAGCACTAATCTTATCTTCAACTTTGATCATGTCTACATTGTTCCTTTGCAAACTTAAGTTTAAGACATTTAAGTGTTCCAACACATCAGCTAAGTAGGCAGTTGAGTAAAGTCAAGAAAAGTCAGTGAGAAAGTCTGCGTACTTGGTGTCAAGAAGGAAGACACGAACCTCATCTCTAAGTTCAAAAAATCTTGTCAAAATCGTACCTCGAGAGAGCCATCTTACTTATGTATGAATAAGAAGCTGCTCATGCTCACTGCCAATGTCTTTTCACAACAACAGTGTTTTTTTATGGGTTGGTTTTTTGTAATGTATAATCTAATGATATCTTGCGGACCCCTCTGGCATGGCTTGCGGACCCTCAGGGGTCCGCGGACCACCTGTTGGGAACCAATGCTCTACATTATTCAATGATTTATATTTTCAAATCTCCATGTATTCTTTAATATTTCAAAAACAGTTTTTAAAAGAATACGAAAAATTACTGACTTGTTCAAATAAAGGTCTACCTATTTCCGGCCTAATTCTATAAAATCTAAGCTGACGTTAACTTTTTTGCTTCAGCCCCACTTTTGTTGCCAAACCTCGTAGACCGCAATTGTTTATGACAATTTAGTTTTGAAGAGCGTATAGATGTGTGTTGGTTGACTGTGTGTGTGAGTAGGAAAACGTTAATCGCATAAATTCACTTTTTTGCAATATAAACAAATTTTATTCTCTTCGATATTTGTTTGTTCATTTATCAATGACATAGAGCGATTAAATGCTATCAAAATACAGGCGCAAAGTTGGGCAGGCGATAAGTTGAACTAACCCTAGTACGGTTGGTCTAAACCGATTATGCGATACCCTACAGCAATAGGAAGAATGTTGTTGGAGAATTATTTTAAGACGAATGGTTTACTAATTTATTTGATTAAACTGAAAATTGATTTATGATACTAATGATTTATTTTTGATAAAGCATGGGGGTATATCCATGATCTATTTAAGAATTTATTCTGCACCAAAACACTAATAAATAAAAAATTTAAGAAATAAACAAATAAATTAAAAAATAAAGAAATTAATAAATATAAAAATACATAAACAAATAGATTGAAAATCAAGTCATGAAATTTGCTTACCTAAATACATAGATATGTATTCTCATTGAAACTAACTGCATGTGGCAAGGAATTTCCACACTCAACTGAACATACTTGATGACGTCCCTCAACCAAAGTACAATGCAAATCTGTCGTAACTTATATATAGAATGTTAAAATACGACAACATCGATTCATATTAGCCACATGTACTCTATTTGCAATCGCATCTTAGATAGCAGGTGGATATACGAGGGCGGTTGCAAAACTGGCCGTCCTAACAAAGAAGAGACAAAAAACTTGTGAACAATTTTCTCCATTCCACTCCACTGATTTGTCTGTTCGTTTGAATCAGGGGTGAAGTGGTGGACCCATGTCTCATCCATGGTTATAAATCGACGGAAAAATTCGATTCGAAAGATCGCCAAATACTCTACTGAAATATCTTCACGATGCTGTTTTTGCTCTACTAAAAGCAATCGCGGCACCCATCTTGTCTCATCTTCGGTCAATATTCGATTATAGCACTTTTTGAAAATTCTAACATTTCAGCCAGCTCACGCACCTTCTTTCTGTTCTCCTCAATTTGTCGCCCATGCGGTGTTCGCCTTGGCAGCTCGTACAGCCTCGTTGAAGCTCTGCTACCCAATATTTTATAGTCGTAAACGAAGGCACAGACACCCCCATAGTAGAATCTATTTTTCATATATTTTTATATCCTTTCAAATGGAAATATTGAATTACATAATGGTGACCAATTCTTTCCATGTCTACAAATTCACTGAGTTCGTTTATTTTTGATGGCTTAAATAAAAATGCTAAACAACGTGGGGTTTTCAAACTTAAAACATATATGTTTTATAAGGTTGCCACTTTTCACCAAAATTTTTTTTCCAAACTACTGGCACCACCGTCAGGTAGGTTAGTTTTGGGACCGCTCTCGTACTTGAAAATCAAAATTCCAAATGTTTCCAAAGGCCGGAATATAGTTTTAATATTTAAAACAATATCAACTGAAAATGTTATCTACGTAGTATTTATATAACAAACCTAATTAAACACTCATCATTAATAACAAAACAAATTTCATAACTTTCTTGGAAATATTTTTTTATAAATTTGACGAATTTACGAAATTTCAGCTTTTGACGTCCAGCATTCAAAATGGCTGATTTGAAGTGATGGCGTGCAGACTGAATTTACCGATTGTTGGTTCAAAGGCGCTGTGCCTTCCAACATTAGCATTAAAATCACCTAGAAGAATCCTAGTGTCATGGCCAGTAGGGCAGCGGTGGTATATTTCTGCTAGGTCCTTGGTATCATCGTATTTTTCTTCCACCGGGGCATGTACATAAATTAGCGATATGTTCAAGTATTTCGCTTTTATGCAGATGGTAGATATAGGCACTGTGACATATACTAGAGCTGTCGTGTGAAAGAGCATGCATTTGGTTGCGGATTAGTAGTTGGCAAAAGGCTGCGACTTCTGGTCTCAAGGTGTTTGACATCTCGTCTCAATGTGTGTGAAACCCGGAAATATACGATCACGAGTTTCACACACCTTGAGACCAAATGTCGCAGTCTTTTGCTAACTACAATCGCCAACCAAATGCATGCTTTTTCTCATGGCTTCTTCCCTGTACAGCCATGACCTGTCCGTTGCATTATAATGTCAACCGTATAATTCTCGAAGATATCTGTCAGTTGGGTAGTGACAAAGGATCTGTATAGTGGTCTAATAATCCAAGGGCTTATCCGAAATCGTGGTCCTTATAACGTTCGCGTTGATCATCAACAAGTTGGGGGTTCTACGTTCCCCACTCCAGGTGGTGGAAGCAAACCCAGCCAACCGTGGTTTTGCAGGATGATCATGGTCCAGCTCCACATTATGGATCAGACACTGACCAGAATTCAGTGTGTCGAAACTGGAATTTTGTTTTTCCACCTTCGATCGGCGGTTGGCCAGTAGTGTTGGCTCATCCGCTTTCAAAGGACAAAAGAATATGTTCGCTAGTGCGGTTTAGTGACAGGGTCAGCTATTTGACCTGAGACGCATCCGTGATCGCATATCAAATCTGGCTGCTCAGTCGATTCGCCTTCTCACTCTAGCTAACTAAAGGAGAGTGTTCCGATAACGGCATTGCCTGGGACATTCTTCTAGGAAGTAGTGAGCTGCTTGGACTGCCCTATGAAGAAATAATTTCTGGCCACTCCCAAATGAGTGGCAATCAGAAACTATACACCTCCACGGTCATGTCCTATCTTAAAAACTCACCCACTTTGGAAACTACCGGCCTTATTCATAAAAAGTTTTGAGAAGTTTCAGAGGTGATTTGTCATACACAAATCGTCTCTCAAACCTCGTAGAACTTTTCGTGTATAAGGCAGTATGTCTCTATTATTAGAGATATATTGTGAACATGAGTTTCAATAAAAACTAAAAATTATAATTCTAAATGTGACAAATTTTAATTTTTCTTCGAAATGAAAATGAAAAATTTAGAAGATATTACAAAATGGGTAAAATAAGGGCTTGGTGTTAATGCTCCTACGTCAGTTATAAAGGTATGACTCTCTTTCCAATCTAGTTTTTGAACCCATAAAAAAATTCTCGCCACACTGGATTATATTGTTGCGGCGATGAATTTATACCCTTAACTACTTTCGGTGCTAATACCCGTAGAGGAGTCGAAGCGTTTCTAAATCATAAACTTAACTTCTTCTTTCTGTTTTTGGAACGAAGTTCCTTATTGCACGTCGCGGGATGGAGGTATAAATGAACAAAAATTAAACAACTTTTGTTTTAACACTATTATGCTACAACCCACTATTTTCAAATATGTTATTTATTTTGCTTTGGTTTGTGTCTGGACTAACGGCTTGGATGATAGAGAATGAAATTAACTGGATGTCTCACATATTTTGGGAAATTTCTTATATAATGGAAAGTTTTCTAGGTGGAGCCAGTAACCAATATTTAGTATATATTGTAGTTTTGAACCCAATTTAGAAAATCCAAAGTGCAGGACTGGCAAAAAAGATTTATTTTTTTGTACTTATACAATATAAAGTAATAAAAAGTTTATTTTCATAAAAAATATTGCATTTTATTATAACTCCTTTTATTACCTTTTATTTGAAAAAAAAATCATTTTCTTAAAAAACGACTTTCATTTAAATAAAAAAAAGATCTATTCATATTCTTAAACAAAGTACCTTTTCAAAAAAAAAACTTTATCTTAAAGAAGTGCCTTTGCTTAAAAACAGTACATTTTCTTACAAAATTTACCTTTTTAAAAAAATTTTTTTTTTTAAATGAGTACCTTTTTTTAAAAAAGGGACTTTTCTTACAACAACTCGCCTTTTCTTAAAAGACTAAATTTTCTTTAAAGAGTACCTTTTTTGTGAAACAAAATAACTCTTCTGGAGATAAGTACCTGCTCTTAAAAATGTATCTATTGTTGAAAAATTGACCAATTCTAAGAAAACTCCCATTTCTTAAAAAAAGCTTTTCTTCAAAAAATACCTTTCCTAAAAAAAATATCTTTTCTCACAAAAATTCCAGTTCTTAAAAGTACCTTTTCTTAATAATAAAATAATACCTTTTGTTTTCTTGACGCAAGTAGCTTTTCTGAAAATAAGTAAATGTTCTTAAAAAACAACCTTTTCCTAAAAAGAGTACAACTTCTTTAAAAAGTACCTTTGTAAAAAAAATGCCTACTCTTATGGGTTTTCTTACAGAAAACACTTCTTAAAAATAGAACTTTTTTTAAAAAAACATTAGCTTTTAATAAAAAAAGGACCTCTCTTTAAAAAATATAATTAATACGTATTCTTACAAAAAGGACCTAAAAATAAACTTAAAGAAAAATATATCTTCTATAAAACAAATTTTTTTCTTAAAGAATGTTTATCATTTTACAAAAAAAATATCTATTCTTATTCTTAAACAAAGTACCTTTCCAAAAAAAACCTTATTTTAAAGAAGTACCTTTGTTTAAAAACAGTACATTTTCTTACAAAAAGAACCCATTTTTAAAAAAATTAATTTTTTTAAAATAAGTACCTTTTCTTAAAAACGTAAGTTTCCTTACAACAAATTGCCTTTTCTTAAAAAACTAAATTTTCTTTAAAGAGTACCTTTTTAACTTTCCTGGAGATAAGAACCTACTCAGAAAAATTTACCTATTCTTAAAAAAAGGACCTATTCTAAAAAAAATCCCATTTCTTAAAAAAAAAATTTCTGCAAAAAAATACCATTTCTTACAAAAATTCCGTTTCTTAAAAGTACCTTTCTTAAAAATAAAATAATAGCTTTTATTTTTTTTTCTTGAGATAAGTAGCCTTTTTGAAAGTACGTACATTTCTTCAAAAAATAACATTTTCCATAATAAGTATTAAATATAATAAACAATAAAATAATGAAATACCCTGTTTATGAAATACCCTGTAGGGGAACAACAAATCAACAATGTGACCAAATCTACATAGGCACAAGCAAACGATCGCTCAATACAAGACTAACAGAACACGAAACTGACATCAAAAAGGGAAAAAGCAACACTGGAATAGCAAAACATATGCTAGAACGTGGACATACTCCTGACTTTGACAATACAAGAATATTGGATATAGAAAATAAACAAAACAGACGTTTCACATTGGAAAGTTTGTGAATTAGACAAAAAGCAAACATAACAATGAACGACAAAGAGGACATTGACAAGACTAGTACATATTACAACTTGATGGACAATTGAAATTGTATGTATAATTAAAATTAAAATTAAACGGAAATAATAGAGGTAGTGTTATTGTTATCTTCTAGCATTTTCAACGAAATAAAAAACAACTCCTTGAAAAAGACTAGAAACACAGTCGAAACGTCGGAGAAAAAATGAATTAATTGAAAGTTTTTCATTTGACAATAATTGACCAGTATAGTCGAGTAAGAACACTAGAAAAGAAGTAAGATAAACTTTTCTGGTCTAAAATAAAGTCAACAAAATAAAAGTAAATTTAAGATATATGATTATTTTACATTTATATTATTATAAATTGGTAATTCCACTTAGTACCTGAAAGTACCTGTTCTTAAAAAAAATATTTCTTTCTGAAAAAAATTCATACTCTTATGGCTTTTTCTTATAGAAAGTGCTTCTTCTTATAAATAGTACCTTTTCTTAAAAATAAAACATTAGATTTTAGTAAAAGAAGTACCTTTCTCTAAAAAGGGGGTTTTCGGGAAAATATAATACATATTCGTACAAACAGGACCTAAAAATATTCTGTTTTTTTTAATACATCTAGAAACAAAAAAAAAATCTAAAAAAAACTTTATCATTTTACAATCAGTATCTTTTCTTAAAGATCCATTTAAATTATCGTATTTTCAACGGGCGTGTTGGAACTTACTAGTACATAATATATAGCGAAAGGAACTCTCTTCCAACCGAGTGTCCCCTGACACCTTCTGTGATTGGTTTTTTTAAATTTAATGTTGTTTATTTTAATATTTTGTAAATTCAATGCGTGTGTTCTCGAAAAACATGTACACATTATTACGTAGGGCATTTAGCAAATTTTCGAATAATATATCGAATACAATAGAAATATTAGATATTAATTAATTTATTCCCCATTTCTGTCATTTGATAATGTACACATGCCAATAAAATTCGTATAAATGATCAAATCGTATTCGAGGTTGACTCGATCGATTTTCATCACAAGCTGAAATCTGATGCTTTCACCTAATGCGAACGGATGAACAAATTACGACTGTCTGAATGTGTAGCCATTCAAACAGTAGCAAGAATATGGAACGCTAAACGTGAAGGTACCCACAAAAACCAGGAACTTTAACTTTTGAACCTGTAGAGCCATAGAGTAATGTCATATAGAGCTGTCGTTCTTTTCAGCTGATATTTCCTGACTATTCGTGATGCGGTCGTTGCGATTGAGAGTTATTTGACGTAAATTGACTTACACTAGGTGGAATTACAAAAATTGTTGACTTACATTTTTTATGTCATTTTGATGAAAATCTGTGAAATTTAAACGTATTTGGGAATTGTTGGAAATCTTTTATTGTTAGTATATATTTGTGGTGTATTTACACAAAAATGTAAACTCATAAAGCGAAATGCCGCTGCTGATTTATTGTTGGTTGGTTTGGTATTATTGAAGCAATATTTTCCAACATCCAACCGCCCATCTGCAACACACCCAATGTCGTCAATTTACTGAGAGAGTTGACTACTCTTTTCATCATTACTCTGTGTGTAGACCTTTTAAAATGTGAAAATGTAAGTAACTTTAAATTCTTAACTACAAATAGGAATTTGATAAATTTTTTCCATTCGATAATTTTGCAAAAATTTATTTGAATTTTTTGTTCTTCAAAAAGTAACAAAATGGTATCAAAAAGTTTTTCAAGCCTCTTATGACCGTATCCAAATTGAAAGCTATAGTTAAAATACCTACGATTTGTTGCTGTATTGCCGCTCATAACTTGTGTGTAGTTGCTGTTGTTGTTGATATTTTGTTGTTGTTAAATTACATGATCATTTGATAGCTGTTACATGTTTAACTGCTTGTATATTTTTGTATTTTTTTTTGTTCATTGAATACCACAAAGAAAACAACGTTAAAATTGTATTTTTTATGATCTGCGATCAATTTAACAAATGGTTTTAAATTTCCATTAAATAAATGATTATTAATGCAAAAAACCATAAAGCCATTTATAAGTTAACATGAACACGATGTTTTTGGGGAGAGGGCAATGATATTTGTCTAGGCTATTTTTGTTAAACTTTTCATAGACATCAAAACAGAATAGGTGACTACAATATTTTCCGTGGTTTAGAGGAGTTTACCAACATGTCATCATTCCGATCATTGAAAGATGTAAATAACATTCAGGTAAGTTGGTAGTGGATTGTTAACTATTAAAAGCTTCTCTATGTTGGAGAGAAAATGCAGGTAAGATAAGGTAGAGAATTTTAAAATTTTAAGAACGAAGTTGACTAAATGCTAAATGTCTTATTTCTGATAAAGTCTGTAGCATATTTATGTGAAATCAGAAATTATGAATTGTAACGGTTCCATCTGAAGGCAAGGTCATGGCGTCTGTTTTTTGGGATGCGCATGAGATAATGTTTTTTTTGATTATCTTCAGAAAACAAAAACCATCAACGGCGAATATTGTTCTAAATTATGGCAGAGTGTAAGTTATGAAATTGTGGAAAAATACCATATTTGGCGAAAAAGAAAGTGTTGTTTCTTCAAGACAAGTTCACACATTCACGATTGCGATGGACAAAATAAATGAATTAAAGTTCAGAATGCTGCATCAAGCATCTTCTTTGCCAGATTAAGCTCACTCGGAGTATTTTCTATTTACAAGCATGAAAAAATGTCTCGGTGGTAAAAGATTTCACAACAATGAAGCGGTGGAGTCTGCGATTGACGCCTGTTTTAAGGAGTTTGACAGTTCTTGGTATAAACAGGGTATCGATGCTACTGAATATCGCTGTAAAAAGTGTATCGAGCTAAAAGGCTAGTATTTTGAAAAATAGAGAAACTTTTTCCCAACTTTTTCGAGTATTCTTTGTTAGGTCCGCCCTCGTAGATGTTGTTTCAAAATAGAAAAAACTGTTGCCGTGAGATTGGCGTTACAGTGTACAGTCTGCGTTTACATTGGATGTTCTTCTTATTTAATTGAACTTTAAAAGTTTTAAATTTTTCAAACATTATCCGATTCAAAATCATTTTGTATTTCATTAAAAATCATTTTTAATAGAAAAAAAATTTATTAATAGAGAAAGTGAAATTGATTATATCGGTGGATGATTAAGAATATAGCTATTTCGATACCCACCAAGGCATGTCATCGGCTCCCAAAAGTATTTAGGTATGTAATGATAGGAAATGATTTAAAAACTTACAACTGATTTATTTCAATAAATTTTTTGCGTTTAGGGAAAAACTAAAATATTACATCGGTTAATCTACTGGCCTGATTCGGTTTAATGTATACCAACTACTTCTACATAAGTGATGTCACCTCCACCACCCCTACAAACGATGGGTGGATAATTGGCTACTAGACATCTCGAAAAATAAACGAGATCCTTCCTAAAATTTGGATAAACATTTTTAAACATTTTATAATATTCCGGCCCACTGTACACAATAGACCTCGCAAATAAGGGTGGTTCAAAAGAAATGGTATAAATGAGAGAATGATTGCTTAGAATGTTAAACTTAAAAAATAACTCTATAAATGCACAAACTATTTTAAACTAAATGACTTTGATAAAAACGAAAAGAAAACACAATTCAGGACTAACACTAGACATAAAGTAGAAACAACGACAGTCAAACATTCACGTAATGAAAAGCCATTCGCATTCCGGTGGACAAAAGTCAACCTTATTTGAAACATTTGGAATCACGGCATCACGGTACGACAGCAGTGACGACGACGACGACGACGACCACCACGACAGAGTGTGGGTATGATATAGCAACCAACATGAACATCTTCTGGTTTGTTATAATTTAACTTTTACAGTGTAATTGTTGCCATAAATGTATTTAACGATTAATGGTCTACAAATCTAGAACGACTGGAACAGCAAAACATTTCCACCTCAAACTAACAGAGCAGCAAAAAACAAAAAACACACTCTACTCTTTGGTCTTAACTTAACTGAAACTTAACTTTAATCTGGCGAAGTGATAGGTTTGTATTACAATTTGGTCAAGCCGACAAAATACAATTCGACCACACGCACGCACGGCTATAATCAGCCATATAATGCTTGAAATGAAATAATATGGACACATGATGGACTTGCCAACTAAGTTAACCTCGTCTCTATAAACGCCCTAAGGATTCATAAATATGACTTGATGAAATGGTCTTGTAGTGAGTGGACGTTGGCGAGGAATGGGAACCCACTGTAAAAGGGTATACGAGTATGTATACTTAAGTGTATAACTAAGTGTTTTTTATTTCGTGACACGAACCGCATACAAGTTGGTCCCATGCATCGAAATCAAAAAAAAAAAAACTTCTAGTGAATAGATGTTATAAATGCCACAAGCTGTCAAACTCTCTCAAGCATATTTTGTAAGCAAAAGGCATAACATGGGGGCAATAAAAAGCATCACAAATTGAAAACGAAATTATGGCAATAAATGCTATAAATTCATATAAATGTGAAACACTCGCCAGAACATGTTCCTAACTAAATGTTGTTTAGACCTTTGTATGACCAACGTTGAAGTAATCGGGAGTATGATATAAGGAGAAGCATCTATTACTTAAGAATTGAAAATTTTTTTCAAAAATTTCCAAAAATTATATAAAATTGAGTATTATTCGTATTATGTACCCGTTGAACAATCTGTCATTGGTTTTATCATTTGCATGCAAATATAACGCGTTTGTATACAAACATAGTATATTTGTGTCCAAACATTGTTGGAGTCACAACCCTCAAAAGGTAGAGCAATTTGCTTAGCGAGGACAAATAACACAAACAAAATGACAGAAAATTTGACATTTTATCGAGCAACATTGTCCCCATTACCCGACGACAGGGCAGAAAATGCAACATTTTTGCATTTTTTGTGTGCAACATTCTCAGAAGCGAACACAACTAATTCAAGTGAGGTTGCAGGTTTTTCACAAAATTCACTTCTACGGTAAAGGGCAAGAAAATATTGAATTTTTTCTCAGAACCGAGATCACCATTAGTGTGCGTGGCCCTTGTGCATGAGAATGTGGGTTGGATCCATGTGACGGCGACACTATCATCAGTTTGGTTACAGCAACTGATGCCAAATTCGCTTGTTGCACCTGAATTGAATCCACATTTTGTTATTTTGTTACTCCGAAATGGGTATCCGAATTAACTTCAAACTCGGTTGTTCCAACCGAAATTTTAGAAAATTTAGTTGACAGAACGAATATAATTGAAGATTCAGTTGCCGCAACGGAGTCAATTACACTGTGAGACAAAATTAAATTTTTTTCAAAATGATGGGGTTCTGTCAACGGATTCTGGTAGAAAGGTCTAAAAACAATATACTTGTATCGGCGTTTTGCCACATCTGATCAGAATTTTTTTAGGGGGGGTCAAAGTTTCAATCACACTACACTGCAATGAAAAGCTTCACCAACTCGACGAGAAGTTTCAACAAAATTGAGCGAACGTATGAGTTCATCAGCAACACCTACAAATTCATTGCAGAAACGATAAAATCATAAATAATAAATAAAGTCAATGTAAACACACTAATGAACGACATCAACCTTGTGACGAAGTGTGTTTCTTTCAGTGTAGTCGGAGTTGTATGTGGCGAGCAAAAGGGTGGACAATTAAAACCATTTCGTTCAACTCTATTTCTTAGCTAGAGAAGTCATTAAGATGTTGTAGTGGTAAAATTAATTACTTGTAGTTACAGACGACAAAACACAATGTGCACGACCGCTAAACTTGATGTCAACCGTGTGTTATTGCACAACACTCAGACCTCGAAATTTGCGAAACCAGATAAAAGTCAAAAAGTTAAAATGTCTACCATGAAAGCAGCAAAGTATCTAACTGTACCCATGCCAAATGCTGAAAGAACTCACTACCTATCCCAAATCCTTAGTGTGTGATGGGATTTACATTTTTTGGTTAAGGCTAATATACGAGGGTTATTCGTTAAGGTGATTAATTTACGAATACACTTATGATTCTCCAAAGTATTAATGTTGACCGAAAATTTTTCCAGTTGGTGTAGTTCCAGCAAACATAATTTCAATCACAGAATGTTTGCGCCAAACTGTAATATTAATCATAGTACCCTTTCCTAGTTTTAATGATATTAATACCGTTCCAATCATAAAAATACCGTTCTCATTCTTAAGGTCCAATTAGTCCTGACGGTTGACGGTAGACGGTTGACGGTTGACGTTCTACTTAATATTGCACGGTTAGTTATGACGGTTAGACGGTAGAAAGACAAAACAAAACAAAAAAATTGATCGAAGAGCATTTGTACAAAATATAATTTGCATGCATGAGTTTTGTGTTAAAAAGTTATTGTGTCAAATAAAAAAATGATAAATCAAAAGAAAATTGTGGTTGCCGTGTAATTGTGTATTGCCGGGCACAAAATGTCGAAGTAAAAGCAATAACAATAACAGCTGATCGGTCTTGACAGCTGACGGTTGACGGTTGATTCTGCAACCTGCAGCAGTCTATCGTCGTAAACCGTCAATTTTAGTTGTCTCTCCCTCACACATGTATAATGCAACCCCAACTCAAACAGCTGATCGCTTACCGTCAACCGTCAACCGTCAAGACTAATTCGACCTTTAGTGGTCGGAGTCTACGTTTTCGACAGTTTAGTTGTCTCGGTGCAGTGCAATACAACGTTGCAGTGATTCGTTACAATCGTTTATCCAGTCATTCAATCTAGTACGGGTGGACATATAAGAAATTCAAATAACTGTTTTTTAATCAAGGTATTTCATTTATTTTATTTCTATTGTATAGAAAATTGTATTTTATTTGATGATGATATACCATAAATGACCTCCACGCTAATCCACGCATATGCGACACCTGATCAGAAAATTATTCATTGCGGCCTGAAGGGTTGAGGTCGGGATCGCCTCATTTATTATTTTAATGGACTGCTTCAATTCAATCAAATTCCTTGGACTCGTTTTGTACACCTCTTGCTTGATATCCCCATAAAAAAAAGTCTGGTACAGACAGATGGCCTTGGGGGCCAGCCGAAACTGAAGTTTCTGGACATTTATTTGTTTGGGAATTTTCGTTGGAGGTCTGCCATAACGGGTCTGCCTATGCGTGCAGTTGCTCCATCTCGCTGGAACCAAATCCTATTGAAACGGATACGTCTTCGGCGCAGTTCCGGGAAAAAACTCCTTCAACATCTTTAAAGAATGGTTCCCATTGACAGTTAATGTTACATCGTTTTCTTCAAAGAAGTATAGCCTCACAATGCACCTTGATCATACTGCGCCCCACACAGTGACTCGTTCTGGGTACAGTTCCGTCTCAAGGAGTATTTCTGAATTAGATTCACTCCATATAGGGCAATTTTGCTTGATTACATTGCCGATTAAATCAAAATGGGTCTCGTCAGACATAAACAAGCAATTTATCAAGTTGTTGTCTTCCTCGGTCATTTCAATAATTTTTTGGCAAAATCCTAGGCGAATAGGCAAATCTAGAGGGTTTAATTTGCTTGTAGTTTGGACTTTGTACGGAAAAACGTTTAAGTCATCATGAATTATTCCTAGTAATGACTGTGAGCTAACTCAAATTTGCACCGATAAGTTTCGAGTCGAATCACTTGGATTTGCCTGACCTGACGATGCTACAGCCACGATTTTGTCTTGAAACCGAACATAGGAATCTCGATGGTATAGGCTTCGGCGATGCTTCCAGATTCAGCAAACATGTTAACCCAGTTCATAATAGCCCATCTACTCGGGGGAGTGCCGCCAAACTCCCGCCTAAATTCTCTTTAAACGGATACGAAGGACTGCAAAGCATGGTACCGCTGCACTATTCCAATCCCCCCTTCGGTAACCAAAGCATTCGTGTTAATAAATCTAAATAGTAACCTGCAAAATAAAACCAGTACATAAATTTCAGTCGGGTGAACCGACTTAAACATACTCTCTCCCGAAGTCAACCACTGCGCCCGAGTTCTATTAAAAAACACACATATTCACCCTTGCGTTGAACGAATGAGGGTGGCAAGTGTGTCAATATTCAATAGCAGAGTGCCATTGCGCTAAATATTATCCAATACCCAACTTAATTCCGATTCTAAGTGATTATGGGGAGTTTTCGGGACTATCAGCCCAATATTTATTTGGGAAATACAAAAATGGGCATTGGCGATATTGTTCATTTATTATTACACAGCATTATTGATCAGTACCAAATTTTGTTAAGATCGGTTGTGGTATACGGGAAATATCGAGTCGACCAGCCGGGAAGCCGCCCAGCTTTTGTATGGGATGTACGAAAATGGGCAATGTACAGTAGTTAATCTTGAATTTTTAGGAAAAATATTGCCCAATGCCGAATTTCATTAAGATCGCTTGTAGTTTACGAGAGTTATCGCGTCGATCAACCGATCATCCCCCAAATTTTGTGTGTTTTTGACTAAATTTTGTCTTGGACCAAATGACGTAAAGATTGGATCTGTTTAGCGGGAGATATCTTGCCGTACAACTTATGTTGGTAGGACGTGGCAAAATCACCCTTGTCGTAAGTGCTGACTGCCGTTTGATGAGACGAAGCCTCTAACCTAATTGTATTAACATCGGAAGTGTTTCAGGCGACTTATCGCATTGACAACCAAGTTTTTGTATGGGAAGTACCAGAACGGGCGTGGCAAAACCACTCAGTTTCAATAGAAGAGTGGTAGTTGACTAAATTTTGTCTAGTACCAAATTTCATAAAGATTTGTTCGGTTTTCCAGGAGTTATCTTGCCGAACAACCAACCGGCCGAAAAACTTATGTATGACAGACACCAACATGGGCGTGGTACAATCACACTTGTCTTAATTGGTGACCCGTGTTTGCTGACATGAAGCCTATAGCCTAATTTCATTCTGATCGGAAGTGTTTCATTTCAAAAGTGATTTTTCTCTTGAAGTGCGCCAATAAATGTTAAGATATTGTTCGTCTTCGAAAAATGCTTGCTATTGAATATAATGAATAGACGCGAGCACTTGAAAGCATAGTACTTCGGTTCCATTCCATTTAAGGGAAGTATAGGACCAAAATTAAATTTTCATTGAAAATTAAAAAACGACATCAATTTTATTGGTGCAGTTCATTCAAAAATTACTGCCATTCAGCATTATTAATAAAAAAAAATTGTTTTGTGCTAAACTAGTTAAAACTAATAAAAATAAAGTTAAAGAGTCGGACCCTGGGCGAATCGGCAGCTCTTGGTTTCGAGACGGTGGTGCATTTGCCGCAAATAAATTTCTCAAACAAGGGTTTAGGTGTCTAAAATTTTGTTTGAGCGTAACGAAATTGCTCTTTACGTGTACTTTTCAATATTTCTTACACTGAACGGAAAAGCATCGTCACAGGGATGACAATATTCATCATCCCAACAACTTTTGTCATCGAAAGTGAGCTAATGTACAGTTTCGTTCCCGCTATGAAACCATGTTCATCAACTGCAAATTGTTCGTTACTGTGGTGAAAGTATGGTCGTTGCTGTAATGAATTTGCTTCGTTATTGCAACGAATTAGTTCGTTACTGCAATGATTTTGCTTCACTGTTGCAACGACTAAGTATAGTTCTTTCAATGAATTTAGGTTATTGCTGCAATGAATTTGTTTCATTGCAGCAATGCATAAATATCGTTTCTTTCTTTGTTTATTTGCTTATCCTACACAACAAGATATAAATCTTATAATTACTGTATAGGAATTTACATTGGAGAGATGATAATTTTAATAAAACCTTAAAACTTGAATTTAAAAAAAGGGTAAAATAATAATAATGTAATAATAAAATAAAATATAGTATAAAAATTTTCAATTTGAAATTGAGTACAATCTAATATTAAACATTAAACAAGTAAATATAATACATTTAGATTTAAATAAATTTAGCAAAGAGGAAAACAAATGCAAGAGAATATTTTAATTTTAAATTAAAAATGTTATGACTTAGAAAAAGATTTAGAATATCACAAAAAACGAAAATGAAAAATAAGTAAATTATAAACCAAGCAAATTAAACACTCCGCGAAATGTGATCAAATGAAAGTGCCTTAAAGTGAATAGCGTTGCTGGTATTCTGAATCAATTGCGGTAGTGTGTTCCAAAGAGGTAAAACATTTATGAAAAATTGCCATTCGGATGTAAGTGTTTGATATCGAAAAGGTATCAGCTTATTTAACCTATTAGATCTTGCGAAAACAAGACGACGGAAAAGATAAGGAGGAAGTTTTAGATATATAATCTTATGAATAAGCACAAGAATCTTTATTTTAAACAAATTGTCCAGACAAATTCCATATAATTGTATGGAATATTCAGAAATATGGTCATATTTGCCAATACCATAAACATATCTACATATATTGTTGAATATCATGTTGAGTTTTCGACTGCTGACGGAGTCGGAGTTTGACAAAATGTCACAACCATAAAAAAGAGACGGCATAAGATAGGCCTTAACAAGCATAATTCTTATCGCCAGACGAGAGAAAGTTGTCCACAAAGTTCGTAGTTTATTGTATATAGTGCCTACAATATTATTGACATGATTAGACCAAGTCAGGGTATCATTGAATATTATTCCTAGATTCTTTACGGAAGTAACCAGTTCTATCTTATGCCCATGAATCATTATATTGACGCCAGAGATACGGTTTAATGATTTTCTGTGAACCAAAAGACACTTTGATTTACGTGGATTCAGAGAAAGTCCATTTGCATTTGCCCACTCGTATATAGAGCCTAGATCAGCATTCACTCGGCTAACAGCTTCCCCCAACATATCTAAGGTTTCTAGTGTACAACTGTAGGTAATCTCCGTACATGTGAGATTTGCAGTTAGATATATGTAGGGGTAGATCGTTGATATATGTATATAGAGTATAGCAAAGGTCCGAGTAGTGATCCCTGGGGAACCCCTTTGGTCAGAAAAAGTGGTCTTGAGATTGAGTTTCTAGTATACACGGATTGACTGCGGTTATTAAGGTACGATTGCATTAATCGGATAGATGTTGTTGAAAAATGGAAACAATTGGTCTATATTCTGTCACAGACTTTGGAATAGGAATAATTTTGGAATGTCTCCATTTAGATGGGAAACAACAGGACATTATTATCGAGTTGAACAGATGTGTTATAAACGGTAATATAAATAGCAGGATTATCCTCAAAAATTTTGGGGTTGTGTCATCGCACCCTGTTGCATTCGATCTAACAGATGCAAAGCTTAAAAGCACATCCTCTTGACTAACACTACAGAATTCGAAAGGTTCTCGATCCATAACTAAACCTGTATCTACATCTCGCATTTCATAAAGACCACCAACAGGTGTGACTCTGGGTATATTAACAAACGATTCATTTAATTCATCAGCATTAATGTCATCATCAGAACTAAAAGTATCTCTTCCTAATGCAATTTCCCTGATGGTTTTCCATGTTGCCATTGTACTTACAGAATTAGTGAATTGGTTTGTATAATACTCACATTTTGCCCTTCTAATGGCGAGTTTACTGCTCTTCTAGCTGTTTTAAAATCCTTCCTCAGATCATCCGATTTAAATCGATTCCAGCGCTCGTGAGCCAAATCCCTACATTCTATTAAAGATTTTATGTGTGTGTTAAACCATGGTCTGGGATTTGAGGTAAATATTTTAGTTCTAAATGGGCACAGACATGTCGTATAATTTAACTATGTTGCCTTCAAGAAAATCAACCTGTTCATCCACTGAAACCAAATCACACACTCTAGTCCAATTTATATTTGTATTGTAGTTCAAACTCCTACTATACTATAGAACGATGTGGCCTATAAACGCTCCCTAAAAGAAGGTTTTTATCATTTGCCGATATCTCAGTGAATAAAAACTCTATCTTATCGCCGTCTCCATTCTTTGAAATGAATTTGCAAGGTATACCAATTCTTACGTATATAGCTACACCCAATCCTCGCTCTTTCCGGTCTGATCTAAATATTCTATAACCTTTCAGAGATATTAAACCATCAGGTACAGTTTCATTAAACCAGGTCTCGGAAACGCATATTGCATCGACAAGAGAACTCTCAAACGTTAATCTGAATTCATCAATTTTATTTATATTTATAATTTTATAATTTTTACATCGTTCTTCCAATGAATTTATTTCATTGTTGAAATGAATTTGGTTCATTGAAGGAATTTGTTCATTGTTATAGTCGCGGGGTTGAGTGTTATTGTGACCGTCGAATTCAGGTTCTGCAATTAAAAACAAATAAAAGGAATTTATTAAGATTTCTATTTCAGATACATATGTACATATCTATATCTGTACTTACCATGAACATAAGCTTTACTCTTTTAACATAGAACCGCATCATTGTTTTCTTAAACCATGCAATGCACACTGGTCTAAAATCAAGTTTTTTTTTGGCATAAATTAAAAAAAAATTTAATATTTTTTAAAAAAAGAAGCTGACACTCTGGACGATATAGAAATCATAAACAAAAAGCTTTTCTTGAAATAGAATTTCAATGAGGCGTCATAGAAATCAAGCGTTTTTTCACGAATTTCTCCATAATTTATTCGTTCTCACAGCATGTTTATATTTGCGACTCTAGATTAACGCGGCTCTAGATTAATAAATTTAAAAGTAAATGGGGTAAATGTTATATGATAACTAACGTTCAAGGGTCTTAGAATAATACCATTTTATAAAGAATTAAATTTCTTTATCGTTTGTGTTTGTTATATTGTAGTTTGTTATATATCATTTTTAAATAATAAAATCAAAAAATGCTTATATTTCAAGGAGGAAAAGTTATATTTGTGCATGCTTGTGCAAGAAGCTGTTGATGCAAGATTGCTTGTTAAGGGATCCCCTAACATGTTTTATAAGAGGCGTTTGCAACTTTTCGCAGACAAGGACCCTTACCAATTGCTTAAAAATTAAATTTGAATTAAACATGAAGAACATTCGGTTAGTAATCAGACAGACATTGATCGAATGTAGTTTTAGCAGTTGTGTAATTCGTCTATTTTTTTTGTCGGAAAACCCCAACACAAAAACAAAATGCATATCATTCATTCCATGAGAAAACGCCACAAATCTGACCGAAGGTCTTCCGATTTTCTTCAAATTTTGCGTTTTTAGATTTTTAAAATTGTTAATCATTGTTAAAAATTGTTTTTCATTTTTCAAAAAGTTAAAAAAATGGAAAAAGTAGTGAACTTTGAAGAGCCACATTTCCATAAGTGGACCGAATTTTTCAAAGATTTAAAATGTTTCTGAAAGCTGTTTTTGTCTATTTTATGATTTGCAGTTTAAAAGTTACCACATAAAAAAAAAATTGTATGCAAATGCAGTTTTAAAGTGCATTTTGCAGTGCGTTTTCCCCCTTCGATTTTCAAAAAAAAACATTTTTGTAAAATTTAGAATAGTATTTATTAAATAAATGTTCTCTTTTTCTGGGACAAAGAATTTTTCTATTTTTTAAAAAAAAACGTGAAATATTTCATATAAAAAGTTGTTATTTTTTAGTTTTTAAATAAAAAAACAAAAAGTTAATAATAAGAGAACTACCGGTCTAAATAATGAGCTTTTTCAGAAATAATGTTTTTTATTTTTAATTATATTTATGAAAAAGAATCTAAAGAATCTAAAATCTAAAGATTTGTTTATAAAAAACATACAATTTTATAAATATTTTGTTTTGTTATATATAATGTTTACAAAAATATTTAGATAATAAGTTGATTTTATTTGATAAATGCAAAATTAAAATAATTATTTGTTGTTAAATTTCATAATTGTAGGTTTTAACTGTTTGTACATATCATTCGTACAAACATTTTTGTACATATCGAGTCATCTCGCTCCAACTAATAGTTTGATTCGATTTTTGCTACTTTTGCTTGTCACAGAATTGTATACACATATGTACAAATGTGTACATAGGTGTGTATACACGCTGAACACAATACATGATGAAATAGGGAAGAAGTATTTCATCATCCAATTCTAGTAGCATGTAGTTTCCTAGGAATAAGTATTTGGCATCAAAAAGCAAGCCTACTTACAAAAAAATCAAAAGAAAAACAATTTTTTTTCTGTACATTAGAATTTTTTGCAAAGTGCATCCAAAAATAGCATTTATATTACAAGTAATTGCATTCGCATTATTCTCAATCAGCATTATTTTAGAAAAACACACTTTAAATGACAACAGTACCTTACAGTAACTTTTTAAATAATAGTAATGCGACAAAAACTGTTTAAAATATAGCAATTCAAAGTTACATACCAAATAAATTTCTTTCATATTTTGTACAAACATTTTCAAAATCCCAAAAAAAATTTAAATTTTATTTTTTTTTATATGAAAAATCAAGTAAGTCGTTTTTTAAAAAATCATTACAAATAGTAAGCTGCCTTGTCCCAAAAAAAGATTACTTGTCTTTTTTATAAAAAATTCTGAATTTTGCAATGATGTTAAATTTTTTTAAATCCTAGGGGGAAAAAGAAGTGGAAAATGCATTCAAAAAGTGCAGTTGCTATAAAAATGCATTTCTGAAATCAAGCCCTCATTTTTAGAGTACGAATTCTACAAATAGACAACCGTATCATTCAGAAACTTTTTAAATTTTTGAAATAGTCCATCTACTTAAAAAAATATAGCTCTCCAAACTTCACAACTTTTTTAATTTTTTTAAATCGCGAGTTTTTATAATTTCAAATATCTGATAATGGGATTCTCTTAATGGCTCCATAGAATCTCTCTGTTGTCAATATAAACAAAATCGGAGGATGTGAATTCAGAAAATCACTTATTTTCAACTTTCTTTCCTGGAACGAATGATATGTATTTATTTTCTTGTCTTTATTTTTTTTTTGAGTTTATAAAATAAAATAATTTATTTTTGCCTTGATATTTTTAAGTTTTACAACGAAACTCGATGTACAATCCCATCTAGTTGTGATTGGTATAACAGTGTTTCGAAAAAAATTGTTGCTGGAGTTGAATTTCACTTTTCAATAGGTCACATGTTTTTTAAGTGTTTTATTGCGTTCATTCCTCTAAAATATTTGTGATTTTGAATTTAGATTTTAATAATGGAAATTGGGCTTGTAATAGGAAAACAATTTGGAAGGTGTTCCAGATATTTATTGGGACTTTTCCAGTGTTTTTATTATGTGTTTAAAGTGGTGTGATATTTTGTAAAAACCTAACCTTAAAGTTCTTGTGTTCGGTGGATGTTCAATCAATATAAATATTAGCTAGTATGCGAAGTTATCAATGCTTCTTAAAGTGCCCTTAATATAATATACGATTATCTTTTTGGTAGTTATTGTGCATTTTCCCAAAAATTTCGTCTCAGGCAATAAAACTGTTGTTTTTAATACATATATGGATTCTTCGGATCCACTTTTGTCTAATTTATATATCTCTAAAGGAAAATGTCAGAACAAACAAAATTCACTTCCACCAGAAGTAATAAATCTTTTAAAACCATCAGCCATCCAATTAGAAGCATGGTCAACAAATATTGGTTTATATTTATATGACGAGGATAGTGCCCCTGATTCTGTCGAAGAATTGGAACTAGAAAAAGACTGATATAAATAGTTCTTCAGTAAAACAGTGTTTAATAGAAGTTTTGAACAAACCCAAAAAAATTTATTTATTTTGTATTGGAAAAAATTCCGTCCTCTAAATTCCAAAACTTGAAGCTAAAAATCCAATAAACCCCAAATTCGTTCTATATGTTGATCTATTTGTTTGGAAAATCGCCATTAAAAGAATTGACCATTGAAGTATGATTACGGAACAAATATTTCAAAGTTCATGCACTTTAATCTTAAACAACGCCATCTATTGCAAATAAATAAAACTATAAATTCAAATTAAATAAAATTGTTGCAGGAACGAAAAGTAAGTTGTTGCAGCAACGAAATGGAAAATTCTCAAAGAAATCATGGTTGAAATTTTTCGTTGCAGCGGGTACTAAATTTTCGGATATACGACACTTTTCGCTATAGCTCCGTAAAAACATTAACGAAAACGTTTCATCCATGTGACGAAGCGTTTTTTTGTCAGTGTATGCCTATAGATCTTGGTCGACTATGGGTCCGCTACTGGAATAAGGGAAATATTTAAATAGCCACTACAAAATCCATCTAAAAGGTCGCATAGCCTAATATGTTTCAAGGGTATTGGAACAAGACAATCGTAGGACGAATGATTCTTATATTACAGTATTGTAGAAAACAGAAATTAAAACAAAATTTGGTTTTGTTATTTCTTTACGTAAATAAAGTTATCTACTTTAAAAGATTCTAGAACGAAATCAAGACATTATTACTTCCGAAATATTGATCTCAGCGGTTTGAGAATCATAAACTGCAAAGGCTTCCTCTACAATTTCTAACCTACTTATCAATGCGCCCTCGTACCTCTCAGCTAAATGAAATAGTCTTTATCGCTGTCGTTTTAGTAGTTTCGCTTAGTTTTAATATTCATTAGTTTTGTTTGCAAATATAATATTTATAAGGTTTGCGTGATTTGGTGCCTTAAACCGGAATTTCAGTTTTATATTCTTTCAATTGGTTGTATTCTTGTATTTCGTTTTAAAATAAGCTAAATCTGTGATTTTTCCTCTCTAGTTTCAGACTTTGGACAAAGTTTTTGTTTGCTTGTCGGCGTTTTCTTGGATTGTGGTAAAATACCAAAAAAATTTTATCGGATTCTTAAAGAAAGGAATCTTTTTAAAATGGAAATAGTTTTATTGCTTTTAATTTGATGTTTCGTTGTGTGCAAAATAAATGTTTATGCATTTATGGCGAATGTTTTAATTTACAAGTCTTTTACATTTAACTAAATGAGGAATGCGAATAAAAGGGGTTGTTAATGTCAAAAATTAAGATATTTATTTCAATGATTTAAGGTGAGAAATATTTAGGTGCCCTGCAGAAAAATAAATTGTATAACAGTGAATTTTCTTTATTTAATTTTTTAGTTATGCCACAAATAAAACTTTTTAAAATTCTCTTACTATTGTAGAAACTGACAGATTTTAGGCAAATAGTCGGAGAACAAACCAATTTGATACGATACATCTAACAGTAGCCTAAATTTTGCGACCAATTTTGCTCGCTTTTACATTTTATAATTCTAACCGATCAAAATTCAAATCTAAGTTCTGAATAATTACGAATGGAATTACTACACGCTGAAAAACAACTACACCCGTCCATTTTGCAGGAGCCGTGTATGTTAGGGTGGGTCAATTTTTTTTGTTGACCAAGAGTATAACATAAATGTAATCTACGGCAAATTTTATGAAAATGTTCCCAAGAAACCATGGTTCTAAAATCAAAATCGAGCCCGCGATTTTTCACTTGAAAATTTCTATACACATTTCAAAAATTTCTATAAGCCATTCTTTTGAAACTTGATACTGTTCGATTTCGATGAAATTTCACATATATCGTTGTCGTTGCTGCCTTTATAAGGACGTTTATTGTAGGTCGAAACTCCGCAAAGTTCATGGTTTATAGCTGTGTAATGATCATCAGCTGCAGAATTTTTGTGAAGAGATACCTGTGTTAATGTTAGAATAACTTTTGAATGCGGTATTAGATTTGCCATTTGTATTTCTTTGTATTGTATTTTAGGTTAAAACCTATCAGGCGATACCTTGATCGCTACAATCTGATATCGCATTCAAAAGTTATTCTAACATTACCCAAAAATGCTGCAGATAACCAAATTTAGACAGCTATAAAACATGAACCGTGGAGAGTTTCGACCTAAAACAAACGTAATTGTAGCGGTAGCAACGAGTAGAGTACATATATGTGTGACATTTCATCGAAATCGAAGAGTATATTGTTTCAAAAGTATGGATTTTTGGTTCGAATTTGTGTATTATTTTCAAGAGAAAAATCAGGGGCTTGATTTTGGTTTTAGACCCATGGATTCTTGAGAACATTTTCATAGAATTTGCCGCAGATTATGTTTCTGATATACTCTTTGTCAAGTTTTTTGGTCCCATACAAATTAACCCACCCTAATGTATATATTTGCAACATTGGTTTTCTGAATTGAATATCTGCTGCTTTTTTTGTTACTTTGTTGTCTGTCACATTTTTGTTTTCAGCAGCTTTCAACAAACAAAGCCACATTTGGGTCAGAAAAACATTTATTATAACATATTAATCATTGTGTCTGCAACATGTAACATTGAATAACAAACACAATGTATTTAGACACAAGTATACTCTATTTGCCACAAGCCACAAACACGTTATATTTGCATCCAAATACTCTCACAGAAAAATTCGGTTGGGACAGCCGAATTAGCCGTAACCGAATTAAGAGGTTGTCACAACCGAATTAGAGGTTGGCACAACCTCATCAGAGGTGGACAGAATCTCATCAGAGGTTGACACAACTGCATTAGAGATTGATATAACATCATTAGAGGTTGACACAACCTAATTGGAGGTTGACACAACCTCATTGGAGGTTGACACAACCTCATTGGAGGTTGACACAACCTCATTAAAGGTTGACACAACCTCATTAAAGGTTGACACAACCTCATTAGAGGTTGACACAACCTCATTACAGGTTGACACAACCTCATTACAGGTTGACACAACCTAATTAGAGGTTATCACAGCCGAATTAGAGGTTAGCACAACCTCATTAGAGGTTGTCACAGCCAAATAAGAGGTTGTCGCAGCCGAATTAGAGGTTGTTGTTACGACCGAATTTAGATATTGTCATAAATGAATTATTAAACTTGTTTTATTATTAAGTGATGATTTATTTTCTTGTATTTTTATAAACGAATTAAAAAGCGAGAAAATAAAGTCATATATATGGGGTAATCTATATAAGAAGAATAATTACTTTGATTTACATGCCGCTTCCAACCTTTATTGAAGTCCCGGCCATCATGGGACACCGCACTAATTCTGACGTTTTGTATCGGTTGTTATAGGTCCAAAGCCGTTTTGTATCCGGACTACCGCATATACATATATCTGCTGTTGATATCTGCTTAAATAACATCTTCAAAATAAGACGGTTTAATACAAAATATATTTTACTTACCTTTTTAAAATAATATTTGATTATAAAATTTTAAACGTCAGATTTTAAATACATAGAATTATGTTGTGGTAACCGAATTGAAAATGAATTCGGTTGTACCTACAGAATTCATGAGCAATCCGGTTACAGCAACCGAATTGACGCCAAATTCGGTCGTTGCAACCGAATTAAGGCTAGATTCGGTTATTGCGACCGAATTTAACCAAATTCGATAGTTACTACCAAATTGATGTCAAATTCTGTTACTACAACCGAATTGAGGTTGGTTAAGGCCAGATTCGGTTACCCCAACCGAATTGGGTACCAATTTCGGTTGTTGCATTCGAATTAATTTGAAATTCGGTTGTTTCAACCGAAATTTTAAAAAATTTAGTTGACTGAGCGAATATTATTGAAGATTCAGTTGTCGCAACCGAATCAATTATGAAACGAGGTTGCTTCAACCGAATTTCGGTCGTGGGGACTAGATTCGGTCGCAACAACCTCAATTTGGCTGTGGCAACCTCAATTCGGTTGTGGCAACCTCAGTTCGGTGGCAACAGCCGAATTTTTGGTTGCTACGACCTCTTTTCAAACAATTATTTCTCTGAGTGCAACAACAAAAATACCGATATTTCAGCGTGTAGAGAACTTTTAAAGCGACATCAAATATTATTAACAAAATATCGAATTTGTATTTGATTCTTCATAAAAAAGCAAATTCGCAAATTCAAAAACAAATATTCGAATGTTCCTTTTGAAGTCATCACATGTCCAAAACAGTATTTAAATTTAAATTTTTGTATTACCCAAAATTTTCAATCAATGGACACAAGAAACTACAAATGTGTCGAAAATCCCCATTTTTGTTAGAACCAAAGGTACACCCAGCGAAATAATTATAAAGGCAATATATTTTTTCTCGGTACTCTCAATGCACTGCGTTTTTGGTGTAGAATTTTAATGCATTTATGAAGCATTAGGTATATTATGTTATAGAATGTAACCATTCGATCTCTTTTACAAGTTAAATGAAAAGTGACGTTGTTTTTTCTGTTTCTGGTGCGAAATATGTATAAAGGCAACATGGAAAAGAACCCGTATTCGAACAGTAGTAATTACGAATTTAAACAGATGTGAGTTTTCTTTGGTTGTTATTTTATTGTTTTAAAATTAACTTAGGTCAAATTGAAAAAGGATACCTGGTGGAAAGTAGCTAAGTAAAGAAGAAAGGGGAACATTTTAAGATTATCATGATGAAGGGCTGTCCAATCGGGAAATTCCGAGGCGATTGAAAAGATGTAGCTGTGTCATTGACTATTTTATAAAATAGGATGGTCAATATAGAAACACTATACGACCAGGAAGGACACCGCTCATAAGCGAAAGTGCCAAAATAGAGATCAAAAGGGTTGCTGTTACAGAAAACTTCGGTGATAAGGAAATTATTGCTGAATTGAACTTGGGAGCGGGGTTCGGTCGTGTTCAACAAATAATGAAACACGACCTGAAACTGTCATATGGGAAAAGTATGCAAAACTTGGTCTCAAACCAAGCCATGAATTATTCAGATTTAAATTCGCTGAAATATACAAATTTTGGATGAGGAGTGATATTTGCCGATGGAAAAAATTAAATTTGGATGAACCTGATGGAGCGAACAAATACTTGCGTTCCAGAGCTTTTTCCAAAATTATGAGTCAGCGGCGAAATTTTGGCGGTGGGTCCCTTACGGTTTGGGCAGGTATGAGTTAAAGAGGAACCACTCCAATATGCCTCATTTTCACAAAAATGGACTCCGTGTATTATATTCGACTATTGGATGTCGTCTTAGTTAGTTCGGGAGAGGAAATTTGTGTCCCAGAATTTATCATCCAGCAGGGCAACGCAGCAGTACATCGGTCTACGAAAATTACAATGTTTCTGGAGTCCAGAAATAATAACAACTCTTGACTGGACTGCACTTAGTTCTGATCTTTATCCGATAGAGAAGCGCTAGTCCATTTTACCTACCCAAGTTTACCACCCCGGGGCGCCAGTTGAAGAATGTCAAGGATCGAAGAGTAGCAATTCAAGAAAGTGGGAGATAACTGATCCTGCGCATTTTCCTTCGTTGATAATATCAATGCTAAGACGCTTAGTGGAAGTTATATGCATTAATGGAGATCATACGTCTTACGAAACTTGTTAAAATACTTAAATAAACCTTTGGCCTTTCGCGCTAGTAATTAGTTCATTTTTGTTGATTCACCTTGAAGAGATTATATTCAAAGTATTTTTGGTGAAAAGTATTTTATTTTGAAAGGCTTGAAAATTGAAAACTTGAAAATTCATCTCAACATTTGGAAAAAAAAACAAAAAATGGTGTTGCCTTTATATTTATTTCGCTGAGTGTAGTAAAGCTGTATATCATTGCTAAAAATAAGGAAACTAACTAACAAAAAGTTGTGAGAGGTTTGAGAGATGGTTTTTGTATGATAAAACGTTTTAGGCCTTGCATAAGTGTGTAATAAAATTGAAAATAGGAGTTCAAAATATATAACATTTTCTAAAGGGAAAAAGTATTCACAAAATTAAATCATCTGTAATAACTGCATTTAATTGGTATATCACCCTAAGTGATGAGTGGCATTCTTTCACCGTCCGGGACGTACCAAACATGGCTTCCAGGGATTTTATGGCAGCCTTGCTATCTGCAGTGACTGTTGCTTTTGCTTTAAAACAATTTACTTGGACCATAGCAGTCATTGGGAGTTATCTGCGAATGTCTGTTACTGTCGGCTACGATTAATGTATTTGTCGCAGTCGTAGTCGTAGGGAACCAAATCATTTTGTGTGTATGCTGCTTCACTTCGTTTTGCCCAAATCATTTTTAATAATAAGGCATTTTAAAAATAAATGTAGTTAGTAGGTTTAATCTCCGATTCTACATGTTTTTGTTTTAATTGACCAGAAAGTAATAGTTCAAAACACAATTTTACTGTTTACAAAAATTCGCATTCGACATACCCGAAGTCGTGGCATATGGCTACATTTATGTACAATTTGTAATCGAATAACAGCTTAAGCAATTATTCTCCTGTAAAATAAAAATAAATAAATGGCGAAGGAATTGGGGAGAGCTTCTCACAATCAGTGAGCTGCGCGGTTTCTAGTTGTATACTCACAGATTGGGACTACAGTTTTTACACCGATTGTCGCCATAACTATGTGGGTGACCGCCGCCGAAAGAGCCAGAGCAGGGATAATACCCAGAATCTCATGTACAAGAGGCTCGCACCCTACCCATTGCACCATTTAGCCGTTTTGTTAATTTAGCAATTTTCTTATTTTGGCGATTTTATAGAAAATCATTCTATACGAATTGAGCCATTAGAAACCGCCAAAAAATAGTTATTTTTTCGATTCAACGCTCCGTTTCCGAGGTATAGAAATTGTTTCGAATTTTTTCATATGTTCCATCAAAAATGGGGATGGATTAGCCAGGGTAACCCATTTCCCAGGAAATACGAACCCTGGTTACAAATAATAATAATTTTGATTATATTTAATTATAAAATAGACAATTTGAATAAAAAAAAATATTTTTGTTTTTTTATACAATTCATAAATTCATGGCATCACCAAATGGTTGTGACACTTGTGACTCAAGTAATTTGTTGAGTATACCAATACATTATTTGATACAACCGAATTAGTTTTTAAATTTTTAGTTGATCCAGCAACTAGAATATTCACCACTAAAGGATAATTTGATTGCTAGAACTAAAACTCGATTGACAGATCACATTTATTTCTTGTTGTTGTGGGTTCAACTAAATATTTCAGTTCTTGCTACCAAATCTGAATTATAAATCAATTGATATGCACAACATTTGGTGATACGGAACACAATTATTGGTAATATAGTTGTGACAACGAATATCTTCTCTGTGTGCAGAACATTTTCATATTAAATGACACGTATATGACAATGACCGGGTATTTAAATTCCGTTTAAATGGAAAATTTCTAACTGAGTGTTTTCGTTCAATTTGCATAAAAAAAGATACATTTGAATTCAAATAAGCAAAGCAAATAAGAAATACAAAATTTTGGAAAAATAAATTTTAATTTTAATTGAACAGATTCAGACAGTTTATACTGTGTTTTCTATTTTTCATTAAAAATTTCATTTGCATTAAAAATTGTTTGTATATTTTCTTTGAAAAAATTAAAACGAAAAGCTTTTACAATTGACTTTTAAAAATCGAAGCACGAACTCACACGCACTGGTGCCGAATTTTTGAAAGTTGTGTTTATATAACGCAACATTTCTTATTGCACTTTATGTTCTACTTTCGGTTTGGCCCAACCATATGGTAGTGTAAGCAGTTCCTAAAATAACACTATACGAAAGACCGGATGAATGTGAATACTCGTACAAACTGCGGTGGCTTAACGGGCTAAAACCCTGCTGAAAGTGATGCTTCACGAACATCGAAACTAGCGTCCAGCGATTGTAAGTTCGAGTTCCACCCGCGGAATTTAAATATTTTTCACTAACCGGGAAAAACATATTCTGTTAGCTTAAAAAGAATTAAATTATTTATATATTTGTTACTGGTAATAAGGAGATAAACGAAACTTAAATGTTCTTCACTTGGATGAAGAGTAATCAAAAAAGCCGGCAAATAAACGTGGATTTGATTGTTTCTAAAATAAATTTTTGTTATTTTATATGTACACGCTGAAAAAAAGGCCTCTGTAACATATTCTCCCAAACATATTCTGCAGGAACCATGTATATGTTTGAAACACAGTTCAAACAATTATATATTTGCCAGTCCCAAACTAAGGTGTATATAAATGCAAGGCTCCAAATCCGGCTTAAAGCAATTGGTCTCTTGAGCAAAATTTCTCGGAATCACCTATAGATTACGTTTTTGCTATACGCTTCACCAAAAAAAATCGTTCAATATATTTTGCGCCGCCCTAATGTATATCCATATTTATAAATAATTACTACAAAAAATTTAAATATTTAAATAATCCTTTTTACATTTACTTGCATTGAAGCATTACTTTTTTATTGAATGAAAATCTCATGCTGTTTCGCTTCTCATTCCTTTGTTGTTTCCCACGTTTTTATTTGCGGAAGGTTTCAGCTATCGGAGTTTGGTTTCAGCTATCGGCGTGTTAGTAGAGATATTAGGAATTTTTTGTCGAAAAATAGCCTAAAATTAACTTTTAACTAATAAATTCTGAATTTTCTTTGATTTTTTTTCGAGATTTTTTTTACAGATTATCAAAGTTCAGATAATTTCCAACAACTTTTATTACAACCAAGTTTTTTGTTTTCGAACTCCTTTTTGTAGGAAAATCGATCTGAAACAATCAACATTTTCAAGGTTTCAACAAAAAAACACTAATTTTAGAGATTCTGAAAGGTGATAAAAATACCTTTGTGGGGCTCCAAATCCGACTTAGAGCTATGGTCTCTTGAGCAAAATTTCTCAGAATCACCTATAGATTACATGTTTGCTATACGCTTCATCAAAAAAAAATCGTTCCATACAATTTGACCCGCCATAATGTATATCCATATTTATAAATAATTACTGCAAAAAATTAAAATATTTAAATAACCCTTTTTACAGTTACTTGCATTGAAGCATTACTTTTTTATTGAATGAGAATCTGATGCTCATTTGCTTCTCATTTCTTTGTTGTCTCTCACGTTTTTATTTGCGGAAGGTTTCAGCTATCGGCGTTTGTTATCACTATGCGTTGGTACACAAACAATATGTTTATATACAAATCTGGTTCATGCAAGCTAAATGTGGTTTAGTTACTTGGGTTTTTTAATTATACTTATTTCACAACTGGTCAAAAAGGGCTTCACGATGTTGCCCTTTCCAGTTTCTTTCCTCAAAAACGTTTGTCACTTTGGTAGAATACATACATATATACGAAAACCATTCACAAAACCCAAAGTAACATCACAAACCATTTAACCGTCCGAGACTTCTTTTATTCTTTTTTCGCTGAACAAGCGCTTTTGATATCCTCTGTTCGATGAACCATTGACGACTGAAGTATGAAGCCACTTCTAATAATAAAAAAATACTAATAAATATTATTCCTAGATTTATAATACGATTTATGAATGATGATGACATGAACATATATCAATACATCAGCCAAAATTAGAAACACTGACTTCATCTGCAATTTATTCGCATATTCTGGAATATTTATGAATCACTCATTGAGAGAATAATGCTAAAATACAGATACATACTTACAAGATATACACAAGCGTTGCCCCCCTTTTATTCTCTTGCTCCCTCGACAGCATAAACAGTGAAACAACCACGGCTGTATTTGTATCAGAAACACAGATATATTTGGGTCACAAACACATATGTCATAAAATATTATTATTAATTATTATTATTAACATATATTATTAATTTAAGACATAATTCTTGTTTTCCCGAAATATTACAGCCTGAGGGTTTGAAGAAACAACTAATCGACATCATGGTTGAAAATTTCAAAGAGGATATAATGTAGTGGCTAATGAGCGATAGGCGAATTGAAAAACTTGACTATAAATTGTATTTTATTAGAGACGGATGACTTTGAAAGGAAAGTTATTTACTAAAATAGAATAGAATTTACTAAATGTAGACTTATATTAGTAAAATTAATGATAATGAATAATATAAGTCTATATACATTGATACCAATAAATACAACAACTGCCGCAAATCTTTACCGATCACAATGAAATTGTCAGTGACTATTATTTGCCCAAGCTTAGTTTGGGATTGAATGTAGACATTGTGTGCCAGTCTGTTCTGGTACCTGCCATACAAATCGAAGCGTTTATTACAAAATAATGTTTCTTCTAAAACTCCTTTCTAGCTCCTTGGTTAATTTAACTTCAACTAATACATTGTTTAATAATCTGCAAATGTCTACTAACTAGAGGCTTCATTTTATCAAAAGCCAGTCAACTACTAAAACAAGTATGAATTTGCCACGACCAGTCGACAAAATTTGGTTCTGTTAAAAGTTTTGTCAAACCCCACATTTAACTACACGCTGAAAAATCTCTCGTATTTTGTTGTTTGGATGCAAATGTAAAGTGTGTTTGGAGCTTGTCGCAAATATAATATACTTGTGTCCAAACATATTGCGTTTGCTGTTCAATATTACATGTTTGAGACACAATGATTAATATATTATAAAATATGGGATTGCGACCGAAATATGCTGTGTTTGAGATGCAAATGCAGCTTTGTTTGTTGCACTGTGTATGCTCTCTCGAGAGCACGAGAATAAAAGAGCGACAACGAGAGAGTGGACCTTGTAAGTGTGGATCTATAGTCATAAATATTCCTGAATGGGCGTGTGTATTGCACACGAAGTCAGTGTTTATTATGTTGCCTGATGCTTTGCATTTTTGTTTCATGTAGTCAGTCGTCAATGGTTCATCGGACGGAGGATATCAAAAGCGCTTGATCAGTGAAAAATCAATAAGCGAAGGCTCGGACGGTTAAATGGATTTTGATTTGGTTTTTGTGTGTGTGTTTTGTATATATATGTATGTGTGCTACCAAAGTGAGAAACGATTTTGAGGAAAGGGCAACAACATGAAGCGTTTTGTCTATCCGAGCCCTTACTGAGAAAATCGGAACGGCGGATCATTTGGGAAAATAGTATAATAAAAATAAACACAATTCACGCTTGGATTGTTGCATGGACTAGAATTGTATATAAATATATTGTTTGTGTACCAACGCATAGTGATATCCAATGCATAGCTGAAACCTTCTGAAAATGAAAACGTGAGAGACAATAAAGTAATGAGAATCAAAAGGACAGCAGGTTGTCATTTGCGTTATAAATCTTTGAACCTTTTGCAGTTATTAGTTATTAATGTGGATTTCTATTGATAAAATTAATTATAATAAATAATACGTATATATTGAAATCATTGAATAATTCTTTTTTAAACATTATTATGTTTGGAAGGAAATACGCATATGTTTCCAAGTAAGTATATGCAGGTTTGGAGGAAACACGCGAAACTAGAACGCATATGTTTCCACGTAAAAGCATGCATGTTTGCCAATAATCATGATACTGCTTACATATAGAAACTTGCAAACATTTGAATGTTTGAAGTGTGTTCCAAACATATACATGATTCCTGCACAATATGTTTGGAAGAAAATGTTAGAGAGGCCGTGATTTTGCAGCGTGTACAAATTGACAATTTTGCCACGCCGTCTTTGTACCTCCCATACAAAAGTTTGGCGGCAGTCTGGTTGATTGACGAAATATCCCGTTAATTACAACCAATCGTAGTGAAATTTGTTACTGGGCAATAGTTTGTCAGAAGCTACTTTGTAATAAAAAAGAGGCGACTTTGGCGCACCCGTTTGTGTACCTCCAATACAAAAAAGCAGCCAACTGCTCGGTTGATAAATTCGATGTCACACGTAAACCAAAAACCGATCTTAATGAAAATTGATGCTAGCCAGTTTTTGTCAAAAGCTTCTTTGAAATAAAAACGTACTACTTTTTCATGCTCATTTTTTTTACCTCCTTCCCTAAATCCTAAAAAAATACAACAGATCCAAATTAATTATTTTTGGAAACGTCAATCTGCTTTTGAATGTGAACAAATTTACCAAGCACGGGTTGGCTTCAAAAACTATGCAACTTTATAATGAAGCACTATGGAGCGAGGGCATGTTTAAGTCAGTTCACCTGACTGAAATGTCTGTACTGGTTTTACTTTTGATTTTTTTTGTTTAAAATTAGTGGGCTTTCTGGAAATTTTTCTTCAGAATCACAACCGACATGAATAAATTTTCTGCATATGGAAATACATTAGAGTGTGACGTACTTGAATTCGCATATAGTGTTTCAACTGTAATTGTGAATTCTTTGCAAAATTTGCATGATATCAGTGCCACATGAGTTGACCTAATGATCTAATGATTTTGAATACTATATCTGCACATCTAAAAAGTTTGTTTTAGTTTTTGTAACAGAAACTGTGAATTATTGTGCATTTATTAAGGGGGTTAAACTCAAAAGAATCAAAAATGTAACATTACCATTATGTGAAGATTGGTTGAGTTAAATAGATTATTATTAATAGATCTGAATAACTGACGTAGTCGTCGCTCTAACAGTCTTTCGGAAATTAAAATGTATTAAAAAAAAATTACATGAGGTGTCAGGGGACACCCGGTTGGATCGAAGTTTCTCGCGCTGTATATTATGTACTAGTGTGTTCCAACACGCCTAGGGCGCACGTTGTAAAATACGATAAATTAAATGGATCTTTCAGAAAATATACTTTTTTTGTAAAATGAAAAGCTTTTTTTAAGAAAATTTTTTTTTCCAATTGAGTTTATATTATTCCCTCTTTCAATTGTTATATTTTTAATAATTGTTAGGTTCAAGATCAATATCTATTAAAAAGTACTTTTTATATGAAAAAGTACATTTTAATAGAAATATTAAAAAAGAAAATTGTTTTTTATATAATGTATTTTTTTTTTAAGGCAAAGGTAAATTTTTAACGAGAGGTACTTCTGTTATTAAAAGCTAATTGTGGGGCTTAAAAGCAAAGGGGTACAAGTGCAATAAAGTTGTTTCAGAGTAATTAAGCCGCAAACTTTTTTTGGTTCTGTTAATTTCATACATAATATTTTGGCTTAGCAATGCATACAGTTTTTTTAATCAACTATTAAAGTGACCCATTCAATATCAGATTGATAATAAATCCGTAATTAATAAAGACAAAATCTGGTTTTCTTTTTGGAGGTCGGTAAATTGTACCCCTTTGGCAGTACGGAAAACTTAAAATCTTTTTATTCCATATTTTATTTTATTTTATTTTATTTTATTTGTTTTAAAAAATAGTACTTTTAATAGAACCAGCGATGTATTTTTTATTTAGAATAGTGTATAGATAAAAGATTATAAAAAACTATGTACAGGTAAGTTTCATAGTAGTTAAGTTAATCCTCGTATTCAGACGAAATATCGTCATCTATGGGGTCGTTGACGTCTTCTTGTAGAGCCTTTCGTTTTCTATTACCCTGTTCTTGCGGTAGATTTTTAAAAAACGGTTGGTGTACATTGAACATTGAACTTTTGTCTAACTAAGCTAACCCAATCATCGGGCATATATACGACTCCAGCTGCCCTTTTCTTCTTTTCTATCATACCAAAATCTTGGTCACATTCCATGTAGGAATGACCAGATATTATAAACTTATGGTCTATAGTTTCTATTGGAGTAAAGCGAACTATATAACTCCAAAGTTTCAGGATATTTTTATTTTTGTTTTGTCCGGCACAGTTGTCACTGAAGGCTAAGACGTGCTTGATAGTTGAAGGCAATGAAGTTAAAAATTTTAAAATTCAGGATGCGAACTCTTGAGACCCTTTTGAACCTTCAGCCTCATGCCAAATATATATATGTGCTTCGCCTGTACATAAGTTATGAATTCCAAAATTGTAAGTCCAGAGCTGTCTCAAATAATATACTTTGCTGCATGTGACCATAGGTGTTGGAAGGGTTTTCTGTAAATCGAAGCAAATCGAGATATGTGTCGATGGATTGTGATTTTTGGCTTCCTCCTTGGCATGTCTTGCTGCCTCAGCTTTTCTGAGGTGGATTTCTTTAACCACTTTAGATTGCAGATTCCCAGCCTCAATTTCGTGTTGCAGCTTGTCATAAATACCACAAGTATCTGAGGATGGCTTATGAAACGATGGGTTAAACTGGGTATTAAATATCTTCCTGTAAGTACATTCCTTTACCGGCGGTCTATTTTCGTCTCCGCACATTTCTTTGTACAGCTCGTACATTTTTCTTATGCTTATATTGGAGTTCAGGTATTTCCTGGTAAGATTTTGCTCCCGAGTGTAGTCTTGGAAAACTGTTAATATGATTGTGCCTACCTCTACGGTCAGGCGGCAAAATACCGTTCTCGCTCTTCCTTCTGGCTACATTGATAAAACGATTATTGCTCAAATCTAATGTTTTCAGGAAAAATTCCTTGCAAACTCTATGAGCTCGAAGTGTTATAAATGTACCAAAGCTTTTTTTACCATTGGATTTGTTCCCTATTTTCGGTGTTTGTATTTTAATGCAAGAAGCAATAAAAGATGTCTGAAGGTCCCAAGATTCTAAACCCCAAAATTCATCGAATACACTTTTTCTTTCTATTTCAGAAAATGTATTGCTGCATTTATACCGGCAAGTGTGATGGTAGGGTGGGATACTCCGGGCTTCACGAATCTTATTGCCGTATCCAACATACTGCTGTCCGGCGTCTCTCAAAGCCTTGCTAGCCTTCTTTTCCATTTTAAAGGTTTTGGTAACATTTTTTTTGACCTTTCTGTAATACGTGTGGGGGGGGGGGGGGTACCTGGACGTTGTCTGCAAACATTTGTCTCCGAGTCCTCGTCTGACTCTGATGGGAAATACTGCTCATCAGAACCTGAACTCCAGTCATCAAAATCGGATTCCGAATCTATAAAACAAAGTATTATTTAGGTTATGTACCGATTATATATTAACTAAATTGCATTTGATAACAATGATACTACTTTATTATAGCTTACCCATCACTAACGTTGGTGCCCTACACACTAGTATTCTGCTTGTTTGTACAGGAAAAAAAATTACATAAAATATTGCAAAAGTGTAACAATTTAAAATAATATGCTTAAACAAACAACTCCGCAACGGCAAGTAATAGAATATTTTATATCCGGCACGTTAAAATGCAAGCCTACTTTAATATAAAAAAACATGTGATTACCGCGCTCTTTATGCCGCATTCACAGTGCCCCAAAAAGCACAGTGCATCCAAAAAGCACTTGTAACCCTTTGGCACGAAACAGATCATTGATTTTAGTTCGTAGTAAAACTTTTGGACAATAGAGTTAGTTCAGTTCGAGCTCATCATACAGCTCTGAATTTTTGTTGAGTGATAGATATTAGTTTTAAGTGATGGTTGCTGCATCTAACTCATTTTTTTTAGTTTTGCCACTTGTACCCCTTTGCTTTTAAGCCCCACAATTGTTTTCATTAAGAAAAGGTACTATTTTTAAGAAGAAGTACTTTCTGTAAGGAAAAGCCATAAGAGTATGAATTTTTTCTACAAAGAAGTACTTTTTTAAGAACAGTTACTTTTTAAAGAAGTGGTACTCTTTTTAGGAAAAGGTTATTTTTTAAAGAAATTACTTATTTTCAGAAAGGCTACTTATCTCAAGAAAAGAAAAGGTATTATTTTATTTTTTAGAAAATGCACTTTTAACAAAAGGAATTTTTGTAAGAAAAGTTTTTTTTTAAAGAAGGTTTTTTGTTTGAAGAAAAGGGGTTTTCAAGAAATGAAAATTTTTTTTAGAACTATGAAAAATATAGAAAACTATTAGAAACTATAAGAAAATGTTGTAAGAAAATGTACTTTTTAAGAAAAGGTATTTATTTTAAAAACAAGTTATTTTTTTTAAGAAAATTAACTTTTTGTATGAAAATGTACTTTTTTTTTAAGCATAGGTACTTCTTTAAGATAAGATATTTTTTAAAGAAAAGGTGCTTTGTTTCTTGTTTTAAATTTCTTTCACTTTAGCTTTTCTAAATTTACTTTTTGTTGGGTTCAAAACTACAATATATACTAAATATTGGTTACAGACGCCACCTAGAAAACTCCCATTAAACAAGAAATTTCCCAACATATGTTAGTCTAGACACAAACCAAAGTAAAAGTACCCAATATAGTTGATAATACTGGGACGTAGAATAATAGTATTAAAAAAAGTTGTTTAATTTTTTTTTTCATTTAACCCCCAGCCCGCAACGTGCGATAGGAACTTCGTTCCAAAAATTGAGTTATAAAAGGCTTAAAACACTGATCAGGAAATTTTCGTGAAAAGGTAAATCCTTCTGTTTCTTATAAATGTTTTTTAAAGTTTATATTGCAGATCCCAAGAATTCCGATACTTTCAGCATGCGTGGCACCATTTTGCCGAAATGTGGGACAAGTAATAATAATAATACAAATGGGACAAGAACTGGATAATACATACAAATGATCGAACCTCCAATTCTTGGAGTTGATTTATGTATACCCGATTTCGCTCACTGGAAACGTTCCCTACAGCCGTAATATTTTCGGAATAACCATAAAAAATGTCAACGTTTGTTTCCAAGGTGTAACGTTTTCGTTTATTTTCGTGAGGCGCTCTACTATACATTCAATCATTGTATTACGTAAAGCTTTAAAGAGATTCAAATTAAACTTGTCAAAACACCGTTTTAAACGCTTCCGACTCGCAGAAGACTTCCGGGTTCGTCACAATTATGCTTAAAGTGTTTACTATGTTGCAAATAGAAAATTCAAAGTGAAACAATATAAAATGCTTATGACCTTAAACTCATCTGCATTTGAACGTTCGATAATTACTCGTATAAAGAGTTTTAGATTTATTTGTATAAACATATGTTAATCTATCCATACGGTATACACGGGCAATGGCTGTGACGATACACGACTCCTGGCTAGGGCTTATGTTTAATTTATAAGCTCAAAAATAATTCCACACATTGTCTAGTGTAGGACCAGCGACAGGGTGTGAGCTGGAGCAGAGACTCACACAGGGGCATGAAGTGTAGTGAATAAAGGCAGTGGAGGGCGCTGGCAAATTGTGTTTATGAGTCTGCCTGTCTGTCTGTCTGACCGTGCAATAAAGCAAATTGCAAACAATTAAAACCACGAGTCTTATTATAAAGTGAAATTATTGCTTTAACACATTGAGAACAACATGTTTAACGACAATTTAATTAAAAATTATTGAAACTGCAACAACAACGCCAAGCGACAAGTTCATGGCGTATTGAAATCGCAAGTGGACAGAGTAATTCAACTAAGTTCGCGCTAATTAATCATAACACTTAAATATTATTACATTTCAAATAGACATTTGCTATAATTGGGATATAGGGATAAGTATTGAGATTCAAGCAGTGGACAGACCTTACTCAAATATTCAGACAACCGTACGTACAGTAGAATAACCATAACGCATACGAGCTCTACACGATCTGAAGAGTCAACCACAATCTGAGACAACACAACTTAATATTGAAAGAAACTACAAATTATTGTTAAGAATTGAAATAATCTAATAAATGTCCTCTAGCTTGAAGAATCATTTATTTATAAGATCATAAGAAGAAAGGTCGAAGAAACATATTATGTATTAAGAATTGAAATATTTAAAATGAGAAGATAATAATTGCAGTCACTAGTGACAAAATATATAACAGTAGAATCTGAATTAATATTGTGATCATCGTAATGTCTGTGAATAGTTGACACGCGTTGTTATTTCAAATTGTCTTCGTAATACTATTGAAACAGTTTTATTACAAATGTGTTTCGAAATTTATATTGATATTACACAAATGTTTCAGAAAACTGCTACTAAGGGCTTCATGCAAAGTTTCATAAATGTACGTCAATATAATAAAATTATATTCTAAACTTAAATTTGTGGTTAAAATTATCATCCGACGTTCATATTTACAATAAATTTTTCCGGAAATACCCAGAAATGGAAGGGAAACAATAACAATTTCTCTATTTTTCCGTATTGATTTTATGCAAAATTTCATTCAATAAATTCAATTAGTCGATGGTATATTGGCCAGTGTGGCCGTCGGTGGTGCAATGGTTAGAGTGGGCGGCTCTTGTACTTGAGATCCTGGGTTCGAACCCTGCCTTCAAATTTCTTTCGGCGGCGGTCACCTCGCATAGTGGCGGCGACACTATCGAGTATATAGCCATGAAAAAGCTTCTCAAAATACCGTTCGGAATCGGTGTAAAACTGTAGGTCCCAATCATTGAGTGAAAACTGGAAAGGGCACAGCTCAGTGATTGTGAGAAGTTCTCCCAGGTCCCTTCATGGGATGTAATGGGAAACCATTTATTTATTTATTTTTATGTTGGCCAGCGCCCGCGGCTCTTGTATATGGAAACATGGGTTCGATCCCTGCTCTGTCCAACTTATATTTCTTACCCAGAAATGGAAGGGAAACAATAACAATTTCTCCAATTTTCTGTATTGATTTTATGCAAAATTTCATTCAATAAATTCAATTAGTCGATGGTATATTGGGCCAGTGCACGCGGCTCTTGTACATGAGAACATGGGTACGATCCCTGCTCTGTCCAACTTATATTTCTTTCGACACAAGTCAACTCGCTAAGTGATGGCGACACTACAGAGTACTTTGCCATGAAAAACCCTTCTCAAAATATTGCAGATCTCAATCAGTGAGTGTGAAACTCCAAAGAGCTCATCTCACTGGTTGTGAGACGCTCTTCCCAATCCCCTTTATGGATCGCAGTAGATATCATTTAATACGAGAAAACAAATTAACACGTAGAAGAAGCCATATTAGACCCTTAGTATCTTTGGATGAAATTCGTTTTGGGACTTTTTAAGGCGATTGACCCATGTCCGTCTGTCTGACTGGTTGGTCAACACGATAACTGCCGTAACTCTTTATCGATCACAACGAAATTTTGTCAATTACTATTATTTATACAAGGTTAGTTTGGGATTGAAAATGGGCGTTGTGACTATGCCCCTTCTGGTACCTCCTATACAAAATCTTGTTCGTCGTCCGGGTTGTCAATGTGAAAAGTCGCCTGAAATACTTTCGAATATACTGGAATTAGGTTATAGGCTTCATGTCATCACACGCGAGTCACCAATTAAGACAAGGGTGATTTTGCCATGCCCATATTGGTGCCTCCCATATATAAGTTGTTCGGCTGGTTGGTTGTTCGGCAAGATAACTCCCGCAATACCGAACCAGGCTTTATGAAATTTGGTACTATACAATACCATTACTCAAATGCCACTCTTCTATGGAAATTTAGTGATTTTGCCATCCCATTGTGGTACCTCCCATATAAAAGCTTGGCGGTCGTACGGGTTGTCAATGCGATAAGTCGCGTGAAACATTTCCGATCTTAATGAAATTAGGTTATAAGTCTCGTGTCATCAAAATCCAGTCACCGATTGAAACATGGGTGATTTTGCCACCCTCTTCCAATATAAGTTGTGTTTCCGGCTGATTTTTCGGCGAGATAACTCCCGCAAAACAGAACCAATCTTTATGAAATAAAAGTTGGGCGTATGAGTGGTTGATCGACACAATAACTCTCTTTCACTACAAGCGATCTTAATGATATTCGGTACTCGGCAATGTTTTTCTAAAAATTATAGATTAACTACTGTACCACCCCTATTTGTACCTCCTATACAAAACTTGGGCGGCTTTCTGGCTGGGCCACTCGATATCTCCGTATACCAAAAACCGATTTTTAAATTTGGTACTGGTCAATATTTTGTGTAATACTCTTTAATAACAAATGAACAACTTCAACATGCCCATTTTTGTACTTCCAATATAAATATTAGGCGGACAATTAGCTAGTAGTCACGATAACTCCCCATAATCACTTAGGATCTTAATTAAGTTTAGTCTTGAATAAGATTTTGCGGAATGCAACTCTGCTATTGAATATTGACATATTTTCCACCCTCATTCGTTCAACGTAAGGGTGAATATATGTGTTTTTTTCGTGCGCAGTGGATGACTTAGAGTGAGGGTATGTTTAAGTCGCTTCAAACGACTAAAATTTCTGTACTGGTTTGTATATCACTATGTATGAGAACAATCTGAATGAATTGTTCACACTTTATAGCTCAACATATGCTTAATAAAATGCAATTGATAGGTTTTGAGAAATAGTGGAAGAATAATGAGATTATTCGTCCGTAAAAAATTTCTTAAGGAAATTCGACTTTTTTTACATATTTTACTCTCGTAGCCACATTTATGCGTAGAATGTCTAACTTATTATAGCGAATATTTAAAAACATTCCAATCTAGAAACTTAATACAAGAAATTTCGAACAATAGTTTAAAAAAATTTGCCGATTTTCGAACCTTGCTGGCTGTAGGGTAAGGTTAACAGGATTACATTCTACAGTATTCCCTACAGTAAAAAAACTAAACTGTATCTTAATAAAATTAAACAATAACGGTAAAAGATTAATGGAACATTTTCGGCAAAATTTTGAAATTTTTGAGGTAGGAAAAGAATCTAAAAATAAGACAGGGCAAAATTTTACATATTTTATTTTTGATTGCGACCCCACTGTACGTCGATGGTAGCGTACGAAATCGGAAAATGAACAAAATTTTAAGTACTTTAGAAAATTGTCAGTTACGTCCTTGAATTACGAGATGCCTGTATATAAAAAAATGCTATACATCGCGATTTCCCTGTAAAGCTTCTGAAAATGTTTTAGTTCAATGATATTTTTAAGATGTATTTTCTTTGGCCATCGGTAATGCAATGGTTAATGTGCGCGCCTCTTGTACATGAGGTACCGGGTTCCATTCCTGCTCTGACCATTCATGAAATTAAATTTCAGAGGCAGTTTCTCAATATACCGTTCGGAACCGGTGTAAAATTGTAGGTCCCAATCAGTGAGTATAAAACTAGATAGCGCACAGCTTAGTGGTTGTGAGAAGTTTTCCCCAATTCCTTCATGGAATGTAATAAGAAACCATTTTTTTTAAATTAGCAAGACTATGGTTGATTATGAAGCCTAGTATACTCGTAGTGAAGCCAAGGCTGTTCCCAATATTGTACAACTTTGTTAAAGTTTATTTGGTAACCAAATTGTCCGATAACTTTTTAATTAGCTGTTGAAAATAGTAATGAAATTGAATTGGGTTTCTTTACTTATAATATCATAAGTCCAATAAAAACCGCACTCATTTCTGGTTTGAAAATATTGAAGCCCATTACGCTTCCTATTCGTGTCTTCCTGAATAATCTTCTAAAAGGGGCTCCAATGACTTGGCAAAAGTTGTGAATGATCTGACGAAATTAGTTAACCTATTTACCCCATAGTTCCTAAGACTTCCCTCGTATCTCCCAGTAATATCTATGTATATCGCTCTACTTGTATTTCATTAGTTTAAAGTAGTCATGTTAAAATGATTGTTGTTTCTGTTCTATCTAAAGTAAACATTTTGTTCTTCACAATTTCTGATCGCATACTTTTTTCTATCGTATAAAAATAAATATTTGAAACTCCTTCATTGACGTTGCACTCAATAAAATCGTCGTTTTATTTTCCACTTCACTCCACCCATTTGCTTGTTCTAACAAATTTCTATTGAAAATGTTAAAAAAAAAGAAAAACGCTAAAAATTAACGGCTTCCATTAACCGTGTTCTGGATCTGGTTCAGGTTTTGATTCTGATTGCTCCAACCATTTTCTTAGGTTTTGTTGTTGGTAAGAAATGTTGTGTAAAGTGCCACCTACACCATGTCAGAAGTTAACATTTGTTATCTCTGAAAATGTAACAAATAGTTAAACAGACGTTTCAGTTCGATTTGTAATGAAGTCAAACATGCGACAAAATTAATACCCGGCCATTAGAGGAGTCGTCAAATATGTGTGCATGGATGTATGTAGATGTATAGGTATGTGCTGTTGTTACGGTTGTTCTGGGGCAGAAACACACCCATTCTTTATGACGTGGAGTGTGACGCCGACGCCTTGGGTTAGACTCAGCACCTTTATCATGCACATCAAACAATGGTTAGTGAACATTTTAAGATAATGAAATAAATTAATATACACAGAAAAAAATCAAAACCAATTTCATTTACTAAATTCGCATTCTTAATTAAATTCATGTTAAATTCTATATTAGGGGCGTTTTTTTCATAACTTATCCACGTTAAGTCATAAAAATGACAACCTGCACCTTAACATGTATAATTATAGAAGTTGACAATAACCCCGATAAAAGTGTTACCAAGTTTGACTTTGCTGTATGAAAAATAGAAAATGTATGTCATTCCAATTATTATATTTCCACGACGTTTCGAAAATTATGATGTAAATATAAGGGGTAGTTACTTTTTTTAACAAAATATTTAAAAACTTGTATAAAATATTATTGGTTTTTTCTTCTTCCACAAGCAGAATTCCAAGACAATACTGGGGGCAAACAACAACTATAGCAAAAAGGAAGTGAAGTGAAGAAAAAAGCCGAGGAACAGCTCGATTCACAAACAGATACTTTCACCGATATTCTCCCATGACTTGATTCGCAAGAACGGTTCTGTCTGACTGATGATTTTTGTATTTTTTTTTAATACACTTTTTGGTACCTTTTTGTACACTTTAAGTACTATTTGCACACATTTCATATACATTTTGGCACGCATTTTAGTAGCGTTACGTATTATTCTGGTGCAATTTATGTACGCATTTTTGGTAAAGTGCTCCTGGTGAGTACTTTTTGTAAATGTATGTAGTTTCTGGGGCTGGTTATGTTCGTTATGGACCATGATATGTGCTACTTTTTGGTACATTGTCTGCACTTTTAAATGCATGGTATAGTAAATATATGTTGTATGTAGTTTCTGGTACATTGTATGTACGTTATGGTAGATTGTATATACTTTTCGTGAAAATTATGGCGAATAAATGAGGACGCCGATCCACGTTCATCACTTGGAGCCATTTGCCCTTACTTCTCCCCTCGTTTGAGTCGAAAAAGTGCCTACAAAAATGCATATAAACAAATGCACGGGGCTTGCACGGGGATGCCATGGTTTTTTGTTTTTTTTTTTTCGCACGTACTCTGGAGTCGTATATATTTTACGACTCGTGGCGATCGAGCGGGCGATTTTTAAAATCGGTGATACCCTAATGTGGCATTAAAGTCCTGAACCATTACAATCGAAATCTCGTGTTTGGAGCTTTCGTTTACCCAAACATCTGTTTTTTCAGTAGAATAATTCACTGGTCCTAACCAAGTGAGAGAATGCTGCTGCAATATGAATGCAGTATAACCACCTCATATATTACATTGTATTTTTTAGCATTTTGTTTTGTGTTTGACTTTTAAATTAACGAATTGACAACTACAAAGGAAGAATTATCGGATGAAGCCAAGTTGATTATACTCATAGAGTAATGACGGGTAGAAACGCCAACTCTCCCAGTAAATTTATGACATTTGGTGTGTTGCAGATGGGCGGTTCTATGTTGGAAAGTATTACCAGATAGAGGCAATGGCTCAACCATCCAACAGTAAATCAGCAACGGCATTTCGATTTGTACGTTAAAATTTTTGTGTAAATACACCACAAGTATATACTAACAATAAATTATATATCAAAATAATATATCGCACCGACCGCACCACGAATAGTGTGAAAGGAATTGTCAGATGAGAAAAATGGCAGCTCTATACGTCATTACCCTATGATTATACTCAACGTATATGCGTTTTTTCGTAACAGTTGATATTCACGTATCTAGGTTACGAAAATAACTCCCCTATTGTAAGACATTAATTGAATAAAATTCAACAATCAAAATATTGTATTAACTAAGAAATTAATTGATTCATGGGGATATATTTTCCAATTAAACATTTAGTTAATATACCTCGCGTGGAATCACAATTTCCTTATTTGAGTCAATTAAAAAGTTAATCAAATATTGAACTTAATTTTGACTAATAATTTAATTGAAACAACTGAAAAGAAACAATTTTTATTTTAAAACAAGTAAAAGTGTTAAATTCGGCTGTGCCGAATCTTTGATACCCTCCACCTTAGTGTTAACCAGCAAAATATTAAATTTTAAAAAGGACCTTTTTTAAGAAAATGTACTTTTTTAAAAAAAATAAAAATAAGTTACTTGTCCACAAATGCAATTACTTGTTCACAAATGCTCACAAATGCAGGATGCTCACAAATGCTCACAATGCTCACAAATGCATTGCTCACAATGCTCACATTGAAAATATACTTAAGAAAATGTACTTTGAAATGTGCTTTGAAATGTACTTAATGTACTTAATGTTCTTTGAAATGTACTTTGAAATGTACTTAGGAAATGTACTTAAGAAATGTACTTAAGAAATGTACTTAAGAAATGTACATTTCTTAAGTACTTAAGAAGAAATGTACCTAAGAAATGTACTTAAGAAGAAATGTACTTAAGAAATGTACTTAAGAAAGAAATGTACTTAAGAAATGTACTTAAGAAATGTACTTAATGAAATGTACCTAAGAAATGTACCTTGAAATGTACTTAATGTACTTAGGAATGTACTTAAGAAATGTACTTAAGAAAGAAATGTACTTAAGAAATGTACTTAACGAATGTACTTAATGAAATGTACGTAAGAAATGTACCTTGAAATGTACTTAATGTACTTAGGAATGTACTTAAGAAATGTACTTTTTTTAAGAAAATGTACTTTTTTAAAAGAATAAAAATAAGTTACTTGTTCACAAGTAAAATAAAAAAGCATTTTTTAAAAATAAAAAAGCATTTTTTGAAGAACTGTTAAAAAAAAACAAGCTGGGACGAGAGTTGAACCAACAACCCTCAGACTCCAATGCGTAACCCTTTACCCATCAGGCCACAGCAACCTTAGATGAAGTGTGACAAAATTCATATAAATGTATGAACACATTTTTTCCCATAGACCAATTTCGCTGATTTTCAATACCAAACTGCTCAGGAATACGTGGAACATTCTGGCAAAAAACCAAACCGCGTTGTCGCCGATTGAAGTCGTGAGAATGTTTTCAACAGACGGACAGACGGACATGGCTATATCGACTCCGGTTGTTATAAGGATCAAGAATATATTTACTTTATGGGGTCTCAAAGCCTTATTTCTATATGTTACAATCAGAATGACAAACTGATATATACCCTCTATCACTTACAGTGGAGGGTATAAAAATTATTTAGGCAAAAAATTCATTCAAAAATTAAGTCATTGTTGGCTTCCAATTCAAAATGATTAACAAATCGATTCAAATGATTTACAAAATTATATTGGTTTAATTATTTCTTCTGTTTTGTGAATGCGAAATTTGTCGAAATCGTAATAGAGATGCATATTTTCCAACAGTGGTGTAAAGCTAGACAAAAATATAATAAGTAATTGTTTACCATTATATCCCATGAAGGAATTTGGAAGAGTTCTCACAACCATTGCGCTGTGCGCTTTTTAGTTTTATACTCACTGATTGGGACCTACAGTTTTACAACGGTTCCGAACGGAATTTTGAGAAGCTTTTTCAAAGATAAATACTCGACAGTGTCGCCGTCACTATTACAAAATATGCTTTGATTTGATAAGTTTTTATTAATTCTATAGAGATGAGATAGTTTTGTATGACATACACATTGAAAAATAACGGCCTCTCTTACACATTCCCCCAAACATATTCTGCAGGAACCATTTATATGTTTGGAACACACTTCAAACATTGATATGTTTTCAAGTGCCAAACTCACTTGTATTTAAATGCAAACAGTTGGCATGTTTACTGGCAAACATAGATGCGTTTACGTGGAAACATATGCGTTCTTCATCCCAAACATCCATATACTTAGGTGGAAGAATTCGCGAGTTTCCCCCCAAACCTGCATGTAGTTACGTAGAATCGTATCTGTATTTCCCCCCAGACATAATAATATTTAGGAACGAATTATTATTATATATGGGGAATTCCAAGTCAAATCGGACAGCATGAAGAATTTTTTTTTTGGATTTGTTTCATTTTTCACTATGTTGATGTCCCTTTTCAACAGCGTGTCTCAGTAAATTTTCAGATTTTTGGGGCAACTTGTTACAGAGATATCGACGTGTAAAATAATCGCATTATAAGGAAACTGTGTTAAAATAAATACTCATAACTTATTCAATATTAGTCCAAATATAACAAATTTTTTTTTATTGTTTTTATTCCTTTGTAAACTATCCAAAAAAAAATAGGAAAAAATTGTGCACAGTGGGCTTGTATTGTATTTTTGGGATTTAAAATTTAAAATAAATTTTTCTCAGTGTATGTAATCTTCGATTTTCTTCAAATTTTTTTTAAAATAAAATAGAATATTTTTCACAAATTTATGCCAAATTTGGGAGTGGGGTTCGAAAAACTACTATATTTCACATTTTTTTAAAGTTTTGTAAGAACATATTTTTCACTTTAAAACACTGCGCATTTTCTTTTAGTTTGTTAAAAATACGAAAGTTCTTAATTTTTTTTTATTTTCTTTAAAATTTGAAAAACGTTTTCATTTTTTGATCTAGAGAAGTTTTTAGCAATTATTGCACCACCACAAGTAGGAACTATTGAATGTAATTTTTGCGTGCCCGGAATAGATTTAGCCGTTTCATATCGCTTATCCAATGTTTCTTTTGCATCAAAATAATGCTGTTCTGGAGAAAATGTTACTTTAATGTTTGGTAAATTATTCGGCTCGGATGCCCATTGATATAGTTCCACAGCAGTAGTTATTTGCTTATCAATTTGTCTTTGAAGACTTACTCTACTGGCAAGTCTTTTCAATGTGCCTCCAATACCGTCACATGGTCCCTTACCATGTGCTGTTGCAAAATAATGCCATTCTGCAGCAATCTTAAAGTCATCCTTGTGAAAATATATGTTTACAAAATGTTTGAAATTTTTGAATTGCTGGGGAGCGCCATCAGAAAAGTAAAATATTTTAGATGCATTTGGTAATACTTCTTTTACAAAATCATTAATAATCCTTAGATAGACGTATACAGCAATTGAATCATGATTATTGCCATCAGATATTACGACCAGAATTCGATGAGTGAGCTCTTCATTATTCTTAAAATACACAACTATTTTTTTCAGGGACTGACATAACTCCTTGATTTTCCTTTAAGCGTTTTGACACAACTGCCATATGCTTTGTTGCTCCCATGACATCACAAATTTTATTTATGCTCCACGAAACTGGTAATAATGTCAATATTTGAATTTTTTGATCTCGATTAGTATTTTCATCGTCAAATTTTTCTTTTAAGTTTTCGATCATGTTTTTAAAATGCAAAGAATTTTCATAAAGATTATCTGTATATTCCAGACCAAAAAGCGTTGCAAATTTACAGCAAATTTCCTCATATTTGTCCTTTACATATGATGGCTTATGTACAGAATATTCATCTATTACAGATATATTCAATAAAAGTAAAGCTTGGTTGACTATAGGTAATTGTGTGTCAATACTCAATTCAGAGAGTGGACTTATTATTCTTGCAACTTCATAATCAGCATCATCCGTTGCAATTGTTGAAGAAGAGGAAGGTGATTTTAAGGAAAGCAAGTTTTTTCTACAATATGAACACAGATAATGTGAACGACTTAGGCCCCATGATTCTTGCAGTTGTGCAGAAGCTTGTCTTAAATCTTTCTTAGGCCGGTGATTTTCTAATTTTAATGGGTTGCAGCATTCTTTAAACCGATGTTGGTATTCCATATTGAATTAACTATTCACCAAAAGCTTTTTATAACTTTAAAATAATACTCGGCGTTGCAATTATAACTATAAAGCACTAGAACTTAGAAAATTTGTTTAACTTTATAAAGAATTAGAAGAACAAAGCAAAATCGAAAAAAACACATTTTTGTTATTTGCTTTGAAGCAGCAATGCAAATTCTTTCATTTTACTACTTTTTTCTACACCTGTGCTCTCTGTCTCCCTCTTTTACTATCATTTCAAATATATTACAGTGTTTTAAAGTGAAAAATATGTTCTTACAAAACTTTAAAAAAATGTGAAATATAGTAGTTTTTCGAACCCCACTCCCAAATTTGGCATAAATTTGTGAAAAATATTCTATTTTATTTTAAAAAAAATTTGAAGAAAATCGAAGATTACATACACTGAGAAAAATTTATTTTAAATTTTAAATCCCAAAAATACAATACAAGCCCACTGTGCACAATTTTTTCCTATTTTTTTTTGGATAGTTTACAAAGGAATAAAAACAATAAAAAAAAATTTGTTATATTTGGACTAATATTGAATAAGTTATGAGTATTTATTTTAACACAGTTTCCTTATAATGCGATTATTTTACACGTCGATATCTCTGTAACAAGTTGCCCCAAAAATCTGAAAATTTACTGAGACACGCTGTTGAAAAGGGACATCAACATAGTGAAAAATGAAACAAATCCAAAAAAAAAATTCTTCATGCTGTCCGATTTGACTTGGAATTCCCCATATATATGTAGGTATTATTTATTATAATTAATTTTGTCAATATAAATCCACATTTATAAGTAATTAATATAAAAAATTTAAAGATTTAAAACGGTACTTTTTACATTTACTTGCACTGAATGCATTATTTGTTTTTTATTCATTAACTGAGAATCTGCTGCTCTTTTGCTTCTTCTTTCTTTGTTGTCTGTCACGTTTTTGTTTTCAGAAGGTTTCGGCTATGCGTTGGTACACAAAGACGATATTTATATTCAAATCAAGTTCATGCAAGCCAAATTTGTGTTTTTATTTTATACTTATTTCACAAATGGTCCGCATACATAAATATATACGAAACACATATACAAAAACCAAAGTAACATCACAAACCATTTAAGCGTCCGAGCCTTCGTTTATTCTATTTTCACTGATCAAGCGCTTTGGATATCCTTTGTCCGATTAACCATTGACGACTGAATACATGAAATTAAAACGCAATTCATCTGCAATTTATTTATTTTTGGTAAAAAGAATATTTTTTGCGTTAAACAACTTCTGAGTATTTTTTTCTTTGCGTTTTGTGATCCTTGTAAATTTGGTTGCAATCTTAAATTGTATATCAAAATAGTTTATAAAAATAAATATACAACTCATCCGAGATACACGAATTGTTTTTCTCCGTGTATAGTAAAACGCTTTCCTGGTAATCAAAAATCGCAATATGTACACACTGAAATATCTGTGGTTTGTTCCTGTTTGGATGCAAATATAACGTGTTTTTGGAACTTGTCGCCAATATAGTATACATGTGTCCAAACATATTGTACTTGCTATTGAATATTACATGTTTGAGACACAATGATTAATATGTTATAATATATGTGATGTTGATCCAAAAACAGGTTTGTTTGTGATATAAATATAGCTGCGTTTGGTGCACTATTTCATTTTGTTTTGTCGATATGCTCTGTCGAGAGCAAAATAGTAAATGAGAGTCAAAGATAGATTGTTTCCAGATTGGGTTAATGTTATTACAAGTGTATAACTGTATTTTTGCATTATTCTTTCCGACAGTGATTCATAAATATTCATGAATGCTAATGTAAGTGAATAGAGTGTTTCTTATGTTCGCTGATATGTTGCGGTTTAGTGCCATGCATTCAGTCGTCTATCGTTCGTTTGGGACGTTTAGGAGGAAACACGAATGCATCGACGTAAGAATATGGATCTTAGGGATATGGTTCCCAGTAAGCGTGCTAATGTTTGCATTGAAATATAAGTGTGTTTAGGACTTGCAAATATAGGAATATTTGGAGTGTGTTCCAAAGATATACATGGTTTCTGCAGAATGTGTTTGAGAGAATATGTTACAGAGGCGGGGTTTTTTCAGCGTGTATCTGTAAAGTGGATAGACTCTTTTTTAATAATATTTAGTTTTTATAATTACATATTTTTATTGAGAAAATCAATAATCCCCTTTTTAATTGCCGCCTGGTTTTGAAGTTCATGTATCCAATTTACCATTTGCTTAGAATCGTGAATAATTTATAATCACAATCCTTGCACCTAAGCAATAAACCGGATTTAAAACGTTGAACAAAATTTATATAACAAACGGGAATATTAATAAACGTTCAATCCATTAACTTCTGTCACACTAAGTGTTGCAACAATTAGGAATTTTTTAGATTTGCATACCCTGCTGTGCAACCACTTGTGCGACAAATTTCTCAGTCAACACCCTACAACCAAGTACATGCATTATAAATGATGCTCGTAACATTTTCAATTAACCATTATAGTGAACAATTTATAATCAGCCACTTCTAACAATTATTTTTAAATTGAGTAATTAAATAGGTCCACAAAAAGTCGCTGTCACTAATATATAATATTGCTAATCATTGTGTTTAACAAGATTGCATACACACACATGTCATCATAACTTGCTGTCAATTATTATAAGTCTTTGCTGTAACTTATTGGAGCAACGTGTAAATGAAATAAAAACACAAGTACTATAGTTGTTTTTCAAACATCCGGATAATTGTTAAATTCCATATTGTACAATAAACTAATGATTAATCGTAAAGTGCTACTAAATCACTCAGCGGAATAAGTGCAGTAAACTGAGTGGTCATGAAGAAACATTGACATTTAATGGCTTGCATTATTTACACTTTTTATACTGTAATATTATGACAGCCAATGATTGGGAAGATAAGATATTATACGTCAAGAAAAATCTCAGAGAAATTAACTTAATTTGTAGAATATAATTGCGGCAAAAAAACGTTTGTTGCATCAAATAGATAATATTCGTTGTGACAAATATATCAAATGCATATGGTAACTCTAAATTCCAAAAAGAATTAAAAATGATTCCATTACCCATTCTACAGATTACCACAGACGGGATATATAAAGTCCGAACTCAAAACAAAAATCAAAAAATGTTTACGAAAAATTAAGTTTGCTTTTAACGCGAGTGAAATATAACTACAAAGCACACGCTAGAAAAATAATCACAAAAATATTCCCGACCTTGTGAGCTTTTGGTATGAACTTCTCATACATTAACTAAAAACTAACAAAATCGGTCATATAATTCAAATTAGAAAACGTAACAGACACTAGCGAGCCTAATAAAAAAATCTGTACTTTAGTAACAGGAAAATAAGCAGTGCAACGTTGCGAGAATGTAAGAGGAGAAAGAGCATTGACCACAAAAGCTATTCGTACTTCTGTTTGAATTATTGAATTTTCTGCATGTGTTGTGATACTTAAGGATCTACAATCGATACTAATTCGCATATGGGGCATTTCACTTGAAGTCGACAACAACAAAATAGATAGAAAGAGGAGAGAAACCCCGGCGATGACAACTGCGATTAGTTACAATGTCAACAAGACGGTGTATGGCCTAGAACGCTACGGGCGCGGATGAGAAGAGTCATAATCTTCGAAACAATCGTCCGCCAACGTGAGCTCAAATCCTGTTGCCGACTGTTTAAATTTTTTACAATTGCAGAAATAAACTCCTGATCTGTGTAGCTCGTAGCAAATAGAAAAATATTCTTCTAAGAAATAATTTCAGATCGACTCATATATAAAAAAAAAATTTAATGAGTGTTCGAACTCACGGGGGATGTGTTTTTTTTTGTTACACGGTACCTGATGATTTCTGTGAACACATTAGTAAGTGTTACATTGGAATATAACAAAAAGAATAGTTTTTGTGCTGAAGGCTCTTTTGCTATTGCAGTTTCTTTTTTCTTAGAACTGCTTTAACATTAGATGTAATACTGTTAAAATAAATAAAGCAATATTCAAAAAAATAAATGGTTTCCCATTACATCCCATGAAGGAATCGGGGAGAGCTTCTCACACCCAGTGAGCTGTGCGCTTTCTAGTTTTATACTCACTGATTGGGACCTACAGTTTTACACCGGTTCCGAACGGTATTTTTGTGAGGTGACCGCCGTCGAAAGAAATTTTAAGGTGGTCAGAGCAGGGATCGAACCCAGGATCTCAAGTACAAGAGGAGCGCACACTACCCATTGCACCACCGACAGCCACAAGCAATACTTAGCTCACTGAAATAATTGTTTTTGTTTTGGCATAAACAGAGCGACGACAAAAAGTGTTGAATAGTATAGAGAAATTATTACACTCTATTTCAATTTAAATGCACCATTTCCACAATGTTATATACAATAAAACAATACAAAAAGCATAAATGTTGCAATAGGCATCAATGTTTGTGAATGGAAAATTATCAATGGACCATGTTATGACAAAAAGGGAATAATATGTTCTGAATCATTCGCTAGATGTCGCCAGTGCTTTTGAGTCGTACAATTCGTTCCATGAGTTCTCTACACTATTCAATACTCTTTGGCGACGAAGACCTGGTAGTTTGTTCGCTGCCGCTACATCAATACCACCATACGTATTTTCAGGCACAGACTATTGTTGTACAACAACCACGTATGTGATGCTAACGCTGTGTGTGTTCACTTTGATAGATTGCCCTACCCGTGCCTAAAGATGTTAACACATCAAAAAATTTTCTTGAAATTGTTTCATATTTGCCTTAATTGTTATTTCTCAAGATATGCGATTGTAGAATTTTGCCGTTTTTGAAATTTGGTTTCTTAAGTATTTTTTCGTATAAAAAAAAGTTATAATATGGTTCGCAATTGGTATCGAAAAGTACAATAGATGCTTTAAACCTTTTCCCCTGGTGATTCATCTAAGGACAAAATAACTAATAAAATTTCTAAATATTTAGCTGTTATATCACGCTGAAAAATCTGTAGTTTTTTGTTGTTTGGATGCAGATATAACATGTTTTCGCAGCTTGTCGCAAATATAATATACTTGTGCCCAAACGCATTGTGTTTGCTATTCAATATTACATGTTTGACACACAATGTTTAATATGTTATTATATATGTGTTTGCGACCCAAATATATTTGTGTTTGTTATATAAATACAGCCGTGGTTGGTGCACTGTTCATGCTATCTCGAGAGCAAGAGAATAAATATGGCCAACGAGTGTGTATATCTTGTATGTGTGAATCTGTATTTTTGCATTATTCTCTCAGTGAGTGATTCATAAATATTCCTGAATGTGTATGCAAATTGCAGATGAAGGCAGTGTTTCTTATTTTGGCAGATGTATTGCATTTTAATTTCATATATTCAGTCGTCAATGGTTCATCGGAGAGGGAATATCAAAAGCGCTTGATCAGTGATAAAGAATAAACAATCTCTCGGACGGTTAAATGGTTTTTGATGTTGCTTTGGTTTTTGTGTGTGCGTTTTAAGGAAATTGAAAACATCAGTATGGCGGACCATTTGTGAAGTATAGTAAAAAAATACAAGTAATTAATACACGCTTGTTTTGCATGAACTAGATTTGCATATACGTAAGTATATTGTATGTGAAGGAATAGTGATAACCAACGCATAGTTGAAACCTTCTGAAAACAAAAACGTGAGACACAACAAAGAAAGGAGAAGCAAAAGAGCTGCAGATTCGCATTTAATAAAAAAGTTAATCCATTCAGCAAATAAATGTAAAAAGGGTCATTTTAAATATTTTAGTTTTTTGTATTAATTATTTATTTTAATTATAATAAAGAAAGAATAATTCGTTTCTAATTATAATTATGTTTGGGAGAAAATACGCATATGTTCAAATGTAAGTTTATGGAGGTTTGGGGGAAACACCCGAATACTTCCACGTAAGTATATGAATGTTTGGGATAATGTCAGTAAACATGCTAGTGTTTGCATTTAAATACACATTGAGTTTGGGACTTGCAAACATATAAATGTTTGAAGTGTGTTGCAAACATATGGTTCCTGCAGAATATGTTTGGGAGAAAATGTTACAGAGGCCGTTTTCTTCAACGTGTATGTGACTGGGGTACAAAAGGAATCGTGGAAGTCAGTCCACAACCAAGTGAAAACTCGAAAACACCAAGTGAAACTTCGGAAAATAACGAATACACACTATTCATTGCACAAGGCAAAAGAGCAATAGAAACCCAACATTTAGCAACAGAAAACCAAGAAATTTTGAAACAGCTGAAGGAGAAATATGATGTGCTTTTATGAAGACTACGGTACTGACAATAACACCTAAGTCATGGAGTGAAAACAAACTTGCAAACGAGTTTGGAATATCCAAGCGACAAGCGAAGCAACGTGTAGATCAGTTGGGTGTCTTATCATCTCCTATCACACGGTATACCCGTCAAATACCACTCGAGTCCAATGCTTTTATTTGCAGGAAGACATTAGCCGAATAATGACTGGTACAAAAGGTTTTATCTCCGCTAAATTTGATGATGGCAAAAGAACCTACATGCAAAAACAACTTCTGATCTGAATATCTGGAATATCCGAATGTTCAAGTAGGCATAAACAATGTATTTTACAGACATCTCATGGGTACCGCTCAACTCAGTAGACTTGCCTCATACACAAATTCCATGACAGAATCTATAACAGTGTGATCTTCCGATGGTTTTAATTCAGGCACAGCATTTATTCATTTGTGGCCGTCGGTGTGACAATGGTAGTGTAAATATAAATGTACATGAGTAAATAGGAATGAGCCCTGATTCTTTTGACGGCGGCCACCTCGCTTAGTGACGGCGACACTATCGAGTATTGAGCCACGAAAAAGCTTCTGAAAATACCGTTCAGAACTGGAGTAAACCTGTAGGATCAGTGAGCGTAAAACTTGATCGCGGACTGGTTGTGAGAAGCTCTCTCCAATCTCTTCTAGGGATGTAATCGGACGCCATATTTTTTTGTTTTTAGTTAGGTATCTGATGATATACTTGCCACGCAGTTCGAAACTGCCAACTAAACTCAACCTGACCTTGTAACATTATACATTAACTACTAATAATTTTGTTTTTAAATAAAAAATACATAATTTTAATAAAAAAAAACTATTTTGTTAGTTTATTTTTCAAGTAATTAGTTGATCCTAAATGGTTTCCCATCACAACCAGTGGGCTGTGCGCTTTCTAGTTTTATACCCACTGATTGGGACCTACAGTTTTACACCGGTTCCGAACGATATTTTTGAGAAGCATTTTCATGGCTAAATACTCGATAGTGTCGCCGTCACTATGCGAGGTGACCGCCGCCGAAAGAAATTTTAAGGTGGTCAGAGCAGGGATCGAACCCAGGGTCTCAAGTACAAGAGGTGTGTACACTACCCATTGATCCTACCAATATATTATTTGGTACAACGGAATTAGTTTTTAAATTTTTCGTTGATCCAACAAATAGAATATTCACCTCTACAGTATAATTTGATTGCTAGAACTAAAACTCGATTGACAGATCACAGTTATTTTTTGTTGCTGTGGATTCAACTTCAATTACAAATCAGTTGATGTGCACAACATTTGGTGATACGGAACACAATTATTGGTAATCACAACTGAATAATGTGATAGCCCAAGGAACCGCCAAATTGGCAATAAATATAGTTGTGACAACGAATCTCTTCTCTGTGTGTACCTACCTCGAAATCGTCTTACCACCTACCTCAAGTGTATGACCAGCAAATATTATCCTCTTCCAACTGCAACTTTAACACTTCATTCATAAAATACAGAAATCAGTGGTATCAAAATAAAACGCTCTACAATCAAATTTTTAAATTTCTTGAAATGGAAATAACATGTCATCGCATCTTCAGTTCCATTTATTTTTAACAACAAATCGTATCGACAAAACAAAACAACCATTGTCGTCGTCGTATTGTTATCAAAAACTAAAAATCGCTAACAAAAATAAAAACAAAAAACTTTACCTACCGCGTTTTTGTGCAACTCCAAAAAACCAACTACACTTTGAAATCGAATGCGATTGATCTTTTTTGTATTCGCTGCTGGCAAGCAACTAACAAAGGCGTAAGCGACTCTGAGATGCTGACTGTGATACAAGACTCCTTTTGTGTTGTGGAATAAGCTACACCTCTGGAGTTCACCTACCAATCGGCCATTTGACCAACTTCAGACAGCAGACCAGTAGTAGAGTAGTTGATGTTTTCGAGGATGTTTTGTTTCCATTGAATATATTGCACGCGGGGTGGGTAACTCTATAACACTCTGAGAGACTTATGGACATGAACGCAGGAGCTTTTGTGTCCTCTTTGCCATAAAACAAATGCAACATTTATGCTGCTGTGGTGCTAAACCGCTATGGGAGGAGAGACAAGCAGTAGCAAACAGACACAATCAGCGAAAAGGTGACAATGACTGTCAGCTAAGGTGGCAATGACTGAACAAAAAAGTAACAATCGCGACCGGATGTACCAAATCAGATTTTATATTAAGTTTTTTTGCTGTGTTTTTTTCTCCATTTCAGCTTTTGTTTTTTATTTTATGTTTTTTCATGTCCAACGAAAACTTAACCAAACACAATAAAAGTTGGTAAAATTAAATTTACGGATGACATTCTCAAACGTGAGGGAGGAAGTTGGATTATCAAATAAAAGCCCCCCCAAGTTATACGAGTATATTGCAATGCTGGAATAGTTGCATGAATGTGAATTACAGTAACTACTCACCGACTTTGGGTTGAAGCAACCTCATGTATTTACCAAAATGAGTAAAAGTTTGAATATAGATTTCAAGTTTGTGTTCAAACCGTCCACTGTATAGTAGAAAACGAATCTCTTGAAGAGATTTGAAAAATCTTCGTACAATTAGTATCTACAACATTTCCAATTGAAATTTGAAAAAAATCAATTGAAATTTAAAAATTCTATTTGAAATTTGAAATACATCAATTGAAATTTAAAAATCAACAATTAAAATATAAAACACATCAATTCAAATTTAAAATACACCAATTGAAATTTAAAAATCTAATACAAAAAATCCGTTAATAATTTTTAAATTTCAAGTGACGAATTTTAAATTTCAATTTCGAATAGAATTTTTAAATTTCAAAAGATCTACTTCAAATTTCAAATAGAATTTTTAAATTCCAATTGATATTTTTCAAAATTAATTTGATAGTTTTCAAATTTCAATTGGAAATGATGTAGTAATAACTTACTCACTGGGCTTGTTTTGGCTACACCGCTTGCTTACACAGGTGTCTGGTGGCAAATTTATATTTTTAAATACGAAATAAACAGTGCGGTGGGAGGGTGGCACCGTTGCAATTATCGATTGTGCGGATTTGTCAGTCACGACGTCGCAGTGGTCGAGTGAGCATCGTGCGTTCGCTGTGGATAAATTTTTTAAGAGTAATGATTCTTACGTAATTGCTCGTCGACAATTTTGATCAAAGTTCAGTATTTGGCGAATAAGTGATGGACCGAGTGTAAATTTAATTCGTTCGTGGGTGCAGAGATTCCGCACAACTGTTTCGGCTATGAATGTCCCACGGCCAGGGCCCAGTCGATCTTCAAGGACTCCCGGAAACATTGAACTGGTTGAAAGCAGTTTACGTGAAAATCCGAGACTTTCAATACGGAAAAGAGCAGCCTCTCTGGAACTTCCAAGAGCGATTATTCATGAAATTTTACAAAAGGATCTGAAGTTCCATCCTTTTAAAATTTAAATCATTCAAGAACTGAAAGAAAGTGTCTTTGATTTACGCAAAAATTTTTGTGAAACGATGTTGGAGCGTTTCCGCATTGTAAATCCCATTTTTTGGAGCGACGAGGGTCATTTTAACTTAAACGGCAACGTAAACAACCAAAACTCCCGTTATTGGTCTCCAAGAACCCGCAACCCTTGATTGAAACATCATAAACCATTGAATTGCCCCAGTGTAACTGTTTGGTGTGTCTTATCCACGCATGAGATAATTGGACCATTATTCTCGAGGCCAGGCAACGAATGTCAATGGTGAAAATTATCGACGCATGATTACGGAATTCTATTTGCCAAACCTGCGACCTCATCCATCATACTCTTCACACACGTGGTTTTTACAGGATGGGGCGACTGCACACACAGAAAAAGCCTCGATGAATTAGCTTCGGGAAAATTTCCCCAAAAACTGAGCAGTCGCTTTGGGGACATCCCACGGCCACCGAGGTCGCCCGATCTTACTCCCATGGATTTTCGTTATGGGGCTACCTCAAAGAGAGGGTTTATAATGACAATCCCCAATCTCTTGTGGCTTTAAAGGAAAATATTCGTCGAGAAATCAGCTCAATTGAACCAAGTTTTCTGCAGCGTGTGGCGTAGAACACATGGCCCCGTTTTGAACAGTGTGTTCAACTCGACGGAAGATATCTGGATGACATACTCTTTAAAAAATAAAAACCGCATTTCCATTCTATCGTTCAATGCTCTTAATATAACTTTGTGTCAATTATTATGTTTTTTATTTAAGTTTGAAAATATAAATCTGCTAACAGACACCCTGTATAATCACTTGTTTTGTATGAAGTATTTCGAGAAAACTTAGCGACACGAAAACCTTTCGCCAATTTTAGAATTTTTCCATATTTTTGAATAATATGACTTATCCCTAAACAGTAATTTTCGCAAGCGATAATGCTTGTAACCAAAACACAGCTACTATTTCAAAGTAATGCTGAAAGGATCAATCGTTAACCCCCTATGACGCCTCCAACGGTATATTTAAGATATCAATGAATGTCCTGACACATAATTTCTTCCGGGATATTCTGCAAAAAAAAAAAAATTTCAGCATTTTTAACTAGAAAATAAATCCGCTTACAGATTGGAGTAATTCTGGATTTTCAAAATTTGGCCAGATTATCCCGGAAAATGTATTAAAAAATACAATAAAAAGTATGTCTATACAACTATGATCTCCATGTCAAAATATTTCATACACTTTTGCTCTATTTATAATGTAATGTTCCCACCGTACAGTGGTTCAGAATCGATTTCCATTGGCAAAAATTGAATGTCTTTTGACCCAGTAGTAATCAATTTTAATTTGTGTAAAAAACAATTGTAGGCAAGAAGTCGAGGATTATGCAGTATAATTTTTGCAGTAACTTTTGCTGTTGCCAGCTTGGACACAAAGAGATAGTGCTAGTTTAATGAAACCAGTACAGAAATTTCAGTCGGGTTAACCGACTGCAACATACCCTCACCCTAAGTCATCTATTGCGACCGAGTTCTATTAAAAAACACCCTAGGTTGAAAAACTGCAAGACAGCACGCTTTCTAGCACACTTAGGCTAAAGAAGCGCATTGTGATACCTGTAGTTTCCTCTATAGCAACTATTGACTAGTCGTCTAGTCAATTTGCCCTTTCGATGAATTTGTCTATAAGACCTATAGTAATATCCTGTAGGGCTACGGTGCTAACTAAATGTGTTCCGAATATCCTACTTCTCAGTCCTGCCAGAGCAGGGCAATCAAAGACAAAGTGTTTCGTCGTTTCCTCGTCCTCTTCCATGCAGCATCTACAGAGAGAGTGGAGTTTCTATGTCCCAATCTTAGGGCGTGTTTTCCTACAAGACAATGTCCCGTGAGTGTTCCTATCATTGTGGATAACCTGCCTCTCGGCAAGTTAAGTAGTTGCTATGCAATTCCCAGATGAGCCTGATGTCAAAATAATCTGCCATCACCCTAAGTGATGAGTGGCATTCTTTCACCGTCTGGGACGTAGCAAACATGGCCTCCAGGGATTTTATGGCAGCCTGGCTGTCTGTGTAGATACATATTCTCCGGAGGTTTGTGACCAGCGTTATTATATTAACAGATTTATATGTTTTTCACAGATTTTTTAATTGTTAAACAGATTTCCAGTTTTTTCCGGATAAAAACAGATGTTGTAAAATGTTATCGCAATGCTGTTTTTGATAATTTGTATATAACGTAAAAATTATAAAACAATCAAGAAATGACGTGAAAAAGAAAAGTTTGAGTGAAACGTATCGTATCGATGGTCACTGTCTCTCGGACCCAAGTATGCATTGCCAAATCCAAATGCATCGCCAAAGGGGAAGAGTGCATACAGACACTTTGTAACAAAGAAGAGCAGGAGAAGAGACAAGTTCGTTGGACATGGCGGATAAGATTATTTTAGGCACAGTGGGTCGCACTAGACAATTTTTGGGAGAAAAGAATGACATTCTCATCATGAGCGCTGACAAAGGGGGAAAGACAATTGCGATATCAAAGGACGAATATAAGATGAAGATGGGAAACACTCTGGATAGATTTTATGAATAAAGAAAGGGCATGTCTATAATGGAAGGATTACTTGACACGACTCTTAATACATTAACGAAGAGACCAAAAATTAAAACTAAATATGTGGACGATACATTTGTAACCATTGGGAAATCTGAGGTGGAGGACACGATGAAGGCGCTCAATTATTTCAATTCTTTCAATCGACAATTTCAATTTACAGTTGAAGAGGAAAGAGCCAATAATTAACATACCTTTATTGCATAGTTATAAGACAAGATGGGAATTAAAAAGTTGACTCGCATCAAAAGCCTACAGGACTTTAGGAAAGAATCAAACATTCAAACATTTATGAGAGGGAGAAATGCTATTTAGCTTTAAAGCCTAACTTTACCCTAAACCGCCTTTTTAGTAGGATTAAGTCGAGAATCGATACGGATGACAAGCCAAATGTAGTGTACGAAATCAAGTGCTACGGAGACAAAGCCAACATATGCCTGAAGGTATATGTTGGTACTACGATGAATAAATTGAAGACGAGAATTTCATCACATAAATCGGACCAAAACGCACATTATAAGCCTTTAGAACAAAAAACAGATATACTCACGACGTCTCTTTGACGTTCCATCTGAGAAAAGACAACTACAAGCACGATAAAGACCAATGTGCCCAAGTTTACAGACTTACAATTGACACATTTAGGCGGAAAAATCAGTTGACAAAAGCTTGCAGCAAAGACTAGTCGTATACTTTTTGTTACCTCACAATGTAATTATATGCGTACATATTATTGTGATTTCCTACACAATAATCTCTAACAGACAATATTGTAGGTGTGAGAAAAATTTTGTGTTTACTGTTTTCACCAATGTTTTATAAAATATTTGTGTTTTTCTCATATTACATCCTTGAAAATGATCAACGAAGTTGATCGAAATATTGGAAACTAAATCAATTGTCATAAATGGAAATTTATACGACTTCGGTTCCTTTTTTACATACCTATGACCTCAAGCCGATACTAAAATTGAAAATCATAATAATAGGAAAGGTCAACTATAAATACAACTTATTATAATATTGCGTAAGACAGATTTTTTTTTCAGAAAAAATGATTTTTTTGCAAAAATGTACAGAATTTTTGGAAAACAATATATAATAACACTGGTTGTAACACTACTTTTCAGTAGTTCATCAACCTTCAGTATGGCGGTAATTTCCGCTTGAAATACACTACAGTAATCAGGCAGCTTGAAGGAGATATTTACATTTCGGTCCGGTGAATGGACCCTACTTGCCTACTTGCTGGTCCAACTTTGACCCATCCGTGAAAAATCTGATACTACTCGTATCCCCTTCCAGTGACTTTTCCCAGGTATTCCTGTTCGGGATAGAAGTCTTTAGATTTGTCACTGGTAGTAGGTAGGGGATACAGTAGTCCGTTTTTACGGGAATAGAGTTCATCCGGTGTAGTAATTCAGTGTGTCCGGAATGCCCCGATATCAAAACGCCACAATCCCTGATTCTCACCAGGGATGTAGCGGCTGCCGGTTCGGCCATGATATCAGCAGTACAGATAAATCACCCTTACGTTAAACGAACTAGGGTGGCAAACGTGCCACTATTCAATAGCAGAATGGCATTGCGATATGTATTATTTAATACCCAACTTAATTACGATTCTAAGTGATTATGGGGAGTTATCGTGACTACCAGTCAATCGTCCGCCCAATATTTATGTCAGAGATACAAAAAATTACAGCAGTCAGTTGTCCGAGTCCTTCGGCCACGGACTGTCCCTGCAGGCTGTGTCAGAGACACGGCCACTAAGTTTAACGTAGAATACGCCATCCGATAAGACAGAAAACTATAAATTCATTTGCTTATATTATTTATCATTTATTGTAATATATGTTTTCTGTCTTATCGGATGGCGTATTCTACGTTAAACTTAATGGCCGTGTCTCTGACACAGCCTGCAGGGACAGTCCGTGGCCGAAGGCCTCGGACAACTGTCTGCTGTAATTTTTATATTTACCAACGGCATTTGATTCAAGTCCGTTTAAAAAAAAAAATATTATGTTCAATTTTTTTAAACTTAATTTAATTTATGTATTTTAATCAATATTTTTATTGAAATAAGTTCTGCGAATGTTGAGAGGGCCGCCCTAATATTAAAAAAGGTTTACCTTATCGAGTCTTCGCATTAGCATTCGAGCGTTGTGTGAAAGCTTTACGCTTTACAATTCAAAATTAATGTTACAACAGCTTTATTGAAGCTTTCGCAAAAAAGCTTTATTAGGTTAGCTTACTGTTTGTTTCACTTTTTACTAGATACATGTTGCCAAGCAACATTAGCTTGCTGTTTGTTTCACTTTTTACTAGATACATGTTCCTAAGCAATGTTGAGCAACCAAAAACACTCAACCAAACACCACACATATGTTTGAGTGTATGTGTTTAAACAATTTTCATTTGAGAAATTAAAATACTAGAAATATATCAACCAATATGAAATGTATATCAAACGAAAGATAACATCTTCATTTACCTACAAAAAATCCAATGAGTGTTCGAACTCACGGCCGATGTGTTAACACCTTTTTGCTACACGGTACCTGTTCGATTTCTATGAACACATTCGTAAATGTTACATTGGAAAATAAAAAACAGCGTTCAATCATATGATGACGTTACAGTTAAATAATATTAATACTTAAAATTATTTAAAGACCCAGTGCAAGCACATGTGTCATTATTTTCTTGCTCAATACTTTTTCTTTTATTCCCACAAAAGTCAAAGAATGCAAAGCAACAGACACTTGTACATACATACATACATTGTTATATTCGTACGATATAACCGAAGATCAACATAAAATACTTTTTTAATATTACTCCAAATTAAAACACTTAAATCTCGGCTCGCCAATATCGGATCGCCTTAGTTTTTGGAATAAACTCTTCGTCGAAACCCGCACTAGCTTTTTAATCCAAAAATTAATAAAATCGGCTATGAATTTCCGGAGAAAATCGCGTGGGAAAATTATTTGAAAATCGCCCAATAATCACTTTCAATACCGACTGCCAAGCAACGAACAAACAAACGATGATTTACTCTTACAAACCTAACACTTGTGTATGTATTAAATTTATAGTTTACTGCCCTAGAGGCGCGCGTATAGATGTTAACACATCAAAAAAATTTTAAAAAAATTCATCTAGCCGTTTCCTCAAATTCAATGAAATAAAGATTACAACAATAAAAACCTGACATGACTCCTCATACCGTAAGGTAAGACGTATTCTACGTCAAAAGGGGATGGCAAAGATGTTCATTTGTTATCACACAGTATTACACAAAATATTGTTCAGTACAAAATTTTGCCGAGATCGGTTGTGGTATACGAAAGATATCGAGTCGGCCAACCGGAAGGCCGCCAAACTTTCATACAGGAGGTACGCAAATGGGCGTGGTACAGTCGTTCATATTTAATTTTTAGGAAAACATTGCCGAGTACTGAATTTCATTAAGATCGCTTGTAGCTTACGAGAATTATAGTATCGATCAACCAGTCATTCGCCCAACTTTTGTGTGCATTTGACTAAATTTTGTCTAGTATCACATTTCATAAAGATTGGTTCGATTATGTGGGTGTTATCGTGCCGAACAGCCATCCGGCCAAACAAATTATGTTGGTAGAGCGTGGCAAAATCACCCTTGTCTTAATCGGTGACTGGCGTTTGAAGACACGAAGCCTATAACCAAATTTCATTAAGATCGGAAGTGTTTCACGCGACTTATCGCATTGAAAACACGTACGACCACCAAGCTTTTGTATGGGAGGTACTACAAAGGGAATGGCCAAACCGTCTATTTTCAATCCCAACCTAAGTTTCGACGAATAATAGTCACTAACAAATTGTCATTGTGATCGGCAAAGATTGACGGGAGTTATCTGGCCGAAGAGCCGGCCGGTCGAACAATTTTTGAATGGGAGTTACCAAAATGGGCGTGGGAAGTCACCCTTATCTTAATCGATTCCTGGCATTTGATGACATGATTGGATTACCCAATTGGATTAAGGTTGGAAGTGTTTCAGGCGACTTATCGCATTGATAACACGGACGACCACCAAGTTTTTGTATGGGAGGTACCAGAATGGGCTTGGTGACCTCGCCCATTTTCTACAGCTAAGTAAATATTTACAGATTATTATCCAATGTTTGAGTTGAAGCTAATCACATCTACCAGAAAAAGGTTTTAGAAGAAACATGATTCCGCATTAAATGTGTCGATTTGTATGGGAGGTGCTTGAAGTGGCGTGGTCAAAACGGCAATTTTCAATCCCAAACTAACCTTGGACATATTGTTATTGCTGTGATCGGTAATTATTGAAGGCAGTTATCAATTGGCCAGCCAGACTGACATGGCTCAATCGTCTTCAAAAGTCCCTAAACAAATTTCGTCCAAAGATACTGAGGGTCTAATATGGCGCCTTCTACGCGTTTGTAAAAGGTCTGATTTTTAAATTCTTTATATTGACTGCACCTGTCATGAATGCATGCATGCCGACAAACCTTTGGATTGATTTTTTATCCCTTTTTCCGTGATCCAATCGATCTGAAACTGCGCACGCACTAATAGTGATGACAAAAATGAACTATCAAAATATGGGCAGGATTGGACAAAGGGGCGTGGTACCATCCATACAAATCACAATTTAAAAATCCATTACTTCCGCTCCTGTTAACGGTATTTCAACAAAATTGGGCGTGTTTGTTAGGTGTACATATTCTAAGATCTGCTGTAAATATGGGCGGGATTGGACAAAGGGGCGCTGTCATATATAAAGAATTTATTGTCAAAAACTATGTTTTTTACGGGTTGGTTTTTTTAGTGTTTAAATGTGAATAACTATTTTAGCCTCAATAACTTTAAAAAAGTAGGTACACAGCTAAAAAAGTGTTAAAATTCTGTTTCTCTTTTTGGTATTTTTTATACTAATCCAAGTTCATTTTCCGGAGTTATATCCCAAACATCCCTTAGATCACAACATTTAGCAAATAATTCGTATTGCTGATGTTGAATTGTATAGAGGTGGTACTGAAATGCAACAAAACGCAAACATTGGCATTATTATAATGTTTTATACCTGAAGACTAATAAAATTCGCCTCAATAACAGTCGTGCACCAATTTTAACTCGGGTTACATTTTTAAACTTAAACCATTCTTGAAATTTCTCCAAGTACGTTATTCCAGCACCACTTTCTAAAAAAATTAAATAGAAAATGTTGGGGTAACGCGGGGATTCGGGTTTCTTTTTCTTATAAAATATCAATAAATGAAATAACTAATAAAATAGTTTTTTTGGCCTGCGATCACCTGCAATTTGTTGTAAGCCCCGTTTCTTTTATGTTTCTCATCGAAAACACTACGAATTTAAGTGAGGTCCTACCTGGTAATAAACAACATGTACCGTTTTTTCCAGTAGACAAAATAAATAAAGTACACAGAATTCAACGAACGATGAAAAAACAACAATTAAATTTCAATAAGTTAACGGAATATTGGGGTCAAACAATAGTTATCTAATTTTTTTGATGTGAACGTTGAACTACCGTGCACCGTATTGAGTTTTAGGTAAAACGCGAAGTGCATCATTCCAAATTGAAATTTAAAATATATCAATTTAATTTTGAAAAATATCAATGGAAATTTTAAAATTATGTTTGAAATTTTAAATTCATTAATTCAAATTTCAAGAAATCCAAGTGAAATTTAAAATACCTCAGTTGAAATTTAAAACATATCAATTGCAATTTGAAACATATCAATTGAAATTTGAAACACATCAATAGAAATTTAAAAGTCATCAATTGAAATTTAAAAGGCATCAATTGAAATTTAAAATTCGTCTCTTGAAATTTAAAAATTGTTAACCGATTTTATGTATTACATTTTTAAATTTCAATTGGTGTGTTTTAAATTTCAATTGATGTGTTTCAAATTTCAATTGCTGTATTTCAAATTTCAATTGATTTTTTTCAAATTTCGTTGGTGCAGTTGGAATTTCACTAAAAACCAAAACACGTATTTATTTAAATCGACTAAATATTAAAATACGTCAATCTGACATTTAAATCAGATAAATATGCGTACTAAAAATTTGTAGAATATCCCTGAAAAAAGAATGTGTCAGGACATGTTTTGACATGTTAAAAAAACCCTTTAATATAATACTAATATTGTATACATTTGTTGTTAGTTAAAATACAAGATTGCTTGAAAAACAGAAAAAGTAAATTTTTTAAAAATAGTTCAACCCACTGGATCTTTATGATCAACACGAAATGTTTTGGGAATTAGCAGAAAACAAACAAAAATGCATTTAGAGAGGTGGAGAAAAAAGATTTTTCCCCCACCATACAATGTGAGTCTCTCCAATGTATAAATAGTATAATATATTGTGATTGAAAATATTATAACGTAACATGACCTGACTCAAAAACAATCACAAATCATCTGAAATTCACAAAACAATAGATTTTCTTCTGATTTTGCTTCAAAGTTACTGTAAATTAACTGCCTGGTTGGTTGGTGTATTTTATTTGCGATGTCCCCCGTTGTCTAAATACGGGGCTCTGCATTACATTTGTAATAGGGGAGTGCTGCATTTGAAAAAATACCATCGATGTGGAAATTTATAGTTTGATTTTCATTTAACCCTTCGACGACCATCGGCAAGTATGTTTGCCCTCGGGTTTTTAACACCTATCATATTACAGCTAGGAGATAGAGCAAATGTACTCATGGCTGACTTGTAGAAAATCGAGGGGCCAATAATACCCATTTGACCGCTATGAGCCATCAAACTGGGTCAAAAATTGGTCTTACAACAAAGGAATGCAAGGCGTCGAAAAAGAAAATGTACGTGGGGCATACGCCACGTACGATTTCAGTCCATACCTTAACTTTAAAAAAAATTTAAGGTTGAATTTCATCATGTTTACGTGGACCGATTATATTATATATGACAAATATGTGTGCTTTTAGCTAAACTGGAAAAAAAATTTACCAAACAAAAAAATTTGTTGGTCCATTTGTTTTCAGCGTAGCTACTATTTGGTCATAGATCACGAACAAAATTCAAAAATTAAATCAATTCGGACGAAATTGTGTGATCGTCAAAGGGTTACGACCTTCTTTACTACCTCGCTTGCTGAGTTGCCAAGTAGCTGGCTATTTAGCGATAAGTCGTATTATTCAAAAATATGATAATGGATTCAATATGGTAAAAGATGGCAAAAAAATTTAAAGTTAGCGAAAATGTTTGCCAATGCTATGTCTTTACTAACTGTTTCACACAAAACAAGCGGAGTAACCAAAGCACGCCAAATATTTGCTCTTATCTGCATTGGTTGAAACGGTCCCAGCAGTATATTGCAGGAACCATATACATTTTTGCAAGCATTGTTTTCGTTAATTGAAGATGTGCTGCTTTTTGTTCCATTATTGTCTGTCACGTTTTTGTTTTCACCAATTTTCAACAACCAAATCCACATTTAGGTAACAAATACATATATTAAACCTATCAATCATTGTGTCTCAAACATGTTAACACAATGCAATTGGACACAAGTGTACTATATTTTCGACAAGCTACAAATACGTTGCATTTGCATCCAAACAATAAAAAAAGACAACATTTTCAGCGTGCACGCAATGTACTGTCACAGAAACAAATAGTTTGCTGTGTTGATACAATCCTGTACAAAATGTGTGCAAAGGCAATAAAATATATCTGTGGACTTTTGACAAAACAACCTCTTTCTAAAACAGCAATTTTAAAGTCGAGCGAAAAAGATTTATAAATACTTCACAGCTATTTTTAAAAAATAACAGGCTAAAATTAAAAATAGTGTAGATTTCCATTTTAATATTAAATTTTTAGCAATTATTTTTTAAAAATATTTTTGAGGTATTTAAAAAGCTTTTTCGCTCCCCTTTAAAATTGCTGTTTTAGAAAGAGGTTGTTTTGTCAAAAGTCCACGGATATGTTTGCTGATATAGGAATTATGTTTGATTTCCTCTTCTCAGCAGTTTTATTAATACACTTTTTTGATCGTATAAGATAAACAAGGAGAATAGCTTTTGAAAATTATAGGGCATTCTTGGTAAAAAAAAAAAATATAATGAAAATATTCTCATTCATTCTCAATAAACGAAGACGTTCCGTTACATTCCCGGAAAATTTACCTACACCAGACACGGTTGTTTCTTCATTCCAAGACGTTTTCTACGATTAATGGTCAATGAATTATGAATAACACGTTTCGTTGCAGCCACAACATAACCGTCGGATTACGATTGTAGCCAAGTAAACACACTAACGAACGTGTTTCATTCCTGCGATGAAAGTTTAGGGTATGCATGCGAGTGTCAAATCATAGAATAAAAATGTACATATTTGAAATACAACAAATAATTCTGTTCTGCTTTGCAGGATTTTCTTTTCAAATGATTTGGCATAATATCCTTGCAACTTATCTTTAAGCGCACAGACCATGCAAAAGTCAATTGGTTTTTCACATTGACATTCAATTTCACCACCATTTGGAATTGACATTATAACCAGAGCTCATGTAGTAAAGAGTGAAAGGCCACAAACAAGGAAGACAATTATTCCTCAAGAAACCCAATGCGCTTATCCATCCTTCACCACATTTAGCAAAACAAAAAATATAAACAGACAAAATGTTCTGCCATTTTATATTGTGACCTCTTGTTCGATTTTCCAATTTCTTGCCGACATATCCCACAATGTGTCTCAGATGACCGAAAGATGGAATAAACAATAGGAAAAACTTAAGTCCAGTTCATTCCAAAAGAAAACCTGAACTTAATAATCTCAAAACGTGCAGAAACGTTTTCGTTCATTCATTCCTCCGACACATCAACAGTTTGGAAAGGAGTGAGTGACAATGTATGTCGGTTCATTGTTGTTGCAGCTTAGTTTTGGGTTAAGATAATGTCACCAAGAACACCATGAAGGCCAGCGACGAAATTGAAGAAAATCGCAGCAAGGAGTGCCTGGGAAGTGGTCAACGAAGATGGGTCAACAGAAAAAAGTGAATTTCCGTTTGTCATTCAATTTGGAGGATTGAATGAAGTCCAACAAAGGCAACAACGAAACTGGGAAGAACAAAAAATTGCTGCAGTCGTCTTCGTCTTTGGTCTTGATGATCAATTTTTGTGAATGAAATTGATTCAATAGTTTTAAGATTTGTCGTTATTATTGTACTTTAGTCATTCACACTTCCCATTCACGCTGGCCTCACTGGTCCTTGGAGGTTTGTGAACAACAACAATGTGTCAACTTGCCAAAATCAAAGACATCCAGCCACAGCTCGATTATTTACGTTTTTGTGCCGTACCAAGTGTTAAGTTCCTCTACAAGATGACAACAACAATGCTGCAGGAAGAATGAAGGAGTACGCAGTTGACAATAAGATTGCCTGATAAATACTACCAATATTGTATATGTATATGAATATATAGCGTGGACTTTACGGGTTTGTATTTCAGAAAAAGTGTGACAAATACTGAATTGAACCATAACAAGGTGACCATGTTACACACAGTCATGCTGGCTTGTTTAAACGTTTTTAAATAGTAAGCTGCTAAGGGACATTCCAATAAAGTAGCTATTGAGAGTAGAATTCACTGACGATTTTATTTACATCGACGTCGTATGAAGGATTTTCTTTCTATCATCAAAAAGTTTAACTGAATCAAACTCCCTATTAAACCACGAAGCTTGGAAATTCATGAACAATCCCGGAAACTCAACACTGAAAATGAAAGCTTCTACACTTCATCATATTTGTTGGTCGGCCAATCGAATATTTCCCATGAAATTGAGCTAACTAACGTGCAGATTCACCGTCGTAAAACAAAAATATACAACGGACTAGACGCTGCTGAATATTATGCTTCACAATCATCAAAACAATCGTCCGGAGAATGTGAGTTCGCATCCCGCCCGTGGCATGTAGTAACTATTTTTCACTGACCGTTTAAAACATGATCTGTTACCCTAAAAGGAATTACAACTTTAAAAATAACAAGACAACGAAAATAAAAAAATACCTCAGTACCAGAAAAGTGAACGTTGGTGGTGCTAGGAATCGCTGACTTAGTTCATGCACAAACCGCCTTTTATTTCTTTCGGTACCGGTGTCCTTGAATAGTGACACTATCATTCGGAATCAATGTAAAAGCTTAGTTTCCCATCAGTAGAACGCACACAGGTCATTTATTGTGAGTAGTTCTCCACGGACCCTCCATGATATAAAGAAACTGTTTCGGTACTGTGACTAATATATTTCATTGCTGTGATGCAAATGTTTTAGTTATTGGTGAAATGTATTTATGTGTATATTTCATTGATGGTTAAAAGTTATGATTTGGCAAGAAAATCATCGGTACATAAATATACCATGGCAACAAAATGAAAAATATTTTCATAAAAGGAATAACCTCTATATAGTGGTCCCCTAAGTACGAAAATGATCAAATTGTAAAATCTGCAGATAAGTTTTAGAACGAACGTCATTATCGCATGTTGCGGGATAGGGGCTAAGAGAAAAAAATATTAAACAACTTTTGTTTTAACACTATTATGCTACAACCCACTATTATCAACTACATTGTGTACTATTGCTTTGGTTTGTGTCTAGACTAATGGCTTGGATCATAGAGAAAGGAATTAACTACACAATTTCCATTTGAAATTTGAAAACAATCAATTGAAATTAAAAATTTTGTATGAAATTTGAAATACATCAATTGAAGTTTGAAAATTCTATTTGAAATTTGAAATACATCAATTGAAATTTGAAAAAATCAATTGAAATTTAAAATACTTCAATTGAAATTTGAAACACATCAATTGAAATTTAAAAGACGTCAATTGCAATTTAAAATACACCAATTGAAATTTAAAAATCTAATACATAAAGTCGGTTAATAATTTTTAAATTTCAAGTGACGAATTTTAAATTTCAATTGATTTCTTTCAAATTTCAATTCATGTCTTTCAAATTTCTACTGGTGTGTTTTAAATTTCAATTGATGTGTTTTAAATTTCAATTGATGTGATTTAAATTTCAATTGATGTATTTCAAATTTCAAATAGAATTTTTAAATTCCAATTGAAGTATTTCAAATATAATTTTCAAATTTTAATTGATATTTTTCAAAATTAAATTGAAATTTTTTAAATTTCAATTGGAAATGGTGTAGATGTGTCACATTTGTTGGGAAATTTCTTATTTAATTTGAAGTCTTCTGGGTGGAGCCTGTAAGCAATATTTAGTATATATTGTAGTTTTGCAACCAATAAAAAGTAAATTTAGAAAAGCCAAAGTGAAAGAAGTTAGAAAAAAAACTCCCAAATAACTGCCTTTTTATAAAAAAGTAAATTTTCTCAAAAAACCACACCTATTCTTCAACTAATTACATTTTCCTAAAAAATACTTTATCTTAAAGAAGTACCTTTGCTTAAAAAAGGTAAATTTTCTTACAAAAAGTACCTATTCTTAAAAAAAGTACGTTTTTTTAAATAAGTACCTTTTCTTAAAAAAGGAAATTTTCTTACAACAAATTGTCTTTTCTTAAAAAACTAAAATTTCTTTAAAGAGTACCATTTTTGTAAAACAAAATAACTTTTCTTAAGACAAGTACCTGCACTTAAAAATTTACCTATTCTTGAAAAATTACCAATTCTGAAAAAAAAATTACATTTCTTAAAATAACCTTTTCTTATAAAAAACGATCGTACAATAAATGATATTCTCTTAAAAAAATACATTTTCTTAGAAAAATTCCTTTTTTCTAAAGGTACATTTTCTTAAATATAAAATAATACCTTTTCTTTTCTTGACATAAGTAGCCTTTCTGAAAATAAATAAATTTTTAAAAAAAAATAATCGTTTCCTAAAAATTTCTTTAAAAAGTACTTGTTTTAAAAAAAAGTTCTACTTTGTAAACAAAATTCATACTTTATGTTTTTTTTACACAAAGAATATCTTCTTAAAAATAGTACCTATTCTTAAAAAAACATTAGTTTTTAATAAAAGAAATACCTCACTGTAAAAAAGGTCCTTTTCGGGAATATATAATACATATTCTTACAAAGAGGACCTAAAAATTTAGTTTTTTTTAGAAAATACATTCTAAAAAAAATTTTTACAAAAAGTTTATCATTTTACAAACTATTTTTTTTTAAAGGTCCATTTTAATTATCGTATTTTTCAATGGGCGCTTTAGGCGTGTTGGAACTAACTAGTACATATTATATAGCGAAAGGAACTTCGTTCCAACCGGGTGTCCTATGTCACATGAGGATTTTTTTTAATATTTTCTTTTTATGCGCTAAGAACGAAAATGGTCGAAATTTCAAATTCTACGAATAATTTTTTTTAAAACAATTGTTTATGTAAAATTTAAACTTTTTCAGAGATTTTTTCGGAAACGAATTGTCCGATTGTGTGAAAATAAATTTAGAAAAATGCAGACCTACATTATATTTAGCTTTCACCTACAGAGTTCCTTAAGCTGATTAATAGTTTCGGAGTTATCAAAAACTTTGTGTGAGTGTTAAATTTTGTTACCTTTGTAGTAAAGCCCCATGCCTTCTGGATATACTGCGGTATGGTTTTAGGCCGTCGGTGGTGCAATGGTTAGTGTGCGCGACTCTTGTACATGAGAACGTGGCTTAGTGATGGCGATACTATCGACTACTTAGCAATGAAAAAGATTCTCAAAATACCGTTCGGAACCGGTGTTCAATTTTAGGTTCCAATATCTGAGTGTAAAACTATAAAGCGCACAGATCACTGATTTTGAGAAGCTCTATCGGTACCTCTTCACGAGATGTAAGGGGAAACTATTTATTTATTACGGTTCATGAAAATCCATGGATGCGTTTGGCAATTAAGTAAAGATATCTAATTTTGACAAGAATTTCAATTCTCTTTGTTTGGGTTACAAAAAAAATGAGTAAGTAATATTTTTATTTATATTGTACAAATTTCAAACCCCTTTCTCATAAGTAAGTTACAAAAGTTCAGATTTGTAATCCATAAAAATATTAATAAATAATACCAATAAAATAGCATTGTAATATCATTGTATTGCCCCAAAATACTTGTTATACTCGTATTACATTGAAATAAATAAAATGCATAATTATCAAGAAAAAAAACTGTGTAAGTTTTATTTACATGATTTTCTACTGTTGTTAAATGACGAAGTGTTACTCTGAATACTCCAGTAAAAATCAGCCATCATGTGTGAATCCTAGTGACTCTGGTACCGTTTCTCCATTGGCCGAATATCTTGATGGAATCGTTGAAGATAATCTGGAAATCTTCAATCACATACATAATCAACACTATTATGATGTTAAATAAAATTTAAATTTTAACTTGGTAAATTGATTATTATTGAAGTATTTAGGTTATACTGGGTGGGCCAACTTCGACTGACTGATTTGAAATGCTTATAACATTGTGTCTCTGGCGGTATTAGCTGTACCTCCATCTTGCTGGAACCATACGCCATGATTATTGAGAACTACCGGACGTAAGCAAATTTCCAACATAGTTCGATATACTGCCCCGATGACGGTTTCTGGTTCCCCAGCTTCATTTTCGGAAATATGGGCCGATAATTCTATCAGCCATAATTTTGTGCATCTGAGAGGGTATAATTGTCGCTGATGCTCTGCCTAGGATTTCCGGTACCCCAAATTCGCAAGCTCTCTTTATTAACTTATCCATTTAAATGAAAATTTGCTTCATAATAAAATAATAATATTGAAAAATTTTTACACGTTCTTGCATTTGGTATGATGACATTACAAAATTTTATTAAATTGTTTATTACCTAAAAACAATTAAATAAAAAACTGTAAAAATATAAAAGTTATAGGCATCTCAAATCACTCAGTCGAAGTTGGCCCACCCTGTATAATCACTTAAAACGAGACTTGGTTCAACACCTAATAGTACCAAAGCACCGAAAGAAATACTTTCCTACGAAACTCGATTTGAAGTCTCTTGAATCTAGAATTTTATAATTACAAGTACACAAATAACAATAATACTCATATTTATGGCCTAATAATGAAACAACAAATATTGATGATCGACATTGGTTTTATAGTTTTTCAAAATATTCTTCATGAAGATCAATACAATTTGCATGCAATTGAACCAAATTTTTAATCACTTTTGCCACTCCTAATGACGTTCATCCAAAACATGCTCTTTAAACGTAACAACAGCTTCTTCAGGCATTAAAAAACGTTGACCGCAGTTGACCCATAAAATCAATGTGTTTGCTGGTCAAATATGCTTTGTTTAAGCCGATGTGTGAGAGCTAGTATTGTCGTTATTGAATGAATGAATCTTCTTTGGGGGTTCGTGTCCATAGTTCACCAAAAACATCTGGCAGACAAATGGTTGTGCACCATAACAATTGACCATCTTACTGTGTTCTAACGGAAATATTGTCACACGCCAGTTATGCCGAAGAAGCAGGCCACCATATGGTTTGAAGTGAAGTGTTGGATCAGACTCGCCATGGAAGACCCATATAGTCGACAGCTGTTTCGTCTCAAGTTCGTATGCAAAGATCCATGATTCGCAGCCGTTTGTGATCTTATAGATGTATGGGAGTGAAAATAATGCTTCAGTTTACCTCTATGTCACACTACGATCTTCCAAAATAACAACAACCGATTTTTGACCACCTACACGAAATGCGTCCTGAGTGAACCTCGGCCCCAATTAACTTATCCGCAACACTGTAGGATGGTGCATCATCCACATGTACAAATTTAAGTTCATTTTCGAGCCACTAAAACAACAGATTGCACCTGCAGAAGCCCAGCAACCACAGAGGCCGGAAATGTAAACGGGCTTGTAGAAATTGGTGCCATTTGTATTTATTTATTTCCCGATTTTTCAATAAAGTTCTTCAGTCAAATACTTGAGTAATTGAATAAATTATAAACTATCTAGTAGTATCGTAATTTTTTTTATCAGACAAGGTATTAATTGATTTTTTTTACAACCCAAAAAGAAGGCATATTTGGATAGGCTGAATAAATTGTATAAATCCATCGGCTCAATTAACCCTAAATCTACTTGCAGCGAAAGTGTATTTTTAATTTCAGGTAACAGGTAAAAAACAGAAAAAGAAATCATTTAAAACCAAAGCACCTAAATGGTATTTTGTGTTTGAAAAATGATTTTTTATTTTTTTTTAGTTTTTATAATTAATTGATTTCAAAATTCAAAACGACGGAATTAAAAATATAACATTTTTATAAATCGTATACTATTCTATTTCGTCATAAAAACCGAAACTGGGTTTTAACCAGTTTCTACTACTCAGAGGAGCAACAACGATTCTTATCCCTACCTGGTAGCAGTAAAAGTTCGGCCAAGATTAAGTAGAGCAAAAATCGTACGAAACCAGACGCAGAGGAAGCTGGACATCGGAAAGCTGCAATTACCAGAGGTAGCCACAGCCTACTCAAGGAAGCTCTCGCAACTTTTGGCACAGAACCGTCCCCCTTCCCGATGACGGTCCATTTCCGACTCTATAAAAATTAATCACTAAACTATAGGGAGAACAGAAAGGAGGTAAACCGTCTCTTTAGGCGTAAGAAACGCCAGTGAAGAAAGCGCGAGAGTGTTTAAATTGAGACATATAGAAGGAAGAACGATGCCCGAATATTGTACCAAAAAGTCAAAAAACGGAAGAATTGATATGGTGCAGGGCCCGTTCTGTAAAGACATGGACGGAAATCTCATCGCAGATATGCAGAGCATGTTGGGAATATGGAGAGATTATTTCTCCGCGCTACTGGTACCTGAGATATCCAACGACGATGGGACAATCGATCACAATATGGACGACGACGTCGATTGCCCCCTCCTAACCAAGACGTGGTCAGAACAGCTATTGCCCGGCTTAAGGACAACAAAATCGCAGGAGCCGATGGATTACCGGCGGAGCTTTTTAAGGCTGGCGGCGACGAGCTGATAAGGTCATTAGCAAAATTAGGTTAGATGAATGCATGGCTGGCGATTGGAGTCTCAGTGTACTGTGTCCCATACTTATTTAAAAAAGGTGACCCGAGTCTCTGTGACAACTACCGTGGGATGAACTTTTATCCATAGCATATAAGATTTTATCAAGTTTAATTTGCGAAAGACTAAAACCAATTATCGCTGACTACCCGAAATCCTGGAGAAGATCCACGAAAAACAAATCGACACCAATCATCTATTTGTCGATTATAAGGCGGCCTTCGATAGTCCGATACGCGAGAAACTCTATGCAGCAATGTCCGAGCTTGGTATTCCTGCAAAACTCATACATCTTTACAGGATGACATTGAGGAACACGAAATCCGCAGTGAAAGTTGGCAAGGATCATACCGAACCATTTGAAACTAAGCAACGGCAAGGCGACACCCTATCGTGCGATCTCTTTAACATTGGAATGGAGATCATTATGAGAAAAGCTGTAGTCAACATGAATAAAACCATCAGCAGCAAAAGTCACATGCTCCTCGCGAATGCTGATGATCCAGATATTATCGAGCGCACAATGAGAGAAGTTACTGCAGTTTTTTTGGGAATTGAGAAGGAGTCAGCAAAAGTGGGCCCGACGGTAAATGAGGACAAGACAAAATTAATGGTTTCAACAAACAGGGCCTCCCTGCGATTAAGCCAAAGCGGGAACGGTAATAACCGTTATAATTTCGAGGTGGTGGACGAATTTATATACCTCGGATCTGTCGTAAACAAAAACACAACGTCAGCCTTGAGATCAAGCGGAGAATTCTGCTTGCGAATAGATGTTATTTTGGGGTCGAGCAAGCACTCGAGTAACAAAAGTCCAGCTTTACCAGACTCTCATTCAACTTGTCTTGCTTTATGGTGCAGAATCCTGGGTTCTATCGAAACATCTGTAGGAGTCTTCGAGAGAAAAATACTCCGAAAAATGTATGGCCCTATAGTGCTCAACGGCGAGTATCGGCGACTCATGAACCATGAGCTGTTATGTTATCCTGCAATTGCGCTGGCTAGGCCACATCAGTAGAATGAGTGAAAACGAACCAGCACGAAAGGTTTTCGAAACCGAACTCGAAGGAAGACGAAAAATAGGAAGACTAAGACTCCGCTGGAGGGATCAGTTTGACGAATCCCTGCGTACACTTGGTATTTCCAACTGGAGAAATAAAGCAAAAGATGAAACTGGTTGGCGAAATATGATATCTTGGTTTTATAAGGTCCCTGACCCCCGGGGTAGTAAGTAACTACTCGGTTAAACCGAAAACAGGTTTCGTCAAAACTGGAATATTTGAAGAAACTGAAACCCGAAATTTTTGAAAATCTGGATTTGAATTCACTAGTCAGAAGTTTAATTTTTTTTAATTAAAAACAATTTGTTTTAGGCAGTGCAATGGTTGCTGGGTCAGCTAAAAATAAATAAAATTCTAAAAATATCTCAATTTAAATCTTTTTTCTCCGAAATGCTCAAATTATGTAATCATTAAAAAAAAATGGTGTCGCATAACATCTCATGAAGGGATTGAGGAGAGCTTCTCACAATCAGTGAGGAGTGCGCTTTCTAGTTTAATACTCACTGATTGGGACCTACAGTTTTACACCGGTGCCGAACGGTATTTTGAGGAGCTTTTTCATGGCTAAGTCCTCGATATTGGTGTCATCTCTAAGCGAGATGACAGTCGTTGAAAGAAATGTAAGGTGGTCTGAGCAGGGATCGAACCCACGATCTCATGTACAAGAGCCACGCACACTATCCATTGAACCACCGACGGCCGTGTAATCATTGCACTGACGAAAACTCAGTTGTTTCAGCAACACAACGTTCAACGGGAAAACAAAATATCTAACTCTCTCTTTCCTCCAAAATGCTTAAAAAAATCTTGTACCGCCTGATGTACGATATTATTCATTACAGTAATGTAAACACACTAGCGAACATGTTTCATCCCTGCGACGTAGGGTCTTAATTACGTTGCACATACCCGACAATTGTTTTTTATATTAAATATTCAAAGGAAAATGCCTAGCTTTGTTGGAGAAATTCGAAATTTTGCTTTTAAGAGTTAAAAATTCACATTGCAACCCGGCTGGTCATCCCAATGTCATACATCTGAACATCATTCTCTTGAATTTTTTTAATTCGTAGAAACAATATCTAAAGCTTTTGTGCCACACACATGGTTGGAAGTTGTTGTCCATTTGTGTCTTTCGTTTTTTTTTCCCATTTTTAACTTAAATGTGAAAAGAATCGAAGCAAATTAATTCACACCTTGTCCGGAGACAATTTCATCCCGCGTCCCTTATGCCGCTAACTAAGATTTTATAAAGCCAAACTTATCAAACACAACCAAATATGCAAATTGCTTCTTAAGAATTAAAAAAATCTTTTGTATTTTAATGCAAGACTTCAACACAACCATTTGGCCAAACGGATTGTCACAGTGCGAAGAGTAACCCCCAAACCTCCAAAATAATAATTCGAATATCACAAACTTTCTTGGTTGAGTATTTAACAGAATGTGATTGTTTTATCACATATGAACGTTTTGCAAGACAAGGGGCAGATATACGATACTCGGTGTCGTGTGACTGACAGACAAACCGACTAACTGGCGATTCCAACAAGAAGTTATAGGTTTTGCGGTCGGACTGATATCGCATAATTATGTATACAGTACATTCACTAAATATAATAAATTACTAGCAAAATATGTGTATGTTCATGTTCAGAAAATACAAATGTTGTATCGTATATTGAGCAATCAGTGTATTGAATGTCTAACTGCCAGTGTAAAGTCAAAAGAAGTGTCAGTGTTAAGCTAATGAATGAATGTATAGTGTTGCTTTTTTTGGTGTGTTAAGGGGGCTGTGTTAAATTTCTTAAACAGCAGTTGAAACAATTTAAGTGACATTTTGAAATCCAATAAACATTCAATTTCGGCGTTGAAATATGAATGTTGATGTCTCATAAATTTGTTTAAGTTCGTTGTATAAAGTACTATAAGAGTAATTTGGTCAATATGTACTTGGACGTGTACTAAAGTAAGGTGAATAATATTCTTGCAAACATATTAACAAACTCTCGATTTCAATGCTAGTTAAAGTAATAAACTCAAAGGGATTTTATAACCAGCATCGTTATTTTTATATAACCGTATTTTCCGTGCTGCAACCACAAATTACTTCATATTGAATGCGACGACAAGTTTTATGAATTTATCTTATGCAGCGCAGTTTTTACCCCAATAGTACTCTTTTATGCAACTATGTACAAATACATCATAAAGTATCTATGGTATAGAGGAGAAAATTTACTCATGGAGTGGAATGGCAACAAAGAAACGAGTGAAGCGCGTCGTTACTCTGCTCTCTCTCTTACTCTCTTCGTTGAATATTACAATACACGAGCAGTTTTCTGATAATGTTATTGTATCTAACTATAGAAATCCCAATGATATTTAAATAAAATTACATAAAGTATGTAAAAAGTATGAAGTAATCAAGTTATGACGCGAGAAGGTAATGCGTTTGAGTGAATCGCGTCGACTTTTTTGGTTCTCTTCTACTAGGGTTGCCATATTGCGCCGGTTTTTTCTTCTCTACTTGTACATCCTTTTCGAATACAACAAAGGGAATGTACAGGTAGAGAAGAAAAAGCTGTGCAATTTGGCATCCTCGTAGAAGAGAACATAAAAGTCGACACAATGCATTCAATCGCGTTTCTCTATCGCATCATAACTCGATTATTACATTCTTTTTATATACTTTTTTTAATTTTATTTAAACGTGGTTAGAATTTGAGTAGGTAGATACAATAACATCATCAAAAAACTGTTAGCGTATTGAAATATTTAACGATGAGAGTAAGAGAGAGAGCAAAGAAACGAGGCGCTTCACTCGATTTTTTTAGTTGTCATTCCACTCCGTGAGTACATTTTGTTCTTTACCCTTTCTTTCGCTTTGTTTATCTTATGCAACGAAGTTTTTACTTCAATAGTACTCTTTTTTGCAACTATGTACAAATACAAGTAGACAGTCAAAATTTGTCTTCATTCAAATGCCAACAAACAAAACGAGTGAAACCCTAGTACTTCCCTACTCTCTCTCTTACTCTCTTCATTGAATATTTCAATACACGAGCAGCTTTTTGATAGTGTTATTGTATATAACTCTACAAATTCCAACCATGTTGAAGTAAAATTACATAAACTGTGCAAAAAGTATGAAATAAGCAAGATATGACGCGAGAGAGAAATGCGTTTGAGTGAACTCCTAGTACTTTTTGGTTCTTTTTTACCAGGGTTCCAAGTTGCGCACATCTTGTGGTCGTCTATGTTTAAACCGTTGCGAGTCAATTCTGTCGGGAGCTTCAAAAAATGTATGGGGACGACGACGAGTCGGAAAATTGTTGATCCGTCTGTCGTTTTTATTACGGTTGCATTTTTTTAGTACTTAGCAGATTTATATCAAATAGTGCATGAGTTTATACTGAAGCTAAATATTAAACTTCACTTTTTACAGATTAAATTTGTATGAGTAATCTTCTGGATTAGCGTGGGTTAGCGGAGTTAACCTTTGAAATGCGTTAATCTTGGTCGGTGTAAATGCCATATAACGCTGCCTCATCATCAAATGAAATCAAATCAATTTAAATGTTTCATTGAAGTGAGAAAGACAGGAAAAATTGAGATGAAGCGAAAAATGGTTTGGTGTTCAAATAAAGCATTCACGCGCCTGCTGTATGTAAATTTGAATGGTAGTTGATACGGAACTCACTGGGTAACAATTTAAATGTATTCAATGGGAGCGCTACAATCGATCCGACGTATTGCGCGTAATGAGTATATTTGACGCCTTTGGCGTATTGATAGTTTAGTGCTATTAATGATTCATATTTTACGAAAAATCCGCAAGCAATTCAGGCATTTAAGCACAATTGTGGTGTAGAAATTAACGAGACGATAAGAAACCATTAAACGTAAACTATCGGATTTGGATTAAGGGAGCCACATGACTTAAATTGTATTCCATTATTGATTAAATTGATTTTTGTTGCTAGTAAAGCATTCAAATTTGCAAAAATATTGATCAGTGTTTTTTTACCTTTACTAAAACAGGATACAAACTATGTTTGATACAAACACAGTGAGAGACCAAGCAGATCCAGACATACTACCGATGACAAAATTGTTTACATACGGTGCGGTTGACGACTCTTTCTAATTTCGAATTTCGTGGCGCTCTCTCAATGGAGATAATGGAGTTGCCACATTTTCATGAAAATATTAAGAGCAACCAACGCTTAGATATGGAGCTACATGTAGTGACAATAGAAAATTAAAGAAAATCGGTCAAAATAATTTCTTGCAGGGTCCGCATTTCGTGGGTACTGGGTTACTCTAGTTAACCCATTACTATTACCGATACGCGATCAATTAACGATCGTTTACCAATTTCAATGCTCAAATGCTTCTGCTACTGTATGTTTGTGCCAAATCCGTGACTGAATCAGAAATAAATGTGGGCATCTCGAAATGTATGCCAAAATTATAAATTATTATTATTAGGGGGTTCTAAGTTAACAAATAATGAAGTTCGTAAATTATTTTTAACATCTATTTTCATGAAATGTATAAAAAATTCTAACAAATTTCTAAAACTATTGGTATAAAATTTTAATGAAGAATTTTCATATCGATAATGAAATGTTTTCATACAAATAATGGACAATTTTTAACCCGCCAATGGTAACGTACTGGTCTGTGAGGCCGGCTGTGTTAAAAAATTCATATAACTTTATTCTCCGTTATTGTTTTTGTTGCGATTTCGAGTAGCTGCAGTATTGCACATCCCCCACCATCAGTTAATGAGGAAGCTGCTTAGTGAGCACAACTTCTCTATTTTTTTCTCTAACCTGGTGTGTGAGACCGTGAGTCACCGTGTATGTAAGTAAAATAATTGCAACACTTTTGTATTATATTTTGGAAGGATACTAATTTTTGTTCATTTTATAAAAGTTGTCGGATACCAATTTTTGTTCATTTTACAAAAGTTGTCGAAAGACTAATAAACATTATTTTCCTTAATGAATATGTGATTTTTTTATATTTTCTTAATTTTAAAAAATTTATTGCTAAAACATTGTTATTTTTAATGGTCTATTTAAAAACATTTGTGAATTTTAATATTGAAATAAAAGAACTTAAAATGATTATATATCTTTGTTTTATTGTCAAAGTGCATATATAAAAAAAAAACATTAACTATTAGCAACACGTTTCGAAAAATCTTCAGTTGAAAACCCCGGTGCATGAGACCGGCGTCACCATTAATTAAAGTCAAATTTGCGTCACCATTGGCGGGTTAATGCAACTTTTCTATGAACACGTTTCGTAAATTTCGTAAAATTCATAACACTTTATTCATAGGATCTATGAAATCTATAAAAAACTTCACAGGATTAATGGAGAATTTTTAATGAAGAATGTTTCATTAATATTATGGTGAAAATTCTTTCAGTGTACAGCGATGGGAAATAACTAATCACGATTATCCATTACCCATAGGATAATGAGGAATATAATGGGTAGTTAGCCACGTTGAGGGGGAATTACACTAGGGGATGGGGTAGGCCGCATTTACATATTATCCACGACAATGGGTAATGGGTTAAACAGGTAACAAATCCCTATTTTTGATCGAAAATATGAAAAATTACAAACAATTTGTATATCTCAGAAACAGAAAGTCGAATCAACTTATTTTATGTGGTTTCCAAAGTATTTTCATTAAACCGTCCAATTGGTATGGAAGATTTAATTTCTTCAAAAAATCGCCAAAATAAAAAAATCTATAAAATAAGACAACCGCTATAACTCGATAACGGTACGTCCAATCGCAAAAATAATATTTGCTTTTACGTCCATAAGTGGCTATAACCAATGCATGTCTTTAATACGGCATCACTTTTTTTCAAAAAAACAATCGATAAAACTAAAAGTTGTCTAATAAAAAAATCGTTAAACTCACTTATGTAAATATCTCGGAAACGGAGCGTCCAATCGAAAAACTAAATTTTTTGCGTGTTTCGAAAGGTTTTTTAGAAAATGGTCCAATTCGTATGGATGGAAATTTTTTTGAAAAAAAAAATCGTCAAAATATGAAAATCGCTAAAATAAGAAAATTGCTTTAACTTGGAAACGATGCGTCCAATCGCAAAAATAGTACATTTTGTACCTCTGTACGCCTTAACCAATGGATGTTTGTAATACGGCATCACTTAAAAAAAACAAACTAAAACTAAAATTTTCCGATAAAAAAAATCGCTAAAGCGCCCTTTTGTCTATATCTCGGAAACGGAGCGTACAATGGAAAAAATAACTAATTGTTGTGGGTACCTACGGGGTTTTTTATACCCTACGATTGGACGCACCGTTTCAGAGTTATAGCTATTTATTTTATTGCAGTGACTTTCTCATTTTGGAGATATTTTCAATAAAAATTCTTCACAACGAATTAGACCGCCTTATAAAAAAACCTTTAGAAACGCGAAAAAAATAATTATTTTTTCGATTGTATGCTGCGTTTCCACGATATGAGACATAAGGTCATTTTAGCGATTTTTTGTCCAAAAAATTTTAGTTTTCGCGATGAAAAAAATTAAGTGAGGCAATGTGTGAGTGCCATTGGTTAAGGCATGTTGTTATTTTTTCGAAATACAACTGAAACACATAAACCACTTGTACCCCAATTTGCTATGAATAAAATTAAATAAGTTACACATTTACCCTCATTATGACCATCTGCGGTTAACCTCAAATTAGAGCTAACTAAAGGTTACATCTATCTATTTAAATGGACTTTGAAATCCACAGTTATTGGTTAGCTCTAACGAGATATAGTGATAGTGTTATTAATATTCAATTCGAATAATTTGAATTTAAATAACACGATACATTCTCTGAATCCGAAACTAAATTTAGAACAATTCCAGTGTTGCCATGTATTTTAATAAATTGTGTTGAGCCCGAAAATTATTGTCGGTAGCATATTCAAACGAAAATAATTTACCTAAGCCCGTCAAAACTATTTAAAATTTGTCAGTGTTCCCTAATCATTTTACCCCAACTCAATAATATTTTTAGAACGAAGTTCCTTATCGCACGTTGCGGGATAGGGGCTAAATGAAAAAAATTTAACAACTTTTTTTTAACACTATCATGCTACAATCCAGTATTATCCACTATATTGGATACCATAGATAAAGCAAATAATAGATATAGCGCGGCTATTGTCAACTTTTTTCACTAGGTGATGTCCTGTACTACTGTCACTTTCACTGAAGTTTTCCATAAATCTCATTGACGTTTATTAAAAATTGTGGGAAATTTTTGTGAAAGTAATTTATACAATTGAAAATGTGACAAAATTTATGTGATTTTACAGAATAGCATTTGCTTCTTATATAAAAAACTATTTCAAAGCCATGAGGCCTGTGTTGGGATATCAATAGGAGAAAATCCGTAAGACCGCCCAAAGATGAACATCCCGGAACACATTTTTAATCTAAAAACTTCCCCTCCCAAAAACTGTAGCAACTTCTGTGGTCGCAGATGCCAAAACCGTTAGAGTGTCTGAGGACTCTCAACAAGGAATGGTAGCTGAACCGGAGGAAGAACCAATTTATTAGGACATAGACGGTGGTGACATGGTTTTGCAATACGATGGCCAGCATATATTCTACTTTAAGTAACGTGTTGTATTTTTGTATTGTTGATATTTTTGTTGAAAATTATTTTTTCTTTTGATATGAAATTTTAGATTTTTATTGTCACATTTTGTGGCTTTTTGTTTGGGAACAAAAAAATCCCATTTATTGCTTTCAACGACATCTAGAAAATTACCCATTACACTAACATTTTCCCAACACTTGTGCTTCATCTATTTGTTTACTTTATCTATGTTGGATACTTTTGGTTTGGTTTGTCATATGTTGGGGAATTTCTTGTTTAATGGGAAGTTTTCTAGGTGGAGCCTCTAACCAACATTTAGTACATATTGTAGTTCTGAATTTAATAAAAAGTAAATTTAGAAAAGCCAAAGTGAAAGACGCTTAAAAAACATTTTCTTAAGCAAGTGTCTTAATTAATTTTCTCAAAAAAAAAAATACCTATTCGTATTCTTAAATAATGTACCATTTCTTAAAAAAATACCTTATCTTAAAGAAGTACCTTCCTTTGCTTAAAAAAAGTTAATTTTGTCAAGTACCTTTTCTTAGAAAAAGTAAGTTTGTTAAAATAAGTACCTGTTCTTAAAAAAGTTCATTTTTTTACAACAAATTGCTTTTTTTGAAAAAAATACCTTTTCTTTAAAGAGTATATTTTTTGTGAAACAAAATAACTTTTCTTGAGATAAGTACCTACTCTCAAAACTGTACCTATTGTTGAAAATGAGACCAATTCTAAAAAAATTTCCATTTCTTAAAACAAAATATTTTCTTCAAAAAAATACCTTTTCTTAAAGAAGTACCTTTGCTTAAAAACAGCACATTTTCTTACAAAAGGTAAATTTTTTTTTAAAAAAAAGTAAGTTTTTTTAAAAATACGTACCTTTTCTTAGAAAAATACATTTTCTGAAAACAAATTGCCTTTTCTTAAAATCTACATTTTCTTTAAAGATTACCGTTTTTGTTAAATAAAATAACTCTTCTGGAGATATGTAAGGACCTACTCTTATAAATGTACTTATTGTAAAAAAATTAACCAATTCTAAAAAAATCCCATTTCTTAACAAAAACCTTTTCTTCAAAAAGTACCTTCTCTTAAACAAAATACCTTTTCTTACAAAAATTCCTTTTCTTTTAAAGTACCTTTTCTTAAAAATAAAATAATACCATTTCTTTTCTTAAGATAAGTAGCCTTTCTGAAAATAAGTACATTTTCTTAAAAAATAACCTTTTCCCAAAAACTACCTGTTCTTAAAAAAGTACTTGTTTGTACGATAATTCCATTATGTTCATTCCATATAGTTCATTTTCTTTAGCTTTTAATAAAAGAAGTGTCTCTCTGTAAAAATTACCTTTTCGGGAAAACATAATACATATTCTTACAAAAAGGACCTACAAACATACTTTTTTTAAAATACATTCTATAAAAAAATTTTTTCCTAAAATAAATTTAGCATTTTACAAACAGTATATTTTCGTAAAGGTCCATTTAAATTATCGTATTTTTCAATGGCGCTTTAGTCTAATTAGTACATAATATAAGCGAAAGGAACTTTGGTCCAACCGGGTGTACCCTGACACCTCATGTAATTTTGTTCCACACTCATACATATTTGACGTGGTTTTTATAATTTAGGTTAATAAATTTTTTAATAACTTATAACTTATGATAAAGCATATTAACCATGTAGATGTTTGTAAGCATTGTTTTCGTGAAAAGAAGATCTGGTGCAGTTTGTTTCTTTATTGTCTGTCACGTTTAGGTTTTCATCAGTTTTCAACAAACAAAACCAAATTTGGGTCACAAATACATATATTATAACCTATTAATCATTGTGTTCCAAACATGATATGTTGAATAGCAAACACAATATGTTTGGACAAAAGTATATTATATTTGCGACAATTCACAAACGCGTTATATTTACATCCAAACGACAAAAAGGAAAAATGTTTCAGTGTGTAACATTTTATTCAGGTCCAATAGAACTGTCACATATTTGTATTGACATGTGTTGTAAACGATATGGAAACGTTGGAAATTTTGTGCCACACTTTCACAATCAGCCCATATATTTTACTTATATATAGTGACGTAGTATGAAATACTGGTGGACCGGTAAATCCGAAAACTTTGTGGGGCGAACCAATTGACCACAGGGTGAAGAATACGGGTTTACCGATGTACACCGTGGTACGACCAATTGTAGGAACTCAAATAATAGGTAGTTTCCTCACGAATTCAATGGTGCTTGTATTGAGTTCTTGAAAAAATGAAAGCGGGTCCATATTCTGCAAAAGACGTATGCGCTCATAAGCATGCATGCTAATATTTTTAACTGATTTTGTTCCAATTTTCTTTACAGTTTACACGGGTGCTAACAACGAAATAGATTGACCGTTTTTCCGTGTGACTCTAGTTGTTATTCGATATTTGTAACTTGATGTTTTTCAATTTAAAATCATCATCTATTTTCTTTTAATTTCAATATTTCGATCTCCATCGAAGATCTTCAGCAGGAAAATAAAATCAATAAATAACATAAATAGCTTAAACTCCCGCCGTCGACAAGTTGTCTTCGTCTATAGTTTTTCGACTAATTCTTCTCATTATTCGACCAATTTTCATTATTTCGAGTACCCATATATGTTGAATTCTTACGAAAATAACACCTGTTGTGATTCCAGGTAAACCTTTTTTTGGACTCGGAGGGTCCCATGGCTTCGAACGACTGAAACGTTGTGCATTTCCAAAATAGTAATAGAGTATGTATGTGCACTTCGAATATACCATAAGAAACCATTAGGGTTTTTTCAAATCTGGTTAAATATAAATTCTCTACTCCACACATTTGCAATGGAGTCACCCATTTGTTCGCGTCGTTATGCCAGCAAATATTTCAGCGACATTACATTTTTACATTGTGTCAGCAACTCAGTTGCTTGTTTTTGACGTCGTCTTGTGCTTCTTACATTTTCATGTTTTTTTTTCAGTTTAAGCTTTTTTGTTTTTCTTTCAAAATTTTGTGTCATTCCCAACATGTACAATAACTTTTGTAGTTTGTCGAGCATTATATTTTTGGCACGACATATTAACATAACATAACACTGACATTGTCAGCCATATAGTCACCAAAACATAACACCATCGCCTTCACCGCCACTACCACCAGTCAGCCAGTCGTCATTCACTCACCAAATCATTCATACCTACTACCATATAGTGGCTACTTCTGTTTGGGGGGCCTCAGGAAAAGACCGTCAGTCGGTCGGTAACAGACAAACATTCACCCAAAAAAAAGTACGGAAAATAACACAGGAATCCGAGTTTTTTCTTTTTTAGTTTTAAGGTATTCAAAAAGTGATTAAAATTCCCAACAGTGTCTCTTAAAGAAAGAAACGTTGACGACGATGACAGCCAGTGGCAACAGCGACACTACATTCGAAAGGGTTTTCGCTTTTTTGTTTGTCTTGAATGGACTCTATAGAAGTTGTACGGGGAAACACGTATAAAACGAACAAATAATGATTTTGTAAATGTTTTCAAAATTTAAATAGGAAAAGTTTTGGATTCAAAATCAATACCAGCAACCCGAATGCCACATACATACATCTCATGTTCATATATAGAAAACAAACGATTTTTACCGCAACCGAAAATCTCTTAACTCTACTGATAGTCCAGACAAACCCCAATACAACACGGTCGTCAAATGTATTCAAAAACAATAACATAATTTTTGACACATTATTTAGCAATCATTGTTGTACGATTGACAATTTTCAAATAAACTGATTGGAATACAAATAGGAACGACCGGCTACAAGGCCCAGATCCCCTACTGCTGTTGGGAGCATGTGGTCTAAGCCATATTGGCAGTACAGTTTAACCACTCTTCCGACAACAACTGTCCGTCTTAACAAATTGGTGGTGCTTTTTTGTTGTGAGTTCTTTTTGAATTCTTATGAAATGTCAAGATTGTGGGCTTAGTCACGTTTAATGAATTGAACATCGTTTAAACTTTGTTTTAGGCCTAAATTACACTGAACGTGACAATTACTATTCAATGGGTCACAATTGTTGATTCATGGGTGTTACAAGAGCTCAAAGAATTTTCCATTTCAAGTTGGTGTTGGATTTTTTCTTTTATTTTAATTTTAATTTTGGAAATAATGTCAAAATAACGTGTAATTAGTTACGAAGTCTTGGACACGAATGGGGTTATAATAAATTCGATATTTTATTGAATTAGATTTGAGATATTGTACATGTTTAGCCAGAATATTGGTGACAAATGTTTGAGCCTGATAGAGAAAAGATATTGTTTTGATTATTTTGAAAGACCAACGACTTTTTCGACTTTTTAGTGTTTCGAACTAAATCAGTATAGATTTAACGTTAGGGAGTTCCCTACATTATTTCTTTTACATTTCGAGAAAGTTGGTGTAAGATTTAGGCGATTTTACTCAAAAATAGAATTTTTCAATTATAAGATTTGTTTTCAGGTTCAACAACAAAATTTCACTTCAGAAAATTAATGCAGCCCTAGAAATATTTAAACTGATTTTAGAAACAAACTTTGTTAATAAAGCCCAACCTGACACCAGTGAAGCGACACACAAATTAGTAGAGAGGAACGTAGCTGCGAAGGTTGAACCTACTACAAGTGTGACTTCCCCAGTGGATACTCTATTGTCCCAGTGATGCGCTTTCAGTATACGAACGCTGGCCTGACCACGACATTAAGATTATCCCAGGCGATTTTAATGCCAAATTGCGAAAGGAAAATGTCTTTCGACCAACCATCGGTAATCACAGTCTACATGATACCACCTCCGATAATGGAATAAGACTGATCGACTTCGTCGCTGCAAAGTACATGGTAGTTAGTAACACACATTTCCAGCATAAGGAAATACATAAGACGACCTGGTTATCTCGTGATCAGAGAACAAAGAAGCAGATGCATCACTTGGTAATAGTGATAGCTAATAGTTGGTAATAGGTAGTAATAGTGTAATGGATGTACCTGTGATTCTAGGTGCCAATATCGACTCGGATCATTACCTGGTTACATACGAAGTCGAACACAGGAAAAGCTAGATATCGACAAGCTGCAAAAACAGGAGATATCGTAGTCCTATCAAGGGAAGCTCACTCTCCTGCTAGAGCAGAATACTCCCCCCCCCCCCCTGAGGACCCAGAAGCGCAGTGAAGCACATCTCCCATTCTCTGGAAACCGCTGCAAGAACTGAACTAGGCTATCAAAAATCGCGGAAGGATAAGTCACGGTACGACAACGAATGTCGCATTGCAACAGATGACAAAGACGCTGCACGTATGGCTACGAAACAGTCAGTTACAACGCGTGCTGCGAATGAGTGGTACAAGAGGCTCAGAAGGGAGGAAAATCAACTATTTAGGAGCAATAAATGGCAGTGGGAGCAGAGAGAGAGTGAGAGTGAGAAGACCGAAATGTGCAGGATGAACAACGATCCCGGAAAATTATTCCAGAGGGTAAGACGAAGGCCGAATAATGGGCTGCCCACCTGCAAAGACGAGAATGGGAACCTGGTGACCGATAAGCAGTGTGTGCTAAGAATATGGAGAGACTACTTTTCCACACTACTCCGCTCTGATTCTTCCACAGAAGATCAGGAGGTAATGATTGTGGAAGACAGTGTAGATTGTAACCCCCCCCCCCCCCCAGCACGACGAGATTAAAACGGAAATCTCCCGGCTTAAGAATAATACAGCCGCTGGTGTGGATGGGCTACCCGCCGAGCTTTTTAAAGCCGGTGGCGAAGGACTACTAGCCCACATGCATCAACTTATGTGCGGTATATGGTTGGGGGAATCCATGGCTGACGCTTTTAGTTTCAGTGTATTATGTCCTGTGTATTCTGTCCTATTCAAATGGGTCCATCTATCGCGGTATCAGTCGTTTATCCATCGAGTATAAGATCTTGTCCAGCGTGTTCTGTGAAAGACTAAAGCCAATTGTTGAAAATCTGATTGGATCTTATCAGTGTAGTTTTAGACAAGGCAAGTCCACGACGGACCAAATATTCGCGCTACGCCAAATCCTGGAAAAGACCCACCAAAAGCAAATCGATAAATACCATCTTTTTGTCGATTACAAAGCTGCTTTCCATAGCCACATACGGGGAAAATTGTGTATTTGGTATTCCGGCAAAACTGATCCGCCTCTGTAGAATGACGCTGACCAACATCAAATCAGGAGCGAAAGTGGGGAAATACCTCACGAAACCATTCTGTACCAAGCGAGGACTGAGACAAGGCAACACACTTTCCTGCAATCTCTTCATAATCTTAATGGAGATAATAATGAGAAAAACTGCAGTAAATACGAACAAGATCATTAACACGATAAGCCATATGTTGCTGGCGTATGCTGACGACATAGACATTATTGGGCGAAATTTGCGAGAGGTTTCTGCAGTATTTTCAAGGATCGAAAAAGAATCACCGAAGGTGGTTCTGTCAGTTAATGATTGCAAGACAAATTTGACGTTTCAACGACCAGACAAACCTCTCGACTTGGTAGGCATTTGAACGTTGACAACCGATTTAATTTTGAAGTGGTAGATGCATTTGCCTAACTTGGATCCGCGGTTTGACAAGGACAACAACGTCAGCCTGGAGATAAATGGGAGAATTGTGCTTGCAATAGATGCTATAGGCTCAGCAAGCAGTTGAGGAAGAAAGCCATCTCTCGACGGACAAAGGTCCATCTATACCAGACTCTCATTTTAACAGTCATGGCATATGGCTCCGAAATTTGGGTCATATCGCAAGCGGATGAAAAACACCTGGGAGTATTCGAGAGAAAATTCTGCGTAAAATATATATTCCGGTTACAGAACACGGCGAGTAACGACGTCGGTGTAACCAAGAGCAATATGATTTATATTCTGACGTGAACATTTCTAGGCGAATCAAATTAGGTTAGTTGCGGTGACTAGGCCACGTTATCAGAATGGAAGACGATGAGCCAGCGCGAAAGGATTTCGATAACGTACCCGATGGAAGCAGGAAGAGAGGACGACCAAGACTCCGATAGAAAGACCAGGCCGAAGAATCCATCTGTATCCTTGGTGTTACCAACTGACGTGAAAAGGCGAAGGATAGAACCAGTTGGAGAAATATGTTAAAGTTTGTTTAATTTGTTTGTTTAATTAATATTTGTATATTTGTAAGACATCTGACTACATGATATTGTATAATTGTCAATAAAAGTAAAAAGGTGAGCTTTCAGATAGTCTCCTGGAGATCACCGATGACTAACACGACGTTGGAGTGGGACGTAGCTGAAAACTTTAGTTAGTACATATAAACTTCCACCACTCTTAGCTGTTTCTGGAACTCTCCTGCTTCTTTTACAAAAACATGAAGCAGATTTGATCTTCATCCATGAACACTGCACACATTATGGAACGATATGTGGATTGAAGAGCTATATTTACAAGTTTGGGTACTGGGCCTAATCTACAGCATCTACTGCGGAACCTAATTGTCGAGGGGGAGAAAAATAAAATACTTTTTATTATTTGTGCGGGCGTCAATGCGCACCACACAAGTTTGGTAAGCAACAATAAAAATTACAAAAAAAATAAAATTAGAGGAGACCTTTTTACAATGCGTTTTATAAAATAACCCTTATATTTGTAAGCAGAGCAATGAACTCACTTTTATTACTAAACGTAGACTAGAGGATCCGAAGTTACCTTTACATAACAGGATAACTGTGATCAATAGATGGAAAGTGTTGAGTTAGCTTTCGTTTTCCGTCTATCGTTATATAGAGTTTTCATTCTCGCAGAACATTATCTGCCTCCAAGAAACCTCCGTAAAGCAAACAAGACGAAGTGGAAAGTTGACACGGCATTATGAATACCATTGCTACCACTGATCCAGTTAATACTGCAGATATCTTGGCACGATATTGCCTTGGGACGATTTTAAAGGATCTGTGGAAATCCAAAATAAATTTGGTTTACACGATACCCACTTCCCAGACACAAAGAAAAAAATCTATTCACATTCCATTGTTTGGAAAATCTTAACAACTTTTGAAAATAAAAGATTGTTTGAATTTTTTGTTTAAAACCAATCGACCGTTTATTGAAACAATTTTGGCTGAGTTTTTCTGAGCAGGCGCGACAGTAATTGACGCATACCAGCTTATACAAGCTATTTAGGCATCTACACTAACTAGGTGGGAAGTAGGTACTGGAGTCAATTCTAAAGATATGCGTCTACACTTTGCACAAAGGAGCCAGACCATAGCAGTGCCCATCAGGCAGCAGTCATGGTAACAGGAAAGTTGCCCTTTGTCTGGGACGAAACGTTGTCACCACCTGGGGTATCAATATCTACTCTGCCAGTCAGGCTGCTATACAATCTCTGCAATCTATCTTATTCAAGAACACCCCACAAGTAACGCGTATATCTAATTAATTTGACCAAACAGTGGGATATTCACTTTATATGGGTGCCGAAGCACTCGAGCATTACAGGGCACGATGTATCGGATAAGCTGGCAAGGCTGGAGACTGCCTTAGTTGCTCATTCTTAAAACCATTCATGAAGACATCCGAGTAATAGATAGAGGTGTGCCAATAGTGATAGCCACACCTACTGAATAATACGCGATATTTTTTCTTACTGATTGACTGAGGTAGCCGCAAAGAAATGAGGATAACATGTTTCTCCAACCAGCTTGATCTTCCGCTTTTCTCCTCCTGTTGGTAACTCGAAACTCTCGCAGGCAATATTCCACCTGAGCGTTCCAGTGAAGGTTTGGTCGTAATATTTTTCTATTTCCTTCGAGTACGTCTTCGAATACCTTTCGCACTAGTTCATTCTGATCCATCCTACTGATATAGGCTGACCAGGTAAGAGTGATATTTTAATTCGCATAACTATGTCGATGTCGGGATATAAATTTTACAGCTCGTGGCTCATCCGTTGTCGATATTCGCCGTTTTTTATTATAGTACCATATATTTTTCGGAGCATTTTTCTCTCGAAGCCTCTCAGTGATGTTTTATCAACGTGCGATATGATCCAGGATTCTGCGCCGTACGGCAATACAGGTTGTATGAGAATCTCATATAGTTGGATTTTCGTTTCTCGAGAGTGGGTCTTATCTCTGATGTGCTTGCTTAAACCAAAATAACACATATTTCCAAGCACAGTTCTCCGTTTGATTTCCAGGCTGACGTGATTGTTTCTATTTACGGCAGATCCGAGATAAATAAATTCATAAACTACCAGTTATAAACGTTCACCCTTTTATACAGTCAGGGGTATGTTTGTTTGTCGAATCCATTAAAATTGTCTTGTCCTCTTTTACTTCCAAACCAACGTTTACTGATTCCATCTCAATTCTTGAAAATACTGTAGTAACTTCTCGCAGATTTCGTCCAATGATGTCAAAATCGTCAGCATACGCGAGCAACATGTGCCTTTTGCTGCTGATAGTTTTATTCGTGGTGACTGCAGCATTTCTCACGATGATATCAATTAACATGTTGAAGGGTTCAAGCAATGGGGTATTGCCATGCCTGAGGCCCCACCTGGTAGTTAATGGTTAGGTGAGATCATTTACTACCTTTACTGAGGATTTCGTGGCCGTCGGTGGTGCAGTGGTAGAGTGCGCGGCTCTTGTCCATTAGAACGTGGGTTCGATCCCTGCTCTGACGACCTTACAGTTTCTTTCGACGGCAACACTATCGAGTATATAGTAGACATGAAAAACCTTCTCAAAATACCGTTTGGAACCGGTGTAAAATTGTAGGTCCCAATCACTGAGTGTAAAACTAGAACGCGCACAGCTCACTGGTTCGTGAGAAGCTCTCCTTAATCCCTTCATCGAATGTAACGGGAAACCATTTACTGAGGATTTCGTCTCGATTAATGGTCATTCTACAAAGCAGTGTCGATAGTGTCGCCGTTACTAAGCGACGTGATCGCCGTCAAAAGAAATATTAGTTGATCTGAGCAGGAATCGGACCCACGTTCTCGTGTACAATAGCGGCGCACAGTGCCATTGCACCGACAAAGCTTAGTACAGTTTTCCCCGTATTGGGCTATCGAAGGAAGCCTTATAATCTACAAAGAGGTGGTAGGTTTCGATTAGTTTTTCTTGAGTTTTCTTCACGATTTGTCGTAGTGTGACAAACATATAGTTGATAATTAATTTCAGATCAAGTTTGCAACAAATGGCTTTAGTCTTTCGAAAACTGGGTACCGTATGCTAAGACTCTAAAACTAACATATTTTGCATATGCGCTGATGCATGCACCTTTCTAACTCATCGCCGTCATCCATCGGCAACAGCGGCTTTATTGTTCTTTAGTTGGGAAATTGCAGTTCGAACTTCGCTTCGGCGGTGCAGAGGGGTGCAGTCGATATCATCATCCTGTACGTGCTCAACGCCCTCAACTATATTGAAGTCGCCTGGGGAAGTAAAGCAGAGAAGCGATCTCTATATATTCCCAACATACTCTGCACATCTGTGACAAGACTTCCTTCCTTATCTCTATAAAAGGAGGGCCTGCTCCATTTCCGTTTGTTTTTCTTTTTTATTTTCGGTTAAATTTACAGTACTCATTCTTCCTTCTGTGAGATTCAATTTCGCGCTGCCTCCACAACCATTTTGTCTTCTTTTCTCCCTCTCCTCTTCACCTTATCAAGCTCTGTCGTTGTTCGCGTCGCAACTGACTGAAGCATTTCCATAAGTGCAGCGTTTCTTTCATCCCTTGTCATGCTATACTTTCCTCGTAAGACGATTTGTTTTCAAGCGGTCTTCATAACCAAATTCGGTCTCTGCAGCAGTTTTCATACAGTGGGAAATTTATTTTACTGCATAATGAGCCGGGGTGTAGTCTGCTTAACCTTGAGTGTACAACGTTATTTCATTGTGAAACCTATAAAAATTTAATTTTCTAAATATCGTTATGTTTTACTTAATAGAATTTAATGTTAATATAAGTAGAAATAAATCCAAATCATTAATAGACAAACAAAGGCGAAGTGCCGACTAGTTAAAATAGTTTTTTGTCTGTGGTGACCGATTTACATTTTGTGACAACGTTATTCGCGGCTGTCCTTCAATTGTTAAATATGGTCAGTGGTTTTCACTTTCTCCTGCCTATCCCCTAGACAATTTTATGTATTCAGTTAGGGTTTAGTACCCAAAATTTAACTCGAAAGGACATTTTGCACTAACCAGAAATTATAATCATCTGCATAAATGTGCGTCGTTCCAAATAAACATATTAAAAAAGCAAGCGATATTCGGTATCTTATAACGAAAACACACCTAATATTTATTAACTTCAAGCCATTTTCAAACTAAGTTTAGACAATTTGTTCTGGAGCACGTGTATCATAATGCGAAACGGTAAAATTGTGCGTCGCTGTAAACAAGTGTCGCCAATTTAAAAAAAAAAAAAATTTAAAAAACATTCGCTGTTTTTCGTAACCTAAATTTACCTAAAGCTCGAATTTTAAATTGAAGAACACTAAATTTGTCTGTCTTGTAAAGAGATCTGAGACCAGGAATACGAGTTTCCGATTAACTATTAAATTATTATTTAATACTTTTTGTATTTGAATTGAACCTGAGCGAATAATACACAACCTTTTGTTCTTGTGTTAGCTAAGGGACTACGATTACCATCAAAGCCAACACCAAGAAAGAATTTGGCGTCTAAACGGGTATAACTGAGAAAAAGTTACAATGGTAGACGAAAACAAAACATAAAATTTCAGGTGCCTGTAAAACAGTTGTAAGTGTTTTCGTTGAAGGTATTTTTTAGAATAGTCATCCTTCTCTTCTTTGATAGTATAACAATTTTAACGTTACAATTGTGTCTTTTGCCTTTTTATGTATTGTTATGACTTAACCCTGGGCCAGTTCTTTGGTCGCCTCCACACTATTCGCCACATTCACTGCTACCGAACTATCACTATCCACTATCACCACCGGCCTGGCCAAAGCAACTTGATGGGGTCTTCTGTTGTTTCAACAATTTCGTTGCATCTTCTTGTTTACGCTGTTAACCATATGATGATTTATGACGTTCATTTGATTGTGTATGTGTGTGTGTGTGTATGAATTTGAGTTCGTGCACATGCGCAGTGCAGTCATTGTCTTCTGTTTCTATTCATATTTTAATGTTTCAGTTTATTTGTCATAATAAAACCACTAAAATGTCAGTTAGACCATAAAAATGTAATTTTCCACACCTGCTTAACCCTCACACGGTCAGGCACATAGTTGCTGACATTTATATTCGCTTTTTACTACTATTCGGCTAAGAATTTCTGTTGACTCATGTTTCCTTTTAGAGGGGAAAAATTATGCTATGAAATATATATGCATATCCAAATTTAATTATGGCAGTTTTTCCAGGTTACGGCCGAAAATGAATTTGAAACATGTTGGGAGGTCCTTTCTGCTACAAGCATTTGATCGTCATTAGTAATAAAATTTTAATTAATTTCTTTTCTGTTATTTTGGGTTATATGAAAGATGTTATAGATATGGTTAATTACAGTTTGTTTTTTCGTGTATGGGGCAGGTAAATGGTTTACGATCTGTTGACATGATAATACTTCGTGATGATGACCCCATGTTAACTTTCCCTAATAAATAATAATTTATTTTGCGGTTTATATATGGAAGCATTCATAAAGGATGAAATTTCAATGTTCTTAAATAATTTTAAAAATTAATTAATTAGGACTTCATTCAAACCGTTTACATATTAAATAATGTGCTTAGTATTGTTATACTTCATTACACCTCTAAGTCAGAGTTCCCGTTTAAGTTTTACACCCACATTTCCCAAAATTGGTCTAAATTTTACATAGTTTAAAAAAACTGCAACTCTAGAACATTTTACAGCGGTAACCTTAAACACAACACTGTTTTCGGAAACTTCAAAATTAGTCAGTGGGCTGTTATTAAAGATTAAGCAAACTCCTTAATTTTACTGGTGTCTAACGCCTATTGTTCGTGTGTGGATATGGTCCGAAATCCAATAAAATAAACAATGATATAGTATGCTAAGCAGAATCCAGAAGTTGAATTATTTTTATTTATTTATTTCATTTGTATAGTGTATTCATTATTCACAAATTTACAAGAGGTCCCAGCGCCTATTGGCATATCTGCACCGTAAATTGAATTGGTAAACAAGAGGTAAATATCTGGTGACCGTCGGTGGTGCAATGGATAAAATGAGCGACTCTTGTACATGACAACGTGGGTTCGATCTCTGCTCTGGCAAACTGACTATAGAGTAATTAGTCATGTAATGTTTACATACCTATTTAATCTCCTATCGGAGATTATGAGTGCGCGAGATGTTAAAAGCTATGCGAGAGGGAATATGTTAATTAGGCCAATTATTTTCGGCGCGGTCCAGTAGTAAACGTCTTAACAATATATATGTCAAAGTCAACAGACACAGGTTTACGAAAATAAATGGGAAATGACCCAAAAATTTACAGCATGACATTTCGCCCAAAAAATTTGATTATATCTCTCCTTTTGTAATTGCAATTTTGCAATTTGTAATTTTTTTGGGCGTTTTTGCACAACGACAAAATTGACAACAAATTTTAAATGAAAAACAGCACAAAATCAGTTGGAGATTTTTTATAATGAAAAATGACCCAAAAACAGTTATGAAAAATTGCCCAAATTTCGATTATCGTTGTTTATATACAATATTTTTGAGAGCTTACACGGGACAGTTCGAGAGAAGACAATTGAGAATATGTATTAGTTGTCAGAAAGAGAACAAATGTTTGCATAGCTTAGGTGTCCATCCCGTTATAAAGACAGTGCAGTTGTAAGCAACCGCCGACAGTGTCGTTTTGTGTAAATTTCGTGCTCTGATTTTGTTCTGTTTCTGCAATCTTTTGACATTGAGTGTTGCCTTACTTCTCCACATTACACTGAAACTGATGTACCCCATGTACTATGCAAAATTAAAAATGTATACATGTTCATGTGTTTGTATTCACAAACACCATTCCAATAAAATTTACCAAAATCTCCAAATAAAAATACATTTCTCTTGCGGCGATTTACTGCGACACTGGAGAACTGAAACCAATATAATTATCAACACATTGGAAATTATTTTATACAAATTGCGCGATTATTTGCTTCATGGTAGAAATATACTGGTAGATGCAGTACGACAACAAATACAACAAGACAAAAACAACAGGCATTTTGTTTTTGCTCAGTGTCTGTATTGTGTCAAGTCAGCTGATAGAAAAATACTGAAATTGTTGACAAAATTGGAAAAAGTGTAATTTAGAAAATGATTGTGCTTTTTACAGAGAAAACTTTACAAAAACAGCAGTTGCAGGCGAACGGGTGTTGCAGACAACCAAATGTAAAAAAACTTTGACATAAGAGCAAAACTTAATCATACTCACTCCGGAAAAAAGTTCAAATCAGATGGGCTAGTGCTTCTACCATTTATTAGTACCATGATTAGCTTCTCAAATAAATAATTTTTTTTCACTTTGCGGCGGTTACTACGATATTTGAAAAAAGAATGAAAATGAGAAACAACAAATTGAAAATTTGTTGAGAACATCCCGCAATTTTTTGAAAAATAGTTCCGTAATGTTTATGTGGAATATAATAAATAATACTAACAACCTTACTAATAAATACATTGAGCATTTTCTCTTGCGGCGCTATCTGCGACACCGGCAAAATGAGACAACAATGATAATAAACACATTGAAAACAATTTTAAAAAAATCCCGATATGGGCAGCATGAAAAATAGCCCAACAGTAATTCGCAAAAAAAAAAATTCACCAGAACGCAAACTCAGAATCGCCCAAAATGAATGAAAAATCGAACAATTAAATTTAGAAATGATTTGCTAATAAATATAAGTTCATTGAACGCGCGATTTTCATTTGCGGCGCTTTCTCACACAGTTAGGATAAGGGAGCTTTAATTCCAATCACCTTCCTTAATATAATAGATTTCCCCAAAAATTACATTTGTACGGAATTATGAATGAATGCTGTTATGGATTCGGACGCACCAAGTGAAAAAGAATTTGAGACTTCCACAGTATCTACTTCCATGTAAATGCGTCAAAGTCGTATTGTTTAAAAAATTGGGGTTGAAAAAATTGTGCATTTTTTTTTGAGTGCCACCGATTCTGTTTTGCCCACGTATTGTGTGATTTTTGTACATGCAAAATCAGTTCGCGTGAACAACTTCCTACAAGGCGCGCGGAAAATATAGCGGTTTCTTTATTGTTATTTGAAAATATTCAAGAAATTATGTTTTAGCATTGATTTTTAAAAGCGTGGATCAGAATCGTAGTGCCCGCCAAGGGCTTACGCCACATACCAAAATGTTTGGTCCATCTAAAGGATTTACTGAAATACACTGAACAAAATTTTAAAAAATTGTGGGTTTTGAAAAAATGGAGGGCTACTAACACCTTTGGTCTTAAGCAGCGAGACACAAAAGAACCCTGTCCATACCCCATACCACAAGCAAGCAATACAAAATAGCAACACTCTCTTTTAATACTCGTACAATATATTTTAATTCCGTAGCAAAAAGTTAAAATTTCGAAACGTGATTAACAAAATTTTATTTTAAATTCGTTTTTTTAACTTTGTGCAGTAATGACACCCTAATTATGAAAAAATTTAATTTGTTGCGTGACATTATTAAAATATTGGGTATGCCTTAAAATGAATGTTTTAATTAGTAATTTAATTATTATCCGATGTTGTTTGGGTCTCATTTTTTTTTCTAAATGAAAAACTTCAATTCTGTTTTTTGATTTTGTTTATTTGAACCTTTAGAATTTTATTGGCAAAGTTGAGAAGATGATATCGGTTAAATGGGCGCCGTCACAATTGATTACCATACGGGCTCATTTTATGGCATTTTTCATCACTTCGGCGAGAACTTCGGGCGACAGATTCTCACACTCGTGTCGAATGTTGACCGTGAGGGCTTCCAGGGTCTCGGGCTTGTTCACGTAAACACGGGACTTCAAAAAACCCCACAAAAAAGTCTGGAACCGTTAAATCCGGCGATCTTGCGGGCCAGTGCAATTCGCCAAAATGAGAGATGAGGCGACCCAGGAACGCCGCCTTCAGAATATCGGTTGTGGCTCGCGCAGTGTGTGCCGTTGCTTCGTCCTGTTGGAACCACATATCCTCCAGGACTAATTCGTCGAATTGCGGTAGACAAACCTTGGTTAACATGGCCCTATAGCGTGCACCGTCCACTCCAGCGTGAACAGCGCAGCATGCAGTCACTTTGAGCGGGTGTAATGGCTCCTCGTGCACCACTCGTGGATTTTCGGTGCCCCAGAAGCGATAGTTTTGCTTGTTCAGGTACCCGCTGAGGTGGAAATGAGCCTCATCGCTCATTATGATTTTGGTGGAAAAATCGTCCATTTCGTGCACGTGATTGAGGATAGCTTGGTCTTAGGTTACACGCGTTTGGCGGTCGACAGGTAGCAGCTGATGCACGGACTGGACTTTGTATGGGAACATGCGCAGGTCTTTGACCAAAATTCGCCATAGGGACGACCGGCGACAGCTCGACATCCTTGGGAACAGCGGCGATATTGTCGGCAGAACGGGCGCTCCGGGGCCGGCCACTCCTGGCAACGTCTCGTGTGGTCCCATACTCTTCAAGGTTAGTGGCCAAACGGCGCAGTGTTTGCGCAGTCGGTGTCGGACGAATTGTTACGCAAAAAAATAGCCACGATAATTCCGCGTTCTTGGGGAGTGTATCGCTCCATGGCTTGTTTACTTGTATTCAACATCTGTCTAGTCCACAAATGACAAAACAGATTAGACATTGGCGGCCATTTGCAAAAATAAGAGCATCTTCCAATAGGGTGGTCACTTTTGAAACACCGCTTTAAATGATAACACTTACATGATTTCAGTACGACTGAATACATTTTAAAAAAATTCACTGACTGCTATGATATAAAAGGGTTGTGACAAGTTTTTTTTATATAAATATGTATTGTTTTATATATATTAATTAATTTTGGCCCATTGATTACTGCCTGCGTGAACAACAACAAAATGGGAGCTGAGACAGACTGACGATCGACAGAGTACTAAAAAGGGTAACCAGAAAATAATATTTAGCGGTGCCTTAATAGGAAATTGTATATCACTTATTAAAACAACATTTTGTTGTACGTTGTTGAGAGAAGAAACAATGCCGCCTGTACCAACAAAGGGGCACATGCCTCGATTTGGTGAACAAAAGTAAATTTAATTGTATACTATTGATTCCAATACTTGTTAACCACCAAAAATAATGAAAATATAAAATGGTAAGACATTAAAGGGCTTTATGACAATACCCCCAAAAATTAGTGGCCGATGTAGTAGTAGACTATCACACGTTTACTCCAAAGTTACAAAAAGAAAACACCTTTGCGGAAGAGTTTTCATAGGCGGCCAAGTCAGACATCGATCCCCCTAATACGCAGTGTACAGTGGTTTGGAATATCACTTTAGAGAAAAATGTTACAACATTTGGAAATTAATGTACCTGCCGAAGAATTTGCAATTTGTGTGGACAATGGACTATCTCATTCAGATCTTTGAAGAATAAGTGGCATTTAAAAATGTTATATCCTATTACAATATCAAATGCAGAAAAAATAATATGCTGTTGTCTTGCTTATGATCATCGTCATTGGTGCAATGAGAACCCTGCTCTGACCCATTTAAATTTCTTTCGACGACGGTCACATGAAAAAGCTTCTCCAAAACCGCTCAGAACCGGTGTAAAATTTTAGACTCAAATCTGTGAGGGTGAAACTCTCCCAGTCCTTTCGGGATGTTACGGAAATACATTTATTTAAGGGAGCCATTTCTTTCGACGACGGTCACATGACAAAGCTTCTCGAAAACCGCTCAGAACCGGTGTAAAATTTTAGATTCAAATCTGTCAGTTTGAAACTAGAAAGCGCATTGTGCGGAGCTCTCCCCAGTCGTTTCGGGATGTTATGGGAATATATTTATTAAAGGGAAACAGGTTAATAGAGAATCTGTTATACCTGGATCTTCATTCCTCCAAAGAGGGCATTGTCAGGCCGAAATAAGACCAATTCACAATTATCCAATAGAACTCAAGGCTGTCGTTGTTGTGTCATTAATATGAGAACCCTGCTCTGACCACCATACATTTCATTCGACGACAGTCAAATCGCATAGTGACGTCGGCACTATCGAGTAATTTTCCATAAATAGGTTTCTTAAATTATAATTAGATCGTCAATATAATATATATTAATAAAGTTATAACGACAAGAAATATATCTTTATTTAAATAAAACAGGTTAAATGAGAATCTGATATAGCTTGATCTTTGCCTTTTTCCAATCAGTGCATTATCAACAAAGTGCTTGCTTTGTCCAAAATAATGCTCAATTTTCGGTTCGATTTCTGACATTGTCGTTTTCGTTAACAGCTGATCCGTGGCAAACAAATTCGTATATTACAGTCATCAACATTACCGCTCTACTCAAAACGATTAAAGACTCTGCTCGTTGAACACATTAACTTTGTTTGTCCCTTTTTACTGTCAATAGCGAATAATGACGTGGTTATACGTATATAAAAATGAGATAGCAAGAGAGCAACGAACATTGTGTGAACTTGTGTAGCGCAAGTACGAATATAACAATGTATGTATGTAAATGTGTCTGTTACTTTGCATTCTCTTTGTTTTTGGTGGGAATAAAACAAAAGTATAATGGCACGTGGCACATTGGCCGTCGGTGGTGCAATGGTTAGTGTGCGCGCCTCTTGTACAGGAGATCCTGGGTTCGATTCTTGCTCCGACCACCTTAAAATTTCTTTCGACAACGGTCACCTCGCTTAGTGACTGCGACACTATCGAGTACTTAGCCATGAAAAAGCTTCTCAAAATACCGTTCGGAACCGGTGTAAAACTGTAGGTCCCAATCAGTGAGTATAAAAACACTATAAAACGCACAGCTCACTGATTGTGAGAAGCTCTCTCCAATTCCTTCATGGGATGTAATGGGAAACCATTTTTTTTTTTTCAATGGCACATGTGGTTGCACTGGTCTTTCAATAATTTTAAGACATGTATTATAATCTTTTAATGATTGTTTCTTAAACATACAATATTGAAGAGCAAACACAACGTGTCTGGGCACAAGTATACTTTATTTGCGACAAGCTGCCAACACGTTATATTTTCATCCAAACAACAAAAAAATATAGAAACTTCCGAGTGTGACTGAAAGAATTATGCAAAACTACAATTATACACTTGCAATGACATTAGCTCTGTTCGAGTACTCGAAAATGCAAATTTGTACAAATTTTTACTGAACTCTGTTCGTTTACTCCAAAAGTCCAGTAAATGAGAGCCAGAGAGCGAAAATTTTGACAGTTCGATGTTAGAGATTTTGCAAATTTTGGTTGGAGAAATTTTAGCCAACAAAAATTTGCAACATAAAACAGCTGTTTGAAATTAGCTGTTTTATGTAAACAAAGAAAAATCCAAAACAAATTAACAACTGTCGAGAAAAGTCCAAATGATTATTTTACTATTTTATTTAAAATATCACTGGAATTTAGAAAGAAAATAGAAAGCAATAATATGTAGTACCATTCACCAAATTCTGGTGAACCGACGACGTCATAATTGGACAACTGTGGCAATGTATACTTATGTAATGTAACTACAAGCCAAAATGTGTATAGCAAATGATAAAACTACATCAGCTGTTTCGTTGCAAATTATTACTGGAAGTCGTTCGCGTACTTTATTTGCAAATTTTCATAAAGAGAGTAAAATTGTTGTTTCGCTCTCAAAAGTAGATTCTTGCAAATTTTTACTGGGAAAGTACTCGAACAGAGCTATTAACTTCGGCTGAGAACAAAATTTCTATGAAGTAAACAGTGCATCAAACACAGCTGTATTTTTAATACAAACGATGCTGTTTTTTTTATCACATATATATATTATATATTAATATATATTAATCATTGGATTTCAAACATGTAATATTGAAGAATAAACACAATGTATTTGAAAACAATTATACCATATTTGAGACAAGTTCCACGCCCTCCCTAGATTTACATCCAAAGAAGAAAAAACTGGGTTTTTATTGCGTATGGTTGCAAAAATTAATGATATATTGAAGTATTTTGCCTTTATGCCGATAGTGAATCTATGTCCACACAAAGGGTTGCTCATGTAGGCAAAACGTCAAGCCCTTTGCCACATACAGATCCGCAAACACCTTCATAATTTTCCTATAATAGTAGGAATGTTAGCCTTCCCGGTTAGCAGTAATATTAGCTTTATATTCTTTATAATGGTCTTTATAGCCTTTGCAGGGGTCGTCAACAATTATGCGTGGTTTTATGGCTTACTAGTGCTTATTTCGTGAGTGGTAACACTTAGCTCATGTCTGATTTGACTGATAATTAGTTTTATCCGCTGGGAAATATTGCGACATTACTTTAAAAATCATGGTACGTGTCACACAGCCGAAGCTACACTCGATGTTTTTGCGCCATGTTTTTGAAGATCGCATTATCAGCCACAGAGCTGATGTCGGTTGGCCACCTCGGAGCTGCGATTTGACACCGTTGGACTAAGTGTTACGCCGACATGCCAGAGACAATTGACGCTTTAAAGGCCAATATTCGTGAAGCCATTGGTGAAATACAGCTGCACACAATCGATAATGTGCTTAAAAATTGGACCGATCGTGTAGGCTACTGCATGACCAGCCGAGGCAGCCATTTGAATGAAATTATTTTCCATTATTAACCGGAAGGATTTTACTTTCAAATAAAAAAAGAAATTTGAGAAAATATTTAGCAGTTTTTTTTATAGCATTTTCAAAAAAAAAAAGTTATTTGGCGGACTTTTGGTTTGGTTTGTGTCTAGACTAACATATGGGGTCAAATTTGTTGTTTAATGGGAAATTGTCTAGGTGGATCCTGTTTATTACCTATTGTAGTTTTAACCGAATAAAAAGTAAATTTAGAAAAGCCACAGTGAAAGAAGTTTTAAAAATAACATTGCCTTAACAAAAGTAAATTTTCTCAAAAAATTACATATAAAGAAGTACCTTTGCTTAAAAAAGTAAATTTTCTTACAAAAGGTACCTTTTCTAAAATAAATAATTTTTTAAATAAATACCTTTTCTTAAAAAAGTACATTATCTTAAAACAAATTGCGTTTTCTTAAAAAACTACCATTTCTTTAAAGAATACCTTTTATGTAAAACAAAATAACTCTTCTTGATATAGTACCTACTCTTAAAATTGTACCTGTTCTTGAAAAACAGACCAATTCTAAAAAATTCCCATTTCTTAAAATAAACCTTTTCTTCAAAAAAAAAATGCATTCTCTTAGAAAATACCTTTTTTTTCTTACAAAAATTCCTTTTCTTCAAAGTACCTTTTCTTAAATATAAAATAATAATAAGTGATAAGTAAGTTTTCTTAAAAAAATAACCTTTTCCTAAAAAGAGTACCACTTTTCTGTTCTTACAAAAGTTTCTGTTCTTACAAAAAGTACTTCTTTCTAAAGAAAATTCATACTCTTAGGCTTTTTCTTACAGAAAGTACTTGTTATTAAAAATGGTACCTATTCTTAAAAAAAATACATTTGCTTTTAATAAAAGATGTGCCTCTCATGAAAGAAAGGACCTTTTCGGGAAAATATAATAGATATTCATACAAAATGGACCTAAAAATATACTTTTTAAAAAAAAATATATTCAATCAAAAAAATTTCTTAAACAAAGTTTATCATTTTACAAGAAGTATCTTTGTAAACTTTAAAGCAGATACGGATAATGTAGCACAGAATTATAGACATTTAATTAGTAAAATGTAGAATATTTCACCGAAAATTGTTTGATGTATCATTGAATTTGTCACTAGGTAACATTTTTAATATATCCGCATGTAACTTGTTGAATTTACCATTATGTACATATTTTTATCAACCAAATTTGTTTTTCTGGCTGTACATTAGAGAAACTATTTATACACAAAAAGTTTCTCTGGCTGTAACTTAGAACATTTTTCATATGACAAGAAAATTTCTTCAATTGTTTAATTTTTAATTTTTGACGTAGAATACGTCTTACCTTACGGTATGAGGAGTCATGCCAGGTTTTTATTGTTGTAATCTTTATTTCATTGAATTTGAGGAAACCGCTAGATGAATTTTTTTTAAATTTTTTTTGTAGGTAAATGCAGATGTTATCTTTCGTTTGATATACATTTCATATTGGTTGATATATTTCTAGTATTTTAATTTCTCAAATGAAAATTGTTTAAACACATACACTCAAACATATGTGTGGTGTTTGGTTGAGTGTTTTTGGTTGCTCAACATTGCTTAGGAACATGTATCTAGTAAAAAGTGAAACGAACAGCAAGCTAATGTTGCTTGGCAACATGTATCTAGTAAAAAGTGAAACAAACAGTAAGCTAACGTAATAAAGCGTTTTTGCGAAAGCTTCAATAAAGCTGTTGTAACATTAATTTTGAATTGTAAAGCGTAAAGCTTTCACACAACGCTCGAATGCTAATGCGAAGACTCGATAAGGTAAACCTTTTTTAATATTAGGGCGGCCCTCTCAACATTCACAGAACTTATTTCAATAAAAATATTAATTAAAATACATAAATTAAATTAAGTTTAAAAAAATTGAACATAATATTTTTTTTTTTAACGGACTTGTTGAATCAAATGCCGTTGGTAAATATAAAAATTACAGCAGACAGTTGTCCGAGGCCGTCGGCCACGGACTGTCCCTGCAGGCTGTGTCAGAGACACGGCCATTAAGTTTAACGTAGAATACGCCATCCGATAAGACAGAAAACATATATAACAATAAATGATAAATAATATAAGCAAATGAATTTATTGTTATATATGTTTTCTGTCTTATCGGATGGCGTATTCTACGTTAAACTTAATGGCCGTGTCTCTGACATAGCCTGCAGGGACAGTCCGTGGCCGAAGGCCTCGGACAACTGTCTGCTGTAATTTTTTGTTATTGTTGTTTTTTCAAATGACATGAAAAAATTTTGTTTGTCAATTGTTTATCATTTCTAATTAATAATATATATTCCTGACGATGCTATCCAAAGGGTAGCGAAATATCGAAAAAAATATAATTAATTAATAAACACGACCAAACGCTCGGACAATTAAATTATAGTATTTTTCAACAGGCGCCTTAGGTTTGTTGAATCTAACTAGTACATAATATATAGCGAAAGGAACTTCGTTCCAATCGGGTGTCCCATGATACCTCATGTAATTTTTTTTTAAGCTGGTCAGTTTGTGAGCTTCATTTTATAACTTCTGTAAAATAAACACTGTACAAATAGTTTGTTAATGTTATACCTTTATAGGCATTTAGTTATAGGCAATTAGTGATGGAATACAATCTGACTAATGTAGCTGTATCAGGTTACACAGCAGATCCACCTCAATTTTCAGTAAATCTAAATGGTTTTTGGCTCTATCCCACGAATAGAGTGACTAATGTTGTACAAAACCACTAATAGTAATACGATTCTGCTGTAATGAATCTATATTTCGTAGCGCACTCTGTTGGCAAAAAAATCTGGATTTTAGCAGAAGCATTTCCGTTGTATGCACTGAATCAGCAATGAGGCCGCTACTGCGGTTGCCTCATATTTCCAACTCAAGTACTGTTTGAGAATGTGAGCACCACACGAAGTTGGTGCTTTATTTCTACTCCAGGCGTTTAAAGTGTTGTTTTTATATTATCTTTTCCCTGTTTCACATTAATGAAATATTAAAATTTTAATTTCCTTAATTGGACGCAACTGAGATTAAATGCTTTCTGTCAATTTTATGTCCAATAGATTTGTGCATAGTTATTTTTACTGGAGTAAAAACATCGTTGTATAACTAAAGTCGTCGTATTAATGCCAACTCCTCAAATATGGCACTGTGGGTCTAAAATTATATAAAATATAGAAATTCAACCAACTTTGAGATGAAGATGATTTTTATTTGACTCCAAAACACACAGGTATTAACCCTAAAGCCCTCTACTGTCCATTACTGAATTGATCATTGTGGTGTTGTTTATGTATTTTTTTTATTTATTTCAATTGAATTGAGTTTATTATGTTCAATTGAATTGACTTTTTATTTTGGAAATTATTTATCAATGCACCACTGTGCCAATAAGCGCAACTCTTTCGTTTGAATTTCAATTTTAAACTGTTAAAATATTATCGGATTTGGGTAACCCTTAAGTTGCCCTTTCCGCTGTTTTTTCTTTTTCTTGTCTTGTATTAAATAAGATATTAATCTATTTTTTTCTTCTATTTCTATTGAAGGTAATAGGAATTCCGCTTCTAGTCATTCATTGGTTCACGCACAAAAAAAAGAAAGCTGAAACTAAAAACAAAGGTGAAGAAGACGCAAAGGGAAAAAGGTGTATTTGGAATCATTAATAAGCATTCCATTTGCCACTCTTAATAAGTTGTTATGAAGTACTTAAGGTCTATTCAAACAGTCATAGATACGCTAACGCGGACGTGAGTAAGCATTTCTGTGTACGCGTCTTATTTGACCTGCCTTCCGTTACAGTAGTCATTTATTAAAAGAATAAAATTTCTGTTGATAACTCCATTGACGAACAGACCACCCAGACATTAACTCCGATTTCTTTGTGATGTCGTGTATGTGACTACCAGTGCGAGTTTAATTGAGTTCCTATTCTAGTTTACACCTTAAATGATCGTCATATGGAATAATCAAGTTGAAGGGGTAAAGTGTAAACTCACATATAGTTGTTCCTCAAAAATAACAATTTGGTTTTCGATCAAAAGACGGTAGAAATAAATTTAGTAGTGACACTTTTTTTTCTAGGTAGAGATTTTTTATAAAATATCCATGTCACTGATTATTGGACAGATTTTTAACCGAATTGCTTACCGATTTAATATAGAATGTTTCTATTTGCAGAATATATCACTCTTACAGGTGTATATATACGAGTAAGAATGTATTCCGCCAGCCGTCATTATCGCCCTTTCAATTGATTTAATTTTGAATTGATTGACGCTAATGGCAATTTCGTTCCTGAGAAAAAATTTTATATTTTTTCGCCCTTTGCCCTAAAAGTGCCTTTCTGTGTTCGGTTGTGAAAAAAAGTGCAACTCTACTTCAAAGTTTTGTGTTCGTTTCTGAGAATGGTGCACTCAAAAAGTGCAAAAATGTTGAATTTTTTGTGCCCTCTCAGCGTGTCATGGCATGTTGCCCGATAAAATGGCTTTCATTCTTGCGATTTGGAACGAAATTAGCATTTTCTTAAGTAAGTGGGTTTTCTTAAAAAAAGTAAATTTTCTCAAACAAAAATACCTATTGATATTCTTAAACAATCTACCTTTTCTTAAAAGAAAAAACCTTATCTTAAAGAAGTACCTTTGCTTAAAACAGTACATTTTCTTACAAAAAGTACCTTCTCTTAAAAAAAAGTAATTTTTTTACATAAGTACCTTTTCTTCAAAAACTACAATATTTTACAACATTTTGCATTTTCTTACCTTTCTACCTTTCTTTAACGAGTACCTTTTTTGTAAAGCAAAATAACTTTTCTTGAGATAAGTACCTACTCCTAAAATTGTACACGTTCTTTCGTTAAAAAAAGCTATTCTTCAAAAAAAATATTCCTTCTCTTAAAAAAATACCTTTAGTTACAAAAAGTCCTTTCCTTAAAAGTACCTTTTCTTAAACATAAAATAATAACATTTCTTTTCTTGAGATAAGCAGCCTTTCTGAAAACAAGTAAATTTTCTTAAAAAAATAGCCTTTCCCTAAAAAGTTGTAACGTCATGTAATTTTTTGAATGTCTTCTTTGTCCTTGCTAAGCTAATTTCTCTACCTTTCTTGTGGGCCGCTAAACTAATTTAAGCGACGTCAGTTAACATTGTTTACCGTCTCAAACAAAGTGGTCGAAACATTAGTTAAGCGGGAACAATGAAAAAAAAACCAACAGTATTGGAACTCTGTCGACCAGTTTGTATTAAGAGTCGCTTAAAATGGCTTAATATCTCCATATATCTTCGTATATATTGGTCAATATTTTAGATAAGCGAGGTAAATAAAACACGCTAAAAACAACAGCCGGGTAAGTTCAGTTATGAGAAAATTCAATATTTTAATGTTCTTTTCCCACCCCAAAAAAGAAACAACTTTGAAGGAGCGATGACACCATTTTTTAAATGTTGCCGCATACAAAGGCAAACATTATTTTTTTAGAAACCAAATCAGCATAATCTTGCTGTTCAAAATACCACATATGTATGTAGATATTTGGGCCACTCTTCAAGCTTAATTTCAGACTTATTCAACGTGATTGGTCCCAACATTGGTACGTCCGTCGACAAAACCCCCACGCATTTTCCAATTTACAAATATTCGGAAGCAGTTTCTATAAATTTTGATATATGGCAATTCTCACTATATTTTAAATCCCGCATACTCGCTTATTGTTATGCTTACGTAACGCACGTGGAGATTTATCCATAGTTTTGAATGAATTGCTACAAGAAGTAAATTTGACTTTGGTACTATCACTTGAAAAGAATGCTAAAATGGTAGCCCTATACTAAAGTAATGAGTGTAATAGCCAGTTTTTAAGTGAATAGCTAACTATCAGATTAGTTTATCGTAATTGAGAGTTAATTAGCGGATAACTTTGCATTTTGTTTTTAAGGGGCGAGTTAATTTAAACCGTCATATTGAAAGCGGTTATGGCAACCCTTGCATTATTTGTGGAAAAAACATATAAAATTATTTTTGGAAAGAACATATAAAAATACTAAAATAATAAAGAGGAAAAAGCCAAGTGGAGAAATGTAAAACTGAAAAAAAATTTATTAAAATAGAAGTTATATTAAAAAAACTATGTAAAAACTATAATTCAACGATCTACGATCAAAGGGTGTGACATTCAGTCATCATTGGTTTCCTCGTACAACACATGAAGGGATTGGGAGAGCTTCTTATAACCGGTGAGATATGAGTCTTCTAGTTTTATATCCACTGATTGGTACCTACAGTTTCCGAACCGGTTCGGAACGGTATTTTTGAGAAACTTTTTCGTGGCTAAGTAGTGCAAGTGTCGCCATCATTAAGCGAGGTGACCGTAGTCGAAAGAATTGTAAACTGGTCAGAGCAGGAATCGAACCCACGTTCTTATGTACAAGAGCTGCGCACACGACCACAAAATTTGTGTACAAATATTCATATGTAAGTATAATCTTACATTTCTCATTTTCACAATCACATTACTGGACATATGTTTCCAACTCCAGGTTAACTAACCCACATTATAGTGGTTAAACCTCTCTTTACGTTCTATCGATGACGACGAAGTCATAGGGCATTTGATCGAGTTCGAGTTGTTGTTGAATTTTACTTTTTGGTTGGACATAAAACGGACAGAAATAAAAGGGAATGCGCATTTGTGTTCGATGCAACCAACATAAGACATAATACCAATCAAACACTATTTCAACTTAGTTTGCTGCATGATTTGTTTCTGGTTGCATATGGTTCTCTCGCCCATACAATCTGTTTTCCATTATTTTCCTACTACTTATTCGGTCAGCTGTGTCATGAATACCCCCTAATTTAACTATGAAACGAAGACAACCTCTGACTGCAAAACTGACCATTAGAGATAAATTTCTTGTTAATTATGCATATTTGAATTTTTTTAAATTATATCCATGTCACCAACTAATTTTCGTCGAATTTGTGAGTTAAAATTTTGGAAATTAAATAAAATTAGGTGACTGTCACAAAATTCTGAGAATTTTCGGCAATTTTCCAGAGTACGGACAGAAATTAGTGAAATAGGTGGCAAAAATCGAAGATTTTTGTCAGAAACGTCTGATCATTTTCGTTTGTTTTGCCAGAGTTCTGTCAAAAATCGGTGAAATAGGGTGGGTCCGATTAAAGTTAAATGGGTGAGAAAGAAATAATTAAGAATTAAGAGTACCCACACACACACTTTCGTCGTGAATTCTGGCCGACATCGACATTAGAGTCTGAAAGTTTTCTAAACTTTCGATTGCTAAGTTGCAAAGAAAACAGTTATTTAGCGATAAATAATGCTCATCAAGAATATGGCATCACTTTGGAAAAGAGAAAAAAAACTATAAACTTAGTGGCAATTTTTGTGCCGCTAAATTCTCGATAACTGCTCCACACAAAACAAGGAATAATCTAAGCAAGCAAGGTGTAAGCAAAAAAAAGGCGTATTTACGCCTATTGTTAGATGGGTATTTATATTAAAATTAGTCGAAAGATTTTTATATTTTTCGTATTCTCTTGATAACGACGAGGTAGTAGGACATTTCATCGCGTTGGAGTTGCTTTTGTAATTTACTCTGTGGTTGGGAAAGGAATAAAAGGGAATGGGAATTTTCGTTCGATGCAAACAAAATAAAACATAATTTAGCTGCCATTAGTATCAATCAAACATAATTTAAACTTAGTTTGCTGCATGGTCTATAATCGCTTTGTCTTCTTTGGTGTCCCATTCTACATCATTTCCCTAGTACCTTTTCGATCAGCTGGCCCATAGAAATCCCCTGCAAAAGCACAGTCGCCTCAACAAAGAAGAAGTTCTGGAGAACAAATGTGTCTGATCAGGTGATATCCATGACACAGCTGATCGACTATGAAGTAGGAAATTGATAGAAAACATAGTAAATAGGCGAGAGAGCATTAAGGAACCAGAAGCAAACCACGCAGCAAGCTAAGTTTAAATAGTGTGTGATTGATATTAATGTCAGCTACCTGATGTTGTATGTTGGTTGGATCGAACGATAATATACATTCCCTTTTATTTCTATCCGTTTTATGTCGAACGAAAGAGTAACATACAACAGCAAATCGAAGTCGATGAAATGACCTCCCAGCAGCGGAATTTGCGAGGCCTTCCACGAATAAGGCATGCGGAATCCTTCTTTCGTAATGCCTACTTTAATAAAGCCTGCAAAATGCATGATTTTATAAGGCTTTCACAGGCCTTTTAAAAGAATGCAAGAAGACGCTGTTGTTCATGCAAACCTGTGTTTCCACATGTTCGCAATTCGTCGTTGCATAATTGTAACATTCGATAGCCCAGTAGATAAAGCGTCCGACTGTAAGTATTCGATTCCTGTGGCTGCAGATTTTAAAAAAAATTATTTATAAGAATTACAATTGGTTAAAGTATAAATCTGAAATGTGAAACTAATTAATCCTTACTTTTACTTAAGTCCTTATAAAACTACTCTTTTGCAGGCCTTCATAATGCCTTCTAGTAGAAATGCCTTCTAGTAGATGTTAAAAAGAAAGGAGGAGGTACTGGGTAGGGAAGGCCTGCCGGATTCTATAGAATGCCTTCTGGGTCATGATTTCAGGCCTTTCATCTTCAGATTTTCGCCGCTGGGCTACTACTATATACCATAGATAAAGGAAATAATAGATATAGCACGACCATTGTCAACTTTGTTCACTAGGTGCTATCCTCATAGAATAATACATACGTAGACAAATTTATTCACTCATCTGACGTTTCATTTCATACTTTTCATCGTAGGTTTGTGGAAATGAGAGAAATTAAATTTAAAATTACCTTACACCAGGTGGAGTTACAAAATGTGTTCACTTAACTTTTTCATGTCGTTTTGGTGTAGAACTGAAAAATTTAAATATATTTTGCATTTTTTTGTTGACTTTTATCGTTGGTATACATTTGTATTGTATTTAACACAACTAGTTTGCCACAAAAACACGAAATTCGGTAGTTGTTCCTTTGTTGATCGCTGTATACTATTGCCACCATCTGGTATTATTGAACCCATATTTTCCACCATCCAATGTTTACTTGCCATCGTACCTATGACGTATAATTTATTGAGCGAATAAAAGCTTCTATGGTATGTATTATTCTATGGCTGTCCTGTACTACTGTCACTTTCATTGAAGTTTCCCATAACTCGCACTGACGTTTCTTCAAAATTGTGGGAAATTATTGTGAAAGTAATTTAAACAATGGAAAATGTGACAAAATTTAAATGATTTTACATAATAGCATTTGTTTCTTATATAAAAACTATTTCAAAGCCATGAGGCCGTGGTGGAAAATCAATAGGACAAAATCGGTAAGACCGCCCAAAGATGAAGATGCTGGAAGGTCTTTTTAATCTAAAAACTTCCCCGCCCAGAAAGTGTAGCAACTTTTGTGGTCGCAGATGCCAAAACCGTTAGAATCTCGGAGGACTCTCAATAAGGAATGGTAGCCGAACCGGAGTAAGAACCAAATTATTAGGACATAGACGGTGGTGACATGGCTTTCCAATTCGATGACCATCACATATTCTACTTATACTTTAAGTAACGTGTTGTATTCTTGTTTCGAAGTGATATTTTTGTTGAAAATTATTTTTTCTTTTGATATTAAATTTAAGAATTTTAATGTAATCTTTAAATGTAAAAGAATCCCATTTATTGTTTTCAACGACATCGAGAAAATTACCCATTACACTAAAATTTTTCTAACACTTTTACTTTATCTATTGTTGAATTAATCTATGCTATATACTACCTATACTATACGTGTTCGTATTCGTATAGTATACATAATAGGCAGGGGTACTGTGATCTTCACTATACCTCTCTAATATACGATTGTTTAGAAATTGCCGCTTGTGTGGTATAGCATACAAAGTAACTATATCGAAACGTTTAAAAATAATCTTCGTGTTTTGTCTTCGTATCTGATATACAAACTATACCTACATTGTTTTTTGTAATGTTTACAATTTCAATACAATTCTTATGATAATGTATGGCAGAATGGTATGTTATCAGTACCTACAGTCGAATTATATTGAATATAGAAACAGTTGTAGCGTAGTCCTCAATGCTGAAGAGAAAATATATGGAACTCTGTACAACTCCCATACCACTGTATGTACTATGTATTGAGAGGCGTATAGAACCGCTCAAATTAATAAATAAAATATTAGTTTTGGAATTCTAATTAATAATTTTTAATATTGGCGTACCTACATTAAAATTAATATTTCATTTACATATTTGTATAAAACACGTGCGCACACTTACACGTAACAAATTGTACTGAGAATAGAACAGTACAGAATCAACCACACTAACGGTTTATTGCAAATAAACACATTGTCACTGTTCACGTTTTCAATACACTGTGTATGCCAATAGCTATAATATCCAATCAAAATTATCATGAAATTGAATCAAAAATTGTAAGCTTCGTCAATGTACACTTTTTCTGTAAACAAAGTATGTGAAAGTATGTGAAAAGTAATCTGTAAATGCCTACTTAACTTGAGGTGATGGGAGATTGTCACGCCCATTCTGGTACCTCCCATACAAAACAGGGTGTTCGTCCGGATTTTGTCATATTCGTAACTACATATGCATTCTGTATACAAAGTATAGGAAGATGTGTGGAGTTATCTGTTTTGTCTCATACACAATCTCTGTATACTTTCCGAAGTATTGAACAGTTCGATTGAGCAGGTGGTTTAGACTTCACCAAACTTTCGAAAAAGAGATGGCGATTGGACGTTCCTTGGAAACTCAAAACAAACTGTATGTGCACGTGCTTGGTTTTTAGTGTTGCCAATTAGGCGGATTTCCCGCTACTGCTCATCGCGGGGGAAATGTGTTTTAGTGGCTAGCGGAATTTTTGGGGGAGGCTTTTTTCTGTGTTTGGAGATAAGAAAATTACAATATTTTATGAGTTACCAAGCAAATTTTAAAATATGAAAAAGTGTCAATCTTCTCTCTGCTGAAAGTATTTTAATACAAAACAAAGATGATTAAATTCCGCTTTTAAAATTATTTGTAACATTCCGTGATACAATCGATGTTGTAAATAATACTCACTATACGAGTACCAACAAAATATGGTTTGTCAAATGCGCTGAAATTTCAACAGCAAGTTCGTCTTAGATTGAAGTGTTCTATTTTAATGACTCTGCTGGAAAAATCCGTTCAAAGAATTGACAAATTTTGCAATAGAGAGTTTGTCATTACCTTGGTCAAATGCAACTAAATGTTTTTAAAATTAAGTAACGAAATAAATGTATAACAAGTGATGTAAATTCTGTGCTTAATGTCAGGTAATTTGTGAAATTAATATATAATGTAGTAACAAATGTTGTTCAGTATATGACGTTCCAACATCATTACTTACAAATGTCGGATCGCTGGCCGCAACAGTGAGACAGCGGAATTTTGGTCTTACAATTTTAACTAAAAAATTTACACTACCCATGTTGAAATGCAAGTAACTAAAAACTCATTACTTTTTAAAAGCTAGTTTCATCATAAATTTAAATAACAATACAGTGACGAGCAAAATTGTTATAGGTTTCCCATAAAGGAAGTTTAAAACTCTATTTATACCCTCACCCAAAGGATGGGGGTATATATCATTTAATACGTAAAAAATTTAATATATTTGGACGAAATTTGTTTTACGACATTTTAAGACGATTGAGCCATGTCCGTATCTCTGTCTGTCTGGCTAGCTGGTCAACACGATAACTGCCGTAAATCTTTACAGATCACAATGAAATTTTGTCATATTTAGCACAAACTCATATTTCTTTCAAACTTTTGTTCTGGTAGATGTGCTTAGCTTCAACTCTCACACCGGTTAATAATCTGTATATGCCTACTTAATTTGAGGTGATGGGAGATTGTCGCGCCAATTCTGGTACCTCCTGCACAAAACAGGGTGTTCTTCCGGGTTGTCGATCCGATAAATCGCGTGAAACACTTCCGACCGTAATAAAATTAGGTGTAAGGCTTCACTTTATAAAACCCCAATCAGAGATTAAAACAAGGGTGATTTTTCCACACCCATTTTGGTACCTCCCATACAAAACTTATTCGGCCGTCTGATTGTTCGGCACGAGAAATTCCGCAATACCGAACCAATATTTATGAAAGTTTGAAGGACAACCGAGTTGTTCCCGTTTTTCATCAATTTTTCGGGAAATTATTATTTTTACAGCGTATATAATTTATTATTAAGATTCGATGTATGTATGTAATGTTTTTTATGAGGATGGAAGTTTCTGGAAGGCACCCTATGGGTGTGAGGGAAATAGTATAGGTAATATTAAGTAGTATTTATTGTGTACCAGTAGAATGTTTAGAATCTTTACAATAAAACCAGTTTGGAAAAAAAAAAAAATATGAAAGTTTGAACTAGTCAATATTGAGTCAAATAAAACTCTCCTATGGAAAATGAGCTTTTTTGCCACACCCACTCTGGTACCTCCCATATAAAAATTGGGCGGATGACCGGCTGATCGACATAATAACTCTCGTAAACTACAACCGATCTTAATAATATTCGGTACTAGGCAATATTTTGCTAAAAACTACTGTGTAATTAATAACTGACTATTGTGCCACGCCCAGTTTCGTACGGGTTTGCGGGTTGCCGACTCGATATCTCCAATAAATATTAATAAAACCTTAATACAATTTGGTACTGATCAAAATTTTGGCTACAACTTGCAATGCCCATTTTTGTACCTCGCATATAAATAATGGAAGGGAAACTAACTAATTTGGGTATTCAATAATATTTAGCGCAATGTCCATCTCCTATTAAATGTGGTCACTTTTGAGTATGGCCGTTTTTTAACACAACTCCCATGCAATGGATAACTTAATTTGAAAGTATGATTAAGTCGGTTCACCCGACTAAAACTTATGTAGTGTTTTTTATCAGCGTTTAAACTTAGAAGTAACACGTTTTTTGAGTTTTACTTTGATGTAGTCTCTTTCATAATAAACAAAATATACAACAATTATACATACACATATGTTTAAAACAGCATAATATGTAAACAAACCCCAATGTTACAATTACACACTCTCTTTAATGTTACAATATTGCACTCTCATCAGCTGTTTAAAGATCCAGAAACTCAAATATAACCATAATAAATTCACTGTTATTTTTTTTCAATTGCTCATTATTGTCCACGTGCTGATCAAAAATGGAAGCATCTTAAGCTGTGTGTGATTTTTGTAGTTGAAATCACGGAATTATTTAAAAAAAAAATAATAATTCTGTTCGTAACGTTGCAAAAGAGTTTAATGTAAGTCATATACATTTATTCTTGACTAATTTTCCAAGCTTAAGGTCACTTCTGATTTTATAAAACTTTTTGTTTTAGTCTTTTTCCCTCTCGATATTTCGATTTCCTTTGGAAATCTTCTTCAGGATAGTTTTTAATATTAATAATAACAAACAAACATCAATACAAATTAAAATGAAAATTTTTGACGAATTGTGAAATATTAAATCGAACAAAATTTTAAAATATTTTAAGACCAAACTTGATAATAAACTAAAAATTTCCTAAATAGTTAAAAATAAAGCCGCGAGACCGCAAAAAATTCGTGACCTTTGTTTTAATTTCCCCTATTATTAATATTCTTATTTTTATTTAATAAACATCTATAATTTTGAGCCAAGTTATCTGTGTCTACTTTAAAATTTATTCTATTTTCAAGTGGAACATTATTAATCTGCAACATTTCTAACATATATCTACGTTTTTTATACTTCTCTGTGTTTAAAATAGATGTATTTTCGAAATCTGGATAGTGATTGAAACGCTGTTTTTCGCCGACGAATTATAATTCCTATACTTTTGGTCATGTCTGTGTCCTGCTATTCTCGTTTTTAATTTAGTCCCTGTTGTTCCTATATATACTTTCTCACATTGTTCAATATCATTACCACCACATGGTATTTTATATACTAAATTTGACAAATCTGATTTTTTTTATTCTATCTTTAGTTTTTGTAAATAATCTTCCAACATTAATATTTATCTTATGTGCCATTTTATATTCCCTTTTGTTATATATGTTCGAGTTTTCTATCATTTCTGAAAACCCAGGTACATAAGTTAATGATTTATAAACTTTTGGTTCTAAAATTTCATCTCCATTGCGTGATTTTCTAATATCGTATTGTCTTATCAATTTGGAAAAATTACTGGCAAGTGTCAATGCAATTACCCTAGCTGCGGCACTAGAAACGTTGAATATTGACGCCAGTGAGTGGACTGCTCGTTGAAGTCGCAACAGATTGGGTGTTAAGGCTGCCCAGAAGAAAAATAAATCATTTTCATCACAAAAGAATATAAAGCTTCGTGAAGAATTCGCCAAGGAATTCAAACTGGATTGAGGCTGACTGGACGAAGATAGTGTATTAAATTCGATACTTTTTAAATATTAAAAAATCAATGAGTGTTCGAACTCACCGGCGATATGTTAACACCTTTTTGGTACACGCTACCTGTTCGATTTCTATAAAATGTTTTTGTGCTGAAGGCTCTTTTGCTATTTCACTTTCTTTTTTCTTACATCTGCTTTAATATAAAATAACTTTAACTTTAAAATAAATAAAGCAATATTTAGCTAACTGAAATAATTGTTTTTGTTTTGTCATAAACAAAACGACGACAAAAAGTATTGAATATTATCATGGTACAAACAAATTTGTAGCAGCACTAGCTCAGCTGATTTGAACATTTTTCTGGAGTGAGTTTTCTCTTATGTAAAAGTTTGTTTACTTTTGTTCGTATACAACCACCGTTCGCCTACAGTTGTTGTTTTTGAAATGTTTTCTCCGTAAAAGCACATAGAAACGTTTTAAGTTTCATACTGGAACACTTTCGAGATATCAAGTAATAACTTTCGAGATATCAAATAAAATCAAATAAAACAACATAAAATCAAACAATCAATACAGGCACTGAGCAAATTCAAAGTGTCTGTTGTTTTTGGTTTGTTGTATTTGTTGTCGTACTGCATCTACCATTATATTTCAACCATGAATAGTATAGATAACTTATTGCACTCTTTTTCCGCTCTCATGGAGAGATTCTGAGTAAAAGAGCATAAACGAGTTTTATTCTCTTTATAGAATATTTCAATATAATTGCACCTAAAATTTCGACAATGTTATTACATAAAACACTACAAAAAACATAAATGTTTCAAAAGGCATCAATATTTATATTCTATAGTATACTATTCAGTACTCTTTGGCGACGACGACCTGCTTGTTTGTTCGCAGCCGCTACATGAATACGATCATACTTACTTTCAGGCAGAAACTATTGTTGTACAACAACCACGTATGTGATGCTAACTCTGTGTGTTGTTTGCATGTGTTCACTTTGATAGATTGCCCTAACCGTGCCTATAGATGTTAACACATCAAATTTTATTTATATTTAAGGTTATACAGTATAGTCTGATGGGACTAATATTAATCGATTTGAGTTCGGTGTTCGTGCTTGGTACAGGACCAACGATCCAAATACTAGTACCCTGAATGCAGTAGCACACACCTTACAACATGGTGGTGGATTCAAAATGGTATGGGGGTGTATTTCGAAGAACGGAGTACGTCCTCTGAATAAAGAACAATATCTTTCAATTCTGCAAAATCATGTACCAGCTGCTATATATAAAAACGGGTCTTGCTACTGAAAGCCCAAAATATTCGCCAAAAATCGATAAAAACTGGTTAAACAGCTAACAGTTTACAACTATGAAATGACCAGCGCAGTCACCAGTCTTAAACCTGATCGAAAACTTTTGAAGTTATCTAAAATCTCGGCTTACCAAGTACAAACACAGATTCTCCAAAAGGGGTAAACGAGCTGTGGGATAGAGTATAAGAAAGTTGAGATGTGTCTAAAGCTCTTAAAAAATTTAAAGGCTACTAGACAAAATATTGAATCAGAAAACAAATAAACTAAAATAAAACCACAGTGAAAAATTGTAACTTTTGTAGAAGAATTAAAATTGTTGTTGTTTTTCTTCACGAGAGAACAATAAATTGATTCCGTTAATTATTTTCTTCTTGTTTTTAATCAAATATATAAAATATACAAATTTATTTCCAAACAAAGGATGCAGTTCGCTTCCTTGTACCCGAATTAGGGTGAATTCGTCCTCTACGGTCTCGACTACAAAAATGTTTCCCAATAACTATCACAGTGTAATATGTCCACAAAACGTTAGAAAAACCTTCCATCACAGTATTATATTCGAAATTTTGGTCAGGTGGTTATACGAGATATTGCCGATTTCAATACCAGACTGTATTGTGATAAAATCTTTCATAATACTAATGTTCATTAATTTGTCATGTCGAACGTGCCCATCTTTTCTAGTTACGCATTACTTTAAAGAAAACTTTCCAACAAGTGGGTTGTAGATAATCGCATTCTCGGCATAAAGAATATTATGTCCTAAGTACGCGCTGAAAAATCTGTTTGTTTTTGTTGTTTGGATGCAAATATAACTTGTATGTAGCTGGTCACAAATATACTGTACTTGTGCCCTAACACATTGTGTTTGCTATTAAATATAACATGTTTGAGACACAATGATTTATAGGTTATTATAATATATGTTTTTGAGACCAAAATGTGGCATTTTTTGTAGAAAACAGCTAAAAACAAATACGAGATTGACAACAACGAATCAAAAAAGCACCAACTCTTCAATTCATGAAAACAGCGCTTGCAAACATGTACATGTTTCCTACAATATAGTTTTCAGCGTGTAGAAATGACTACTCTAGATTTGAGCCTATTTTGCGATCTCTATATGAATATGTTAACATCAAGTTTGATATTGATATATATTTATCCTTAAACCTCAGTGTCTGTCTTAGTAAGAATGCACTTTTTCAAGTATTTTTTAAGATAGTTGTGAGTCTTTTATTGGAATGTAAAGAAGACAAGATTGTAGAAAGCGCACACCTCACTGGTTGTGCGAAGCTTTCCCCAACTCATTCATGGGATGTAATGGGAAACCATTTTAAAGAAGACATGTCGCGATTAAGCGCGGAATAAAATATCCGTCAAATGGCCACCACGGCTCTGGTGACAGACCATTACTCTTTTCATGAAATTTTCCATGACATTTTCACAGAGATGTGGCTTTTGAGCTTAGGAATTGCTTCTGGTTTATTCGCATAAACCCAAGATTTCACAAAACCCCAAAAAAAGAAATAGCATGATCTTCCAATTTTTTGACCACTCTTGGAATATTTGACACATTAGGTGCCCTTTCTCGACTGAAAATTCTTCGACGTCTGCGAGCGGTTTAAACATAACTTTCCAAATTGTTATAATATGTTTTCACGATTAAAGTATAACGGAAACGTGCCGCATATCGAGAATATAACTTTCAACGGACTAACTTCCTGATTAGCCAAAATCAGGGAACAGATCAAGCGCTAATTGGCATACTGACTCGGCACAGGCCAATCGGTAATTACGCATGACGGCTAAATCTTCCATACAATGACCTCTGCCGTGCCTGCGAAGACGCAGAGTAGGAGGAGAAGACGGTGAAACATCTCCTCAGCAGTTGTCCGGCTCTAATGAATAGACGCTTAGACGTAGAGGATCTAATGCGGTATCTTCGATTAACAGGTTGGATATAGACACTGTACATTAGATTGCCGGAGTGATGTGGTATGCAGAATTATGTCCCAAGACACTAATTGATGCTAAATACTATATTTAGCAACCACGTAAACCAACCAAAAAATAATTTTTAATAATCGGAATACACATATGTGACAGCTGCCACATTTCAGAATTGTTACTTGCACAAAAAAAAATTACACTAAATATAAAAAGTGGAATCCACCCTCTATTTAAGTTATGCTAGTCTGTAAGGATTGTACTTCATGGACTGAAATAAATAAATTTGTCGATTTTTTAGGTGGTACCAAGGGGGCCTTGGCCACGACACCCATTTCCAATCTCAGATAATAATAATCACTGGAAAACGTTCACTATGATTTGTAAAGATATACGCCAGTTAATAGTGATAGCGTGTTTAAATGCATTGACAATCAGTTGTCTGTTCTAAAGCAGAGTAACTACAACTACTGGAAAATTAACAACATATATTTATCTATAAATTGGTATTTATTATTGTTATTAAATAGCGATAAAAAAAACTGACTCCCTTCGATTAACTATCGCCCTATAAAAGTAATCCGAACTTAGTGCAGTGAAAACAGTGCAGATTTTGAAACACTATGGCTGGTGTTACAGCAATTTTAACATTTGTTACCATTATATCCGTTAATAGTATTACTGCCCTTGACAATGTGAGTACATGTGAAATTGAAAGTGTGTTAAATTGTTTGATTTGTATAACCCTTTGCACCTCTCTATTTCATTTATAGTATGACATTGACGTCATAGATGTGGATTATAATTCCTCAACACCGGATATTCTAGAATTGAACGGTAATGTTGTTCATCCATCACGTGGCGTTTTTCGATTAAGCGGGTCCATCAACATTAAGAAGGATTTGGATGCCTATACAACAACTATTGAAGTGAAAATCTATTACAGTCCTAATGGTATAAGCTATTTGCTGTCACCGTTTCGTATACCCCAACAAACTCTTTTGAAAGCGATGAATACCGCCTACAAGAAATATACAATGGATGGCATGTCAAAGTGCTGCAAGGATGCCCCTATAGCTACGGTATTTGAGTCGCCGTTGACAAAACGTTTTATTGATTGCGAAAACTGTTTATGCGGAACTGAAAATTTTCCCTCCAATTTACGTCCCGGTTATTATAAGATAGTGATTTTGGGGCAAGGGGTAACAACATTTTTTATTTCATTTTTATTAAGACTAGAGTATGAGTAATGGGAAGAGAATACACCTTTAGTTCTGTATGGGTCTTAAGAATATTAGAGTAACTCTTTTTAAATTATCAGCCACAAATAAAATTCATTTGATTTTGTAATTATTTAAGACCAATACATACGATATTCATATACAAATCCTAATATAACTTATATAACCTAATATAACCTTGCGGGGGGGGGGGGGAAATAAATAAATAGTTTATAAAAGGAAACTTTGAAATAACATTAAAATTTTCTTAAATTACGAACTGGAATCAAAAACAACGGAAATTTAATTTCAAATTCAACAGTGATCCCGTTAACTGTAAGTGCCACCACTATACATTCAAAGTGTAAGCAAGCTACGATTCGGATTTTATTCGGCAAATTGTGAATTTTTTGGTGAAAATGGTGAGCAGTGCATTTTGTTGGTTTATCAAGAATTAGTTTCTTCTAGAATAGTCATCACCAAAAACATCAATATTAATTGCATGATGTTAGGGTGACATCAATGGAGAAGAAGGGCGAAAATGGAAAACATTGAAACACCGCAATAGTTCAACGCATGTGCTGGGTGAGAATCAGTGCAGGCTTAGAACCACGTTGACAAGGGCAGTGGGCACCATACTTTCGTTAAACCGCATTTCTGACAGGTTTATACAAAGGTATCATCAGTATAGTATAGAAAATCTGACGTGCTCTCACTATCAAAAGAGAAACCGACCGCATTCCTTTTCTTAGCTTCTTAAAAGTACCTTTTCGTAACAATAAAATAATACTTTTTATTTTCTTTTCTTCAGATACATTTTCTTAAAAAAATAAAGTTTTTTTTTTAAAATGAGTACCACTTCTTTAAAAAGTACCTGTTCTTCTTTGTAAAAAAATTTCTTAAAGATCCATTTAAATTGTCGTATGTTTCAACGGGCGCCTTTGGTGTGTTGGATCTAACTGGTACATAATATATAGCGAAAGGAACTTCGTTCCTGTATAAAAAAAATTATTCCTGTGATGAGTACGCGTGTGCAGAAATATAAGAGAAAAATTAGAAGAAGTAATAAAATGGAAAAAGCAAAACCAGACAAAATTTAAAATTTTTTATAAATACAGCGGAATAGCTGAAATAAAAAGGACAACAAAATCAAAGCAAAAAAACAATAAAAATAGAAATAAAATTGAAATTTTTATAGGAGCATGAATTATGAATAACAAACATCCGAAAATGAAAAGATTGGCAGATACAGAAACAGACGCCATAAACTAAGCGACGAACTATCTTTTTTTCTCTCATTTTCGGATCTTAAAACGGGCATTACATTCGCAAAATATTCACTTTTTATTAAATTTCGTACACGTTTCCGGACTTCAGTGTCAAGTGGGATATTTCGCCAACCTGTACGATCTTTTCCCTTATCTCTCCAGCTGGTAATACCAAGAGTATACAGAGATTCGTCAAGCTGATTCCCTCAGCGGAGTCTTGGTCATCCTATTTGTAGTATTCCTTCGAGTTCGGTTTCGAAAACCCTTCGTGCTGGTTCGTCTTCATCCATTCTACTGACATGGCCTAGCCAGCGCAATCGCGTTATCTTGATCCGCTTAACTATGTCAATGTCAGGATAAAGCTCATACAGCTCATGATTCATGCGTCGCCGATACTCTCCGTTGTGCACTATAGGGCCCTAAATTTTCCGGGTTATTTTTCTCTCGAAGACTCCTTCAGATGTTTCGTCTGCTTGCGATAGGACCCAGGATTCTGCGCCGTACAGATTAACAGCTGGACTTTCGTTACTCGAGAGAGGGCTTTATCTCTAGCCCTAGCTTAGCCCAAAATAACATCTATTCGCAAGCACAATTCTCCACTTGATCTCAAGGCTGACGTTGTCGTTTTTGTTTACGACAGATACGAGGTATATAAATGCATCCTCTACGTCGCAATTATACCGGTTATTAACGTTCCCACTTTGGTCTAATCACATTGAGGTCCTGCTCGTTGAAACCACAAATTTTTTCTTGTCCTCATTTACTAGCAGACCCACTTTTGCTGACTCCTTCTCAATTCTCGAAAACACCGCAGTAACTTATCTCATTGTGTGCCCAATGATTTGTATATCATCATAATACGCGAGATCCCTATTAAGATGTTAAAGGGATCATAGAAAAGAGAGTTTCCGTACCTGAGGCGTCGCTTAGTTTCGGAAGGTTCAGTAAGATCCCTATCAACATTCACTGTGGATTTGCTGTTCGTCAAAATCATCCTGCAAAGGAGTATGAGTGTTGCAGGAAAACCAATCTCAGACATTGCTTCGTAGAGTTTCTCCCGTATCGGACTATCGAAGGCCGCCTTATAATCGACAAATAGATGATAGGTGTCGATTTGTTTTTCGTGGGTTTTCTCCAGGATTTGGCGTAGCGTGAAAATCTGGTCACTTTTCGATTTTCCAGGCCTAAAGCCACACTGTTATGGTCCAATCAGGTCACCGATTATTGGTTTTAGTCTTTCGCACATTATACTTGATAGAACTTTATTTCCTATGGATAACAGGTTTATTCCACGGTAGTTGGCACATAGACTAGGATCACGTTTTTTAAATATGGGCCGCAGTACACTGAGACTCTAATCGTCGGGCATGCATTCATCTAACCAAATTTTGCTAATGAGCTGATGCATACACATTATTAACCCATCGCCACCAGTCTTAAACAGCTCCGCCGTAATCTATCGGCTCCGGCGGCTTTGTTATTCTGAAGCCTGGCAATAGCTGTTCTGACCTCGTCTTGGTTAGGAAAAGGGCAACGGCCGACGTCGTCCAAATTGTGATCGATTGGCTCATTGGATATCTCAGAGCACAGTAGCGCGGAGAAATTATAAATACTAAATAAATAGTTTCGCATTACCGCCCATGAAGAGATAGGGGAGAGCTTCTCACAATCAGTGAGCTGTATGATTTTACACTCACTGATTAGGACCTACAGCTTTACACCGGTTCCGAACGGTATTTTGAGAAGTATTTTCATGGCTAAGTCCTCGATAGTGTCGCTGTCACTAAACGAGTTGACCGTCGTCGAAAGAAATGTAAGGTGGTCAGAACAGGGATTGAAGCCACGTTCTCATGTACATGAGTAGTGCACACTAACCATTGCACCACCGACGGCGCGGTTATACTATGTCTTGGCTTTACTGAAGGAGGGCCTGAACCATGTTCTTTTGTTCTGTTTTTGTGTTTTTGGTAGAATTGTCGGGCTGGGTTCTTCCTTCTGTAAAAAAAGAATACCAAATATTGAAACTTTAATTGAAGAATAGTTTACGAAACTTTTTTACGATTATGTATTCTAAATTCGAAAACGTTTTAACAATTTAAGAAAAACTTCTCAGAATTAATAACGATTGTTTTATAAATATAATGTAGAATCAGTCAACCGATGAAGAATTCGATATCGTACTAAATTTCGTCATTAGGAATCGACTGAGGAAATGAATTAGTTGTTGAAAATTGACTACAGGGCATCGCGTAAAGCATAGGGAAGTTCAGGAGGCTAGAATAGGCTCCTAGCACAGGATTGAAAATATGATAAACGCATAGGCTTTCCAAGCAAAAGCGACAGTTGGCAAGAACTAACTTACAAATTATTATGACACACATCAGACGGGAGCAGAATGAGTAAGAGCCTGTGAGGTGTCCCGATAAGATGGTTAATAGCGCTGAACAAAATATAACTTATTCGATTCGATTACTCTGGGGACAAGTCTGAAGCGAACCACAGACTTGTCATTCATGAGCATGAGCCTAGTCGATAACTTTTTATCCGACTGGTGTATTAGAAAAAACAGTACCAACAATTTTTGTGAACATGATAGTGATGCGAACAACTTCGATTACATTCTTAGTTGGTGTCAGGGATGGCAGTAGACCGACAATAAACATCAACGATAGCTGATGGTCATGCTCATGAATGACAAGTCTATGGTTCGCTAGAACAAACCGGCACATCCGACACATTATTGTCTCGTGTATTCTATAATATTAGGTACTCAGTTTGGAACATCTTAAAGGAGCGGAGTAGAGAGCATTGAGGACATTTTTTAATGGAAGGTATGAGGTTTTCCCTGTAGGTCACGATACCTAACAAATGGATTTTATCATGCTCATTTTAATTATAATATGCTTAAGGGTCTTAGGCTTGTATCATCTTTTAATTGGGGGAACAACAGATACGAGTTGACGATTAGACCCTTGTAGTCTCGGATTGAGTAAGACTTAAGAGGGTTCGAGCAGACTGAGAAATGTACATCCAACTGGAGAGTATTTTCAAAGACCCATGAAAGTGTCCAATTTTGCTACGCCCATTCTTTTACCTTTAATCGTAATTAAGGTTGAAGCAAAATATGACGTATAATGTTTTCAAAAAGAAACTCGGATCTTATGGATGGACTACGGTGAGGGTAGTTTTAAGTCGGTTTCCTCCACCCCGACATTTATTAACTTGTTATATCTTCGATCAGTCACAAAATATGGATTTGCACTAATAAATTACAACGAACAACAACGGTATTTATATAAAATATATACCAGTTATTGCAATAAATTAGCAAAATTAACAACCTATATATATAAGATCTAATTAGAACTAACAGAATTAAAAACAGTTATCATTACCGATTTTATAAATCATAGCCATGAATACAAGCCAAGCTGAGTGTTGATGGAAAAATGTTGGGCGCCCAACTCTAATTCTGGGTAGTTATGGGATTTTTATAAAAATGTTTAATAGTACTGACTGGATGTACCACGCAGAAGTAAGTAGGTGTCTTCTTAGTTGCAATTTTTCAGACACCATTTCACGCTTTCCAATCATTTACAGTATAAGGTCGATGCTATTGAAGCCCGTTGTAATTATTCAACCCCCGACGTTTTCGAGCCTGACAGGAAAGTAGTCCACCCACCGCGTTGAGTTTTCCACTGAACTGGTCCCATTGCCGTTAAATCATCCATCGACACGTCTACTACACCAACGAAGTGAAAATATTTTATATTAAAGGGTGTCTCAGTAAGAATGCACTTTTTCATTTTAAAATAAAAACACGTATTTTTTGAGGTAGTTGTGATTTTTCTGTAGTTGTGATTTTTCTGTTGTAAAGAAGACATGTTCCGATTAAGTATGGAATAAGATATCCGTCAAATGTCTCCCGTGGCTCTGATGACAGGTCATTACTTTTTTCATGAAATTTTCCATGACTTTTTCAGAGAGATGTACCTGTACCTCACCGATGACGCGTTGGATGTCGGATTTGAGTTCAGGAATTGTTTCTGGTTTATTCGCATAAACCCGAGATTTCGGAAAACCCCAAAGAAAGAACTCTCACGTCGTAAATCGCATGATTTTGGTGGCCAGTTGACATCAGAATTTCGTGCGATAATTTGTTCTGGAAATCGACAGTTTCATCCGCGGTGTTGCAGGCGGCACCGTCTTGCTGAAACCACATGTCGTCCAAATCAATGCCGTCCAGTTGAGGCCACAAGAACTCCGTTATCATGTGCATGTAACGAATGCCGTTTACCGTCACTGCAATTTCGGCCTCGTCTTCAAAAAAGTAGGGCACAATCACGCCGCCTGACCAAAATCGGCACCAAACAGTTGCCCGTTGCGAATGCATCTGTTTTCCCATGAGCCCCAAATTCGACAATTTTCTGTATTTATGAAGCCATTCAGATGGAAACTTCATTTTGCTCCATTACCCATTGATCGAATTGCCGGCGCTTATGGTCTGCTGGTTTGATCTCTTGGTTAGCTGAATTTTGCACGCATGAAGGTGGAGGCCTTTTGCCAAAATTCGATACGTAGTGCTTCCTGAAATTTGAAATTGTTGAGAACGATGACGAATTGATGTTCCAAGTTTTTCGGCGACACTCTCGTTTACAGCAGCAATGTTTTCAAAAGACCGAACAGTGCGTTGACGCACAGGAGTCTTACTGTCCATACCGGCACAGTTTCTTCAAATTTGTTAACCACTCTTCGAATAGTTGACACATTAGGCGCACTTTTTCGTCTGCAAATTCTTCGAAGTTTGGGAATTGACTGGCGAAACTTTCTTGTTGCCGATGAAAAAACGTCGTCCACATGTGGCCAACTAATTAGTCGGATAACTCAAAAATCTACTGATTCGATTACGGATTAACTCGAATTATTTTAGTCGATTAATCATGAATATATGAAACATATTTAAAAAAAATTATTTCCCGTTACATCCCATGAAAGGATTAGGGAGAGCTTCTCACAACCAGTGAGCTGTGTGCGTTCTAGTTTTACACTCACTGATTGGGACCAACAGTATTACACCGTTTCCGAAACGTATTTTGAGAAGCGTTTGCATGGCTAAATACTCGATACTGTCTCATGCACAAGTAACAAATAAATACTTTACAAAAAATGAGTACTAAATTTTTAGGGCATTTCCTTAGAAGTCCAAGGGATTATTTTCTGGTTTAAGATTTTTGAATTTTTACATAAATGTAAAAAATAATAATTATTTAATTATACGTAACCAAATTTTAAGTGAGTCAATACGCCATAATTGTAAAGATTTTAATACAGAAAACTTCAGTTGGAACAACCTCTATTAATCTAATTGTTCGGTCATGCCAACCAGCAGAGGGAGTTGTTACAACTGAATCATAAGAAAATGAATTTGTGACAATTGCATTTTTTGTTGCCAAAACATCAAGTTCGATTACGATCTTTCGGTTGCCTCGATCGTGATTTTATGTGAGAGCATTTTCTGCAGATTGTATTAGCGTTTCGCAAACGGCCTTTGGGAATCGATTCATAAGGTAACAATTTCGAACAAACGTCATTGACGTTTAAGTGTAAATGGAGTGCATTCTAGCAGGAAACATGCATTCTGAAACCTATTGAACAATTGGGACACAGTTAAATCTCTCATATGTCTGAAATGTAATTTAGAAATGTAGACAATGAATCACATAGACCCCCCCCCTAGACTGAGGTACAAATTACCTATGGAAAGGCTGTTGAGGAAAAGGCTGTTATCGGTTGAACGATTCTTAGACTGACTTCACGCCAGTCGTTGCAGAAAGAGGTACACGCAAAGAAAAAAACGTTTATTGCTCGGTTGCCGCAACAATACTTTGATTGGTGTGTAATTAATTATTACATTAATTAATCGCAACCGTTCATGTAGTTCTCCAAATAAATTCGCATATCGCAAATGTGTATCATGTTGTTGCAAACGAGTTCTCCTTTGTATCAAAAGCGTACAACATTTAAATTTTCTAATGAGAGCACAGATTACGAAGAGCGTAAATTTCTCACATTCTCGCATTCTGTCGAAACACATTTTATGGGTAAAACCAAAATCATAACAGTTGGAAATTTAAACAAAAAAGAGCTTATGGACGGCATAAATAAAAAATATAATAACAACTCGATTGCTGTAACCGAAAGAACAGTTGTTGGAACCGTTTTTCGTTTCACGCAAACGTTTTTTCAGCTCTAATTTTTCATAACTCGTTTACTGCAAACGTTTTTCAGTTCTCGCAAACGTTTGTTTAGATTGGAGCAACTACAACTCGGTTGCTGTAACCGAAGGAAAAGTTGGCGCAACCGGTTTTCGTTTATCGTAAACATTTTTTCTGCCGTCATTTCTCATAACTCGTTTACTGCAAACGTTTCTCGGTTCTCCCAAACGAAATGAAATGTATGGATTAACTGAAGTTCGTTTCTCCCAACTATAGTAACCAAACGAACATCAGTTATCTGAGACTTCGTTTGGGAGGAACGAGTTTTTTCTTTGCGTGTAGTAATGGTCCTCCGTTCATATCTAACCACTACTTTCATATGTAGCTCGTAGTCTGCCTTAACTCTCAAATTGTTTAAAGACAACAAGGAAACAACCTTTCAAAACCATGAACTGCTACTCTATATTTTTGTAACAACTCTTGTTACTCATTTATTTAAAAAAATGTATAATTAATATGCTGTTAATTAATTACAATGTAAAGAAATATTGCATTTCGATAACAGACAGTTACAGCAATAGTCCCAGCAGTTCCAACAACATGCAACAAATTGCATTAAAAATAAAAAAAAAGAACGACAACAAAAACCTAGTATGTTGTTTCTCCTTTGGGTTTCGTCTGGTGCTGTCATGTTCAACAGCAGTTGGTGACCTTTTGCGTGTTCAACACAACAAGTGCAACTGAAACTTTGCCCCACAAGACAAAAGGTGCAAATATAATCCACTTCAGGTTTCTGTGTAACATAGGATGAAATGAACATACCTTGAAATGAAAGGTGTGGAACGCCTGGAAAATCATTTCATGTGTATATAACCTTATTTGGTAGAATTAATATGATTTAAAATTAACTCGAATGTGAGAATGATTAACGTTACACATGTCAAAGCCAAATAATATAATAAATTCGAAAGTATGAAAGTATGCTGGCGATTTTTCTTCTTTCTAATTAAGAAGTATACGATGTGAAAAAATTAACTACGGAAAAATTATTTCTGGAGACAAATAACAAGGACTTTCATTTTAAGCGACATAAGCAAAATCAGATTATGTCTTGGATGTTGATGAAACTTTGTATATTGGCTATTTTATGAGCAAGAAATTTAAAGGATATCAAAGATAATAGAAAACGCTAGATGTTGAAGTATAAGGGGTTGAATTGAAAGGCAACACCAACTTTTCAGATGGTTCAGATACGATGGAACGGTCTAATTTCCCAGAAACTAAGAATGATTTAAAAACTAATCACTCCACTGTATTTTTGTGTTATAAAGAATGACAAAAACGGCATTCAGTTTTATTATCAATATTTATTGTGCTGTACGTTCAAATTCATCAGGGACAATTTTCATTTATTCGGCCTTTTTATTGGTACTTTCTCATTTTACTGTTTAAGCTCGAGGTCATTCTATAACTCTATGAGTACTTTATTAATAGAGATATAGTTTTCTATAATAGATTTTATAAACTGCAAACAGATCTAGCCACAGATCTTCATCAGCGGTTGTTGGGTATACTGCTATTGAAAAATTCATCGAAGTAAATGCAAACGAAAACTCATTTCAATTGAGAATTTTCCACTATGCAAGCGTTGGAGAAATATCGCAAGCAACAAACAGAAGAAAACATTTACAAAAGCTTCTTTCCAAATCCAGAGAACCATCTGTTCCTTTTTGAAATGATTTTTGTCAGGCAACACAAATCTTACATTCAATAACAATTGCACACGGTTTCGTTGTATCCTACGTTCAAATTCTTCAGGGATAATTTTTATTTATTCGGCCATTTTATTGGTACTTTTTTAAATATTCATTTTATTGTATTTCCAGCTCAAGACTATAGATTTTTTTAAAAACTACGTCTCTATGAATGGAGGTATAGAATGGTATTGAATAATAAAATAATAAAAAAATTAAAAATTATAAATATTTATTTTGAAATCCAAATATCACAATCGAAACAAAATGGTGATTTAAGTAGCTTTTGGTTGTATCCGAGTGATAAAGCCATTGAAAAATGACGTAAAGAACCGTCAACTTTCTTGGATGTTGGAATACATTGCTTCAATATACCACATAGAAGCAATGGCTCAAACCATCCAACAATAAATCAGCAACGACATTTCAATATACTAACAGTAAAATATATGAAAGGTGAAGTGGTTTTGATTTACGACAAGAGCTACAACTTTCCCTCAGAGAGTAAATCAAAATTCCGAAGGGTTTGCAAGATATGAGCCTGACAAAATGATCACTTTTTTGCAAAAATTACACCGAGGCCCCAAATCTTTGGGGGCCCATAAAAAAGTGCATGACTTTGGGTAAAACTGGGAGACACGGGTCTTTTTTTTTTGGTTTTTTATCACGTAGTGGTGTCCGTATATGGTTATATTTCCATGACTTAAAAAAAAACACACAGTGTTATCAAAATTCACGCTCCTTGAAAAATGAAAATGTCCATTTTATGGTCGTCATAATCCACCCACCGATTACGCTAATCAAGCCATTGTGACCAAATTTCGCACTAGTTTCACCCTATTGGGTTTGTGTTGTTCGACCACCGGGAAGACATTACTAGGGGAATCGGTCTAAAGCCATACAATATTCAGCTGTAACCGAAGCTGAATCCGGCGACCTACTACAACGTTGTATTTTTGGTGAACGGACCTTAGAGAAACTTATTGGCTCAATGGGTATGTCAATAAATATAATTGCCGAATATGTTCCGAAGAGCAGCCAGAGGCTGTTCAAGAGCTGCGAATGGACCATGGAAAATACGTCGTTGGGTGCGCTTTATGGGCCAGTTGCATCATTGAACCGTACTTCATCAAAGACGATGATGGCCTCAACGTTACGGTTAACGGAGCCAGGTACTGTTCGATGATCACGGACTTGTTTTTGCCCATAATGAAAGAATTGGACGTGGTTGATAAGTGATTTCAAGTGGACAGTGCCACACAGTACACGGTACCATTTACCAATTGAGAGGCGAGATTGGTATGCAATTAATCTCAGATTGTGGCGCTGTCAATTGGCTGCCTCGTTCGTGTGATTGGGCCCCACTAGACAAGTATTTGTAGGGACACACGAAGTTTCTCGCATATAGGGGCAATCAAGCCACGATTCCTGCCTTGGTAACAACATAATACGTGCCATTGGTGATATAGTGGCCGCAATGTTGCAAAAACTGTTCTAAAATTGGACGTTGGGCATCATTTGCATGAAATAATAATAACAGTGCGCTCGAATCGGGAAATCTTTTCGTAACAAGCGGAGAAAAATACGCTGTATCCAGTGTTTCTAGGTTGGCTCGTGTTTTCGACATATTTGAGATCTAAAATTATGGTTGCAAGTACAAAGGGCAAGAGCAAGTGCAAAGTACTAAATATATGAACATCGTGAATGCACAAAATGTTCGCACAATTTGTTGAAATTATTCAGAAAAACAGCTGACAGATGTTCGATTTCTCTCGGACGAAACCCAAACTGTAGCGCCAGGATGAGACGGATAACAAATCTATAATATTTCGGTCTATGATTTAATCCGAATATGTAATACTTTACAACGCAAAAGAAATATAATCACTCGGGCAAAAAAATGCGTTTTATGGAACCTTTAGTTGTGGCGCTAGTACCACAAAAGATATGCAGAGATTTCCATTTTTAGTTTTATGGTTCTCTTGATATTTGGGAACCCATGTTTTTGTGAAAAATTTCTCGTTGTTCTTTAATTTTGAAAAAAGTGTTAGATTAGGAATAGATCAATAAGAAAATCAATGAGTGTTCGAACTCACGGGCGATGTGTTAACACCTTTTTCACATTAGTAACACATTAGTAAATGTTACATTGGAAAATGAAGAATAGTTTTTGTGCTGAAGGCTCTTTTGCTATTGCACTTTCTACTTTCTTACATCTGCTTTAATATTAGATGTAATATTGTTAAAATAAATAAAGCTATATATAGCTCACTTAAATAAATGCTTTTGTTTTGTCAGATAAACAAAGCGACGACATAAACTACTAAATGTTATAGAGAACTTATTGCACTCTTTTTCCGCTGTCATGTAGAAAGTCAAAGTAAAAGAGCATAAACGAGTCTTATGCTCTTTATAGAATATTTCAATATCAATGCACCATTTCGACAATGTTATTACATAAAACCATACAAAAAGTATAAATGTTTCAAACGTATCACTGTTTCACAAAAAAATTGCCAAGTTATGACAAAAGGAGAGTATTACGTTTTGAATCATTCGCCAGATGTCGCAGGGTGCTTTGGAGTCATACAATTCGTTCCATGAGTTCTCTATACTATTCAATACTCTTTGCGACGACGACCATACCATCATACAACAATACCATCATACTTATTTTCAGGCAAAGACTATTATTGTACAACAACCACGTATGTGATGCTAACGCTGTGTGTTGTTTGCATGTGTTCACTTTGATAGATTGCTCTACCCGTCCCTAAAGATTTTAACACATCACTAATATGACGATCTTTAAAGTATATAAAGTTTCGTGAAAATATCTTGCATTTAAATTCAAAACATTGAAATCACAGCAATTTTTACGGTTTGTGGTATTTGTGCCAATAGTAAAGTAATTTTGATTTTGAATTCTGGGATTGTATTGAGCTTAAGTTTAAAAATTTTGATTGTTTTTCATTTTGGACTATGTGACTAAACTCAGTTAAATATTGTTTTCATATCTAATTTTCTTCTATATTTCTTGATTGATCAAACTTTCGAACTTACTTTCGAAAATATATACACACTGAAAAAACTGCCACTAACATTATGCAGAACTGAAGATCTGGTGCTTTTTTGTTTCTTTGTTGGCTGTCACGTTTTTTTCACTAGTTTAAAACAAAAACCCTATTTGGGTCACAAAAACCAAATTATATACCAAATTAATCGTCGTGTCTCCAACATGTAATATTGAATAGAAAACACAATGTGTTTGGACAGAAATATACCATATTTGCGGCAGACTACAATTACGTTATATTTGCAACCAAACAACAAAAAGCGACAGATTTATTTTTTTTCGTGTTTGTGGTTTCTGAGTGTCTGTTATTGTAAGATTATTAAATAATTCGAGCAGTCGTACACGCAGGAACCATGTATAGGTTTGCAAGCATTGTTTTCATGAATTGAAGATCTGCTGCATTCTTCTTTCTTTGTTGTCTATCATGTTTTTGGTTTCAACAGTTTTCAAGAAACAAATCCACATTTCGGAAACAAAAATATGAAATTACGTCGAAGGTGCGCCGCAAAGCCCAATTCTAACAACCATTTAGAAACGGCTGAATTATTTGCAACTTTTTTGAGAACTCCCCCACCGGTTTAACAATTTTGATGAATTCTTGTCAAATAAAATTGAAATATTAGGCCAATATCTTGTTTATACTTATCTTTTTAAAGGCCAGCTGACAATGAAGAATCAATATAAAATATGTTACTTCTCTTGCAAATGATGCAAAATTCACATTAAATTATAAAGTAGACAATAAAGCCAGACAATCCAAATAACCAGTACAAATAATAAATAAAAGACATCAAATTAAATGTTAAATGAACAAAAAGAGAGGGTTGTACTTATAAATACATATGTAGGAAAAACCATAATACTCCGACAACAGCATAAGCACTTGGGGAGATCATGTTAATGTTAATCGTCAATGCAATAGAGTAATAATGCAAAAAAAAAAACAAGTTAACAAAAAAAAAAACTTGCCATAATAAACACATTTATTATTTGTATTTATCTTTTATATAAATAATAACAATTTACAACAAAGTCTACATGCAAACGTAGCTACAAGTACATTCGTCCATCTGAAAATACACACTTTTGTATGAATAAAATGTTTGCTTTCTCAGCAGACCTTAATGAAACAACATTCGCGGTAACGTTTAACAAAATAAACAAAATAAAAATTAGCATTCATTTATGTTCTCCTTCACTAGACAAATAATTTACGCTGAAAATGAAATAAAAAGAAATAGTAATTTCTCCCGCTGTCTTGTGAAGAAACAGCCGGCAGTCTAGAGCCTTCATAACTTTTGCAGCGTTTTGTACTCAAATGTTTGTAATTTTGTACTAAAGAAATCAGAAATATGATGGATACCTTACGGATGGTTTCTAGATGGATAATTCTCCACCAAAGCAATCGGTGCAAACAACTTACTTTCAGAGTCCTGAAAACATCGAAATAATGGCGCCGAACAGTCCTGATTTGGCACCCAGTTACTTCATCTTGTTTCCGACCATCAGAGACAAACTGCGGGGACAATGAATCTCGGCATCACTAGAAGCCATTGATACGTTCAAAAACCAGGGTTTTAGGCGTTTCAAAGGGGATGGAAAAATTGCAAAAGTATATACTACAGGGTGGGTCAAAAGTCAACATGGAGTTTACAAAAACTTTTTCATTTATATATAGTTTTTTGAGACTATAAAATATCACCAGGAGCCATAGGAGTGGGGAAAGAAGAATATTAAACAGCTGAAGCATGAATTAAAATTTTGTGGACTGAGGGAGGAAGATAGTACCAGGAATATTTATTTGTCAGCTCCGTAGCAGTGTCCAGTGCATATTTCCTAAATTTGTCGACATTAATATTATACCCTGAAGACAAAGCTTACAATAATGTTGCACATCTCTCAATTACTACTTTATCAATGCCTGTTATTTCTGCAGACAAACCAGCATTGTTAAAGAATTCTCGTGACGTATTTCCATCATTGGAAGACCCACTCCCACCAGTTTTTGGCTTGTCGACTATTAGTCCCATTTTTTCTCGGAATTGTAATTGAATATTCTGTTTTCTTTTGAGAAATTCTGCTTTTCCTTCTATAGACCTAATTTGCCATAATAACCGTGTAGCGGTATGGTCTAATAGACTTTGAAGTTAAACTTCAGCGTGAGATTCGCTGACAGTAATTTTGTCTGGGTAACTTTTCTTTCAAAATGTTATCGTAGCAAGGTAAAAAATGATTATGAAGTTTACTGTTTACAAAGCTTCTTATTGTCAAATACGCGATATAACTTCACTAACATTTGCTTGCAAAATCGATGGGTCCTTTTGTAAGGTAGCAAATCGCAAATCATCGGCAGCCGAGACATCAATTTCTTCTATTTCTGCTATTCGTCGTCGCTTTGTCCTGCTTGAACACTCTCCGAAACTTAATCTAGGACGTCCTCGATCTTTATTCAAGTCAGATGTTGGTGAGTTTAATAAAATGGACTCCATTTGGGCAAGCCAATGTGAATACGTGTTTTCAACTTTTGGTTTTATACGATTGTATTTTTGCCAAAATTCTGAATTTTTTTTGCAATTATAATTTAAGCGTCTTTCTAATTCACTTTCTTCAAATGTGTAGCCCTCATTTTTAATATAGCTTTTCACGACATCCTTCACTTTTCTAGTTTTTTCTGCATTTGCACCTCTTTCTGAGCACCAAACATCAAAAATATGTGAGCGCGAAATTTTGCAATTATAAACAATTTATAACAAGGATAAAATTAAGAAAAATAAAATTAAAAGTAGGTGAAAAAGCAAAAAAACAAACACATTTCTTTACCTGCATAACGATAACAGAGCAACGCGAACATAAATTAACAAACACCACACAAAAATTCATATTTGGACATAAAACCAACGAGGCCGCTTTGGTCTGAGGGAGATAACACAAAGACGAGCAAAAGTGAGCAGCTGATATTACCAATTTTAGAATCTTGGAAGAAACCTAAGAAACGAAAATAATCCCAATGGAGACATCAGGGGGGGAACACAACTAAAACTCTAGTTAAAATTTACATATATGGACGAACGAACACTAACAACGACACTGCAAAACTATTAATTTAATAACAAATCTACAACAAGCTTAACACATTGTTATTATTTTAAAATATAGTTAATACCATTTAATTCAATATTCATTTCGATTTATTTCAACAGAAGTTTTTCTTCTTTTTTTTAAATTAATTTAAAGTTGGACTTAATTTTCCACTTTTTCACACTGCAAAAACCAACTGTTTACTCGCTCTCTTTTTTGAAGCTGTTCCTATAAAGAGTACAGATGGAATAAAACAAAAACAACTATAAATTTTAGAACCTTGTTTTTATAAGAAACAGTTGATGCCACACTTGGTGACAAACTTCTGACTTTGATTTTTTTATTTTTGGCCAATGGGATCGACCACTGTGCACTGGTGTGGTAGAAGATATAATTTTAAGCTGAAAATGTGAGATACAAAAGTTTGGCTAAAATCCTATATTAGGAGTTATGGGCCTCAAAAGTTTTGGATATACGGGGGCTACTATGTATTAAAAAGGGTCTAAAGGAGTTTGTCTGGCAACGTTTTTGGACAATAAAAGGCAAAACAAATTAAATGACAATTTTCGATAACTCGGTTTGTTACTTTGCTATGCCTTGTTATCGAAGTATCAGCCGTTCGAATTGTGAAAAATTATCGAAAAGAGTTTTTACATTTTCCCAAAATCTAGAAATGCAAATTAAGGAACAGTGGTCCCTGAGCCCGGCCGGACGACTCGAAATTGAAAATAATCGTCCGACAAAACAAAATGTGCGACAAAAACAGCCCGTTATCCGGACTTTCGAGGCACATAACTCGTAAAATAGGGATTTCCCCCACCTTTTGTATTTAACATTTAGTGGTCAAAATCGCGTGTATTCTACCCCCTTCCCTTTTCCATATTATTTTATGTTTTTTCTATAAATTTTTTTTTATCTTAAAATTAACCGTTGCCACTTTTCGAAACAACTGAAACCTTGGTTTCTGGGATAGGCGGGTTCCTGAATACTCTTTTCACAATCAGCTGATTTTGACAATTTAATTAATTAGAAGTCGCCCAATAACATCTAATTATATTTATTTATATAAAGTGGAAGCATTAGTACAGTTGATTTCAGTATTTTCACGATGTTGTACTAAGCAACTGTCAAATTCATGTGTATTTTGTTTCTCTTATTGTTGGTATACATACATGCTGAGTTTGACACAAAGTCGGTACGAAATAAAAACAAAATGCCTGTTATGTTTGGCGGTAATTACCGCCTGAAATATATTACAGTGATCAGGCAGCTTGCAGGAGATTTTTACATTTAGGTCCCATGAATGGACCCCATAGGCTACTTGCTCGTCTAACATTGATCCATCCGTGAAAAATCTGATACTACTGGTGTCCCCTTCCAGTGAATTTTCCCAGGTACTGCTGTTCAGAATAGAAGTCCTTAGATTTGTCGCTGGTAGAAGGTAGAGGATACAGTAGTCCGTTTTTGCGGGAATAGTATTTCAGAGTGTCTGGAGTGCCCGATATCAAACCACCACAATCTCTGATTCTCAACAGGGATGTAGCGGCTGCCGATTCGGCCATGATATAAGGAGTACAGATGTTCAGGATGACACTAAGTGCAGTGCCTGACGTCGTGCCCATTGCCCCACTAACGCTAATCAGTGCTGATCTTTGAATTTTCATCAAGGAATTCAGAATATATTTCTTTTGGAGGGACCTCCACCAAACTACGATGCCATAGAAAAGTATTGGTCTGACTATTGCCGTATAAATCCACGTGATGATCTTAGGAGACAGTCCCCAGCGCTTTCCTCTCGTCCCTTTACAGAAGTAAAGAGCAACAGACGCCTTTTTCACCCTATCCACCACATTCGGTTTCCAAGACAGTTTTCTGTCGAGAAATATCCCCAGATACTTAACCTTTTCGTCAACTGTGATTGCACCCCATTAACTGACGGCAGTTCAAATGCGGGTATTTGATATTTCCGAGTGAACAAGATAAGCTAGGTTTTAAGTGGGTAAAGTGATAGTCCGTTGTTAGCGGTCCAGTTCGAAATCAGACTGCTCACACTTGATATAAATACACTTTGATCTAGTGCCACCATCTTCTTCAATACGCCTTGGATTGTAGCATATGCATTTACGACAGGGTGTTCACATACATATATGCTATTGGAGGTCTTTTATTTTCTTATAACCTACAATCTCAGTACACCTTGTTAATTCCCTAACTATATCTTTGATCCTCCGTAGTACAAATACCTTCAGTACATACATACATATGTGCATTTGACCGTGCAACTAGCAAATCTTAAACGCAATATGTTGGGAATGTTTATCTAGATAAATGCTGATGTGTAAGGTGCATTTCAAGCACTTTATATCCAATTCCGAACTCTGATGTAAATTCGTTGCTACTTCATTTCTCTAGTGGTAAAAATGGATTATCTACAGCTTGCACTTCCGTGTAATAAGGCAGAAGAGATAGCAAAAATCTAGTGTAAAGTCTATTATCATCACACGTACTCCCGCGCTACAAAAACAATGAATGAATACGAGAATTATTCATACACATTTATTTGTAGTTTTGTTCGCTTTTTGCTTATTCTTCTTTTAAATACACATAATAATGACACGAATTTTTTCAATTAAATTCACACATAACAAATGTTGGATTTCTACTTTACTCATGTTCGCATGTGTTGTCTGTCTTAAATATTTCATTACCCAGACTTTTGTACGCCTCCCCCGAACATTGAATTTTTGCACTTAACAGCCAAAACAGACATCTTTATGTCTGTTGTAACATTATTTTTCGCCAAGTAAAAACGCGATATTTCTAAATTTGCAACTAAAAACGTATTTGTTTGTGCCAACAATGTTTGCGTTAATGCGCCGTAAAGTAATTATGATTATTTGCAGTTATCGTGTGAGGCCAAGCCCGCCAGCCAGCCAGCCAGACCCCCAACTGGGGTCGAATGCAGTACAATGGTTTGTTGTTTGCATGTTTAAACATGTGTTCAAAAATTATACATTTTCATCTTTATTAGCGTTAATTGGCATGAATTGAGTAGCTTTTTTGGTTATCTATTTGAAGAAACAAGGTGAAACGGTACAATATTGCAGATTCAATATTCAGCATTGGAGAATACAAGATATCTATCTCATGATCGAATTAAACATGAGGCAAAATAGACTCAGACGACACAGCCCCGAAAAACAAGGCAATTTTGCAGATCATCTGTTTTCAATGGAGCTTTATTATTGCAAAAATTTAAGTTAAATAACACTGTACGACAAATGGAAGGTTTTTGTTTAGGGCCTCAGCCAAACCAAATAGTTATGAAAGTTCATGAACGTGATATCACAAACACCTGCTCTATTCCATCCGTAATCATAACAACTTTAGAGTAACCTGATTCTCAGCTGAAATTTTCTTTGGCCTGTACGAAAAAATTGTGATGATCAGGGCTAAAACCGAGTGGGATTGTATGATATAAAGTCCATGTACTTTCATATTTTGTTGGTTTGACCGAGGCACTAAACCCACTGTCGCACAGTATAAATACAACAACTTATGTGAAGCCGCTAAAACCTAATTTCACATGAGACATCTCCGTTTAGTTTAACTCTTAACAGAAATTTTGGGAGGGGCACCAAACTTTATGGTCGGGTTACACAGTCTTATGGAAAAAGCCACAAAAATCAATCAATTTAATCACTGACATTGTGATATACTCCCCTAGTGATGTGATTCTGTACGCAGTTTTAACGACAACGTTGTGCAAAAGTGGGTTTCGGGCCTCAACCAAACCAACAAATTGTGAAAGTACTTCGACGTGGTATCACCAAACCCTGCTCGGTTTTGCCCATATACGTAAATTTTTTTTTTTTACAGGCCGAAGAAAATTTTGGAGGTGGGTCAGGGCCAGATTTCACATTTTACTTCACTAAATCGTAAACAGCTTGAAATATTGCATAACAATCTTTGATTACATTGTAGCTATTTCCCCATTTTACAATTCACTCTAATATATTACTAAGGAAAAGTACACTATTAGTCGATTATATCACGAAACGTCACGAAAAATTGCACATATTTTATAAGTTTTGACATTTCATACGTAACGGTAAATAAACCGTAAAACAATATTGTCAAATACAATAATGAACAAATATTTCATTTTCGGTTCCAAACTGATTATACCAATTTAGAAATTTAAAATTTTCGCTTATAACACAGGAATGTAATAATGTTCTCCGTTATAATATTATATATACTTATATAGTGTAATTTTATGAAGCTGTTTACGATCTATTGAAGTAAAATCCGAGCGGGGTTTTGTGATACCACGTCCAAGTACTTTCACAATTTTTTGGTTTGGTTGAGGCCCGAAACAAATTCATTTCATTTGTGTCACAGTGTAATATAATCTTTAAGTCAACTTAACGATAAAGTTAACGAGAATTTTTTAACGACATTAGTTATCGCTAAATCAGTTGTTGAAATTAGCGATTCGGTTATCGTAAACTTAACGTCAACTATTTGTGTGTTGGTAAGTGGAAAAAATCTAACATTAAAAAAATATATAACAACACGAACAATAACTTTAATTTGGGTATTCACTCTTATCTGTTCCTAGGTGTCATTAAGTGGCCCCATTTTTTAGACCCTTTGGGTTCGATAGCCAGCAAGTTTTTCCGTTTTTCGTGTTTCGGGGTTTCTAAATTTTCATAGATTTTTCATAGATTGGTCCAATTCGTATGAAAGAATTTTATTTCCAAATATCGCCAAAATAAGAAAATCGCTGAAATAAAAAATGGTTACAACTCGTAAACGGTGCGTCCAATCGTAAAAATAATAATTTTGTTACCTCCACAAGAGAATTTATTCACTGGATGGCTTTAATACTGCAAAACTGTTTGTTTCGAAAAAATCGCCCTTAAGTCTGTATCTCGAAATCGGAGCGCCCAATCGAAAAATAAATAACTTTTGCGGGTTTTAAAGAGTGTTTCCTAAAGTGGTCCAAGCGTGAAGATTGAAATGGCTATAACTCGGAAACGGTGAGTCCAATCGCAAAAATAGTAGGTTTAAAAAACTGGATATTTTTATTACCGTATCACTTTAAAAAAAAATCGTTAACATATGTAGGTGTTTTACCGGTTTTTTATTTGATAAAGTTTCCATTTTTCGCGATTTTTTTTTTAAATGTGATGCCGTGGTAAAGAGGCCGTTTAAGCGTTAACAAAGTAACAAGGGAACTTCAATATGTCTGTTTTTTGTATTCGCCTTTGTGCTTTTCGTATATTTTGTCATAGATGACACTTAATATCAAATTTGAATAAACACAAAATGTCAGCTGTTTACTATCGTTCGGAATGAGTTAGCGAATCACACAGACGTTACCGCAAGCGACAAAAATCGTTAAGTAACATTGCGATTATTGCTTTGTTAAAAGTTAGTGAATTGTACTACAGGAGTTGAAACCCGTATTTCCCACGCTGGCAGAAAGTGTATATTTCGTTTCTGAATTTATCATCCCCGCCACTTTCTAGACCTGCATTCTTTTTTTGAATGTATGCGATCAATATTTTTATATTTTATATATTTTTCAAAATTTTTTACCTAAAAAACATTGATCAGCAGCCCAATCTATAGCATCATCAAATCCTGATACGTTCCTTAAAATTTGCAGACAAAATTCTTTACACTGACAACGTTTTTTCATGCGATTAATAATCCTTTTTCAAAAGCGTACTTGATTTAATCCAATACAAAGCCAAAATGGCACAGCGTTAGTTCATAGATTCAATGAGAAAATTTCAGCGAATTGAGGTGCATATATCTAGCATTTCATTACACATTTTCATAGTAGTTTTATGAATGAGTGAAGATAAATTGTGCTGATCTTGCTTTCCGCCACTGTTATATTGGCAATAAAAATACAACATGAAAATGAGAAACAAAAAACACCCGTATTTGTTGAAGATCCCAAAAACGTTATAAATACCACGACGTCCCGATACGCTCTTGGAATATTAGAACACTATTCAGATCCGGTGCCACTATCCAAGTGGCAGATGTCCTCGAGGTTTATTAGGCTGAAATTATTGCTATCCAGGAGATGCGAGGGACTGGACATGCCCGTACCATGAAGTAGAACTGTGATATGAGAAAAAACATGAATTTGGATGCGGATTTATAGTAGGCAAAAGACTGCGACATCTAGTCTCAAGTTTCAACCTCGTGCGAAATACTTTAACATATCGCTAATTTGTGTGAATGCCCCGACGCAAGAACACAAGACGATGACACCAAGGAGATGCTTTATGAGCGCCTAGCTAGCGGAATCATACGACCGCTTACCTGGCCATCACATCAAGATTGCTCTAGGTGATTTTAATGCTAAAGTCGGCAGGTAAAATGTCTCTGAACCAACGAAATTCCACTACTTCCACTTCAACAAACGAAAGTAGATGGAAGGCACTCTACTAGTGGGCATACGTGTGATTCGAGGAACTAAAATAAATTCGGATCACTACCAGGTTGCAGCAAATGTTCCTACAAGGTTAAGCAGAGATAGCCACGGTCTATGCAGATAAGCTTTGGCCGTACTTTGTTATGCAGGGGCCGTACTTGGTTTTGAAAACCCGATTAAAGACAATCCACGGTACTATGAAGAGTATCGCATGGCAAGTGATGTAAAGAACGCTTCACGTATGGCAATTATTCAGGAAGTTGGGGAGAAGAGGAGAGAGGAAACCCACTCATTTAAGAAGTAATATCTGTAGTTGAGCAAGGGCCAGGCTGAGCAAATTTAACGTTACAGAATCAGAATGACGCCCGTAAATTCTAACGAAATGTGCGGAATCAAACCAACCGTAATCGATCAGAGCCCTTATTGTAGGGATAACGATGGGAATCTTGTCGCAAATGTGCAGGATTTGTTGGAAATATGGAGGGATCACTTCTCGGTTTTACTTGTCCCATGAGACTTCAACGTACAGGGTGTTTAGCAAATTCAGGAAGATGGCGTCCAGAAAAGCAAAGTCTGAAGCAAAGTTAATACTGCAATTACCGTGCTTAAGAACAACAACAGCGCTGGTGATGATGGACTACCGACTATCCTGTTTAAGGCTGGCGGCTATGAGTTTGAAAGCTGCATGCATCTCATATGGGTAATTACACCGTCAATGACGTCGCAATCATTTTATATGATTGTATTAATAATATCTAGGTATTCTGATGTAGTGCATGTAATTTTTAGTTCTAAATCCGATGTTGGAGATAATACACTGAGAAAAAATGTTAGCTGCGATCGATGTTTGGTTTTCTGTGTCTGTTTTAGAAATGTCAGTATTAGTAAGTGAAGTGGTGTTCAAAACTTATTAGAAAATTGAACAGATAGGTGTTTAATTGGAGTATGTTGCGTTACAAAATTATTTTTAATATTATTATTATTATTATTTTTAATTCATCGTGTAATAGGGCACTAAATCTCACTATCCCATCTTGCTATCATTGTTGTGTTGTTGTTACAAGAAAAATACCTAAAAAACTAAATTCTAGATTTGAAGAACAATGTCACAATTTACGTACAATTACCCATATGCATAATCCGGCAAGACAAATGCATCTCCGACAATTAGATCCTTAGCGTACTCTGTTCTATTTTCTGACTCCTCTCTTCAGCTCCTCTGAAAGTCCTAGAAAGTCATTGAAGGTTTGTTTCACTTTCTCTGGTATGAATACTTTTTTGAACTGAGGAAAGAGCTACAACATCGTTGAAGGGTGCAATGCAAAATTTCAAACTGCTTACACTTTATAGAAATAGAACGAAAATAGGATTTAGATCCTCAGCAAAAGTCGGTTTTTACCTGGTACTAAGACGGTGATAAACAGAGACACAACCGGTCAGGCGGTTGTGATACCACGACCACGTAGTTCTTTCATATTGTCTTGGTTTAGTTGGGGGCCTGCAACAACTTCCCAAAATACCGTACGGAACCAGTGTAAAACCGTTGGTCCAAATCGGTGATTGTAAAAGTAGAAAGTTCACAGCACACTGGTTGTAAGAAGCTTTCCTAAATCTCTTCATGAGATGTAATGGGAATCCATGTTTTTTTGAGGCCCGGACCAAAATCATTCAATTTTTCCCATAGTGTTATTAACAGTTGCGGTTGGTACGACCAACCCACTGAGGTTAGCTTTTTATCTATCACTATGATGCATGTCACCCGCTCATTGTAAAGGGTTTTTCAACAGAGACTCTACAAAAGTAAATCGATAGGGACAGCAAACGACGCCATATTTTTTCCCGCTCTTTTGACATTTCTCTTCAGTAAGGTTTGCCATTTCATCATGGAAAGATATACGAGCCAGCAACGAGTCGAAATTATTAAAATTTACTACCGAAATTTGAAGTCAGTGGCCTCAACTTTTAAAAATCATCTTCAGCGATGAGGCTCATTTCTGGCTGAATGGCTTCGTCAATAAGCAAAATATGCGTTATTGGTCAGACAGCAATCCACACTTAATCCATGAGTCATCATTTCATCCCGAAAAAATTACGGTTTGGTGCGGTTTATGGGCCGGCAGCGTCATTGGGCCGTACTTCTTCCATGATGATCAAGACCGGCACATGACTGTGAATGCGAATCGCTACCGTTCAATGATAACCGAATATTGTTGGCCCCAATTGGATAATATGGACTTGGAGGACATGTGGTTCCAACAGGACGACGCCACAAGCCACACAGCGAATGCCACAATCAATTTATTGGAAACCAAGTGAGGTGAACGTGTTATCTCACGAAATGGCCCAGTCGATTGGCCACCTCAGTCGTGCGATTTGACGTCGTTAGATTATTTCCTGTGGGGCTACGTCAAGTCTATGGTCTATGCCAACAAGCCAGCGACGATTGATGAACTTCGTACGAATATCGAACGTGAAATTGCAGCAGTATCGGCCGATTTATGCTTGAAAACCGTCGAAAATTGGGTTCAGCGTATGGACTTCTGCAAGCGTGCCCGTGGTGGCCATGCAAAAGAAATCGAGTTCCATACATAATGGCATCGAACGTACTTTCACAGGAGTAAAGAATTTCATTGGTATCTAAAACCGGTTTTGTTTTATTTAAAAATTGTTTTATTTAAACTTTTGTAGCGCTCTTATTGAACACCCCGTTATATTTGTAGGATGGTTTGTTGTTGACCAATATTGCTGGTTCATCCTCCTCTAAGGGTAAAAGACTGTCCTAATAGATCGATAAATTTCAGCAACCTGAGACGCACCGGTTACTTATCAAATCTCCTTCTCTCTATAGCTATCATTAGAGGGGACCCCGAAAATATGAAGGCCATAAAATACTTTGCGTAGTGAAGGAAGTATTGAGATGCTTACGAAATTCTACAAATTAGTGGCTTCTGGTCACTGGCCAGGGAAATAAATGGTATTATTTCAAAGAACCCCAATCAGTTTTCATTAAAAAAAATGTATCCGACCTTGAAAGCTTGTAGTACGAACTTCTCATACATTACCATTCAAAGGTCAGTGAGCTTTAAACACAATGAGAAAACTCCCATCAACCACAACAACAATTTCAAATAAACTATGAAAATCCATCATCATTGCAAAAAAAAACATTGATGCAACTTTTTATTCCTTTAATGAAACGTTTTCTGCAATTGCACGCTGAAAAATCGGCCCAGCCAAACATTGCATGAACCATGTATATGTTTCCAAGAATTGTTTTCATGAAGATCTGCTGGTTTTTTATTTCTTTATTGTCTGACATGTTTTTGTTTGCAGCATTTTTCAAAAATCAAAGCCACCGTTGGATCACAAAACATATGTTAAAAAACAGTTTCCCGTTAGATCCTATGAAGGGATTGGGGAGCGCTTCCCACAATCATATGTTATGTTTGTTTCTCCAACATGTAGTATTAAGTGTTTGGACAAAAGTATATCAACAAATACTTTATATTTGCATCCAAAAAGGCAGATTGTCAGCGTGTGGCAAAGTGGATGCAATCCACCAGAAAAACAGATGCTTGCCTTTTATGTCCTAATCGGATTTATAGATTACAACTTTATAAATCTCGGGGATTTATATTGGTTACCTTTCTGTGCTCAAGGAATGTAAACCCCAATGTGGCCCACTTTAATTAAAAGTTGTTAGGATACTTCGTGTGTGGCGATTACATACATATTATAATGCCGCCTAATCGCTGCGTTATCTATCAAATGCATAAATAAACTGCCAATTTAGAATACAAACGAACGTATTACTCTCACTGTGTTTTTCTGGTCTTCCAACTCAGTTGCAATGACTCCCTCCCTCGTTCCACAATGACTCTTCAAATCATTTACAATCGCAAATACTCGCACGTTGCTCAATAACTCTTGGACTTCTCGTGAAATGTTTAAACATGAAAGTGTTTGTCATATTGAATGGTTTAAGTGACTGTATGACTGACGTTTTGGAGACACCATAAAAGACGACAACGAAATCGCGTGATATTAATGAGCCAGCAACGTCACAAGGCAACAGCAAATAAAGCCCAGCAAAAGGTGATATTGTTGATGAAACAACGTGGACACTGTAAAGCCAAAATTGCACGCGTGCGCAATATGAGTTTTGTTTATGTGTTTTGTTTTTGTTACATAGCTCAGAAAGGCAACTTCATTCTTTACGTAAAACTACTACGTACAACTGCCACACCATTACCCAAAACGAGAATAAATTTGTCAGTTAAAAAAACAAACCATTCGAGGGGAAACTCTTTATCCCATTATGATCGTGTACAACGTATGCGATGGCACCTCTTTGTTTGGTGATGTTGGTATTGCGGTGGTGGTACGTGATCATATGACTAATGCCGAGATTTAGGCCCAAAAACATATGTACTCAGCTGCTAATACCCTCCGATTTTTCTCCGTACCACTGTCATCTACGTAAGTTCAACACAAAAATAAAAATTGGTTAGTTCCATGTGTTGTATTGCATGCGAATTAGAATTTAAATATAATTATTTTATTATTGTTGTTGGTGTTTGTAAAATTGAAAGGAAGATGTGTGAATGTCGTAGGGTGTCACAAATGTGTAGGATGAATGCACTGAACGAAATGACGTATGTCATTGCAATAGCTTCTGTTCACAGGCAACACAATGCAGCAGACGATGTAACTTTTTCGAGGAAGGTGTACAAATTATGATACATTTGCGGAACGTCTACGAATAATTGGATGGTATTAGAAAATGTAGCTTTACGAAATATGTTACAAATATTTAAGTAACGAGGTTACAAAAATAGCAATTAATAATTATTATCTGAGAACAGAGATCTACAATTTAGAAGTCATACAGAACAATGCAAGTACAATTTAGTTAGTTACATTGAAAAAGAGGGGTATGATAGAGAAATGACTCTCTGATCCGTGCCATGTCCATAGACATACAATTAATCCGCTGATTCGACTTATTGTGTGCTCTCAATTTGCCCTACTAAGTCATTCTACCCTCATATGAATTTGGTTCTATGCACGAAGATCCACAGAAAATTCCAGTACGAGAGATACTTGGATCTGGCTTGTGTGATAGCTGAGCATTGACACGGGAAATGCTCCACCGTCTCATCGTCCTACAGACAGGCCCTGCATTCTCTATTTTCTACTTGTCCAATACAGTATAGATGGGTTCATCACTCCGCGTGCTCCGTCAAAACTCCCATCATCTTGTTGATTTCAGTCTTTCCCAAATATAGCAACCCTTTTCGTTTACCCCATCTGGGTCTCCCCATAGGATCCTTGTCATTCTGCGCACTGTTTCCTGATTCCACAGGGCTCTGTGGGCTGATTCCGCCCATTGGCTATTGGCGCAACTAGCCTTCGTCGCCCAGAAAGGTTTCGCGCTCTCCAGGCTCACCGTTGAAGTTTCCTGGCTATTGTTCCCAGAGAGTTCGCACGCTCATTACCGATAAGTCAATTGTGTGATAACACTGTGCGACAGCCAAAATCGGCGGGTGTTCTGACTAACGGGGGAAATTATATATAGGTCAAAAAAAAAGTTTTACGCGACCCGGCATTGAAAAAATTATATCTGTCAAATGACCACCTCGGCAGCTGATGAACAATTGTGCTCGTGTTCAAGAAGTTTGCGTTGTTGCTCGCAAAACACCTGACTCCAAACTCGTCATTTCTTCTTCAATGTTAGCTTTGAACTTTTGCAAGATCTGTGGTTTGTTGTGGTATACGCGAAGTTTTAAAAAGCCCCTAAGGAATAAGTCTGGCGCCGTTAGATCTGGCGATTTAGATGGCCAGTTCAAATCCCCACAACGGAAGACCACTCAGCCCAGAAATTGGTGTCCCAAAATCTCCATCTTTGCTAGAGCTGTGTGAGCGATTGATCCGTCCTGCTTGCACCAACAATTGTCGATACCCAATTCAGCAACTTGAGGGGAAACAACTCCATTAACACCTGTCTGTAACGCCCACCAGTTACAGTTACGTTGGTTTTATCGACTTCCTCACAAAAATAAAGGCCAAAATGCAATGGCCCTTCTTGCATTTCAAATGGGTTCTCTGTGCCCCAGTAGTGCATATTTTCCTTGCTAACAGAACCACTTAATTGGAAATGAGTTTCGTTGCTCATTATGATTTTGGACACGAAATCATCATCTTGCACCAAGTTTAACAGAGCATGGGAGAAAGTTAATCTCGTTTGACGGTCAACAGGAAGTTATTTATACAGGAGCATCTTCAAATCTTCCACTAAAATTCGTTGCACCGAACGTCTGATGACGCCTAATTGTTAGCGTCGTCGTCTCATCCATGTTTGTGGATTCTCTCTGACGTCCTCGCGATGGTCTCGGTCGAACATGCAACATGAGGCCGTCCACTTCTTGCGACCTCTCTAGTTGCACGAGGTGCTCAGCCAAACGACTACTTGTTGGCGCACATGGTACACTACGACGAGGAAAACGACGACGAAATTCACGCTGCGTTAAATCAACAGACCGGAAATTTCTAGATCAATAATCCTGAAGAAAAATCAAATTTTTCTGTTTTTGTTTGGTGTTTGGAAAAAATTTATTTTCAAACTTTTGCGGACTGTTCTTAAACCGATAAAAACTGTTTAAAAACTCTGTTCGGAACAATTGAAGTCCGTATACAGCTGTTGAAATTGAGACCATATTGAACCGATGTTTCGGTCTCAAGATACATAAATTCAAAATAGTAAATAGTGGATACTCGTAAAACTCACTGGGTATTTGACTAGGTAGTATACGTACATTTGTTTTCCTTTTGGAAACTAGATTATAAGCAACCCATGCAGCAAACTATGTTTTAATAGTGTTTGATTGATACTAATGACAGCTAAATTATATTTTATGCTAGTTGCATCGAAAGAAAATTCGCATTCCCTTTTATTTCGGTCAGTCTTATGTCCAACCAACGAGTAACATACATCAACTCGAACTCGATGAAATGGCCTACTAGCTCCTCGTCATCGGGTGAACGCAAGGGATAGAGGCTCTTGCTCTATGGCTTTCCTGAATGGTCTGGTATTCCAAAAAAAATCAAAAATTTTTGGAAGGAAGTTTCGACAAGGGGGCTAAATGAGAAAAAATGCAACAACTTTTTTTTAACACTATTATCCTACAACCCAGTATTATCAACTATATTGGTTACTTATGCTTTGGTTTGTGTCTAGACTAACACATGTTGGCAAATTTCTTGTTTAATGTGAAGTTTTCTAGGTGGAGCCTGTAACCAATATTTAGTACATATTGTAGTTTTGAATCCAATAACAAGTAAATATAGAAAAGCTAAAGTGAAAGAAGTTTAAAAAAGAAAATTTTCGTAAATAAGTGCATTTTCTTAAAAACAGTAAATTTTCTCAAAAAATAATACCTTATCTTAAAGAAGCACGTTTGCTTAAAAAGTATATGTTCTTACAAAAGTACATTTTCTTTAAAAAGTATTTTTTTAAAACAAGTACCTTTCCTTAAAAAAGTATATTTTTGTATAACAAATTGTCTTTTCTTAAAAAACTAAATTTTCTTTAACCCTATTATGGACTATTAGGTCTGGCCAGACATTTCGGTCTTTTAAATGTACGTAAATTTTTTGTTTGGCGGTGGAGAGCGTAGTGGTTTCTTGACTTTATCAGGAACGACGATGCGAACACAATAAAACGTAAACAAATTCAAAAAATCGTTCAAGTATTGATCAATTTTGAATGTCGTTTTGTGAATGAAAGACTAATAGGTCTGGCCAGACCTTATATAATATGTATGGACTATATATGGCCCGGTGGGTGTAAGCCGCATTTGAATGTGTCTTTATTTATATAACACGTGAGTTAAGATGCAAATTTGGTGTATTTGGTTTATGATGTTTGGCTAATGTTGAGGTCTTTATTCCATATGCTAATCTCAAGGTTGATGAACAACCTTTTCCACATCGCGGACGGACTCGGTTCACTCAATATATACCGAATATGCCTGCAAAGTATGACCTCAAGTTGTGGTGCGTATGTGGTTCAATCACCAATTACCCCTTGAAGGGCATTATATATACAGGAAAACTGCCAGGCGCTGTCCGTGATACCAATCAATGTCAAAGAGTGGTGTTGGATCTCATCTCCAAATACAAAAACACGGGCCGGCCGTACCATTTACGTGGACAATTTTGTCGTATATGGGCACTGTCCGCAAGAATAAAGCGCTTCTACCACACTACCTGAAATGGTCGATCCGAAACGAGAAGTTTGGTCGACTATATTTGCTTTTCATGACAACGATGTGTCGCTTTGCTCGTACATGGCTAAGAAAAAAGCCGGTAATACTAATCTCCACCGAGCTCATGACTTGTCAAGTAGCCCCGACCAAGCCATCGGCCAAACCAAACCAAATTTTGGATTACAATATAAACAAGGCTGGGGTTGATACCATGGATCAGATGCTCACAGGGTATTCGTCGAAACGAGCAACTAATCAATGGGCACTCACCATTCATTAAAACATGCTGGACATCGCTGGGTTAGCAGCATTTATAATATTTGATGATCTTCTGACGCAGTAAAAATCTGACAAACAGCGAACATTTGACGTAGAGCTGGCGCCACATATGGAAGAGCGAGCCACAAATCCGAAAGTTATAATGTATCCTCAAATAAGGGCCACTATGGCAACCTACAACCTTATGGTGAGCATTGAAAATAAATATACGCAAACATACAAACAAAATATTAATAGAAATTTCGATTCACAGCCGAGCTACGCAGAAGTTTCAAATCGTGGGTCTTGTGCTACTTGCAAATTAGTGCGTGCTAATCAACGGAAAACTCGTTTTAACTGCGTGGAATGTAGTAAACCGCACCGCGCACACAAATACTTCATATAACTGCCATAAATGGCCAAATGTATGATTATATTAAATAAAGAAATGTCCCCATGCCTTAAATATACAAAGTAGATACTTTTTTAATTCCCTTTTATTCATTTTATTACATATACATAGCAATATATATAAACACATAGCCGTGAACACACCTGACCACAAATATACCGTATATTTTATATAAGGTCTGGCCAGACGTAATACGTACACTTACCGCCTCCAAGAATTTTGCCATCCTAGGGTTAAAGAGTACCTTTTTTGTGAAAGAAAATAACTTTTCTTGAGATAAGTACGTACTCTGAAAAATGTACTTATTCCTGAAAAAATGGACCAAGTCCAAAAAAATTGCCATTTCTTAAAAAAAAACATTTTCTTCAAAAAAATACCTTCTCTTAAAAAAACCTTTTCTTACAAAAATTCCATTTCTTAAAAATAAAGTAATACATTTTCTTTTATTTTCTTGAGATAACTAGCCTTTCTGGAAATAAGTATAAAAAAATAACATTTCACTGAAAGGAGTCCCACTTCTTTAAAAAGTACCTGTTTTTAAAAAAAGTACTTCTTTGTAAAACAAATTCATACTCTTATGGCTTTTTCTCCCAGAAAGTACTTCTTCCTAAAAGTAGTACCTTTTCTTAAAAAAAAAAAAACATTAGCTTTTAATAAAAGAAGTACCTCTCTTTAAAAAAATTACCATTTCAGGAAAATATAATACATATTCTCACAAAGAGGACTTAAAAATATGATTTTTTTTTCAAAATACATTGACGATGAGCACCGCTAGCTTGAAAAAATAATATTGTTGATGGCAACCCTCTGTTTTGTTGTTTTTGTAATGACATAACAAAAACAAATCATGTCTGATTAAAACCAATGGTTTTACGGCATGATAAAAAGAGTTGTGCATGAAGGTGTTCCAATGGAATTCTCATTAATATGATGAGGGTTTCTGGATATATATTTTTGAAGAATTCACCAAAAACATACCAAAAACGTCTGCTGATGAAGATCTTGGCAAGATCCGAAATAGCTATACAGACAGCCTTGATATCATTGGAACATTTTTATGCTCGACTTTTTTTAAAGTAATATAAAGATAATAAGCTTTAAATTATTTAAAAAGGTCTTGAGCTTGAATAAATTTATAAGCACTTCTTTAATTAAAAATATCAATAAAATTTGTTTCTGAAAATGTGGAAAAAATGGGCTAAACATTTTGTAAGAATACACATTGAAATTAACCTAATCCACCTATAATAAATTCAGTACATTTCCCTTTTTTGCATTTAGTAACTCTCCATTTAGTAAATCTGGCCGTCGATGGCGCAATGGTATTGTGCGCGGCCCTTGTGCATGAGAACGTGGGTTCGGTCACTGCCCTGACCACCTTAAATTTCTTCTGACGACGGCCACCTCGCTTAGTGACGGCGACACTATCGAGTATTTAGCCATGAAAACGCTATTAAAAATACCGTTCGGAAGCGGTGTAAAACTGTAGGACCCAGTCACTGACGATAAAACTAAAAAGCGCACAGCTCACTGGTTGTGAGAAGCTCCCCCTATTTCCTTCATGGGATCTAGGGGAAACCATTTATTTATTTATTTTTAACTCTCCAAATATGCTAGGAAAATTTATTGGTAATATTGCTCCACTAAATAGCTGACATTTTTTTCAGTTTTCAGTGTACTATTTCAATACATTCTGTAGTGTCTGTATATTTTACTACTATATATTTGTGTATATTTTACTATTGTTATGCTATTCATTTCTTACTTATCTTGAGAGTTATTGTTTTATGTTTAAATTATATCGACTAGTTAAATCATGTTAAGTTAATCGATAACTCCGAATTCTTCTGGTACTAGAATGTTTTCATGGTTTCAATGTCATTCCAATTAATATATTTCAATTTCATCGTTTTCTAGGCTGATAAATCGATTTTACAACATAGCACCTGAGCTCATTTCCATATTAGAAAATTGTTTGTCCTGATTGAACATTCTCACAATACAGACTAACTTTAGAAACTAGGTCTACCATGTTTTAATTTATAAAAGGTTCATATTGTTCTTTAAAACTTGAGAGGCTAATGAAATCTGATGACAAATACTGATGTTGCATCATATTTGGTCTCAGAAATAAAATCGTACATCAATTCCAATTTTCACTGTGCTTCACACTCATTCGAAACTTTGGGAAAAATATAATAAATGTTACCATATTTTTCAAACGACCATCGTATTAAATGCAAACGTAATTTGTTATGTTTAAACAATGAACTGTATGACATTTATGTGCTCTATTTTGAATACTAAATGATTTATGTATTGGCACAAAGTCCACTTTTTAAAGATTACATGGTAACAATGTTTTGTCATTTCTGATACAACATATAAAATCGTCTCGAGTGTAAAGGGCGAAGAAACAGCTTGAGTGTAGAAAATATATCACAAAAATGTGGAACCAGATGCAGCTGTAAGCAGGTTTACAAGGTTGGCAAGAACCAAGTTTCGGTTTTTTTTTGAAAGTATTTTTCAATTATTTTATTGAAATAATTATTTTTAATCTTTAATGTAGATGACATTTTGTTCAATGACCTGCTGCTATGGTTTAGGCAAGTTTTTGATCCCAGATTCAAAGAATGACTGATCCGTCACACAAATATAATCGGTCCTCTTCAGTATTGCAGCATTTCCCATTCAAATAGTTTTGCAGACTCCGGAATACATGAAACTCCGAAGGTGCACGATCAGGACTATAATGTGGATGTGGCATCACTCACCATCCAAGCTCCAATACTTTATGCCGAGTCTGCAAAGATGGCTGAGGCCTAGCGTTGTCGTGATGGAAAACAATGCCTTTGCGATTTACCAATTCAGGTCGTGTTTCTTTCAGTGCCCCAGCAAGATTCGTCAAAATAAATTAAAAATAAAACAATGGTGTTCCATAACATTCCATGAAGGGATTGGGGAGAGCTTCTCAGAATCAGTGAGATGTGCGGTTTCTATTTTTATACTCACTGATTGTGATCTACCGTTTTACAATAAAAATAAATTACTCCTTTAACATCCCACCAAATAGACAACATATACTTCTTTTTTTGGTGCAATACAGCCTTTGTTGGACAAGCTTTTGAAGATTGACAGTATTGTAACTAATCCATTTTTCATCTCCTTTGACAACACGTTTCCAATATTGATTTTTTTTGTTGCATTTAAGCAATAAATCGCTAATGCTTATCCACTTTGTTAAGTGGATTTCCTTATGCTCATACGGAACCCAAATATCAAGTTTTCTGACAAGTCCAAGCCGTTTTAAATTGTTTTCAATGATCGTGTGTGACACCTTCAGCTTGTCTGCAAGTTCACGAACACAAATGTGTCGGTCAAATTCGCCGACGTTTTTGATTTCGTTCTGATCAACCTCAGTTGGCCTTCTGCTTCTGTGACCATTTTTGATCCCGAAATTTGTTGAACCAGCTGTGGCAGGTGCACTCAGTTAAAGCATCCAAACCTTACACGTCACAAATAACTCGGTGTGCTTCCGCGGCTTTTTTGACTTTTCGGAAATAAAAGAGACAAATCTGACGAAAATGGTGCTTATACTCTCACCCATAGGGACGGGGGTATAATTCATTTAATACGGAAAAAATGTAATGCATAGAAGGAGCCATGTTAGACCCTTAGTATCTTTCGACGAAAATTGTTTTCGGACTTTTTAAGAGGATTGAGCCATGTCCGTCTCTCTGTCTGTCTGGCTTGCTGGTTGGCTGGCTGGTCAACACAATAAGTGCCGCAAATCTTCACCTATCACAATGAAATTTGGCAGTGACAATTAATTGGCCAGACCTAGTTTGGGATTGCAAATGGGCGTTTTGACCACTCCCCTTCTGGTACCTCCCATACAAATTGACATATTTACCACAAAATTATATTTCTTCTAAAACCTTTTTTTGGTAGGTGTGATTAGCTTTAAATCACCCACAAGTTAATAATCTGTAAACTGTAAACTGGAGAAAATGGGCGAGATTGCCACGCCCATTCTGGTATGTCCCATGCATAAGTTTGATTGTCTTCCGTATTGTCAACCCGATAAACCGCGTGAAACACTTCAGACCTTAATGAAATTATGTATAACCACCATCCATTAAGACAAGGTGATTTTGCACGCCCATTTTGATAACTCCTATACAAAAGTTGTGTGGCCGTCTGGCTGTTCGGCACGAGAAGTCCTGCAAAACCGAACCAATTGTTACACAATTTTATTCCGAACAATATTTGGTCAAATGCCACCCTTCTATGGAAAACGAGCGGGTTTGCAACACCCATTCTAGTACCTGCCATACAAAAGTTGGGCGGATGACCGGTTGATTGACACAACAACTCTCGTAAACCACAACCGATCTTAATGAAATTCGGTACTAGTCAATATTTTGCTGAAAGCGGCTGTCTAATTTATAATTCGCTACAGTGCCACACCCAGTTTCGTTCCTCCCACACAAAAGTTGGACGTATTTCCGGTCGGCCGACTCGATATCTCCAGTAAACCACATCCGATCTTTATTAAATTTGGTACTGATCAATATTTTGGCAAAAGCTTCTGTGTAATAAAAAAAAAAAAAACTACGCCATGCCCATTTTTGTACCACCCATATAAATATTGGGCGGACAATTGGTTGGTGGTCACAAAAACCATTTAGGATTATAATTCAGTTGCTTATTAGATAATGGTTTACGCAATGCCAGTCTGCGATTGAATATGTTGAGTTTGCCACGCCCATTCTTTTAATGTAATGGTGAATATAGACGTGTTTTAACAGAACGCGGACGTAATGGATGACGCAGGGTGAGGGTATGTTTAAGTCGGTTCACCCGACGGAAATTTATGTACTGGTTTTGATCGTCCACATTCACAACACGACTTAAATAAAAACTGACCACTGAAATCTGAAATGTCAGCTGTGTAACTGTATAACACAGACTTTAGTCAGCTGATCAAAAGCTTTTTAAAAATAATCTAAATAAATAAATAATCATCTAATTATTTCTTGCCAACCCAATACATATTACAAAGTATTTTAATATTATTTTTTGTACTAATTTCTTGTCAGCTTAACAAATGCGGGAATGTTAATTGTGGTCGCTTTCAAAAATCAATATTTTGTCACCACATATCAGAATCGTATTAATTAATTTTTTCATCTGTTAAGTGTAGAAATACACGCTGAAAAATAATGGACATATTGCAGGAGACATGTACATGTTTGCAAGCATTGTTTTCATGAATTGAAGATCTTCCGCCTTTTTGTTTTTTTGTTGTGTGTCTCGTGTTTGTTTTTAGAGGCTTTCAACAAACGAGGCCACATTTGGGTATCAAAAGCATTGTGTCTCAAACACGTTATATTGAATAGCAAACACAATGTTTTTGGGCACAAATATAGCACATTTGCGTCCAGCTACAAACACGTTATATTTGAATCCAAAGAACAACAAAAGACCGATTTTTCAGCGTGTATTTATTAGAAAATAGTAAGGATTTTCATTTCAACTTTTAAGAGTTCATCCGTGTATTTACATAAAGTCAATAAAACTAATATAGTAATATGAAGTTTAAATTACAATTTACGAGAATTAGGAGGAAAAACTTGTGAAATATGTATCCAAGAAAAATTAAGCAAAATTATTTCTTTATAATAATTTACACTTTTTACAATGACCATACAACACTTCCCCAGATTTAGTTCAATATTTTAATGAGTGCATACAGCCAACCAATTCAAGGCCCACTAATTTCCTGGTACATACATTAAACCAAATACAACCGGTATTACTTCTCCCTTCCCACATTGAGGTCAATGGAGCCACAGTATTAACTATTTATGGGAATTCCTGTAATTTTTAAGTACAACCATCTTTTATTCGACAATAATTAACAATATTTCCATAACCACCTTAATGTAGAATTTATCTTTTTCTCTTTGTTTAACCACTTCTCGTTAGCCATGGTAATTGTTTTAAGCGTAACACCGTCATTACACCTTGTTAGAGCGATGTACGAGTGTGCGCTCCAACCCCACCGTTGTCCCATTCGATGTTCTAAATGTTCTTTGTTTAGTGTTTTATGCTAAGATTTTATGACTTTCTTCTTGGAACAAAATTGTACAAAAAGCCGTAACATTTATACCTCTTTGAAATGGCAGCAACACTAACGATACCTCCAACAAGCGTCTTAATTTCTTTGGCCATAAAGACAACTTGCGCCAAAGTATGTGAATGTCTTTAACACTTTCCATATTCCAGGTTGATGGAGCAAAGTAACACGGGAAGGTGCGCACGGGAAGATCCAAAACAAATGGATAAGTGTGTACTCACGCTCGTAATTATCACTGAGGCGCAATGAGCATTTTTGTGTGTTTTAACTGTTTCGAGAAAAAAGGGTGGCGTTAAGTGACTTTATGGGCTCATAATAAAATCTAGTATTTTTACTATGTGAATATGTTGTACATTGTTAAGGGTGATTGTTCGAAAACAAATGTATTGAAATGTGAACTATTTTAAGAAATTATATTCACCTCAAGTACTATAGGGGCTTCAGGACTAGTTCACATCAGTTCTGGGAGAGATCGTATGCTAACAGTTTCGTAGCTTAGTGGGTGCTATTCAAATTTGTGTTTTATTGGACATACTGTGTTCCCAACTGAATCTGATCAAAGATCACTCGAATAAAGTCGCTTGGTGGCGTGACCTTCGGTGATGCACTGATAGCGTAGGGAGTCTTGGCCATCAGAACGCAGGCTTTAACCCCATACTAAACACCTTTCAGTTCATTCGACCAAAATCACCTCGCTAGATGGCAGCGATTGTCGGTGCTGCAATGCTTTTATACATGAGAATATGGATACAATTCCCGCTCGGTGATCTGTGAATTCTTTCGGTGACGGTTACCTCAATTACTGACGGCAATAATATAAGGTAGAGTAAGGGTGATTCGTGTGTATGTTCCAACTATCACTGTATCAGACCTTTATCAATCGCCTACAAGGTCTTGTCGAGCGTATTAAGTGAAAGACTAAAGCAATTGTTGAAAACCTGATGGGACTTTATCAGCGTTGTTTTAGACTACGAAAGTCCACGATTAATCAATTATCCACCCTACAACAAAGCCTAAAAAATCTCCATGTAAACAAATCGATAAACACCTTATTTTTATCGATTACAAAGCTGCTGTCGATAGCCCCATTCAGAGAAAATTGTACGAAGCTATTGCTGTGTATGGGATTCCGGCAAACTGATTCGCCTCTGTAGAATGACGCTGACCAATACCAAATCAGCACTGAATGTGGGGAAAGAGCTCACCGAACCATTCTGTACCAAGCGAGGACTGAGACAAGGCGACACAATTTCGTGCAACCACTTCAACATCTTAATCGAGATAAAAATGAGAAAAGCTGTAGTGAATATGAACAAGAACATCACCACGAAAATGCATATGTTGCTGACATCATTGGGCGAAATTTGCGAGAGGTTACTGCAGTATTTTTAAGAATGAAATGAACAAAAAGAAGTAGGCAATCATGGAAACACCTCATAGTGATTTGGATTTGGTGCAGAACTGCATATCCTTATCAGTGACCCTAAAACAGAGAAAGCGCACAGCTATATGATTGTGCGAGGCTGTCGCCGATACACTCATGGGATAGGCTGTGTTAGGTATTAGCGGCTGTCGACAAAGTGGGAATCTGTATTGTTGTCACGTCGATAAATGGATGTATGTTTGGTAAAAGCATAAACGTTTACAAGTAAACATTCTGATGTTAGCAATTAAATACAATTGAGTTTGTGGACTTGCGAACATATGCATGTTTGGAGAGTGTTCCAAACATATACGTGGTTCCTGCACAATATGTTGGGGAGAATTTGTTACAAAGACCGTTTTTTTCAGTGTGTAGAATTTCACAATAATTTACACTTAGTTGTATTTATTATTATTAATATATAATACTTGTACTGTGCTTTGGTTGTGCGTATACCATTAACTTTTTCACAGTTTATTTGTGTGCTCGACGAACAACTCGCCCTACAGTTTTATATTTGCTATTACTTCAAATGTAGAGTATCCTCGATGACCCAATTCTTCTGTTTTGTGTTCACCGTCACACGTGACTGGCGTACAGAAAGTGCTGAGTTGACAGTTTGGGAGACTCTTTGAACTCTGGACTAAAAATTAGAGTACCCAAAAGTATAAATTGTTTTTCCTTTCGCTCTCTGGCAACTTCCGGATAAAATGTATCTACAAATTATATTTTAATAAAAACTTGACGACTACAGTTCTGGGCCAATAAACCAACAACAAACGTGCATGACTCTCGCAGTCTAAGGCTGTTCGAAATTTGAATTTGAAGACATTTAGACAAGTCTCTCCGAAAGAATTTAACATGAAATGAAGATGCAACTTCCAATTAATAAGCTTTGTTCAAATTTGAAATAGGAGCATTGATCTTGATCGATGTCGAGACACACAATCGAATAAACAACACGTTCGGGGGAAAACGGCACCGAAATCCGATTTGCAATAGTTGGACTGAGTTGGGGTTTAACCGTCAATAGTGGAGACCTACTAAATCTAAATCCATGGAACGTTACCAGATAGGTCAAATTACAGTTGGATTAAATATATCACTGAACGATACATATAATTTTAAAAAGCAATCATCATCTAAGAAAACCTGATGTACAAAATTTATGTTGCAACTAGAGCCTAATATATCCACGATATCGAAGTCGTTTTGTATCCCTGGCTCAAATACCATTTCAAATGTCTGCTTATAGAAAACGTGACTACCGATGTTACGTACATAATTCATACATAAACGGACATTCATTACGGACACATAACGAATCCGTTTGCGTATGAAATTGCTCTCGAAAACACGTTGCGTTTTTTGTAATTTTTCGGATCAGTCTCGAACTCATAACGGACTTCAAATTTCAATCCGTTTCGCATTCGTGTTTTGTAAATAAAATGGATTCGAAACGGCTCCACTTACATAATTTTTTGCGGATTCGAAACGGATCACACAATCCAATGACCATGTTTTTTAAAACTGCAAAAATTATTTTCGCAAGTGTATAATTAAACTAATTACTTAGATAAATCATTAGAAATTTAATTAAATCATTTCGGCGGAGAAATACATCGCCCACTGTCAGTTATTCGAAAGGAACTGATTTAAAATGTTTACGTGACCCACCACTCATGCTGACCATTTCTTTAGTTTCTCTCTTCTCTCCATTTTGTTTCTTAATCTACATAGAAAATAATTTCATTCTGTTATCAACTCATTCGTTGCTGCAACGAAATTGTTTCGTAAACTATAAATGTTAACAAACAGCCAAAATAAATAAATAATAATAATAAGCAATAGAAATGGTAAGATATGAACCAAATAAAAGTAGTCAACATTTCATGCACTCAGTTTTATTGGGTTTTTTTCCTCGTATTTCTGCAAAATTAAAATTAATTATAATTGGTGCAGCAACTAAAAATTAATTGTTGCAACAACGAAACGAGAAATTGTCAAATAAATCATGTAGGAAATTGTTCGCTGCAGCAACAACCAACTTGTCGGATGTACAAAACGTTCACTACACAAATGTGAAACCTTAACGAATATGTTGCATCCATGGGGTGAAGCGCTTTCTTTCAGTGCATGTAACTATAATTACTCCAAAAATACTAATATTAGCGACTTCAAGGCGTGCATGTAGTACAGCAGCGGTTAACACATTTCCAACGATGCTCTATAAATTAAAGATCCAATGGAAAAGGAGGACAACGTTTTAAGTGTTCTTTTCTTTGAGATATAGTACTTGTCAAATACTGAGACATGTAACATCTATAGGCATACAAAAAATCAATGAGTGTTCGAACTCACCGGCGTTGTGTTAACACCTTTTTATTACACGGTACCTGTTCGATTTCTATGACCACTAATGTGCTACATTGGAAAATAAAAAAAAAATAGATTTCGGGCTGAAGGCTCTTTTGCTATTGCACTTTCTTTTTTCTTATATCTGCTCTAACATTAGATGTAATATTATTAAAATAAATAAAGCAATATTTACCTCACTGAAATAATTGTTTTTGTTTTGTCATAACCAGAACGATGACGACCTGCTCGTGTGAATGCTTGGCATACAACTGAATAAATGGCAAAATTTAGCTCACTGAAATAACCGTTTTTGTTTTGTCACATTTTGTATTGAATAGTATAGATAACACTGTGTGTAATTTTTTAAATCATGGCAAAATAACCATATACGGACACCACTACGTGATAAAAGACTAAAAAAAAAAGACCCGTGTCTCCCAATTTTTCCCAAAGTCATGCACTTTTTTTTTATGGGCCGCCAAAGATTTGGGGCCTCGGTATCATTTTCGTAAAAATGTGATCATTTTCTCAGGCTCATATCTTGCAAACCGTTCAGAATTTGAACGATTGACTCTCTGAGGCAAAGTTGTAGCTCTTGTCATAAAGAACAAAAATTGTGAACATATAAAATCAAAAAAACTTCACCTTCCAGATCAAAATCGCAAAAAACTTAAAAAAATGTGATTTTTTTACATTTTTTCCCGTGTTCAGGTCCATAGGTAGCAAACCGTTCAAAATTGAAGGAAACAATCAACTACAAAAATTTACCTAAGATCTCAATAAACAAATTTCTAGAACATATAAACTTCCTGGGAATTATTCTTAACACCGTTTTTTAATTTCATTTGTGTTTTATATACTTCAACATTGAGATACTATGCTATCTATTACAAAAATATTAAAAAAAAGTATTCGTATTATGTTTATAATGTTGATGGCCCTGGACTTGCAAATCGCGCTCTCTTAAGTTGTGGATCCAAATCGTCCGAATCTGACTCTGATTCAGCAATTATGGTGTCCACAGGCACGTTGCTTCCAGACTGCCCTCCATCATCAGCTCTTTCTTCTTCAAATACTTCATTAACATCATACAGGGTGATCTTGTGACTCCACCAACATACCTCTGCAAGCAATGCGTCGAGGTTTTTGCCTTTGTACCATTTTTCCATGGGCATTGTGGTTTGGTGAAACCGTTCTCCTTGCTCATCGGATTCGGTAGGGAGTTGTTTGATAAAATCGTCAAAATGAAAATGAAGAAAATGCAGCTTTAATGTCATCGATGCGCCGATTATCTCAAAATAATGCAGCATTTGTTTCACCCATTCTCTTGCTTCCGGTTCCGCGTCTCGATCCCCTCCCAAGACTCTGGTGCATACACGCTGAAGGTAAATCCATGCCATTGAATGATTTTCATCAAGCGATGAATCAAAGTTGCTCTTGAATAGCTTTCTAATGTCAGGGCCATTAAGTACGCCTGTTAAATGAAAACAAAAAATAAAGACAGAAAAGAAAACATTAACATAGTGTAAATAGTACAATTAGGTGAACAAAAATTCGTTTTAAATTTACTACAATACCTTTTTTAATTTTCTCATCGCTACGCTTTGGGAAAACGCTTTTCAAATAGTCGAATGCGTTTGGACAATTTACAACGGCCACTTCGATGAATTTTTTAACAATTCCCAATTTTAATTGGAGCGGTGGCAGCAAGATGTCTTGAGTATTGCCAATTAAAGGTGCATTCTTCAGTCTATGTTGTTTTATTTGTTCATCCACACTTCCTCTTGGCCTCCACGAGTTACATTGGGATTGATTCAGAGGTGAGCGTGAATCCCAATTACAAAGAAAACAAAAGAATTTTGGGAAGCCGCCCTTATCGATGATCCCTTGCAAAATGTTGATGACCTTCAAATCACAGCAAATCTTGCATTTATTTTCGTAATATTTGATTTTTTCCATTATATCTTTCAATGTTTCATAGCTTTCTTTCATGTTGATACCCATTGCTAGCGGAATGGAAGGTTTTCGGTTCGACACATGCAACAACACTGCTTTCAAGCTTGAAACAGAACCATCAATAAATAATCTCCACTCACTAGCGATGTAGTTCATTCCCATTTTTACCACCAAAGCTTTTATATCGTTGCAGTAAGCGAACGAATTGTCATCATTTAGAGTGTAGAGCATCTGAAATTCAGCTTGTCGTATACTCTTTGGCGACTACATCAGTACCATCATATTATTTTCAGGCAGCGACCATTGTTGTACAACAACCACGTATATGATGCTAACGCTGTGTGTTGTTTGCATGTGTTCACTGTGATAGATTGCCCTACCCGAGCCTATAGTTGTTAGTACATCAAAAACAAAATCAAGTCCACAAAAGTTTGCAAAATAGTGCACATCAGTACAATATCGATTTCAGGCTCTTTAGAAAGTGAGAATTTTGTGACTTATACAGTTATAAATGAAAGTATATACCGGATCGTGCCATCTGTGGTTGGTTTCATGCTTACTGTACCTGGCAAAATTGAACATAAGCACCAAGTTTAGCTTACTTGGTAATTCCATAAACACTAAACTTAATCGTTAAATTAATGTAACTTTAACCATAAATACTTTTCGGAACCTCTTTCCCCTCACCACGGTTCGTACTACACATGATATACGGTTGGTCGCCATCACAAAAAAGTGGTTAATGTTTTAAGATCATTCAAGTTTGTTGTTTTACTTTTTTTCCTCGATTTTCTAAATATTATTTCAACACGTAATTTTCCAAAACCAGACATCTGTGTTTAACAATGGGTGATGTGCATGTGATGTGTTGTGTTGTACTCGTATTGTATATATTTTCTGGGGTTTCTTACTATCCGCTTCGTTTAAACAAAGATTAACTAACCGCGTCTGATGTTTTCGTAAGCCAACTTAAGTGGTTTGTTTAGTACGCGTGCTGATCGGCTTTAGTTAACCGCCTCACTTTGCTGATGCGGCGGTATGATCATAAGCATTTTTCAGATTTTCAATAATCATGAAAAGCAAATTAACTCAAAACTCAACTTACTTGTGTATTGACATTAATTGACAATTAGTGTTTTGTGTCGTCGATGAGACGTTTTCTTATGTGAAAACTAATTTTGTTTTTGAAATGTCATATGAATTGTTTAGACGATGTTGTCGTCTGTCAAATGATCAATGACCAAGCATTGATAGAGTGAGGGAAATTCCTGTTTAGATATTATTCCAAAATTGGTTAATTTGAAATATTGTTATTCCAATCCCCTTGTAGTAAATGCTGTTGTTTGTATTGCCTAAATATGGATTCTGAACATTTTCTAAAATATCGAATTAAATTGTTTTCTTCTTTCGTTACAGCAAACAGATATTTCGATTTTAATAGTAGAATCCTTAAGATTAGTTAGTCGATATCACTTTCGTGATTTTATACACTGCAGTCAGTAGACCGTAGGTGGTGCTATGTATAGTGTGCGCACTTCTAGTGCATGAGATCATAGGATCGATCCCCGGTGTGACCACTTAAAATTTCTTTCGGAGGCGATCAACTCTCATAGTGACGGCGACACTATAGAGTATTTAGTCGTGAAAATCTTCTCAAAATACCGTTCGGAGACGGTGTGAAACTGTAGGTCTCAATCAGTGAGTGTAAAACTAGAACGTGCACAGATCATTGGTTGTGAGAAATTTTCCGCAATTCCTTCATGGGATGTAATGGGAAACCATTTATTTTTAGTCTCTATACCGTGGCAGTCGGTGGTGCAATGGTTAATGTTCAGGAGAACGTGGGTTCGATCGCTGCTCAGACCAAATTTCATTTCTTTCGGTGGCGTTCACCTCGCTTAGTGATTAGTGAACCATTTTTTTAGTCACTAGACCAGCAGGGCATATCGATAGCGTAATATAGAAAAGACGTATCTCACTTTTTTGTTACTTTACATGAGAACGAAAAACTGAATTTCATCGGAGCGACTTGGCGCAGAATTTGTTTTTGAACGCAGTTTTTTAGTAACTCAAATTCTTTATTTACTAGCATTAAAAAAATAGGTAGGGCAATCTATCAAAGTGAACACATTCACAATAGTCTCTGGCTGAAAATAAGTATAATGGTATTGATTTAGCGACAGCGAACAAACAAGCAGGTCGTCATCGCCATAGAGTATTGAATAGTATAGAGAACTCATGGAACGAATTGTATGACTCCAAAGCACTCTGCGACGTCTGGCGAATAATTCAAAACGTACTTGGTCTACTCATTATTTTGATGTAAAACATTGATGCATTTTGAAATATTTATGCTTTTGTATTGTTTTATATAATACCATTTTCGAAATGGTACATATTTCTCTACATGAGAGCGAAAAAAGAGTTCTATAAGTTCTCTATACTATTCAATATTTGTTCTCGTCGCTCTGTTTATGACAAAACAAAAACAATTATTACAGTGAGCTAAATATTGCTGTATTTATTTTAACAATATTACATTCAATGTTAAAGCAGATATAATAAAAAAGAAAGTGCAATAGCAAAAGAGCCTTTCGCACAAAAACTATTCTGTTTTTTATTTTACTAATGAGTTCATAGAAGTCGAACAGGTACCGTGTAACAAAAAGATGTTAACACATCGCCCGTGACTTCGAACACTCATTGATTTTTTTTACGAAGTATACCTCGGGAGTTCCAACCAGAACATGCATTAATTTTTAGCCATCGATATCACATTATAAGTTTGGCCCAAATCTGTTTTGTTGGACTGTTTTTGTTGTCATTTAGTAGCGCAGCGACAGTATATTTTGGCTTAGATACACTCCCGCCCAATTGAATACCGCCCCAACTTACGAATGTCTTTCCGCTTTCTTTCTCCTAAAACAATATTGCCAATGCATTGGTTGTTTTTTTTTCAAATCGTTCTTTTAATTACAAAAACTAAAACATAAGACTGCTTTCGTTTTATTAGCGTGACTCGTAAAAACAAAACTAAAACCAAATATCATTCAAAAACTCAAGATAATTTTTTGGCTCACTTGAATAGCGCCCGTCAGCCATTTTCAGTTTTAGTGTAGAACTCAGTTGCAAATCAATATCAAATTTTAAATTTGGAATATCACGATTAACAACTATTAGTTGTAAAGGAAATGGGCCGAGCTAAGTCATTGATAGTGGAGGAGAGAGCGAAAATTTAGAAAATAGAAATAAATAACACAAAAAAATGGCATGGTTCTGATAACGGATTCTGGTCAAGGGGTTAAAACAAACTTGCACATTCTTATGATGAATCGACAAAGGAAACCATGTGATCCTTACATTTTAGGTAAGGATGTGTTCCGCAATTTTGTGTAAAATTTTGCGATAAATATTTTTCTGGAACATTTAACCCTCTAGCTCCGCAAAATATGGGTCTTTTATGCCCCTGTTGCTGAAAAGGTAAAAACACCCCTAAAACCGGGGCGTTAAAATGTACAACAAAAATATTCCTCGTAAAATTCTACTATAAGTCTCTGAATACACCTAAGCTCAAAACTCAACATTAATGCCAGAAATAAGCCAAAACTGAAAATCCATTAATTATTAATTTCGTACTTATTCCTAATTGGCGCTAAAATGTCGCACAATCGGATATGCATCGGAAAAATATTCTACACAAAATTTCACTATAAGTCACTGAACAAAGGATAAGGTAGAAGATCTGTCGGCCTGCAACAAAAAAACTATGAAGCAGCAAAATCAAAACAAAAATCAAATCAGTCACTACTGACTCAATTAACTATATGAATGGCATTACATGAGGGACATTTCACGACAAGCGGCAAGCATACTATTTCATTTTCATATTTGTCAAAAGGTTTCATTTTCTTCTGCAGTATTATATTCGACAAATGTTAATTCTTAATTCATATTTGTCAAAAGGTTTCATTTTCTGCTACAGTATTATATTCGACAAATGTTAATTCTTAATTCCATGCGCGCTGAAAAATAACGGCCTCTGTAACATATTTTCCCAAACATATTATGCAGTAACCATGTATATTTTGGGAACACACTTCAAATATTCATAAGTTTGCAAGTCTCAAACTTACTTATATTTAAATGCAAACAGTATCATGTTTACTGACAAACATATTTGCTTTTAAGTGCAAACATATGCGTTCTTCATCCCAAACATCCCTATACTTACATAAACATCCCAAACCTACATATATTTTGCGAATTTCTCCCAAATATAATAATATTTAGAAAAGAATTATTCCTCGATTTCAATATATATGTATTATTTATTATAATTAATTTTAACAATTTCAACAATCCACATTTATAAATAATTAATACAAACAATTAATAGATTTAAAACGTCCCTTTTTTACATTTATGTGCCTTGAATGCATTATTTATTTTTTTTTTTTGCATGCTGCTCTTTTGCTTCTTCTTTCTTTGTTGTCTCTCACGTTTTTGTTTTCAGAAGGTTTCAGCTATGCGTTGGTTATCACTATGCTTTGGTACACAAACAAGATATTTATATACAGATCAAGTTCACGCAAGCCAAGCGTGGATTAATTATTTGTGTTTTTTAATTACACTTATTTCACAAATGGTCCGCCATTTCGATTTTCTCAGCAGAAGCTCGGACAGTTCACGTTGTTGCCCTTTCCAGTTGATTTCGTCAAAAACATTTCTCACACATATACGAAACACATACACAAAAACCAAACTAACATATCAAACCATTTAACCGTCCGAGCCTTCGTTTATTCTTTTTCAAGCGGTTTTGATATGACACTAAACATGAAACTAAAACGCATACATCAGGCAAAATAAGAAACTCTTCATTTGCAATTTACACGTACATTCAGCAATAATTATGACTCACTGACTGAGAGAATAATGCAAAAAAAAGATACACACTTACAAGATAGACCCTCTCGTTGTCTCTCTTTTATTATTTTGCTCTCGAGAGACAATATACAGTGCAACAAACACAGCTGTATTTGTATCACAAACATAAATATATGTGGGTCGCAAACACATATTTTATAACAGAACAATAATTGTGTCTCAAACATGTAAATATTATATTTGCAACAAGCTCCAAACACACTTTATATTTGCATCCAAACAACAAAAAAGACAGATTTTTCAGCGTGTACAAATCAGTTTTATCCCAAAATTGACTGCTTCGTTGCAGCAGCACACATAAAATACATAAAATATTTGACCAAATAAAATATTGAAATAAAAGAAAATATTGACGAAAATATATGATCACCCATATAACAGTAGTTTTTCCCGAAATTTTGCACGTAATGTGTTCGCTGGAGCGCCAAAATTGAATTTTTCCAGCGGTGGAAAAAATCGGATATAACATGTTTCTTATATCTATGACAAAATCGTCTCATGTGCGAAATTTTTCATTGCGGCAATGTACACATTTCATATTGCTTAGAAATAATTGTATCATATTTAAGTCATTTCTGTTTATTTTTATAACACTAAAGTAAAATGATGCTGTAAAATTAGAGAATTTTTAAATATTTGAATCTTAACCCAATAGTCAGTGAGTTCCAAAACATAATTGTGTGTATACTTAGGGGTCACAATCAACCCTGAGGGATCACGGGCCTTACAAAGTGAGGATAACATTTTTCTCCAACCAATTAGACCTTTAGCTTTTCTGCTCCAGTTGGTAACACCAAGCTCTCGCAGCCAATTGTCCACCTGGCGAAGTCTTGGTCGTCCTATTTTTCGATGCTCTTCGAATCCCTTTCGCACTGGTTCATTCTGAGCCATTCTACTGACATGGCCTATAAGTCGAAAACGCGCTATTTTGGTGCGAATAACTACATCGATATCGATAAGATTATACAACTCGTGGTTCATCCATCGTCGATACTCGCAGTTTTCTATCATAAGACCATATCGTTAGCTGAAATGCAAAACAACGTAACTACAATTATCATTGTGTGCAGAAAAGGAACGCTTAAAAAATGGTAAGGAATGTAGTTCAGGCAGCCATATTTTCCGGTTCTTACTTTAAGAAAGGTATTACCTTGAGCAAAAGTCGAAAATATAGCTGCCTAAACTGAATTCTTTGCCATTTTACAATGACTGGCAAAGGTAAGGTAAAAAAATTAAAATTGTAGTTACGTTGTTTTGCATTTCAGCTGATGATATATTTTTCGTAGCATTATTCTCTCGATGACTCCCAATGATGTTTCATAAGGCTACGATATGACCCAGGATTATGCACCATACTGCAAGACAGATTGTATGAGAGTCTGATTAAGTTGGATCTTCGTTTCTCGAGAGAGAGTCTTATCTCTGAAGTGATTGCGTAGGCCAAAATATCACCGGTCTGCAAGCACAATTCTCCGTTTAATTTCCCGGCTGACGTTATTGCTTCTGCTTACGCAGATCCAAGGTAAATAAATTCGCCCACTACCTCGAAATTATAACGGCTATCAACGATCACACTTTTAACGAATCGGGTGGATGGTCTGCATGTCGAAACCATTAATTTTGTCTTATCCTCGTTTACTGCCAAAATCACTTTTGCTGTGTCCTTATCAATTCTCGAAAATACTGCAGTACTTCTCGCAAGTGATTCGTCCAGTGTTCACTGCAGCTTTTCTCACGATGATCTCAATTAATATGTTGAAGAAACCGCATGATAGGGTGCCACCCTGCCTGAGGGGTAGCCTTTTACTAAATGGTTGGGTGAGATCTTTACCTATCTTTACTGAGGATTTTACGTAGATTAGTGTCGTTCAACAAAGTCGTGTCGTGTTAGCAAGAATACCAAGCTCCGATATAATTTGGTGCAGTTTCCCTGTATCAGGCTTTCGAAGGCAGCCTTATAATCTACAAAGAAGTGGTAGGTGTCGATTTGCGTTTAGTGGGTTTTCTGAAGGGTTTATCGCAACGTGAATATCCTTGTCGATTGTTGACTTTCCAGGTCGAAAGCCTCAATAATAATGTCCGATCAGGTCGTCAACAAACGACTTGAGTCTTTCGCACATTCCTGTGGAGAGGATCTTGAAGGCAATGGATACAAGGCTTATTGCACGATAGTTTGTGTATATACTCGGGTCGCCTTTTTGGACAACAGGATACAGTATGTTTTGATTCCAATTGCCAAGCATACATTCGTCTAGCCAGATTTTCCATACGAGCTGATGCCAAAAGCCACCAGCCTTAAACAGCCCAGCTAGTAGTCCATCAGCACCAGCGGCTCTGTTGTTCTTTAGCCGGGATATGACAGTTGTAACTACGCTTTGGATAGGAGGGGTAGTCGATGCCATCTTGCTATATTTGCTCTACCCCTCATATATATTGTACCCTTCTGTGACAAGTAAAGCAGAGATGTGATCCCTCCACATTTCCAACATAAGGTTCTTATCCTTACCACTACAAAAGACGAGCGCTGATCAATTTTCGTTGGTTTGACTTGGTGCTTTTCGGTAGAATTAACGGGCTTCGTTCTTCGTTGTTTAAGATGCAATTTTCTCACTCTCGCGCCTTCTCCACAACCGTTTTGTCTTCCTAAACAAACGGGTTTCCTCTCTCCTATTCTCCTTATTCCACTTTGTCGCGTTGCAACTGCAACTGACTGATGCATTGCCATACGTGCAGTATTCTATCCATCACTTCTCTTCATCGTACCATAGTTTGTCTTTAGCAGTTTTCATAGAGTGGGAAATGCACTTCCACTGTGCTTCAGGATCATTTGGCGTGGGTGCGTTCTGCTCCAGTATCTGAGTGAGCTTCTCCGCATAGACCGTGGCTATCTCTGGCATTTACAACTTTCCGATGTCCAGTTTTCTATACATCTGGTGTCGTACGACTATGCTTATACTTGTACGATCCTTTGCTGCAACCAGGTAGTGCTCCGAACCGATACTAGCTCATCGAATCACATGTACGTCCACTACACTACTAGGGTGCCTTCCATCAAATACCAAGTGATAAATCCGGTTCTTCGTCTGTTGATCATGGAATATCCAAGTAGCGTTATGGATTTCTCTATGTTGGAATCTCGTATTACTGGCATATATGTTTTTCGCAGCAGCAAAATCTGGCTATGCGAATAATCGCCCAAGTGAAAATCGCCCAAAACGAAAAATGAACAGTGACCCAAAATTTTTGGGTGTTTTTTCATTAAGAAAAAAGACCCAAAAAAAGAGGTAAAATCGCCCAAAAATTTAAGAACATTCGCCCAAAAATATAAATCCAATTTATGAACAAACGCCCACTATTTTGTGGTGATTGTTCATAATGATAAATCGCCCAAGACTGTAGCGAACAACCGCCCAATTAAGTAAAAACACAACTTGAAGAAAACGATTTTTATGTTTTTGTTATATATTTGAAAACACTTGCATGGAATCTTTGACTTCTTCACGACAAGTAGGACAGGTATAATTATTTTGGCCATCCGCAATACTTTGGGCCTTTTACATGATAATACAGTTACAACAATTAACTTAAGATCAAAAATGACTTGTCCAACAAAAATAAGACAAGTGAACAATCGCCCAAAAAATATTTTGGGCGAATTTACATTTTTAAAAATTTGGGCGATCATTCATCATGAACAAACACCCAAAAAATCAAAAATACCAAAACGCCCAAACATGATGAACAATCGCCCAATTTTTTTTCCATATTTTTTGGGCGATTGTTCATTTTTGGGTTTTGGGCGATTTTCACTTGGGCGATTATTCGCATAGCCGCAAAATCTAACAGTCTCATTCCGTTATCGGAAGTGATGGCGTGTTGACCGAATTTACCGATGGTTGTTTCAAAGACATTTTCCCTATCGACTTTAGCACCAGTCGTGTATTGCCTCTAGGCGCTCATAGAACATGCCATTGGTGTCATCGTATTTTTCTTCCGTCGGCCCATGAATACAAAATAGAGATGTATTTGTATTCACTCACGGGTTTGAACCTAGAGATCAGATGTCGCAGTCTTCTGCCAATACCCAAGGCATCAATACTTGTTTCTGCTTTGACGGGAAATTGTTTGATTGGTGGAAATGCAGCAAGTTTAATGGTCACAGCAAATTACGTTTATAGAAGCTGTAACGATAAGGTACACGAATAATCGACTTCACCCATTTTCTGCATGTGATCAGCACTAGCCTGCCGGATGATGCCTGCTACTGGGTCCTATTTATTTTTGGAAGAGTTATCTCAGATAGACGTTGACAGGACCTTGAGCGTCTGTGGATAAAACTAAATGTTATTCCGGTATGGCTAAAGCTTTATCTCGTAAGCCCGTGGTACGAGGGCGGATCAATAAGTCTGTGACTTTTTGAATGAAACACAGTTTTTTCTCCCAAAAAAATTATGTTTCAACATAATCTCATTTTAGCTCAATACACTTAGTCCAACGTTTCTCAAATTTTTGTATCCCTTCCACAAAATCGTATTTTTCGAGGTCCATAAAATAGGCATTTGTTTGGTCACTAATTTCATCGTTGGAACTAAATCTCTTTCCACCGAATCATATCTTAAGGTTTGGAAATAGGAAATAGGCATTGGGGCTAAATCCGCAGAATATGGCGGATGAGGTACCAATTCGTAGCCCAATTCATGGAATTTTGCTATTGAGACTACACACATGTACACCCATGCGTTTATGATCAATTGAGAGCAAACGCTGCACCCATCTTGCAGACAGCTTTCTTAAACCCAACTGATCATTTAAAATCGAAACCACACTGCCATATGAAATCCCTATGGCATCAACAATTTCAAACACTTCTACTATTCGATCAGCCAATACAATATCGTTGATTTTTTCGACATTTTCGGGTGTATTAACCACAATTGGCCGTCCAGAACGTTCAACGTCATTTGAACTTGTGCGACCACAACGAAAGTCAGTGAACCACTTTTTTACTATTGAAATCGATGGTGCAGAGTCCCCATAGTATTTATCAAGCTTTTCCTTGATTTGATTGACGGGTTGTTTTCCGCAAAAAATAATGTTTAATGAGCACTCGAAATTCAGTTTTTTCCATTTTTATGTTTTGCACAGCTGTTAAACGCAAAGTAAATGACGGAACTTGCTCAAGGTTTGACAGTAGTATACTAACGGGTGGTAGTTGATGGGAGCAGTATTGCATTTCATGTAACTACGAGGGAAGTTCGGAAAGCCACGGTCTTATTGATCCGCATTGGTATTTGGATGGACTAAAATATCTAAGACAGTCGTTCATCAGCTAACACCAACAATTTACCTAACCTACTATTCTCCTCATATTTAAAGGTCATCTCAAATTTTTATCGCAAGTCATAGTCACTTTGGACCTTTGGATTTTCGTTTCGTGTTGTGTAGCTTGAACATGCCCAGGACCAAGTTGTGTTTTCTATCACTGTCTAGAAAATATATTAGGGTGTGACGTGCTTGAGATAAATATTAATTTGTATTTGGTGCTGCCATTCCTTATCTTACCAATATAAAGGATCTAAGAAAAGCATTTAAGATAAATTCACAATTCAAATAAATGATTATAACCTGAGATTATAATATTTATTGACTATTGATTTCAAAATAAATGTGCAACTCACGTACATCACCAAAAAGACAATAGAACACCTGTTTATTAACAAATTCAAATCAAATTAATGTTGTTATTAAACAACTACAAACAATTGGCCAAATTTGAAAGCAAAATAACTACCACGAAGTGGACGATAGTGAGTCATGTAGCGGCGGTCATGAATCAAAGCCACAATGGCTCTACAGACCAAGTTAGTATGTAGTATCGGCGTCTCGGCTGGATATTGACACGTGCATAACACACATATCATGTGGCATATTTCGTAGCGTATCGTATATCTCATATATCGTTCGTTATTAATTTTGTACGTGTTACCTAAATTATAACGATATTACAAAAACACTTTCTATGCCCCAACACTACGGCCGCCAACGACAAAGACAACAACAACCAGCGTTCAAATGGCAATTTCCGGTCAACAAAGTCCGTCAACACATAACACCCCACTGCCAAAAACACCAAAGATCATCCACTGAATACTGATGAATCTCGCGGATTGGAACAAATAACTGATCGGCCGGACGGACGGATACTAGAAAACCAAAACACTGGCGTTGACGCGTAGTCATAGTCGTCGTTGTTGGCCGTTTATTGTTTTAAATAGTTTGCATTTAATGTCTTTAACAACTTTTTAGCGATCGTATGATCATAAATTATATTTTATATGACAAAATGTTTTGTTCGATTGTTAATTGTTAAATGCAATGAAAACAAAATCCAAATGTGTGCTGGCTGGCCCTAAATGGTCAATGGAGGAGAGCGAGCGAAGAGTCACTGATGAATAGCACCTAAATACTTATGTAGGTATGTAGTTGACTCAACCACGTTCCGGTTCGATCGCCAGCTCAATCGATGGAATCGATTGAATTGAATGGTTGGCGGTGGGGCAGAAGTCGTCGCCACAAAGCTGAATATCTTGTAACTACATTTGTTGATCTTTGATCATTAATTCATTGGAAATCGACAAAAGCTACAACCAAACAAAAAATACACATTAGCAACAAAATTTACATATCGCCAAGCAAAGTGCACACATGCAGCAGTCTATTTCATTGAGTGCGTCATCTGAGTCGCGTACAACGCTCAAAGAGCGTGCGTGCATTTGCGTGTGTGTGAGTGTGTGTGTCGGTATTTAATCACATGCAGCGCTTATTGAAAGCCGCACCTGCGCCTTAGCACATGCGAGTTTTATAGATTCCTTTGGTGCTGATGTTGTTGTTGTTGTTGAATTTTTGTTGTTCCTGCCTCATGCATCTACATTTTGTCTACATTTATTATCGACATTAAATGATACTTACATTGCAAGTAGTAATCTTCAACATCTGTGGTAAAGAATATAGCACAGTAGTTCAGTGCCTGGAACATTTTAAATGCTGATGTCCTAGTGGAATTGCTTCGCAGGGCACTAAAGTTTTTGCCAGCTCAAAAGGCATTTAGTTTTGTTGTTCCTGAAAGTTCATGTCAAATCGGCCAAATTTGTGGTCCTATCACAATGTTCAGGAGTAAGCAGAAATGTGTTATTAGACTTTTTGGAACACTAATATATGTCTAACTAGAGTAGCTTGTTAATGTATACATTTTAAAACTGACCTAGTTACACTGAATGGAGGTCGCTTAATCACAGGGATGTAACATTTTCCGTTAGTGAGTTGACTTTCGGCGATACAAGTTTTCGTACTCCCACCGATTTTTGTTGTTAATGCAACAATATATTTTGTTGTTTATTCGTCATTGCGTTGCTGGAGCAACTGTGCGAATATAATTTCGCGTCATTCCAAGTTTAAGCTATTCAGATAGAAAAATAATGAGACCAAAAACAATAGACGCTTTTGTAATGCTAACCAAAAATTGCAAAATTTTGATAAAATATAATAGCATTTTATTGTATTCAGTGTTTTCAATATGGAAGGAAACCCCAAACGGCAAGCAGAACCCGTTTATTTTAATATGCTCAAACTGCATTTGCCTATATTGAAATTGCACTCGAGGATAGACTACCCATCTCCACGAAAGGATTACAATAGGTTACAGATAAATGAGAGTATAAACACATACAAGTATCAAAAACAGCAACTACTTTGCTACTACTAATTCTGAGTTGAATATCCTGAGCCAGACTTTCAGACAGGCAATATGGGCAGTTGCCTAGTTGTTCATATTTAAAATATGGCAAATATTTTTTAAATTTCCTAAGAAAGCAGTAAAAAATTAATTATATCCAATATATGGGTGAATCAAACGTTATTACATACAGGGAAAAGATTAGTTGGAAATCAATTGAGGCATTGGAAGTTCCACGATAAAGTCTATTTTTTGATTAGAATTCATAATTGTCAAATATCAGAATTATTTGTCGAAATTATTGATAGATTAAAAATAGGTCTTACTAAATACAAGTTGCTACTACCGAACTTTAGTTGTATTAACCAATTTGAGTATTTCTAAAACCTCATTCATCTGAAATGGAAGATACAATTAATAAAAAGTACAATATTAGAATTCGTGTTCAAATAATAGACACCGTAATCATAATTTAGTTTCTGTTGCAAAAACACTTGTACAAAGTTATGTATTCCATTTTTCACAAGAGGCTTTGTTGTTAAAGAGAAACTACGTATATTGGACTCTTACACGAGGACTTTACAGAAAAACTAATATTTTGAACAGAAAGTGATAAACAAAGTTGTGAAAAAACAATAATGTGTATAGATATCAGCCAGCGAAGAACACATAGTATCATAAATTGAGGTGAAGTGAAACTTTTAAACATAATCGTTGAAGATGACGGCACTATTGCCGCCTTCACAAACACATGCAGACAATTGTGGACTCTTGGCTGGACGAACTATTATTGTGGATGACACAAATTAACTTAAACATACATATGATACCCAGGGTAACCCATCCCCACTTTTGTTCGAAAATATGAAAAATTTAGAAAGATTGTCTTTATTTGTTTTTCGATTGGACGCTCCGTTTTCGAGATATAGAAATTGTTTCATATTTTCGATAAAAACAAATGGGCGCGAAATACGAACCCTGATTTCAAATAATAATAATTTTGTTTATATTTAAATATAAAATACACAATTTTAATAAAAAGTTATTTTTTTTTACTTTTTTTCTAAACAATTCATAAGGGGTTAAAGCATCACCAAATGGTTGCGACAGCCATCTAATTCAAGTAATTACTTTAGTTTAGCATACCAATATATTATTTGGTATAACCGAATTAGTTTGTACATTTTCCGCTCATCCAACTAACAGAATATTCACCACTACAGGATAATTTGATTGCTAGAACTAAAACTCGATTGACAGATCACATGTATTTCTTGTTGCTGTGGCTTCAACTAAATTTTTCAGTTCTTGCAACCAAAACTGAATTACAAATCAATTGATATGCACAATATTTGGTGATGCGGAACACAATCATTGTTAATCACAACTGAATTCTGTGATAGTCCAAGGAACCGCCAAATTTTAGTTGGCTGTAAATACAGTTGTAACAACGAATCTCCTCCCTGTGTGTACATTGAAACCATAGTTCTACAGTTGTGGTTCTTTTTTGAAAATCAAACATCCGAGTCCTATATTCCTAGCCTAGTCTCATTGGACTTACATATTGCTATATTGTTATGTTAAAAACTTCTTAAATAATATTACCATCCGATATCCAGAATTTAATTTATAGAGAATGAACAGATCCCATTTAAAACAATTTTTGAGAAGTTTTGGAAAAAATTAATTAATTTAATAATCTTTATAGATTGAAACAAACCCTATATCCTTTGAAAATTCTTCAATTCAATTCTGCCATAGTGCATTCAATGACCTTTGAAATAAGAGTTAAATCAATCCCGTCGAGACAGGTGTGAAACGGTATAATGTTTCTTGAAGTTTTCTGCCATGGATGATTGCAAATTACATATCGACATGGCCGTCGATGGTGCAATGGTAGTGTGCGAGGCTTTTGTGCATGAGAACATGGGTACGATCCCTTCTCTGACCACCTTAAACTTATTTCGACAGTGCTAACCTCGCTTAGTGACGGCAATACTATCGACTATGTAGCCGTGAAAAAGCTTCTCAAAATACTGTTCGGAACCAGTGTAAAACTGTAGGTCCCTATCAGTGAGTTAAAACTAGAACGCGCACAGCTTACTGGTTTTTTGAGCAGCTGTCCCTAATCCCTTCATGGGATGTAACGGAAAACTGTTTGCTTATTTTACCAGAACAATATATTCTGACTAGGGTCACATAAAGCGTAAATACGGCTCAGTGAATATCGTACTTCTAAGCCATTCCCGCAGCGTAGATATTGACCCCAACGATTGGTGGACTACTATTCCTCACCCATTCGGACACTTCCCCAATCACGAACCCTTCTGCCTGATATACACTACAATGATCAGGTAGACTACGAGAAAGGGGAACCCTATCACCCTAGAGTAGACTCCATACACTACCTGATCATTCATCTTCAACCCATTCGTGTACAAATACACATATCGCTCTATAGCTGGAACTACGAGCTTTGTTTCCAGGAATCTCTTTCCGGTATGACAGAGTGATGTTTCCAATCGAATAGTGCGAGCTGAAAAATTTGTCTTCTGTTGTTTTTTTGGAATACAAATGCATCGTGTTTCAAGCTTGTTGCAAATATAGTATACTTGTGTTCAAACACATTGTGTTTGCTATTCAGTATAACATGTTGGAGACGTAACGATTAATAGGTTATAATACATGTGTTTGTGCCCCTAATGTGATTTTGTTTGTTAAAAACTGCTGAAAACAAAAACGTGGCACACAACAAAGAAACAAAAAAAAACAGCAGTTCTTCAATTCATGAAAACAATGGTTGCAAACATGTACATGGCTTCTGCAATATGTTGCTGGGACGTTTTTTGTCAGCTTGTAGCGCCGTCTTCGAGTATTAGTCAAATGCAGTAGAATTGGGAGCACCTTCCAGGACTGTTCCATGACCGTGCTCGGACATGCCCCATTGTGAGACTTGCCTTAAACTAATTACATGCATAGAATCAATCAGTCGTGTCCCTCGACGACAAATACAACATGACAACACAACGTTGAAATTTCTGAAAACTAGTTAGTATCGCACCAAGGGTGGGTTTCACATGGACTCATTTGCGGCCGAAGAATGTATCTGATACTACTGCGATTATCTTATACATCCTTAGGATATCAGAACTGACCACTATACTACTGCGGTTTTCCCCAGTGTTAGAGCAAATTGTGCGTAAGGATCAAAAGGGTCATGGACATGGTGGGTCGTGTGCCGACAACGTAACAATGGGATTACTTGACAGGATTGGGGAGAGCGCTTTCTAATTTTTCACTCACTGATTGGGATCTACAGTTTTACACCGGTTCGAACGGTATTTTGGGAAGCTTTTTCATGGCTAAGTATCCGGTAGTGTCGCTCTCACTAAGCAAGGTGGCCGCCGTCGAAGGAAATCTAAGATGGTCAGTGCAGGGATCGGACCCACGTTCTCATGAACAAGAGCCGCCCACACAGTGAAAGAAAATTATTACATCAAATCGATGATAAATGTAAATCAATTGTTTTTCATTGAATTGATGACAATTTTCATAAATTCAATAAAAAAAAGGTCTTCAATATTAAAACATGTGCGTTTTTCACCATTCCTCATTGAATTGACGATCTTTTTTACATAAATATATAGCATTGGAATTTGGAAATAATTATTGGAATCGATTCAAAATATGCACGTAGTATTGAAAAAATAAGCCGAAAAAGAAAATAAGGCCTATAAAATACATAAATACATAATAGTAAGCGGAGAAATGGACAGAAAACGTTACCCACGCTATGAGCATGTTTGGACGTTTTCTTACACCCTGTTCTTGTGGGTTTTTACGATGAAAATAGGCCAAAGAGTTTGGCTACTCATTCACGCATATTTTTTTCCAATCAAAATTTACAACAAAATGATGACCAATTTAGACTTACATCAGATTGAGGACGTTATATCTAATTGATGAAAAATATACAGCAAGTTAATGAAGAATTTACATCAAAATGCTGAAAAAATTTGTTCAACTTGATGACAAACATACATCAAATGGATGTAACATTGTCGTTGAATCTATGCAAACTATTGATGACTTATGGATGAAAGATTGATGAAATTATCTTCATCAATTCAATGTAATGTGTCGTAGGTTGGAAAATGAGGAAATATTTCATGAAATTGATACAAGAATTCATAAATTTGATGAAGATTTTTATTTCAGTGCATTACCACCATTCAGTGCATTAGCACCACTGATGGCCACCGACAAACTAACACACTCCAGATAATTATATAGCAATCGGTTGTAGTACACTCACCTCAGTACCGACTTCGTGATAGATTTTGAAAACTTTACTCAATGCGGTCCACCTTGACCAACAAAGGCATACCGAGCAAGGAAGTTTCCATGATTCTAGAGCTGGACAGGGATGCAATATGTGACCTGGTCTACGAAAAGGGAGCTTACGAGCGAAAACTAGTTTTCTGTGAAAAAGCTGTTAAAAGTAAGCTGCTCGTTTCGTCAGTTTCTCATTATCTCGTTAATTGTTCTCCGCGCCGGACGTCCAGTAAGTGTTGTTGTTGGTCGAGTAAGTGTTGTTGTTGGTCCAGTAAGTGTTGTTGTTGGTCGGAATATTATTATATTTATAGCTTATAGTTCAATGTATTTTGTTCATTACCAATAAATTATATTTTGTCGTATTTTTACTCTTCTTTCTCTACATTTTTAGTACACTTCTAAGCAAGTTAGGATTTTCTGCTTTTCACCACGTGAAAAAGCATCTCATCTTCCATCCGAATCAACCAAAAAGTGAAAATTGATTTTTTGACACCTAAGCCCCCTTTCCGTAGACCAGGTCACATATATACATATATAGGGTTGTTAAGAAAGTAGTTTCGGTTTTCTCATTTAGATGGTGCTTATATTATATTTGAAATGCTTTTGATCAGGTGACTGAATTCTTTTTTATACAGTTACAAAGCTGACATTTCAAGCTTAAATTTGTGATATGTCACATTGTATACAGTCACATTATATAAATATCAACGCTGATGAATTTGAATAACGTGGAGCACGGCGAAACTGCATGCAATTGTTATTGCATGTAAAAATTGTCTTGTCCTTTAGGCAACAACAAAAAACATGTCTAATGGGAACCGATGGTTCTCAAGAGATGGAAAGAAGTTTCTGCAAATATTTTCTTGTGTTTTTCTTGCGATATTTTTCAAACACTTGCATAGTGGAAAATTCTCAATTCAAAAGAAATTTCGTTTGCATTTAATTTGATGAGTTTTTCAAAAACTATATCACAATTAATTGAGATATGGAATGGCCTCGAGCTTGAATAATAAAATTAAATAGTAACAATAACAAGGCCGAATAAATAAAAATCATCCCTGATGAATTGAAATTAATTATTTGAATAAAATAATTGAAAATTACTTGGATCGAGAAAACCGAAAATACTTTCTTGCCAACCCAATAGTTCGGTTTAATGGAAATGATTGCCAACCTTTCACCACATCTGCAGGCAATGGACCATAATGCGTCTTGGCACCCAAGATATTCCTGCTACTTAGGGACGTTGTTATGGAAGCAAACAGTTCAGAAACACTGTTCGGTGTTCAGTGGCAAAGATGGTACATGTCTTATGGCCAAAAATTAAAATTGCATTAAGACCAATTTCAGGAAACTCTCCGAAACTACGAAGAATCTGATGTGGAGTGTAAATGGTAAGAACACAAAACTAAGGAGTATTCGAATCTATTAATTAAAGATCTGGAATCAGTCAATTATTTGTGATGAAAGATAACGAACTATGGTTGGTCGCATCGAATACACATGATCGCCCCGTGATACATTTGTGAACCTGCACAAAATCTGGCGTAGTAAAGCCATATCAAAAAAAATCCAATGAGTGTTCGAACTCACGGGCGATGTGTTAACACCTTTTTGCTACACGGTACCTGTTCGATTTCTATGAACACATTCGTAAATGTTACATTGGAAAATAAAAAACAGCGTTCAATCATATGATGACGTTACAGTTAAATAATATTAATGCTTAAAATTATTTAAAGACCCAGTGCAAGCACATGTGTCATTATATTCTTGCTCAATACTTTTTTTTTATTCCCACAAAAGTCAAAGAATGCAAAGCAACAGACACTTGTACATACATACATACATACATTGTTATATTCGTACGATATAACCGAAGGTCAACATAAAATACTTTTTTAATATTACTCCAAATTAATACTCCAAATTAAAACACTTCAATCTCGGCTCGCCGATATCGGATCGCCTTAATTTTTGGCCTAAACTCTTCGTCGAAACCCGCACTAGCTTTTTAATCCAAAAATTAATAAAATCGGCTATGAATTTCCGGAGAAAATCGCGTGGGAAAATTATATGAAAATCGTCCAATAATCACTTTCAATACAGACTGCCAAGCAACGAACAAACAAACGATGATAAGACAAAACCGAAGATCAACAAAACACTTTTTTAATATTACTCCAAATTAATACTCCAAATTAAAACACTTAAATCTCGGCTCGCCGATATCGGATCGCCTTAATTTTTGGCCTAAACTCTTCGTCGAAACCCGCACTAGCTTTTTAATCCAACAATTAATAAAATCGGCTATGAATTTCCGGAGAAAATCGCGTGGGAAAATTATATGAAATTCGCCCAATAATCACTTTCAATACCGACTGCCAAGCAACGAACAAACAAACGATGATTTACTCTTACAAACCTAACACTTGCGTATGTATTAAATTTATAGTTTACTGCCCTAGAGGCGCGCGTATAGATGTTAACACATCAAAAAAAAGGTTTCCCATTACATCTCATGAAGGAATTGGGGAGAAGCTTCTTACAACAAGTGATCTGTGCGCTTTCCAGTTTTATACTCACTGATTGGGACCTACATTTTTTACGCCGAATCCGAGCGGTATCTTGCGAATACCTCACCATCATTCTTTTCCCAAACATATTCTGCAGGAACCATTTATATGTTTGGAACACACTTCAAACATTCATATGTTTGCAAGTCCCAAATTTAGTTGTATTTAAATGCAAACAGTATCAGTTTTAGTGACACACATGCATGCTTTTACGTGGAAACATATGCGTTCTTTATCCCAAACATCCATATATTTACGCGGAAGCATTCGCGCGTTTCCCCCAAACCTACATATGCTTACGTGGAAACACATGCGAATTTCCTCACAAATATAATAATATTTAGAAACGAATGTATGTATTATTTATTATAATTAATTTTAACAATATAAATCTGAAATGAGAATCTGCTGCTCTTTTGCTTCTCCTTTCTTTGTTGTCTCTCACGTCTTTGTTTTCAGAAGGTTTCAGCTATGCGTTGGATATTACTATGCGTTGGTATACAAACAATATACTTTCCATATACATGTGTTTGTTTCTTATTTCTCACAAATGGTCCGCCGTTCCGATATTCTCTGTAAAGGCTCGGACAGACAAAGGGCTCCACGTTGTTGCCCTTTCCAGTTTGTTTCCTCAAAATAGTTTCTCACTTTGGTAGCACACATACATATATACGATACCCATACAAAAAATTTAAGTAAGATCACAATCCATATAACCTTCCGAGCCGTCGTTTATTACATTTTTTGCTAATAAAGCGCTTTTGATATCCTCTGTCCGATGAACCATTGACGACTGAATACATGAAACTACAACGCAATACATCAGGCAAAATAAGAAACACTTCACCTGCAATTTACACGCACATTCCGGAATATTTATGAGATAATAATGCAAAAATACAGATACGCACTTACAAGATTTACACACTCGTTGCCCCTATTGTATTCTCTTGCTCTCGAGGGATCATGGACAATGCAACAAACACAACGGTATTTGTATCATAAACATAAATATATTTAGGTCACAAGCACATATATTATACCATATTAATCATTGTGTCTAAAACATGTAATATTGAATAGCAAACATAATGTGTTTGGACACAAGTATATTATATTTGCGACAAGCTCAAAACACACTTTATACTTGCATCCAAAGAAATAAAAAAAGGATGATTTTTCAGAGTGTGTAAAGATGTGTCACATAAGATTAAATTATTAATTAAATTTCAGTGTGAATTGTGTACTGTTATGTAGTTGTAGTACTTGGAGCTCAATGAACATAACAATAAAGAAGCTCAGGGATGATTTGTATTTACTTATTCGGCCTTTTTATTGGTACATTTTTGTATTAATATTAAAGCTAGAGACCATTCTATATTTCTGTTAATAGAAACACAGTTTTTCAAAAGAAGTTTTGCACAAGACAGTCTTATGATTCCTGGCAAACCGTATAGCTATTTCAGATCTAGCCACAAATCTTCATCAGCGGTTGTTTGGAATGATGCTTTTGAATAATTTATCAAACTAAATGCAAATAAAATCACATTTGGATTGAGAGTTCACCACAATTCAAGTGTTCGAAATATATCGCAAGCAAAACACACAAGAAAACATTTGCAGAAACTTCTTTACATCTCCAGAGAACCATCGGTTCCCATTAGACAGGTTTTATGTTGTTTCCAAAAAAAAAACAACACAATTCTTACAGACAATAACAATTGCCCGCAGTTTCGTCGTGCTTCAAGGTCATCAGGGATATTTTTATTTATTTATTCGTCCTCTTTATTGGTACAATTTTATTTTAATATTTAAGCTCCAGACCATTCTATGTTTCTATTAATAGAATAATATTAATAGATAGAAGGTTCGAAGTTTTATCTCTAAATATCTGCGGTACAACTCCGTATTTACTTGCCCATTAATATTTCTAGTGAAACCCTCTTGCAACGCATAAATAACAGTCCTATTGAGGTTGATAGACGTGGAAGAAAATAATCTTGCATCGGCCACATAATCACTGTCAGATACAGAAAAATATAAATACAGATATGACATATTTATATTTTGCAGAAACGAGCCAATTGCTAACGTTGTTATTAATATGAATAAGCTGCAATAGTTTGACTCAAAAATGTTTGGGAATGTACGCCGCTTCTGTTAGATCTAAATTAGATTATGGTGCCATTATTTGGAATCCCTACCATAATGTACGCATTAATCGTATTGAGTCATTGGAAAAGAAATTTATTAAATTTGCATTGTTTGAAGTAAATTTCCATAGTCCAATTCCATCTTATGAAGCTAGATGCAGATTAATTCACTTGGAAACCCTATCTAGTCACAGATCCAAGTGTTCTGTATTGTTTTTATACAAATTAATTTGTGGATTTGTAGATTGTACTCCGCTTCTTAGCTGCATAAATATTAATACTCCCTTACGGGGTCTTAGAAATAATGAATTTTTTAATATATCTGTTCATAGAAATAATTACTCTTCTTTTGAGCCTATATTGAGGTGTCTTAAGGAATATAATACTATTAATATGAATTGTTCAATTGATTTTTCGTTCTCACTTAATAAATTTAAAAATATTTTGGATTTATATTACTTTTAGTTACGCTAGTCTGTAAGGATTGTAATCCATAGACATAAATAAGTAAATAAATAAATAAATACAATACGCACGCCCCCGATATATAACTTTTAATTTCCTTATAATAACTGACCGTCGGTGGTGCATTGGTTAGTGTGCGGGGCTCTTGTACATGAGATCCTGGGTTCGAACCCTGCTCTGACCACCTAAAATTTCTTTCGGCGGCGGTCACCTCGCATAGTGACGGCGACACTATCGAGTATATAGCCATGAAAAAGCTTCTCGAAATACCGTTCGGAATCGATGTAAAACTCTAGGTCCCAATCAGTGAGTGAAAACTGGAAAGCGCACAGCTCAGTGATTGTGAAAAGTTCTCCCCGGTCCCTTCATGGGATGTAATGGGAAACCATTTATTTATTTTATAATAACTGATATATAAAATATCTGATTTGGAGAATATACTACCGGAATAGTATCCCGATCGATAATGAAAAGAAAATAGTTCGTAACCGATATACAATTCTAGTGAAAAGAGTGACCAGAAAATATAACTGATAAATTCTCGGTTTAAAATTAAAACTTCTGTTTATTCGTAACTATATTTTCTTGAAAAGGCCGCTAACTCTCTTGAGACACAAAGCAAATTTTCACAACTTTTTTCAATTTTGCTACATAGTTTCACACAACTGTACTATTTGCAATTGCTTTTAGTAACACTGTACGAATGTTCATCGTTTTGTACCACCATCACAGAAGGCGATTTTTAATTGCAACGACATGTTTAGACTTTAAATCAATTTGCATTGTTTGGATTCGTCTAAAGGAGATTGTTAGTCTGTCCACATATAACCAAAATCGTCACTGGTTGTAAGTAATTGATCATCATATTGGAAAAACAAAAAAAAATAAAAAAAATTAAAACAAACTAGTTAATCAAGTTTACGCTTATATAATCCTTTTGGTAAATGATCTTAAAATTTTTTTAGTAAAACAATTCTTTAGGCTTTCTGACCATTTACGGGCAGTCAAGCCAAACATTAATGGTTGACTTCAACATTCCCTATTTGTTAACTATCAAGGTGTTGGCAGCTAAGTGATGCCATCTTCATGCGACGTCAAATTTGAAATGTGATTTGTTGAATGTCTTTTATATAACTATCGAAATAGTTGCCACAGCAACGTTATGGGGGATAGATATTTAGAGGATATATAAGGGTATCATCACAACTGTTAATATATCCTTTAATTGTTTTCGGTTTAGTCGTTGCTGGAAGAAACCATCACGTGCATTAAGATCGAGTTTAAAGATCATAAAAGGTCGTCATGGCCATTTTAGTAAGTACAAACGTCAAGGGCAGCTGTGGCCATAAACGATTGGAAGAAAAATACGAAAAACCAACAAAAACTATTTAATCAAACAGTGTTAAGGACCAACGTTTATAGCATGAACTCTCGAACACATGTCATTGCAATGCGAATGGAGAGACATCATAAATTATCAGTAATCACATTTTGTTGTGACAGAATTGGGCGCATCGTATAAAACGCATCCTTCGCACAATGACAATATAAATTTCTCTATCTCTCTCTCTCTCCTTGTTTCATTTCCAATTCAATTGCAATTTTCTGGTCATTATCGATATCGCTAGCACATAGAAATACTACGACCGGCGAATGTGTAGTAGTGATGGGACAATATGTACTTGTATGTTCATTTCGGGTAAGCACAGTGTGCAACATTCTAAATACACTAAAAGGATCTTTTAAAGCTGATGAGGAATTACAAGCAAGAGAGCTAAGATGTTTTTGGGAGTCATTTTCGATGTCTGATTGTATTTATCCCCTTCAGACCTGAAAAAAAAACTTCCACCGATGTGTATGAAATTTTCAGCACGTGGTTATTTTTGAGCCACAGTTATGTGAAAAATACTTTAAAAAAATTGTAATCCCTGGATCCCGCGAAAAGGACATAGCACGTTTGTGTAACTTAGGTTTTCATTGTGTAAGAAAAAAAAGAATTGTATTACATTTTTTTATTTAAAGCAATTATTAATAATACAATCTATGCTTATACTTATAAATACTACTTTTCGCATCAAATAACATAAAACTTAAAGAAACATAACCATATTCTTGGATTTAAAAAAAAAAGTAACAAAAAATGAGATCTTTTCAATTTCAATCGTAACAAAAAATCGAATAGTTACTATTTGGTATGATATTCTTTGAAGCAGTCTTTATCTTTTATGATGCAAAGGTTGACTTTGCATTTTTGGCAGCTTGCTTTCGTCCTGCTGCTACAATTTTTGTTTCTACATCTTTTAACAGTTGTGTCCGCAAAATCAGGCCAATGCTCGTATCTGTAGAATAAAAATTAAAAGTACGATAGAGGTTTTAATAAAACTCAGAGATTGAACCATGCCTGTCGTAACGTATATCGTGCGGACCATCATGTGGGCGATACTTGGATCCATAGTTATTCTTATCCACTTGAACTTGTGGTGGAATTCCTGGAACCGTATCTGTGTAACTGCACAAAACTTGACCAATTTCAAGTTTGAATTTTACAAAGTCTTTGATTTCTCGTTTAGGTAGTCCTGCCATGGTAGCATCTCTTTTATATTCCATCCAGGAATTGTATATACTTAAGTCCAAGAAATGGAAAAATACTTTCACCGGCCCTTGTTTTGTTTTTATTTTAATGCGGTAGTACTCCATCATTTGATCCGCAATATCAACACCGCCCATATATGAGCTGTAATCTTGGATCACTGCTGGTATTGGGACACATGCTCGACGTTTCAAACTTCTGCTCCAGCGGTTTGCTTCTCCAATTGGATCCTTTCCGTATTTAGTAGAGAGACCACTTAACTGCCACAACCCCGTTGTCACTCATTTCTTTGTCCATTGGAAAATTAAGTATTTTCCCCAAGCGGTTGGCCATTACTGTGCCTGTTGCTACAAAACTCATTTCTAAAAGTTTTTCTAAGAGTGGAATAGTTGTAAAAAACCTGTCAAAGTGCAGGTGACTATGTTTCGGGAGAAATTTGGTCAATCGAATAATTATTGATGGCCCATGACCAAGCCCACAATCCACAAGTGTGCCAGCTCCTTGAAAAAGTTCAAAGTCTACCACAATTCCATTTGAAGTGGATCAGACAAGGTTCTTCAGACCAACCGGACGAAGTTTCGTCCTAATTGCTTGTCGTGCAGGAATCCTCCCACTAAATGGGATCATTTGTTAATCGATTGAATAATTAGATTGAATAATTTGTAACTTCTGTTGCAAGTTGATTACAACGATTACGTACCATATCTATAACGGGCTGAATCCTGCAGAATTTATTTGTATGAATTGGTTTGCTGGTATCAACAAAATGAATAAGGTTACGTAGTCGCATAAATTTATCCCTTGACATGCAATTTGATATCAATTCATTTCTGAATCCATCTGCCCAGTACATACGAACTCTTGGATATCCCAGACTGCCCATTATTACACAGCACCCATAATGTCGTGAGGTAATAAATTCATTTCTTGTCCATATGTTGATAAGGCATACATTTTCGTATAATGAATCGTTTCTTCACAATGACTTTCTAGAAAGTATTTGTAAAAATACTCCATTGGTGTGCCAACTTTAAAAATGTTTTTGCAACCATAAACAACTGGCAATTCAATGTTTTGAAAACGTTGGTCCTTCCAAATTTCACTTCTTCTGGTGGGCTGAGCTGTTGAAGATGTTGATACAGTAATTTCTAATCGCGGTTCATCTTGCGTATTTTGTTGATTTGGTTCTATATTAATTAAACTTATTGAATCACTTGCACCTGTTGGGATTAATAAAAAGTTAAAAAATTACAAAAGTCAAAAAATCAGATATCATCATTCTCATTATCACTGTCGCTAAAATCCAAATCCGAAACTTCTAATATGTTCAAGACTTCTTGCATATCAGAAGGATCTTCTAAGTCGTAGTTTTTGCGTCTTTGAAAATACATAGCACAAACGTGCGTTAAAATTATAATGTACGGTTAAACCTAAGTAGCACATTTGTGTTATCTAAATTTCATTTCAGTAAAATGACTGGAGATAGAGTTTGAATTCTAAGAGTAAATGTCTTAAACGACAGAGCGACATGTATATAACTGTAAATCAGAACAAGCACACAAAAAAATTTAAAGAAAAATATCTTCACATACATATACCTGAATACATTGTTGTGATCACCATGAAGCACTTGGCATAACTAAAAAAAATTACAGCAGACAGTTGTCCGAGGCCTTCGGCCACGGACTGTCCCTGCAGGCTGTGTCAGAGACACGGCCATTAAGTTTAACGTAGAATACGCCATCCGATAAGACAGAAAACATATATAACAATAAATTCATTTGCTTATATTATTTATCATTTATTGTCATATATGTTTTCTGTCTTATCGGATGGCGTATTCTACGTTAAACTTAATGGCCGTGTCTCTGACACAGCCTGCAGGGACAGTCCGTGGCCGAAGGCCTCGGACAACTGTCTGCTGTAATTTTTATATTTACCAACGGCATTTGATTCAAGTCCGTTTAAAAAAAAATATTATGTTCAATTTTTTTAAACTTAATTTAATTTATGTATTTTAATTAATATTTTTATTGAAATAAGTTCTGCGAATGTTGAGACGGCCGCCCTAATATTAAAGAGGTTTACCTTATCGAGTCTTCGCATTAGCATTCGAGCGTTGTGTGAAAGCTTTACGCTTTACGCTTTACAATTCAAAATTAATGTTACAACAGCTTTATTGAAGCTTTCGCAAAAAAGCTTTATTACGTTAGCTTACTGTTTGTTTCACTTTTTACTAGATACATGTTGCCAAGCAACATTAGCTTGCTGTTCGTTTCACTTTTTACTAGATACATGTTCCTAAGCAATGTTGAGCAACCAAAAACACTCAACCAAACACCACACATATGTTTGAGTGTATGTGTTTAAACAATTTTCATTTGAGAAATTAAAATACTAGAAATATATCAACCAATATGAAATGTATATCAAACGAAAGATAACATCTTCATTTACCTACAAAAAAAATTTTAAAAAATTCATCTAGCCGTTTCCTCAAATTCAATGAAATAAAGATTACAACAATAAAAACCTGACATGACTCCTCATACCGTAAGGTAAGACGTATTCTACGTCAAAAATTTCACTCTCAAAAATTATTATGTGTGTTTGTTTTTTTACACTTTTGATGAAAACAGCATAACACAATCAATGCTTTTAGGTCTTTACATGAAAACAAATTTTTGGAGTATTTATGACATGTTAAAGAAACAAATGTTTGAAATTCTCATTGAAGATTTAAGTGATGCCACTGGGAAAAAACCAAATCTCTGCTTGCGAATCTCTTAGACTAATGCCGAAAGCTCTGTAGACTCTCGTCTTAATTCAGACACTCGTATTCCAGTGCCAGGGGATTGGAATGTAATAGGAAGCGAAACGACTGTAAAACTCACCACGACCCCCAAACTGTTAGTAATGTCAGTCCATTCCAAAAGCCCTATTCTCTTACATAATCGTGTTTAGAATGCGTTTTGATTTAATCTTTTAATTTTGTAGAGCTACCGAAGTGTGATAATAACGTAGAGAGGAGTAATAGCGTCATTGTATTTTGAATTGTTTTAATCGCGGCAAAATGTTTGGTAAAGTATTTTTTACCTTGGTGTAGCTTCGAAAAACCTTCCACAGTGGTTAAGGTTATACCAGCGGTAATCGAAGTACGGATGACTAGAAATTCATGAGTTCTTTCAGTTGTCGCAATGTTGTAATACGATACAATTACTCACTATGCTAGAATTCTCTTTACTCTATTTTCAATGATGATGACTATGATGAAATTTTATATATTTGTTGGATGATATTTGCTCGGTTTTTAGAGTAACTATAACATTTGTCTATTTGTTTTTAGTAACCATTCAATTTCAATCAAAGGACCAAAATGTTACGAATGCATGAGAACGGCAACATCGACAAAATTATTCGATTGAGATTATAACGCTAGACAACAATGGGGTTTCATCTCCCTAGGACACCGAAGTGCGTTGCAGTGACTCTTCCCAATAAAATGTGTGGTAATGGTGGTTGGACAGATTGTTTGCCATGATGTACTATAAACACTCTATCATCTCTTGCATACGACCTCTGTCGCTCTGCCTGAGACACAACACCTTGTTTTTTTTTTTGTCCCTCAATTGGTCGCAGTAGGTGGTGGTGATGGCCGAACCGAATATGACATTGAAATGTCGCATTTGTTACTACAAATGTTGATATATATTTTGTGTCGATTGTTCATTATTTCCGATAAAGTCAGTTATTTCTATTGATTTGTTAGTTAAACATTTCCGTTTCCGTATAACCAAAAGCGGAGAACTCAGCCAGCGTATGTTTTGTTTGCAAAATGTTGTATGTCGTGCAGCATTTTGTGTGTCAATATGGCAGATGATAAACGTTTTTGTGCTCGATCGTTTTATGTGGTCCTTCTGTGAGCGTTCGCCCTGTGGATATTTGCTTGTAAACACATCTTGCATGGCGCCTTTTATTGAAAGATTTATGTTTAAGCTTATAATCCTTTTAGTGATAACGTGAAGCGTAGCACTGGCGTTGCTGGGATTAGGCAGGGAGCAAAACCGCTGTTATTTAGTCAACTGAACTAAATATACACTCCAAAGGAAATATACAGAAACCCTAATACAAATAATAAACATTGACTTGATAGTGACTTTTAATTTATGCCTGCACATGACCCAAATATTTATTTTTTTCCTAGTAGTTATTACAACAATGAAAACTTTAATACATCCGTAGATACTGTTGCTACTTCAAGTACTTACGTTGTGACGATGAATTTGTGCATTAGGGCGCTCTTAATGAAACTATTCGTTAATGTGACGTTATTTTTTAAGTTCTCTAGTGTAGACGTTGATTAGCGAATATCACATAGAATCAGGGGATATCCAAACATAAATTTAATCAAAACGACAAAAGAGATGTTAAAAACCTTTTGTATATTTAGTTCTTGAACATTTGATTCTCAGAAATAACACACGATCGTAAACATTTAACAAAAAAATTGGTACGTGAAAAAAAAGGGACAAAAAACAAATTTCATAGAGAATACCTAACCTCACCAACTGTTTTTGAACGAAATGCGGCATTTTTATTTTTATTTTTATTTTATTAAATGAGTTAACACTTAAATAAATAAAATATAAAATTTAAAAATATCTAAAATTAAATTTAAAAATAAAATATATAAAACTAGTCCGGTCCTCAAAAAAAAAACCAACTCTGTGATATAATACAAACTCGCCTCAAAGCATTGCAATAATGTGAGTATGCAAGGGGAAAAGAAGAACATGGAGGAAAAAAGCTTTCTGTTCTTGTGTTGGAATTATGGACCATAGAGTAATTCTTCAAAGACAGAAAATTTGACTCATCTGACGTTCCCTTCTACACTCTTCGTGGTATGGTCGGAAAGAGAGATGTTTGACGAAAAGTGACTTACACCAGGTGGAATTACAAGAACTTGTGACTTTAACTTTTCATGTCGTTTTGGTGAAAAACTGTGAAATTTAAATGAGTTTTACACTTTTTCATTGACTGTCATTGTTAGTACACTTTTTTGTTGTATGTAACACAACAATTTGTATACACAAAACGAAATACCGTTGTTGTCATTTTGTTGGTTGTTTTGAACCATTTCCTTGTATCTGGTATTATTGAAGCAATTCTTTTCAACATCCAACGTTCATATCACACCAGGCCAAATGTCACAAATTTGCTGAGAGAAATGTTAAGTTTATATATAAGAATTAGTCTATATTGTGGACCTTTCAGTGAGTGTTGATATTTAGTTATCTTCGATCGATACTAATTCGCATATTTAACTTGCATATTTGGGATTATATACAGGGTGTTTCCGGAAGATCCGACAAATTCTCCAGCGTATTCCTTGGCTCATTTCATGAAGAAAAGTCCACTAGGACCATGTCCGAAAATGCAAGGGTGCGAAATGGCAGCGGGTTCAAAATTTCCGGATTGGTGGTCGGAGGGAAGTGGGGTAAAGTTGCTAACTTCTGAGCCAGTGGTCGGATTTTTATGTTTTTGGACTTGCTGGAAAGGCCTTTAATAGGGCTTATTGGAAAGGTCTTCAAATTGCCGAGATACAGAGCTTTCGAAAAAAACATTTATTTGTTTTTGTATATTAACACGTTTAAGAGTTTATTTTATTCAAATTTGCAGAATCAATTAAAAAAAGTAGAAAAAAGTCAAATCACCGAGAGACAGAGCTTTCGGAAAAAAATGGAAAAAAAAATTCACATAACCTCAATTTGCTCAGCCAGATGACACGTAACTTATGTTTTTGATATGTTTTTGTTGAAAGATAGCCATACCTCTTACCTTTCCAAAATGACATAAACGAAGCCCAGAGGTCTTACCGTTACAAAATGATGACCATTTTACTGAAATGCAGAAATGTTTTTTCCCTCGACGTCGGATTGGACGAGCTGGACCAATCGCCTGGCCGCCACGATCTCCAGATCTCACACCACTTGATTTCTTTTTGTGGAGCTACATGAAAGGTTGTATCTGTGCAGATCCACAATCGTGAGCAGTTACTTGCACGCATTGCGGAAGCTGCGGTGAAAGTTCGTGAAAAGATGAGTGAACTAAACGTGGCGGATGTGGTTCGCAAACGGCTGCAATTGTGTTTAATAGAAAATGGGAACCACATTGAAAACTTCCTTAAACATCAAATGTTTTTTTTTCCTTATGTGTTTTGGAAAGGTAAGAGGTATAGCTATCTTTCAACAGAAAAAAAACATAAGTTACCTGCCATCTGGCTGAGCAAATTGAGGTTATGTGAATTTTTTTTCCATTTTTTTCCGAAAGCTCTGTCTCTCGGTGATTTGACTTTTTTCTACTTTTTTTTAATTGATTCTGAAAATTTGAATAAAATAAACTCTTAAACGTGTTAATTCACAAAAACAAATAAATGAGTGCTGTTATTTCGCTTCCAAAAACAAAAACAAATATTTTTGCATTTCTTTAAAATGGTCATAACTTTGGAACTTCGTTTAGGGCTTCGTTTAGGTCATTTTGGAAAGGTAAGAGGTATTGCTATCTTTCAACAGAACATAAATTACCTGCCATCTGGTTGAGCAAATTGAGGTTATGTGAATTTTTTTTCGAAAGCTCTGTATCTCGTCGATTTGACTTTTTGCTACTTTTTTTATTGATTCTGAAAGCCCCAAAAGCAAAAAAATCCGACCACTGGCTCAGAAGTTAGCAACTTTACCCTACTACCCTCCGACCGTCAATCCGAAAATTTTGAACCCGCTGCCATTTCGCACCCTTGTATTTTCGGACATGGTCCTAGTGGACTTTTCTTCATGAAATGAGCCAAGGAATACGCTGGAGAAATTTCTCCGGAACTTCCTGAATCACCTTTCGTGAATGGTAACACTTATTAGCTCATGTCTGATTTGACAGATAATTAGTTTTATCCTTCCGCTGAACGAATATGGTCGTGTATACGCTTGAACAACGCTGGGAAATATGGGAAAAATGGGCCTGCGATCGACTTACAGAAGATGCCAATTTTGCCAAAAAAATCATCTTTTCAGATCTTGGCGGGTTTGTAAACGAGCAAAATTGTCGAATTTGGAGCACAGAAAACCCACACGCATACATTGAAAAGCCGATGCACCCAAAACGAGTCACTGTTTGGTGCGGATTTTGGTCCAGAGGCATAGTTAGGCCATTTTTCTTCGAAAATGAGCAAGGAGTGGCCGTTACAGTCAATGGCGATCGTTATCGGGCCATGTTGAACGAATTTTTGTTCACAAAAATTGAAGAGGAGGATATTGGCAACATTTGGTTTCAACAGGACGGCGCTACGTTCCACACATCCGAAGCTACATTTGATGTTTTGCGCCCTGTTTTTGAAGATCGCATTATCAGCCGCAGAGCTGATGTCGTTTGGCCACCTCGGAGCTGCGATTTGACACCGTTGGACTATTATTTGTGGGGTGCCCCTAAAGATAAGTGTTACGCCGACAAGCCAGAGACAATTGACGCTTTAAATGACAATATTCGTGAAGCCATTGGTGAAATACAGCTGCACACAATCGATAATGTGCTTACAAATTGGACCGATCGTGTAGGCTACTGCATGGCGAGCCGAGGCAGCCATTTGAATGAAATTATTTTCCATTATTAACCGGAACGATTGTACTTTCAAATAAAAAAAGAAATTTGAAAAAATATTCAGTAGTTTTTTTTATAGCATTTTCAAAAAAAAAAAAGTTATTTGGCGGACCCTTTATATACGATTGATGATCAACCGATGGTATCAATTCAGTCACAGTAGTTAGGCATCTGATGATGAACTTGTCACGGAATTCGAAACTAGTCATGTCAGTAGTGTGCTTAACTGTATTGTGCATTATTCTGACAAAACCCAACCATTTTTCACTTAGAAAAATGTTCCTGACCTTGTAAGCTTGTAGCATGAACTTCTCATACATTAACTAAAACTAAATAAAAAAATCATAAAAATTAAAAATATGTATTTATATTTTTCCAGTTAATAATCCTTCATTTAATTCGCAAATATATAAGTATATATTTTGCGTTGATAAACAAATTTTTTTTAATATTATATTGTATTTGTTTTTTTTTTACCAGATTCAAAACTTAACTAATTACAATTTTCCTCTAACCGAAGTTTGAAGTCGCCGACACCAGTTTAATATAAAATTTGTTAGTTTTGAGATCTGTTTAAATATTTTTCCCATAGCACGAAACGTGACCCATCCGACGGTAAAAAGATTAGATACATACATATATTTAACGACAAAAACGTCATAAAGGGACAATTCTCTGTAAAATCTGGGATTGAAATCTAGGGCGGGATGCGACATCGAAATGCGGGAGTAATCCCACCAAAAGCAAGATTATTGGTCAGGTTAGGAATTCGCCAAAATTGATGAAGTTTTTGGTGCTTTCAAATATAAATTCATCAATATATATACCATTTCTAACTCAGTGCAACACTGAAAAAAATACACGAACTTTGAATTCTACTACCAAACAATGGTATAACCCTATATTCGGTTTTCGAGTTTGGTGACCAATTTTTTTTTTTATGGGCCTCAAAAGATTCTGAAACTCGGTGCGCCCCTTAATAAAGGTGTCGACAGTTTTTGTAAAACAGCTCAGTCAGAGTTGGTGATACCGCTTAACTATATTTGGCAGTAATGTAGCTAAGAATCCTTTGAACAACTTTTATTAACACTATGCCACAAACGTAATTTATTTGTATCCTTTTTTTGAAAAAATATACGCAAATATATTTTTTTATTCACCTATTGCAGCATAATTGACAGTGACTCCTAATTTTTGACTACCAATATTTGGCAAAATAGTATGCACGGTAAAGCTAAACAACTTTTGTGATATCAGTACAGTCTGAGCGTGTCTAGACACCCTAATAAGGCATCTCTACCGCATGATTACGAGCAGTTTTTGCAATTTCGCCGAAAGTATATAAATTTCCCATACAAAGTCGAAATTTTAAATTAGTTATTTTCACTGAATTTGGCCTTGAAATGTGCATGAAAAATAAATTAGTGGACTAATTACTAGAAAATAAATTACTAGACAGGTTTGATTTGAAGTCTATTTAAAAAAAACAGGTTGTCATTTTACATAGAATTTGTAGGGAAACCTGAAATACAATTTTAGCTAAGTACTACAACATGTCAAACAAAATTCCAATTTGTCGGTGTGGATGCGTGGAAAAATTTTCGAATGAAACACAGTTTTTTGCAAAAAAAAAAATATTTTTCAACATCATATCATTTTAGCTCAATACACTGAGTTCAACGTTTCTCCAATTTCCCTTCCAGAAAATAGGATTTTTCGACGTCCATAAAATAGGCATTTGTTTAATTAATAATTTCATCGTTGAAGCTAAATCTCTTTCCACCGAGCCATTTCTTTAGGTTTGCAAATAGCAAATATTCACTCGGGTGCTAAATCCGGAGAATATGGCGGATGAGGTACCAATTCGTAGCCCAATTCATGGAATTTTGCTATTGAGACTACACACGTGTGCACTTGAGCATTAGCTTAACGAAAAATAACTTTTTTCTTGGCCATATGGGGTTGTTTTTTTTAAATACTCGATAAATCGGTAAAATTAGTTGGCATAATATTCGCCGTTATTTGTTATTGTCACACGATTACGTTAATGGTCCATTGAGAGCAAACACGGCACCCATCTTGCAGACAGCTTTCTTAAAACCAACTGATCATTTAAAATCGAAACCACACTGTCATATGACATGCCTGTGGCAGCAACTCTCTTCTACTCTTCGATCGGCCAACGCCATATAGTGGATTTTTCGACATTTACGGGTGTATTGACCTCAATTGGCCGTCAGAACGTTCAGCATTTGTACTTGTGCGACCACGACGAAAGTCAGTAAACCACTTTTTTACCATTAAAATCGATGCTGCAGAGTCCCCATAGTATTTATCAAGCTTTTCCTTGATTTGATTGACGGTTTTTTTTCGCAAAAAATAATGTTTAATGAGCGCTCGAAATTCATTGTTTTCTATTTTTAAAAAAATGCACGGGGTTGTATGCTTGGAAAGTTGTTAATCGCAAAGTAAATGACGAAACTTGCGCAAAATTTGAAAGTAGTCTAATAACAGGTGGTACTTGATGCGAGCACTCTTGCATTTCATATAACTACGAGTGAAAAGTCATGGACTTATTGATCCGCCCTCTAAATATGATTACAGTGAAAACCTTTATATGCAACGGGTGGTCCAAACACAAGTATATTTTTAAATCATATGTTATATAGACACTGATAGATGTTTTCTGTTCTAAATATTGACTTTCCGTCATTATAGTACCTCCGTGGACGAAAATGAGTCGACTTACGCTTGATCAACCTTGGGAAAAATGGGCCGAAAAATCAACTTTCCTGGCGAAGCCAATTGTCATCTCTTCGGCTATGTCAACAAAATTGCCACGTACCACACGCCATTGTCGAGAAGCCCATGAATCCGCAGAGAGTGACAGTTTAATGTAGATTTTTGATTGGTGGTATCATTAGCCCATTTTTTCGAAAATCTTGCTGGTATCCCCATTTCCGTCAATGGCGATCGCTACATGAGCATGCTAACGAACAGGAATGAAATCGTATTGCATAAATAATATTTTTTATTTCTAATAAAGCCATTCTATATAGGTATAGGTACACCAAAAGAAATCAAGTTTAGTTAATTTTGTTTAATTTTCTAAAATATACTTGTATTTGGACCACCCTTTATAGTGATCTTTGTGATAAAAATTAAAAGTCTTAAAAATGCTTTAAATATACCACAACACAACAGAAACGTGTGCACTTGATTAAAAAGCCTTTTGTTTTAGGGTCAATAAATAGTAAAAACGACCATTTTTAAGTTATAACGTGGTTTTGTGAACCACTTGAGGTGCCCAGACATGTAATGATATGTTCACAAAAGTTACACAGCTTTACCGTGGCAACAATTTTTCCAAATATTGTTAGTCAAAAATTAGGAGTCCCTTTCAGTTACGCTGGAATCTGTGAAAAACTAATAATTTTTCCCTAAATTTTTTGAAAAAAAGTGCTGCAAGATATTACTCTTTTGGCATAAAATGTTAATAAGGTTTGTTCATCGGATTCATAGCTACATTATTGTCAAATAGGGTTAAGCGGTTTCACCAAGTGTGAATGAGCTGTCGGCCAAAAACCGATGACACCTTTTTTCGAGGGCCCACTGATTTTCAAAATCTTTTGAGGTTAAATTAAAAAAAAAAAAATTGTATTTTCCAAACAATTTCGACACGTAAGACGCTACTGTATACTATGCTTCACAAACATCGAAACGATCGTCTTGCGAATATGAGTTTCCAAAAATAACTCGGAACGATATTTTAGATAGATAACGTACAAATATTTTCGTAGATAGGTGATATTTGACATCGATTTAAAAAAATATTATTCTTATGAACAACATACATATGTTGCTGCTGATATATGGGCTTTTTCAAAAATTATCGACATTTTGATCCAAATTTTTCCAAATTTTTTTTTGGATGACACGAATGACGCTTTGGTCCAGTGAAGGGTAATATTTTAGCATACCAAAACAGTTCGCGTTAATCATTTATTGCAAACGGCGCGAAAGTTATGGAGGTTTTAATTATATACGAATTATTTTTGAGGTTAGGATTTTTTTTTAATCTGTAAAATTTAAAATCATGAAAATTTTTTAATGCCTATTCGGTTTTATTATCAAGCTTAAAAAAACCTTTCATTTGGTGTCAATCGCGGCGGAATCAATACATAACTGCAGATGTCACAAAGCAAAATGTGTTTGAAGAAAAATGCCGCTGTACCCGCTAAATAGGGACCGAATTGAACCATATTTATATATGATCTTTAGTTTACCGCCGCACTTCATTTCCAATACTTTACATTGATTTTAAGCCCCGGATTAATTAAAAAAAACGCGAAACAAAATCATGAAATTTCGCAAAATTTTTATTTTCTTTATAAAATGTTTGCGTTCCAAAATATTTTAACGCCTTCTTGACGTTGAGGTGCCATTTACTAAGAAGTTTAGATCACGCAATACATAAACCTGTTTTAAATAAGATTGCAAATGTCAGGCGCGAAAAACTGTAATTTTTGACAAATTTACGCCAATTCTATAAAAGTTTGAGGTCATCGTTCTCAGCAACTAGCAGCCTGACATCGACGTGATATAGCGCAAATTTTAGCAAATTACACAATCTATTAAATACTGTTGACGAAATGCAATTTTCTTGAACGGCGCAAAAACGCAATAGAAAAAACTGCGAAAATTGAAAAATCGGAAAATTTTGGTTTCAAAAATGAACCGCTGTACAAATTTTTTTCCAAATAGTAGTATGGGCATAACTTTTATAGTGAAAATACTAAGTCTAGTGACTTTATTTTATATCAGTGGGCATCGGAAGTTTAAAACTAAAAGTAGAAAAGTGATGAAATATGAAAAAGCTCTTGTAAATTTCAAGCCTTTTTTTGAGTTTTTCCATATTTGAGTGCCCATAACTTTTAGAAATAAAGAACTGATGGTCTGAAATTTTGAATTTCCGAGTTTTCTAGTGTGCTCTACCATTCCCTTTTTACCGTTTTGGTCAATTCGAAAAACTGGAGAAATAATAAGCATCTGAACTCAGTTTCAACAAATGTTGAAAATTATTGAAATAGGCCATATACATTTTTTCTCACACAATTTTCAGTTAATATTTTGTTTGAATTTTCAAATTTTTTAATTGAATTGAAGAATTATTTTTTTCTGTGTAACATATGAAAATAACTTGTTGAGTATAGCCATCAATTGCCATGTGGACCGGCGGAAGTCTGACCCACATGCATAGGAAAAGTGAAAATTTGCGGCGACTTGTGTGTCAAACGCTTCATAAATCATATTAGGAAACACATTGTCCTTGCCTACCTTAGCATTAAAATCTCCTAGTACAATCTTCAGGTCGGGGGTAGGGCTACGGTTATATATATATATATAGAATATGTCTTTGGCATCATCATCTTTTTCTTCCGCAAATCGTGGTCCTAATAACGGGGGTCGTCACTGTCATTATGAAGGCAAGGCAAACCCAGTCCACCGGGTTTTTGCAATCCAGGAAAATGGATTGCAGCCGCCAATTATGGATCAGACGCAGATCAGGTTGCAATATGTCGAACCTGGATTTTCTTCTTTTGCTTTCTATACGTCGTTGATCCATATGTTTAGCTCATTCGCCTTCTAAGGACAAAAGAATATGCCCGATAATTTGATGAGCTTCAGTGACATCAGTCTCCTACTAAACCTGAGACATATCAGTGATCGCGGAACCAAGCAGGTTGCTAATTTGTTTCGCCTTCTCACTGTAGCTAGCTGACGGAGGTTTCCGAAAAAGCCATTGCCCAGGACATACTGCGTGGAAGTAGTGAGCTGGTGGACTTCCCAATGAAGGAATCATTGCTGGCCACTCCCAAGTGAATGGCTGTCAAAAACTGTCCATCTCCCCGGACAGTCCAATGTTCCATCTACATATTACAGTCCAATGGAAACGCGGCACTTCAGTGGAACCCTCGGGGTCATCGATGGCCAGGAAGACCACCAAATACATGGAAGCTTTACCTAGAAAAGGAATATCATCAAACTCGACTATCATGGAGTCACATTAAATCACTTGCCACAGCCAGGAATTAATGGAGAGACTTCGTTGAGGCCATATGTTCTTCGTGAACCTTTTAGTTATTGATAATATTGATTTCCATTGTTATATTTTCATTAAATAAACAAAGGACATGTGTATATATATATACAAAGGAAATTTGTTGTTTTCCTTCCGCATATACTTGTTGCATAAACTGGACGAAAAAAACGCACCTTTTTTTGGAAGGTTTTTTGTTCCCCCACTAAAAATCATCAATCTTTAGAGTTTTTACATCTACTCAATAGCATTTGATTCCTTTGCCAACCAGTTTATTATCTTCATTTTGATGTTCATATAGCCGAACTAGATAAATATTTGCTTATTTTGTCTTGGTTTCATGTCTCTTTTTTAGCCATATTTGATATTCCATGTTGATGGGTTTTTTATACGTCTGTTTCATGTTGTAGTGCTTTAGTTCCTGACCGATAAACTTTGGGTTATGTTTACATATCGTACGTACATTACATGCCAATAGATAGATATGCGCGTTACATGTTATTTTATCATTCATTACTGGTTAGCAAGGGGCCCCCTCATGGAAGTCTGTTCTTCGATGTTGTCTTTAGCTTTCATGTCGAATATTTGTACTGTTACCTTTGTTATTTTTAACATGTAAGCTAAGAACGACGGCAACAACAACAATCAAGAACAATATAGTCTATAAAGGAACAAGTACATGTTATTTGGTTATCAATTTCATATATGTCTGAATGTTGTTGGTAACATGTTCAGGCCAATCATGCACTTCCAAACAATGCGTTTGTTTGTGGGATGTGGTGCCCGTTTATTATCATATAACAAATATGAGCAATTTGATTAACCCATTCAGGGAGCGGGTGACGAAGTTTTAATATTGCAGAAGAGTTTTAATACACGAGTACTGTGGTGAATGACAAATCTCCGATTCTAATATGATACTTTTCCGACTAATGTTTATACTTCATGTGAGATGTCTATTGTAAAAAATATGATTATTCAGTTGATGATTATATAATTTAACATGGAGCCTATATAAAGTTTGATACATAAATTTTAAGTTTTGACTGTGGGATTTAGAGCTATATGATGTAATATACGACAATACCACAGCAGTAGCCTCCATCATAATATATAATATTCTTAAACGCCTATTGGCAAATCTTGTATAACAGCTCCACTAATACACCTTTTAAACTTTTCTATTAGCAAATTACTTAGTGCAAATTCCACTTCAATAAAAATGGGTTAAACCCGCATAATAAACATCTCGACATACAGGGCGAAATGTATGTAAGTACAAGTCATATACACTCATAAATATTACGAATGCACATACCTCGTATCCACTGCAAATAACAATATTTTAAAAAAAGGCAAAAGGCAACACGGCAACCTGTTAAGAGCAACTTAACACGGAGCACAACTAGTGGTACTACCACTTATTATATAGCAAGTGCCGATGTTGAAATAACATCATTGCTACCATTTTAGTATTTCTAACGTATTTATGCTACCGATTTGAAAGCGGCAGCAACAGCAGGTTATCAGCAACTCTTACTCTTACCCAACAACAAGCGGCAAGTGCAATTGCAACAGGCAACATCTTTAGCAGCAACTGCCGCCGCCGCACGCATTTCATGATGAAGTCAAATGACAACAACATTTGGAGTACATATTATGTAAACTATACACATACTTTATCTACATAGTCTAGTCTAAACACAACAACAGCAATTCATTCTTAAACATGTAAAAAGAATTTTTAATTAAACTACTTAACATTTGTAGCGAGAACTATGAATGAAATGCATCATCATCAACATTGTTCGCTTAATGGAACACACAATAATTGCACTGAGATGATTATGCTTGTGGTTACACAGTGGGAGAAATTTTATATATTTTTTCCATTTTATCCAAATCATGTAGGGCTTGTTGAGGAATTGATGAAATAAATTTTGGGCATGATAATTTAATTTTGCCCCATTTCCTAGATTAATTAAATTCGTAAGTAAATATGTATATTTAACCGAAATCGTGATTTGAATCAGCTCAATTCAAGGTAGACTTAAAGAAAGATCATTTCCTCATTTTCCAACCTACGCAACAGTTCATTGAATTGATGAAGAACATTTCATTAATCTTTCATCAACAGTTTATTTGAATGACAATGTTACATCAAGTTGATGTAAGTTTGTCATCAAGGTGTGAAGTACATTTTTCATAATGTTGAAGTAAATTGTTTGCTAATGAGTAGGAAAACTATATTTCATTGTCAAAAATTCACAAGAACAGGGAATAAGACCACGTAGAAAATGCTAATGGCGCGGATTTTAATTTTTAATTTTGACACTTAATTTGACATTTAATTTTGTCACCATTTTTAATTTAAATGCAAGCGTTTTATTTGAGAGATCCCTAGAAAATTAATTAACTAATTCATTTTAATTACGCTCTTTATTGAAAGTATCTAGACCATGTTGAAGTGCTAAGTAGGCGGACCATTGTACAACCCCATCATGAAGAAGAATATACTTATTGAGGCTAAGAGAAAAATTATTTTCTAGTTTTTAGTGCATTTATAAATAAAACACTGTAACTTAATTTTTTTTAATTATTTTTTTATTTGCTGGTTATAATTGAATTTTTAGAAATTTATAATGAATACCCTCAGTACATAACAACGCGTTAATATGATCGACTGTTTCTATTCTTGTCAACGATTAAGGGTTATGATGCAGCAAAATTATCGCCAATATTTTAATTCAAGATCATCTCCCACAGCCTTCATGACTAGGAGTTTGATAGGCCGTTTTGGGTAACGGCATTCAGTGACCGACCACCACGGAAGAGCCTTTCATCGAAATATTAAGAAAAATTAGTTTCTAGTTTTTAGTGCATTTATAAATAAAACACTGTAACTTAATTTTTTTTAATTATTTTTTATTTTTAATTTTTTAGTAAATAAATCTTTAATGTTTTAATTTTTTTTTCATATTCATATATTGTCATCCAAATCTGACAAGTGTGCAAAATTCGATTGGTCAACTGCAACTGTGTTAAAAATGAGTTACTAGATTTGAAAAATACAGACTGATTTGAACAATACAGACAGACAACAGAGCAAGTTAAATAAAACACTGTAAAAAGAATAAAATTATATTAGAAAATAAAAAACTTATTCTCGTTTAAAATTAAATGTGTATGTTTACCCCGCTAAAGTTAACTTTAGCTTAATTTGTACAGGACAGCTAAGCGATTTTAAGCGGCATTTCAATTTCCCACTCAAATTCCGACTTGAGCAATGACAATGTTGCCACATGTTCAATTTCATGAAATGTTATCAAGGAGAGACTCAAAAGCAGAAATTTGCAACATGGCTTACACACTTTAAGTTCATTAAAATTATTTTGTTTAATCGAAGACTACGTATACTTTTACATCTCTAAGTTTGAAGGATAGCCTTTTATTTCCGATAGAAATCAAAATTGGAAATAAGTTGTTCACAACAACTCTCGGTAAATGTTATACACATTGATCATGGTAGATTTATCTCCAGGTATAGTCGTTTAAACAGGTGATGAAATTTTTTCCGTTTCACTTGTCAAAATCTTATGTATTTTGTTTTCATCCGTTTTTGTATTCTTGTATTGTTGTTATATATATGTGTAGAGTTTAACAACTGAAACGAATGAACGAAAATAAAATGTCCGCTGTTGCTGCTTACAATTACAACAACATCTCCTGCTACCATGTGTTTGTTGGCAATGGCTACGAACGTGTTGCCGTATCGCATTTTTTTCACCCATTACAGTAAATGTTGCCACTTTGCGTAGTATTAAGTGTGGATCGTTTTATTTGGAAAGTCCTAAGTGGCCATAGCTTAAAGGAATAAAAAACAACTTTATTGATTATGGTAGAGTTAGCTATCAGGTATAGTCGTTGAAACAGGTGATGACAATTTTTACATGTCATTTTTCGTTTATTTGGCCCACCTTGTATTTACATGGGATAAATAAATGATCTTCTTAACGTATTTTTAGTCTTTCTTAATATAAGTTTTTCATCTTTTAGAAACTTACTAGCCTGTAACGAGTAATTTGAGTTAGGTTTGTTATTTCCAAAATATTTGCCTACTGCCACACTGTGGAAGCTTCTCCAATATTTAGCCATTATGAAAGCTAATGTAGGGATAACAATGCGTGAAGTACAGTGATATGAATAGAAGGAATGCAAAATATGTTTGATAAGAAATAAAGAACAAGTATCTTAGTAAATTTTTAAAATGGATTTATGTTTAAGAAAATTCTTAAAAAAAGCAAACAGAACAATGTAATATATTCAAAATATCATATCTCAAAAAGAATGAATTGTAGCTTTTACAAGTGAAACAAGTAACTAGTAGCAGAAGTGGATAGTGTAGACAGTGAAGGTGAGTGGATATGATAGATAGTTGTTCTTTTGTAAAGGGTGTGCAAATTTGAAATTTGTGAATTGTTTCAATGCTCGGCATATGTTAAAAGGATTTAGAAATTTGCAAATGTTTCCAGATATTTGTAGTCAAAATGAAATGGCTACTTCAGTTTGTGTGTGTTTATTGAATATATTAGTTATGTATTTTTTTTACTCGGAATCCGTTTCGATGTCTAATAATTTGTATACAAAAAAATGTAATAGCAAATATGCAAAACAAGTGAAATTGATTGTTATGGAATATACAATTTTCACCAAGGTATATCATCAGCTCAATTCTCCACTAGTATTTGGGAATATCATCACACTATATTAGGCTGGACAAAACTCAAATTATAGCTACATTACTTGAAACATACGATTCGTTCCATTACAAGTTTTCCATAGCAAAACGTTACTTAATATATTTGGAATATTCGGCTGAGAAATTAAATTTAGCGTTTGTCACAACCGAGTTTAGAAGTAGTTTCAACAAAGTGGTTATGACACAGCCGCAATTTCTGTTGTCTCAACATTTACGTACTGAATGACAAAAAAAGTATCAGGCCCAAGTAAATTTCATTTTAAGTTTTTAGATTGCAATTGTGGACTACGTTCATTCGATTGACAAATAGAATAAAAGTCAGTCGTCACAAGCAAACGAACTCGGTTGTAGCAACCAAATTTCAAATACATTCGGTTGCTGCACCCGTAAAAAAATTTGGTTGCTTACCCTGAATATATATTAAATGTGCAGTTGTTACAAGGGTATCAATATCTCTATCAGTTGTTGAAACTGAAATTTTAGCTAACCCTATTGATATTACGTAAATAATGGGAATTTCGAGTCAAATATACAATTTAGTTGTCGCGACAAAATTTCAGTTGTGGCGACCGAAATATGTAGTTGTTACCACAATTCAACAGTGAAGAGCTCAATTCGACTGCAACAGCGGAATTTTTGGTGTAGAAAATGCCGTGACGTAAACATTTTCAAAAAGTTAATGAAAAAAATCGTATTTTAGGCATAAGTGGACTCCATTCTAATCTGTAATGGGTAACCCAAGAATAAAATTTTACTACACTAGAAGTAAAAGAGTCGTCACACGGGTGATACTGTTCGTCGCCTAAAGTAATACATTCATCGAAGTAAGGTAAAGTACAAATAAATTGTCATAACAAAAATAGGTTCATTAACTACAAATGTTTCGTGACGATGGCGTATATTTTTAATTGATGCGCTGTTTGATTGGCTGTTTCAATTTGTTACTTTGAAACTACGTATTTACTTATCCGGTCTCGAAAAACGATGCGGGAGTCAGGGACTTTATAAAATGTAGATAACATATTTCACCAACCAGTTCGATCTTTTGCCTTATTACTCCAGTTGGTCCTACTTTTCGTCTTTCTTCGAGCTTGGTTTCAAGAATGCCTCATGCTGGTTCGTCTTCATCCATTCTACTGACATGGCCCAGCAATGTATGTCTTATCCGGATAAGTATTAAGATAGGCTTAAGTATGTCAATGTCGGGATATAGCTCATAGAGCTCATGGTTCAATCATCGGTAATGCTCTCCATTGTGCACTATACTCCCATATATTTTTCTGAGTATTTTTCTCTCGAAGACTCCGAGAGATGTTTCGTCTGCTTGCGACAAGACCCAGGATTCTACGCCATAAAGCAAGGAAGGTTGTACGAGAGTCTGATATAGTTGGGCTTCTGTTACCCGAGAAAGGGTTTATCTCTACAGTGCTTGCTTACCCCACCATAACGTCTATTCCCAAGCACAATTCTCCGCTCGATCTCAACGTTGTTATTTTTGTTTACGGTAGACCCGAGGTATATAAATTCGTCAACAACCTCGAAATTATAACGGATATCAACGTTAACGCTTTGGTCTAAGCGCTTGGAGACCCTGTTCGTTGAAACCATTAATGTTGTCGTGCCGTCATTTACTGCCAGACCCATTTTTGCTGACTCCTTCTCAATTTCTCGAAAATACCGCAGTAACTTCACTCATTGGGCGCCCAATGATATCTACATCATCAGCATCATTCATCATCATTCCCGAGCAGCATGTGACTTTTGCTGCTGATGGTTTCATTCATGCTTTTCTCATAATTGTTTGTCCTCAGAAGCCACTTGAGCAAAACATATAGGCCAACGACTGATAGACACCAAAGAAGAAAATACAGGTTCAACATATTAAATCCTGGTCATTCGCAATCAAATATCCTGGCAGTAGGTTAAATGAAAAAACCCGGTGGACTGGCTTGCCTCCCGCCACCGTTCATAATGGCTGTGAATATACAAAAACGAAAAGGAAACTTTCATACACTTTATGTTTTTTAAGTGTAAAGCCACATTTTCGATTCAGGTTCTTCTTTTGGGTATTGTACAGAAACTGCTCTACTTCTGATCCAACTACAGAATCAAAACAAAAAGTTGAGAGACCGAAGGCGCTTTAGCTCTCAATGCCTTACCAAACTAAGATGTATCAATGAAAACTAAAACCATTTGTTTTACAAACTGTATTTGAAACTATAACAGTATCTGTAGAAGGTTTTAATTGTAAATATTTCAAGAATTTAAATATTTTACTAATATTCAATATTGGTATACGCTGAAAAAACGGCCAGAGCAACATATTGGAGTAACTTCTCACAATCACTGAGCTGTGCGCTTTCCAGTTTTCACTCACTGATTGGGGACCTACAGTTTTACCCCGATTCCGAACAATATTTTCAGAAGCTTTTTCATGGCTAAATACTCGCTAGTGTCGCCGTCACCATGCGGGTACCCGCCGCCGAAAGAAATTAAAGGTGGTCAGACCAGGGTTTGAACCCAGGATCTCATATACCACCGACGGCCACAAAAACATATATTATAATCTATTCATCATTGTGTGAAGAACGTGTAATATTGAAAAGCAAACACAATGTGTTTGGCCACAAGCATACTATATTTCCGACAAGCTACAAACACGTTATATTTGCATCCAAACAACAAAAAAAGACAGCCATTTCAGCGTGTACAGCAACAGCATCGGTAACATATTCTCTCAAACACATTCTGCAGGAACCATGTATATGTTTGAAACACACTCCAAATGTGCATATATTTGGAAGTCCGAAACTCACTTTTATTTAAATGCAAACATTAGCAAGTATACTTGTAAAGACACATACTTTTACTCGGAGCCATATGCGTGCTTCACAAGAAACATACAGATACTTATGTCGGCACATTCGTGGGCTTCACAGGATGCATGAAGGCAGAATGCATGAAAATAAACAGATCAGTCAACAGTTCATTTATACACGCATTCAGGAATATTTATAAATCACTGATGGAAAGAATACTCCAAAAACTCAGTTATAAACTTGCAATAACGTTAACTTAGGCTTTGAACAATTTCTCCCTTTTTATTATTTTGGTCTCGACAGAACATGGCGGCATTAACAACTTAAGTAATCACATCTTTTTATTGTCTCACAAACAAAGCTGTATTTGGAGCACAATCACATATACCATAACATATTCATCGTTGTGTGTCAAATATGTAATATTTATTAGCAAACACAATGAGTTGGAACACAGGTAAACAATATTCGCGACAAGATGCATTCAATTTGTATTTCAAATTTGCATTCAAACAAGAAAGAAATACAGAATTTTGTGCAGCATTCGATGTAATATTTTGCTTGTATTACGAACGCCCGGTTAAAATGTCGCTGCAGTGTTATTTCGGCTTAAAAGTTGTTCAGAGTTTAAAATTTCTCAGTAGAAAATTCTATATATATTAATATTACTGCTTCGTTGGCAAAACAAATAAAAGAAGTTATAGGCCTTTCAGTATGTGTTGTTACTTAGAGATCTTCGATCAATAGAATCAATTCAGGCACAGTAGTTAGGCATCTGATGATGAACTTGTCACGAAGTTCGAAACTAGTCATACCAGAGAGTGTGGTTAACTGAATTGTCTATTATTTCTAAAAAACCAACCATTTTTCAATTAGAAATATTCCTGATATCTTATACATTAACTAAAAACTAACAACATCCGTCATAAAATTCAAATTCAAATAAGAAGTACGATTTGGTTTCAGTTGCTGCATTGGCTGGTACTGCATAAAGACGCACTTTTAAATCCATTGTTTTTGCAGAGTTTCGTTTGTTTCGGGACCTATCTAACGAATATTGTGTTTAAATGCCAATTTTTTGTGAATATCAGCATAGCATTTAATTATTACAGCAACGCCTAAATTTTGATCAAATAAGCCAGGGATACAACAGCAATATTCTCTACTGTGTGAACTGGCCGAGCACATGGCAAGCTTCGGTCATTTAACAACTTTGCCGTCCCGCGAATTGCCAACCAAAATTTGCGAACAAAAGACACGGTTGTTGTTTCACTTGAACATCAATCAATTTTCTGCCTATCTTATGTTTTCTGCTCATTTTTCATTTCGAGAGAAAATTAAGTTTTCCTAAACAATTAGATTTCCAAGTTTTTACTGCAAGTTTATGTCCATGCATTTGTGCACGGTTGCAAAAAAAAAGCACTATGTGCATTCATTGTAGTAAAAAAAGCGTTACATTTGCAAAAATTAAGTGTAAAATGTTTTTTACTACAACACGATTGGAAAAAACATTTCCATTTAATTTTCAATCACACCAAAATCCATACTAAATCTTTTCCGTAGAATATACATAGTAGAATGAAAAATGCTTTTAAAATATTTCCACTAATATTCATGCTATTGTTTTACACATTACAATGTTCTATTTATGAATTCACATCATAACTTATTTTCTATCTCTATCTCCCTCAGTTTTTGAACTTTAACAAATACTCGTACAACAAATACCACGAGTATATACAGCAATGACCATAGTTTCTTTAGGATCTAACTAATGGAGCGCATGCGCACTGCCCGAGATGTGATAGAAGTCTGTGTGTTAATGATGTTCATAAAACGATTTTCATGTATCATCATTAATCATACAGCAGCAGTATTGTACGAGTATATGCTACTACCTATCTATTGTTTTGGATTTCACGAGTGTGAAAAGTATATAAAGGCTAGATAGACTAGAAGTCAAACAAATGAATCGAGTCAATAGAGATAATGTCGGTGTTGGAGTCGAAGTTACTTTTGCCGCCAGCAGCTGTTGAATAAGTATTAATCAAAGTGAAATGTGTAGAAAGGTTAACATCACCGCTTTAACACTTGTTTATCATTTTTGTTTTGAGCTTAACATATTTCGGGCGATTTTTAAATGAAATGCTATGAAATTATTGTTATTCCAGTTACTCTGTATGTAGAAACAAATAACTAATTAAACAAAAGGATAGTAATTCTGTTTTGACTTGTAGTAAGATATGGAGAAGTTGGATTTGAATGGGGTTGATAAGAGGAAAGATGCAATTTAGATTAAGTTTTCTAAAACGGCATTACTAACATACAAGCCACTTAAGCTTTAGTAGGACGATGTTTGTTTAATAATAACTTTACTTTTCACTTTTATTGACTGTTTTATAACCTCATATTAATTAAACAAACAAGTTAAACAAATTTCAACATATTCCTCCAACTGGCTCTATCCTTCGCCTTTTCTCGCCAGTTGGCAACACCAAGGATACGGAGGGTTTCTTCTGCCTGGTCTTTCCAGCGGAGTCTTGGTCGTCCTCTTTTCCTGCTTCCATCGGGTACGTTACTTACGTTATCATCCATTCTGATAACATGGCCTAGCCCACGCAATTGGACTAATTTGCTTCGCCTTGCTATATCCATGTCAGAATATAAATTATGCAACTCTTGGTTCTAGCGACGTCGGTACTAGCCTTTTTTTCTAACAGGACCATATATTTTACGGAGAATTTATCTCTCGAATACTCCCAGGTGTTTTTCATCCGCTTGTGATATGACCCAAGTTTCGGAGCCACATGTCAAGACAGGTAAAATGAGATTCGGATATAGCTGGACTTTTGTCCGTCGAGAGAGGGCTTTGTTCCTTAACTGCTTGCTGAACCCAAAATAGCATCTATTTGCAAGCACTGCCACGTCAGAATTAATTCGGTTGTCAACGTTTAAGTGCGGACCAAGTCGAGAGGTTTCTCTAGTCATTGACTCCTCAATTTTGTCTTGGCCTCATTAACAGCAATCGATTTTTGAAAATACTCGCAAATTTCACCCAATGATGTCTATGTCGTCAGCATACGCCAGCAACATATGGCTTTTCGTGTTAATGGTCTTGTTCGTATTTACTGCAGCCTTTCTCATTATTATCTCCATTAATATGTTGAAGAAATTGAACGAAAATGTGTCGCCTTGCCTCAATCCTCGCTTAATACAGAATGGTTCAGAGAGGTCTTACCTACTTTCACTGCTGATTTGGTGTTGGTCAGCGTCATTCTACAGAGGCGGATCAGTTTTGTCGGAATCTCAAGTTCAAACATAGCTTCGTACTGTTTTCCCGTATGGGGCTATCGAAGCAGCTTTAAAATCGACAAAAAGATGGTATGTATCGATTTGGTTTTCGTGGGTCTTTTCAGGATTCGGTGTAGCGTGAATATTTGTTCAGTCGTGTACTTGCCTAGTCTAAAACCACCAAGCAATAATTGGCTTTAATCTTTCACTTAATACGCTCGACAAGACCTTATACGCGAGGACTTAAAGACTGATACCACGTTAGTTGGAACAGATACACGGATCACCATTTTTGAATACATGATATAGGCATAGATTGCCCCAGCCATATACCGCATATAAGTCAATGCATGTGGGCTAGCAGTCGTTCGCCATCTGCCTTAAAAAGTTCAGTCGGTAGCCATCCGCACCAGCGGCTTTATTATTCTTAAGCCAGGAGATCGCCGTTCTAATTTCGCTTTGGTTGGGGGGCTACAATCTACACTGTCTTCCATTATCATTACTTCCTGATCTTCAGTGAAAAAATCTAAGTGGAGTAGTGGTGTGGTCTCTCCACATTTTGGGCACACACTACTTATCAGTCTCCAAAATCCCGTTCTCGTCCTTACAGGAGGGCAGCCCGTTATTTGATCGTCTGACCCTTTTGAAAAATGTTGGTGTTTGGTGCACTGTCTACTTAATTTTTGTTTTTGTCGCTTTGCTCTGTTGAGAGCGAAATAATAATAGCGGTGCAAAGAGAGCTTTTCAAAGCCTAAGTTGACACTATTGCAAGTTTATTGTTGAATTTTTGGAGTAGTCTTTCCGTCAGCGATTCATAAATATGCCTGAATGTGGGTGTAAATGAACTGCTGACTGATCTGTTGCGGTTTAGTTTCATGCGTTCTGTGAAGCACACGAATGTTTCGACGTAAGTAACTGTATGTTTCTGATAAAGAAACTGTGTGTTGTCGACATGTTGTAGTCTTTCTGCAATACATTCTAATAAAGCATTTCAATACATGTAAAATGTATTATTTTTACTGGTTGGATACTCGATCAGATCGGTGGTAAAAACACACATATTTACTCTCTTCAGATATTTATTATGGTGATTTTTTAATATACTTACTTGCAGATTATGTGAAGGGTGTGGTATCACTTTATCCATACCTCTTTCGAATTTGTAGAATGAGGCCATTTTCTTTAGAAATTTTGTCGTCTTTGCAATTTAGTGCTGTGTTTTAATGTCATATTTTATCATAGATATACTTATACAAATCAACTAAAAATAAATTTGTAAGCAACCGAATATTGACCGAAAAATTAAATGGCCTGTACAACTGAGTTTTTCTACAAAAAATGGAGTGAGGTATCATGAGAAGACAATATTTAGCATAAATGAAAAAAATTTGTTTAAATATTTTGTATAAATTTTGTTTTTATACTCCTCATGTGCATCATAGTTAAATGCTTAATCACATATTACCTAAAGCATTACGACATGTAAATGTAGTATAAAGTTTTACGGAAGAAAATATCATTTAAATGACATCAACAGATGTGCCTCAAACATTAACCGCTTAAAAGGATGCACACGCTGAAAAATGTTCCTAAAAACGTAAAACCCCAATTACACAATGGACGCCTCTTTCATCGTTTGTTTGAAACCACAAATGCGGTCTAGTAAATATTTACTTTAAACGGATCTCACTACAGAAGATTTTGCATAGATCCTTTCATGTGTTTATTCAAGATCCTAAATACACACAAAGAGAAACACAGCCCCAGGCAGCCAGCAGTTGAATGAATTAAATGCCTGGTTGTGTGTGTTTATTTACTCTTTCCCTTTGTGTATGTGGTTTTCACGTTGCGCCTGCGCATTTCATAGTTTTGTTGTTTCGCTTTGTTATTGGTATTGGCTCTGTTTGTTCTTTTGCCCATATGTGAGTGTGTGTTAAGTTGGCAGAATTTTAATGCAGCGTCCTTCTTATTCTGCCCAACGTTTGTGTGAAAAGTTAATGCTAAAACCATTAACAAATATCGATAAATGATGGCGATGATGGTGATGACGAATCTCGGATCGATCCTTTTTGTCCTGTTCATACAAACATGCATATGTGTGGTTTAATGGTGTCAGTTGTTTTGGTTTGTGTTATGTAAACATCATAAATATCTTAAATTACTTATGAAAACACATTAAAAGGATCAAATGTGGAAAAGCCATTTTACGCAAATATTTGTTAAGCGCATGCATCAACGACAGCCAAAATGCAGAAAATTCCATCCTCTTCTTTATTTTGACTATTTATACAGATTTTGTGGATTTAGAATTGAAATAAGAAACAAAAACACAGATCTCCGATGATTAATATATTAAATGCCAAACACATATTGTATTGTATACTTTGTAAGGGAAATATCCCTTTCATTCGTTTGTCGTATCCAGAGTTGAGGTTATTGTTGCTGCTTTACAAAATTCTCAATTTGAAAACAAAAATTGGATAGAATATAATGCTTATATATATGGGACTGTCCATGGAGGTGGAAAGCTTCTTCACTTGGGAGTGGCCAGAAATGATTCCTTCATTGGGCGGTCCAAGCAGCTCACTACATCTCACAATGGCTTTATCGGAAACCTCCGTTAGGTATCTAGAGTGAGAAGGCGAAACAAATGAGCAGCGTGATTGGTTGTGCGATCACTGATACGTCTGAGGTTTATTAGACGAGCCTTCCACTGAAGCTCGTCAAGATATAATTTTGTCCTTACAAGGCGGATAAAAACCAAAAGAATAAAATCCAGGTTCGACATATCGCGTCTTGGTCAGCGTCTGATACATACTGGGCGGCTGGAATCAAATATCCTGGCAGTTGGTAACATGCAAAACCCCGGTGGACTGGGTTTGCCTCCTGCCACCGTTCGTTATGACAGTGAATATACGAAAATGAAAGAGAAAACATAAACAACCCCTACTTGTTGACGACCCCCGCAAACGATAGAAGGACCCCGATTTACTTGGGATTTTTGAACTCTATAAGTATGAGATCCGGTGCAAGTATCCAATTGGCAAATATTCTCGAAATTTATGAGGCAGACATTAGCGCTATACAGGAAATACGATGGACAGGACATGGCTGCACAAGGAGACTGCGACATCTACTACAGTCACCATGAGAAAAAAAACGAATTTGGTTGCAGATTTGTACTTGGCAAAGGACTGTGACATCTAGTTTCCAGCTTCAATCCTGTGAGCGAACGTGTATCCACAATCCGCTAAAAACCAAAATATTTATATATATCCCTAATTTGTGTGCATGCCCCGACAGAAAAGAAGATGATGATGCCAAAGACATATTCTATGAGCACCTACAGGAAACGTATGACCGCTGCCCTGGCCATGACATTAAGATTGTACTAGGAGATTTTAATGCTAAAATCTACAAGCTGACAGTTCCGACAACAGTATGAGACTGATTAACTTTGCCGTGGCAAAAAACATGGTCGTTAGTGATACAAGATTCAAAGAACGAAGAACCAAATTGATCGCGTGGTAATTGATGGAAGGCACTCACCCAGTGTAATGTAAATACGAGTGATTAGAGGAGTTAACATCGATTCTGATCACTACCTGGTAGCAGCAAAGGTTCCCACAAGATCAAGTAGAGCGAAAATCGTACGAAACCAGACTCAGAGAAAGCCAGACATCGGAAACCAGCAATTACCATATGTAGCCACAGCCTACTCAAGGTAGCTCTCGCAACTTTTGGCACAGAACCCATCACCTCCCGATGACGATCCTGAAGCGCAGTCGAACCCATTACCGACTCTATAAATACTGCTGCAACAACCGTACTTGGTTTTGAAAAACCGCTGCGCAATAAACCTTGGTACGATGAAGAGTGTCGCATAGCAAATGGTGAAAAGAACGCTGCACGTATGGCAATGCTTCAGTCAATTGCAACACGAGCTGCGACTGAGCGGCATAGGAAAAAAAAGTAAGAAACGGCAGTGGAGAAAGCGCGAGATTGAGAAAGTTGAGTCATACAGAAGGAAGAACGAAGCCCGAAAATTCTACGAACAAGTCAAAAACGGAACTAACGGACATGGTTCAGGGCCCCCTTCTGTAAAGACAAGGACGGAAATCTCATCGCAGATGTGCAGAGCATGTTAGGAATATGGAGAGATCATATCGCCGTGCTACTGGTACCTTAGATATCTAAGGACGTTGAGTCAATCAATCACAATTTGGACGACGACGTCGCACCATGACGATGTCAGAACAGCTATTGCCCGGCATAAGAACAACACAGCCGCAGGAGTCGATGGGTTACCGGAGGAGCTATTTAAGGCTATCTATAGCAAATAAGGTTCTTTCAAGTGTAATGTGCAAAGGGCTAAAACCAACTATCAGTGGCCTGATTTAAGCATACCTGTGTGGCTTTAGGCCTATAAAATCCTTGCTTTTTTCTTGGAGAAGACCCACAAAAAGTAAATTGATACCTATCCTCTTTTTGTCGGTTATAAGGCTGCCTTCGATAGCTCGATACGGAAGAAACTCTACGAGGCAATATCTGGGCTTGTAATTTGTTCAAAACACACACGCCTTTGCAGCACAATTCAATTACACCAAATTCGCAGTGAAAGTTGGTAAGTTTCTTACCGAACCTTTTGAAACTAAGTGAGTCCTCAGGCAAGGCGACACCCTATCATGCGATCTCTTTAACATCATAATAGAAATAATTATGAGCAAGGCTGCAGTCCACATGAGTACAACCCTCAGCAGCAAAAGTCACATGCTGCTTGCGTATGATGATGATTTAGATATCATTGGGCGCACAATTAGAGAATTTTAGGATCAATAATTTCGTGAATTTTTGAACTTCCCTCGTAGTTATATGAAATGCAACACTGCTCCCATCAAGTACCGCCTGTTAGCAGACTACTGTCAAATTTTTAGCACGTTCCGTCATTTACTTTGCGTTTATCAGTAGTTCAAAACATACAACCTCGTGCATTTTTTTAAAATGGAAAAAAGTTTATTTCGAGTGCTCATAAAACATTATTTTTTGCAAAAACAACCGTCAATCAAACCACGGAAAAGCTTGATTTCAATGGTAAAAAAGTGGTTTACTGACTTTTGTTGTGGTCGCACAATTACAAATGACGCTGAACGTTCTGGACGGCCAATTCTCATGAAAATGTCGAAAAAAATCCACGATATGGTGTTGGCCGATCGAAAAGTAAAAGTACGTGAGATTGTTGATGCCATAGGCATTTCATATGGCAGTCCGGTTTCGATTTTAAATGATCAGTTGGGTTTAAGAAAGCTGTCTGAAAGCTGTCAGCCGCGTTTGCTCTCAATTGACCATAAACGTAATCGTGTGACAACTTCAAAGGATTGTTTGGAGTTATTTAATTGGGCTACGAATTGGTACCTCATCCGCCATATTCTCCGGATTTAGACCCCAGTGACTATTTCCTATTTCCAAACCTAAAGGAATGGCTCGGTGGAAAGAGATTTAGCTCCAACGATGAAATTATTGATCAAACAAATGCCTATTTTAAACACCTTGAAATATCCTATTTTTGGAAGGGATACAAAAATTAGAGAAACGTTGGACTAAGTGTATTGAGCTAAAAGGAGATTATGTTGAAAAAAAATTTTTTTTTTTTAAAAAAAAACTATGTTTTGTTCAAAAAGTCACGGAGAGGTTATGTTATGAGAGGTTTGAGAAACGATTTATCATACAAAAAAAGTCTCTCAATTCTCTCACCACTTTTTATGATTAAGACGCTAAGAGTTTAATGTGGATCCTTCCTTCACGTAAATTTTTCCCCGTATTAAATGATATATTCCCCTATAACTATGGGTGAAGGTATAAAAGTCGTCGCTCGTCCACTCATTTTTTATATATCTTACTAATATATTGAATTTTCCAGCCCTGTTCGGATTCATCACATAAATGGTTGAACATGTCATAGTCTGAGTACAAATAATTAGCCAAATCTCTATATTAGTCGTCATTGTCTTCGTATGATCTTCGAAACAAAGCCTCATATTTCCAACTTGTTTATTTCGTTAAAACTTACTGTTTATTATTCCTACGGTTGTTAAACATCTGCATATAATTTGGAATTCTAGCATTTTTAAGCAGCCACTGTTTATACCACAAATGTTCACTGGGCCTATAACAAAAGATTGTACCTATTAGATACATAAAATTATTGTCAGCCATTACTTTTTCTAACACCGTGCGATAAAATCGATCAACTGTGCATGTATGTATTATCGCTGATACTGCTAAATGTATGTCTGGCATAGCTATGACATTATAGGACTACAAATGTCGCGGCAATAAACCCCAAGAAACAAATGGAAATGCCAATAAAGTGCGACAAATACATTCAACCAAATGTGCGTAAGAGGCGAAAGTATAATGCATTAGAAAATGCAATATTTATGCGTTACACTTACATATTTTCCAGCGTCAATCGCATGGTAAACAGGACAAGAAGCGGGTAACCAGCAACCCCTCTTTAGACGCCAAATGGCAATGCCCATAAATAACAATGACAGCATTTACAATTGCATGGCATTGATGTGTTTGACTGCGTTTGTGTGTGAGATCATTTGTTTAAACTTAAGTACATAGATAGTAATTTGTTTATGAGTGTAAATGAAAAAAGGTCGCTATAATAATAATACATACATACATATATAGGAGTAACTGCTGGTATATATTCGTTCCATATTACTGGTACTCCTGTGCAGTATATACGACCCTCTGGATACAACGCTATGGTGATCCTTTTGTTAAGGAGCGGGGTGGGTTTAGTACAATTTTTTTTTTATTCAAAAATTCTCACCGTATTTATCAGTGTTACGTTGTGCTGTTGTTGTTATTGTTTGCATTTCTAATAGTGTTATTGTTGTTTTTGCTAACGCCATAATTAAATATCGTACCGGGGTATAATATGTTGCCCCGACAACCCTTAACACCAGTAGAAACACATACGACATGAAACTGTTAGTTAGACAGGCAATTTATAGCCGTAACCGAACAACTGGATGGGGGGTAATCATAAGCGGCAATATGCGTATATGAATATACATTTGACATTTGAATGGGAGCGTGTGTGTGTGTTTGTGTATAAGCCATGGATGGCATTTGTACATTTTTGTTACTCCAATAACCAGTTTTATCTATTTGGAACACTAATAATGTGAACAACATTAGCAGCAGCGGCAGCAGCAACATCAGCATTGGAGGCAACATAACTGGCAATGATAACAACAACACCAACAAAAACAACATTATTAACAACTGCGGCAGCATATGTGTGAAATTTGTGTTGACAATGATGTCGCGCACATCCGTATCCTGTTTCACAGTTGCTCTACATATACACTCACACTATAACCCATATGTACAGTGATGTATGGCAATTTAGCACAGTAAAAATAAAAGGAGGACTGGTATTCAATATATATGAGTTTTAGTAAATGATGGTGTTTGCAATTTTGTTCAACTATTTGAATAACCTACACTGCCGCTCACTTGAATAGCGCCCCCTCTTGAGTATATTTTTCAGCTTGTTTTCTCCTAAAATAATAACGACAATGTATTGGCTGTTTTTAAAACAGCTCGTTCAATTACAAAAACTGTAAGATAAGATTGCTGTCATTTTATTAGCGTGACTCGTAAAAGAAATTAAAATAAAATAGCATTCAAAAACTCAAGTTATTTCAAGAGCTACATCTTCATGTCATGTTGTTTGTTTATATCTAACACAAAAAACAATTATTATTTAATAACCAGTGCTTCCGTCCTTATTTATAATGCGTCGTTATTTATCAGTTTATATCGACATAACTCGCAGAGTAGCAGATAGTCGCGTTTAATTTTGTATATATATATACGTAGTGCACAAATGGTGTTGGTAACTCTTAATGCTGAAGTTTCATGCAAAACATCATTAATTTAAATGTTGAATGGACCAAATATAAGAATTTCTCAAGTCTCTTGAATTCGTGATGTCCTGTTAAAAGCATCTGTGCTGTCTCTGAAATCTCGCAGATATAATATCCCGAATCAGTGTGAACAAATCAGAATTGAAAAACGGAAAAAATGCCGATGTAAGGAGGAATTGAACTAATAATTATCAAGAACTAAATGCTTTCAACTGTTAGTCATACTAAATCCGCCATATTGGGCCAAAACGTTATTTCAAAATATACAATACATAATAGTGAATATTTCATACACACGCTGAAAAATCTGTATATTTTGTTGATTGGATGGAAATATAACGTCTCTATAGCTTGTCGCAGCCGTAGTATATTTGTGTCCAAACACATTGTGTTTACTATTCAATATTATATATTGGAGACACAATGATTAGTAGGTTATAACAAGAGTTTTTGTTACCCAAATGTTGATTTGTTTGTTAAAACGAAAACGTCACAGACAACAAGGAAACAATAAAGCAGCAGATGCAAAGCAAAACAAATAATGCATTCAATGCAAGTAAATGTAAAAATCATTTAAATCTTTTAATTTTTGTATTATTTATTTATAAATGGTGATATACGGGTTGAATTTTATGTTTCGGGATTAGAGAACAAAAACAAATATTAATCATCGAAAATCACTTTATTGTTTTTCAAAATATTACCCAAGAAGATTTATACACTTTTGCATGCGTTTGAAAAAATTGTCGAAACACTTTTGCCACTCTAATTGAGGTATCTCCAAAACATGCATTCTGAATGCAGCAACCGCTTCTGCAGGTGTCGAAAAACTTTGACCTCTCAGTTTGTTTTTTACGTACGGGAATAAGAAGAAGTCATTCGGTGCCAAGTCAGGACTATGCGGCGGATGACCCATCAAATCGATGTTTTGGGTGCTCAAAAATTCAGTTGTTTCAGCCGATGTGTGAGAGCTCGCATTGTCGTGGTGAAGAGTGATTCGTCTTCGGCGGTTGGTTTTGCTGATGTCGTGGAAGACAACTGGCAAACAAATGTTTGTGTACCACTCAGAATTCACTGTTCTGCGTTGTTCTAGTGGTACGGTTGCGACATGTCCGGTTTTCCCGAAAAAACAGGCGACCATTTGCTTGGAAGTGCTTCGGGCGCGAACAACTTTTGTTGGATTTGGCTCATCTTGAAACACCCATACAGTTGACTGCTGTTTCCTTTCGGGTCATACGCGTAAATCCAGGAAGCTCCACGATGGTACTTTTGGAGCATTTCTTTCGACCAATCGACATGAGCCTTTTTTTGAGCGATTGACAAATTGTGTGGGATCTAACGCGAACAAATTATTTTGACAGTCAAATGCTTATGCAATATTGAATGTATGCTGGTCCCACTAATGCCTAACGTTGTCTCAATCTAACTATAGGTCTATAGGTCACATGACGCTCTTACAAAATCAGTTCGCGCACAGCATCAATGGTTTTCGGAACAACAGCTGATTTTGGACGAACTTCACGAAATTCGTCTTAGAGTGAACTACGACCACGATTGAATTCACCATACCATCGATAAACACTGGTCCTTGATGGAGCTTTATCGCCAAAAATTGAATTAAGTTCATCCATGCACTGTTAATCCACGTCGAAAGTTGTAAAAAATAATCGCACGAAAATTTTCACGATTTAATTCCATTTTTGGGCCGAGATGAATCTTTTAAGTTACTGTAAACAACACAAATAGCGCTCGTATGTCAAAACGTTCTGAGTCGCATAACCTCAAAATTGTCCAACTTTACGATAGAGCTGTCAGTTGCCAGATTGCAACACTAGGGTTGCAAATCCCGATAATAAATAAAGAAAGAAAGAATAACTCGTTTCTAAATATTATTATGTTTGGGAGGAAACACGCATATGTTTCCACTTAAGTATATGTAGGTTTGGGGGAAACACGCGAATGCTTCCGCATAAGTATATGGATGTTTGGGATGAAGCACGCATATGTTTCCAAGTAAAAGCATACATATTTGTCAGTAAACATGCCAGTGTTTGCAGTTAAATACACCTGAGCTTGGGACTTGCAAACAGAATATATTTGGGAGAATATGTTACAGAGGCCGTTTTTTTCAGCGTGTATATATAACTGCATACACAATTAATATGCTGAGGAATGGTTCGTCTAGACACGCTTAATTTTTTTGATTGTGATGCGCATGTCTTCATGTATTTTTATATAATGACTAATAGAATAATGTCATCTATTTATTTGAACACAACTGTATAAATGCGTACATAGAAACGCATGTTGTATTTATTGTATGTTCAACACGAAACTAATGCTGGTTGCTACAACTGCTAACAACAATGTTGTCGGATAAGGATGTTAATAATAATGACGACAATGATTATCATGGCGGCACCATGGCAGGGTATGGCAAAGACATACTATTTGGCAGTCTATGGCATGACGAGATGACAGAAGTGGAACTTTAAAACCACTCCATGACTGGCTGAATGACTTAAATGTAGCTCAGTCTATTGTCTGTATTTTTGTCATTAACTGAGAGAGATACAACGAGAGTGTGTGCGTGTGTGCTTGTGTGTTTGAGTGTGCGAATGTATTGTGAATTATTGTTGATAATAAGTTTTGCTCATTTCGTCCTTACGGTTTTGCTATTTCTCAAAACAATTAAATACTTTAAATGCCTGAATCTGATTAGGCATCTACTGTGTTGTGCATTATAATGATCTGTGTGCAATTGTCAAGAGACTTTGATATTTTGTGTCGTTTCCTTTTTCAATTCAACTACTTTTCACACATTTAGCAGCAGCAAATATCCTTTATTTTTGTGTTTATTTATACCCTTACATCGGAAACATCGACAGAGAGCGAAAATAACAGGCTGGGTCCTTAATCCTATTAACGACATAATTCACTAAAAATAACATCAACACGGTAGTGTTCCTCTTTTTGGAAACAGGGCATCACAAATAAATCCTTGCTCTTTTTTGTATCTCGGAAACGGTTGAAACCAAAAACAAAATCAACTTAGCAAGGATTTCCTGCAAACATTTGTTAACAATCCTCGTTCGCTGAGATTGCAATGCTTGTGATTGTATTGCATTTGCAAAAAGGATAACAATGAAACTTCGCTCATGGTTAACTGGCTTATCTGCTTATTTGACAGTGCACAGTAGACGATCAATACAACGCACGCGCAAATGCGATTATAGGATAAAATTGAAAGCAGATCCATAAAATGTTGGGCATGTTTGTTCGCAAAGGTAAAATGGAAAATTATCTGTAGTATTGATAGCACCTGTAAATATTTTAGACATTACTCGTATCACTGCAAAAATAATCGATATTTTGTCAAATTTATGAATACGAGGGCGGATCAATAAGTCCGTGACTTTTTGAATGAAACAGCGTTTTTTGGAAAAACAATTTATTTTTCAACATGATCTCCTTTTAGCTCAATACACTTTGTCCAACGTTTTTCCAATCTTTATATCCCTTCCAAAAAATAGGATTTTTCGAGGTCCACACAATAGGCATTTGTTTTATCAATAGTTTCATCGTTGGAGTTAAATCTCTTTCCACCGAGCCATATCTTTAAGAAATAGGAAATAGTCACTGGGGACTATATCCGGAGAATATGGCAGATGAGATACCAATTCGTAGCCCAATTCATGGAATTCCGGAGAAACCCATTATTTAGATCCATGATCCATGTATCATCCACAGTTACAAAACGCCGCAAAAACTCCTTCGAATGCGGTTAAACAACTCCAAACAATTCTTTGAAGTTGTCACACGATTACGTTTATGGTCAATTGAGAGCAAACGCGGCACCCATCTTGCAGACAGCTTTCTTAAACCCAAGTGATCATTTAAAATTGAAACAACAATCAACAATCTCACGCACTTTTACTCTTCGATCGGCCAACACCATATCGTGGATTTTTTCGAAATTTTCGGGTGTATTGACCTCAATAGACCGTCCAGAACGTTCAGAGCTATTTGTACTTGTGCGATCACAACGAAAGTCAGTAAACCATTTTTTTACCATTGAAATATTTATCAGTATTGACAGTATTAATCAAGCTTTTCCTTGGTTTGATTGGCGTTTTTTTTTCGCAAAAAATAATGTTTAATGAGCGCTCGAATTTCAATTTTTTCCATTTTTAAAAAAATGCACGAGGTTGTTTTGAACAGCTGTTAAACGACGGAACTTGCTCAAAATTTGATAGTAGTCTATTAACAGGTGATACTTGATGGAAGCAGTGCTGCATTTCATATAACAGCTAGGAAAGTTCGAAAACTCACAGAGTTATTGATCCGCTCTCGTATTACACATTTATACTTCGTTAGAAATTTACTCGATGAAACTAACACTACACTATGGAAGTCCAAAAACTAGACAAAGCGGGAGATGCCGGTTTTACCCTTTACCAGGTACGAGAAATTGAACTGCCTTCATACAAAATATATGAATGTGGGCTTGCCTGACGTACTGTTTTCAACAGTACGCGTACTCGTTATGTTCATTTTACTGTTTTCTGCATAACCCATAACAAAATAGGCGAAAGTACTTTTTTGTAACCATTGTACTTTTTTTTGCAGTTTTTTGTGATTTTCTTCGGTTCCGACCCCAATTAAACAAAGTGTTTTTTTTAGTCACAAAATTTTTTCAGTGTAGGAAAAAGTAATATTAAGAGAAATTGATACACGCTTAAAATCTGTCTTTTTTTGTTGTTTGGATGCGAATGAAACGTATTTGTAGCTTCTCGCAAATATACTATACTTGTGCCCAAACACATTGTGTTTGCTATTCAATATAACATGTGTGAGACACAATGATTAATAGGTCGTAATATCTGTTTTTGACACCCAAATGTGGAATTTTTGTATAAAACCGCTAAAAACAAATACGAGAAATACAACAAAGAAACAAAATATGTTGCTGGGGCCGATATTTATCAGCGTGAAATTAAGTGGAATTAGAAAATTTAAAATGCAGATCAGTAAATAAATTATTTTTTTCTTATTTGGCGAAAAAATCTGATTACTGGCAATTTGTGAACGCAAAACTCAAAAAAAGTCGGGAAATTACTTTTCAGCAGATGTTCTGAACGAAAGAGTCCCAAAAACCTGGCTTTGGAGGTAGAATTTGTTACCAGCAGTTGAAGCCCAAACCGTTTGAAACAACTTTGTTGAAGTCAGTTTACCGCTACAACCAACCAAATATAAGTTAGGGGTTGTCAAAGTGGGTGAAAATAGAAAAATCAAAAAACATACTATTGGTTGAAATAGAAAAAAAATTTCTATGACACCGTAATTGTAACTCAAAGAAACCTAATGATGCAGTTCGATTCCTCGTACCTGAATTAGGGAAAAACCGCCCTTTTGTATACGAAAATTTTGGCGAAAACCTACCACAGGGTTATTCTTAAACAGCTCAATTGAGCAGAGGTTGTAATTAGGTTTGCCTGCAAGTTCGTATACCAGATTCTATTAAAGGTCATACGATATACTGTCATTTGTATATAAATTACCTATCAGAAAAACTAGAGGCTTGGAATGCCTTTAAGCAGATGTGCTAAGGTAGTCGGAAGTCGTAGACTACATATGCCCGCAAAATTCTTTGCGTTTTTTAACGATTATTTAGATAACATGTTTTAATAACTTCAACACGTTGTTGATGTGTTAGATGCTACATAATAATATGTTATCGACTGCAATGCCCAACTGTCAAATACAAACTGACAAATATCAACCAAACAGAAGTGGCGGTCAAAAAACATCGGCCTGGGACATAAAAACACCTGCAGTTAATATTTTAACATATCCAACTATGTCTTCTGTAACGAGGACTTAAAATTCACGGCTATTTCAGAAGAGCATTCCCTGATACTAAACCCAAACGGCTACAAACACAATTTTAGGATTTCTCTCTTTAATATCTATCCAAAGACTCGAACAACAGTTTTTTAAAAATATTTTTTTAAAAACTGTCGTAAAAAAATTGGAAAAAGAGTAAGATTCTGGATATATCCATCAGTGTTTGATAGAGTCAGGCACGAATCACGCATATCAATGATCAATGACTTTGGCTTGTGTAGTAATTTCTCTCGATTTACTGTCACCATTCGGAGGGATCTTTCTAAAAGTGTTGTTACAGATGGCATCTCACAAAATGATTAGAAAATCTAGGAAAATATTCCTAGAGGGACCAGTTCTCTCAGTGAATTTACGATACGAAGTATTCTTTTAATAATAGCAGATATACACATTAGTTCAAATCAACCAACAAGAAAACCACAACGGTATTTCGTGTTCGTTTGTTAACATTTTTGTGTTTAATGCAACACAAATGTCTACAATCAATAAAACGTACGAAAACAGTGCAAAATACATTCAAATTTCACAGTTATCCACCAAAACGTCAACATAAATTTAAGTTAAGAGTTCTTGTAACTCCACCTGGTGTAAGTCAATTTACGTCGAACCTATCTCGATGACACATACCTTTCGACGAAAAGTGTCAGATGAGACAGATGGTCACTTTAGGTATAGTTACTCTATGATTACAACGCTCTGTCTTCTTTCTCTCTTAATAATTTCGTTGACCTAAGCTTTCCGAGGTGCAAGGAAATAAACTGGTGATGAATGAGTCACTCAATAAGGTTGTGCATTTGGTTACTGAGTGTTGCCAAGTGAATCGAGTAGAGGTTAATGCATGAAAAATCCAGTGTTGTATACATTTGCTCAAGTGAACAGTTGACTCGTGTCAATCCGCGATTTTTGTTGGAGGTATAAATATAGATATTTATAATGTTAAAAGTGATATAGAAGATTGTTGATTCCATCTAAACATGTACATTCGGCCGAAGAAGGAATGTAGCTCCCATATTTGGGCGGGTTTACATAAAACTACCTTGGAGTTTCTAGGTCATGTAAAGTATAAAAGAAAGAAATGATGCTGATAGGTAATATCACTGCTGTCAACTCTGTTATGTTCTAGGAACATCATTGAAATGTAAGTTGTGTATCGCCGTTCTATCGATATTTGTGTTCTTCTCAGTGACATGACCTTATGATGGAGGTAAGCAGCACGGAACAGTGGAATCGGTTCGTGCATAGACTGGGTGAGAGCAAAATAGTGGCCTTAGATATTTCTAAAGCATTTGATAGAATTTGGCACCAGGCACTCATATCAAAGGTTAATGCTTTTGGTTTAGGTAGAAACTTCTCTCCATATAACGACCATCTGGATCGGACTACAAATTCCATCTACTCCTTTGCTGATGATAGTAATTTATGTCACTCATATTCGGTCGATCGTCGACCCAATCTTTCCGTAGTGGAAGGAAAGAGACGAACAATGAATGACACGCTTAATCATGACTTGCATCTGATTACTGTATGGGGCACGGAAAACCGAGTCGGATTGAATGCACGCAAAACTCAGTGTTGCAGAATATCGCACAAGCGCACTGGTGACTCGACCCTGCCAATGATTTCACTGGGTGGTTTAGATGTTGGTGAATCGGAAGTTCTTGATGTTCTGGGCATGAAGATACAATGTGACATTCGTTGGAATAAGCACATTTTCAACGTGTCGAAAAAAGCATTCAAGTGCCTGCGGTTTTTAAAGCGGTGTAAAAGGTTTTTCACCCCACCCGATCTCCTCAATATCTACACCACGTATATTCGACCAAAATGGAATTCAACTCTCATGTTTGGGCTTCTAGACCGTTGAAGCTGATAGGCGACAGCTGTGTATCCAGCACTGTTGCCTCCTTGGAGCATCAACGAAATGTTAGCTGTGTCTCGGTATTTTATAAGTATTTTCATGGAAAGTGTTTCGCCGAGTTACTTGGCTTCATTCCAGAAGTTAGGGTATTTAACCGGATTTCTGTTTCCTGGGCGTTGAAGCGAAATAATTCGTTCTTCAGCCGAACAGTCCTTATGTGGAATAAGCTTCCGTCAAGTGTATTCTCCACTTCTTACAATATCAGCAAGTTTAAGTCAAACATTAACAGGTACTTCTCTCTCTTTCCCCCTACTCCTATCCCCTTTTCCTAAGTTCAATGCAATGCACTGCATTTATAGGGGACATCCCCTGAGTATTGGTCTTCGCTAAAAAAGTTTGCGTTCACTTGGCCAGTGGGTCGAACAACGCATTACAGAAAAAATTCGTCCTTCAGCAGAACAGGCACTATGTGGAAGAAGTTACCGGCGAATGAATTTCCTATTACGATTTCAACAAGTATAAGTCAAAAATTGACAAAAACTATTCGTTTCTAACTCTAATTCGCTAGTCCAATACAATGCACAGCATTTTTAGCGGTATCCGTAGACCTTCTCAAAATACTGCTTGAAACCGGTGTACAACTTTAAATACAAACCTGTGTGTATAAACTAGAAAGCGCACAGCTCACTGAGTGTGAGAAGCTCTCGAAAATCCCTTCATGGGATGTAATGGGGAACCAGTTTATGTTTTTCATTTGTATCCCCTTAGTTTTGGTTAATTCAAAATAAAGGCATAGCTCCCATTCTTCTTCTTTCTAAATTCGTTCACGATTTCAAAACTGTTAAGCGAACTCCTCCAGAAGAACCACAACCCATATTAATCGCTTTTAAGTAGGAAAAGTGATATTTTATAGCACCATGTTGTCGTATTGAATTATACCGAGTACATTCTGAAAAACCACTGCCTTATTATCTTTGTTGCACAACAGACGCAGATTTGATCCGCTCAGAGAAAACCACTAGTTTGACTGTTGCGTGACCTGTGATGTGATTTAAGGGATTAATAATTCACGACTACGAAATGCCATAAAAACTCAACCCAATTACGTTTAAACAGTACCAAACACTTTTGCGTGTTTGTCACACAATGCCAATTGATTTCTGGTACCCAAAATGGAGTGGTGGAGTGGTTAGCGTGCGTGACCACCGCATCAAGCCTGCCAAAGACCACCTCTAATTTATATCGTAGACGTTCAAGTTTCTTAGAAATGGCGATACGATTGAGTAATTATCCATGATAAAGCTGCCTAAACCAGTTTTGGATTGAGGTAGTACTGTAGGTTTCTTAATATTCTCTGCAGAGCCTCAATACTAATTATCCATTTCGCCATATCAACTTCGAAAGGCATTCCCTACATTGCTGCATCAAAAGTTTTGTATATCTGACATTTTTGTAGTCGCCGCAAAGAAATAAGATATACAAGATAATTTTGATGTTCCTCGTTGCGTTGTAGCAACGATTGTGTTGATTACATATTTTGGGTAATTATTGAAATTGTGAATTGTTTGTTTCAACGATCTCTAAAATATTGTATCTTAATGTTTGAAAAATTCATACCACAAGCTTTGTACCGTGGATTTATATAAGGCTGACTGAAGCTCAGTCATGTCCGGGGTCTTTCGTTAGGATCCACTAAACCTTCCGAAATAAGAACCGAATGGTTTACCCTTCTCTGAGGTTCGAATTAAAATACTTTATTTGTTTGATTATGATGCAAAATAATTTAATTTAAAGAAACAACATTAATTGATACATTTGTTGAAACCAGTTCTCTAGGAAAGGTTTGACGACACTCTTCTGGGAACGGTTGACAATACCCATCTGGCAATGGTTTGAGAGTGTGGCCGTCGGTGGTGCAATGGTAGTGTGCGCGGCTCTTGTACATGAGATCCTGGGTTCAAACCCTGCTCTGACCACCTTCAAATTTCTTTCGGCGGCGGTCATCTCGCATAGTGACGGCGACACTTTCGAGTATATAACCATGAAAAAGCTTCTCAAAATACCGTTCGGAATCGGAGTAAAACTGTAGGTCCCAATCAGTGAGTCAAAACTGGAAAGCGCACAGCTCAGTGATTGTGAGAAGTTCTCCCCGGTCCCTTCATGGGATGTAATGGGAAGCCATTTATTTGTTTAATGGTTTGAGAGTAGTCCCTTAGCTTCGGTCTGATAGCACTCGTCTGGGAATGGTTTGGAACGGTTAAGAATACCCGTCTGGAGAATACCCGACTTAGAACACTCCTTTGGTTTCGGCCGGAGAACACCCTTCTGGGAATGGTTTGGATCGGATGAGATTTGGTATGTTGCACACGTGGTGAATCGGAATTGAATTAGCTGAGATCGGCTCAAGATGGATTCGATTCGTTTTTCAGTACGAGCATCTTATATTCGGATGGGCAGAACTGGATCGGGAAAAGGTTGGTAACAAGAATACGTAGAATTGTCCGCCGAAGCAGGTATGGTGGAATAGTCAACCGAAGCCGCTATGGCGGAATAGTCAGGTACCGTGAAATCACTCCCAAATGAAATAAATCCCAAAAAAAAGTGAAATGAGTCCCAACAAAAAATTAACAAAATTCCATATAAATTGGGAATAATATCATTATGAAATAAATCCCAATGCGTTAGGACTTATGTCATAATTTTTAATTGGGAGTTATTTCATAATGAAATAACTTCTAAGTCGTATAACTCCCAACAAAATTATGTTGGGATTTATTTCATTTTTTTTAACTAATTGGAATTTATTGCATTCCTGTTGGAATTTATTTCACTCCAAAGAAGCAAAACAACAATTCTAGACGAATTTTAATCGATGGCACTTTTTCAATTGTACCGCTTGGATGCTTTAAGCAACTTCTTTTGATTCATATTGAATATTATGAAAAGGTATGTATGTCAACCGAGTGGGGGGGGCGGAGGCGCGACGCGGCGCGGCGCGGATCCGGCGGCTAGATCGTAATGCTTACATATAATTATGAAATAAAAAGCGTTCTGTAAAAGGAAACCAAAAAAAAATTGGGAGTTAATTCATTTTTGTTGGGCCTTATATCATTGGGAGTTAATTAATTTTTATTGGGTTTTATTTTTACATTTTGAAAAAAGTCCCAGAAACTGGGACTTATTTCATTTTTGCCTTTGGGAGTTATTTCATTTTTTTCAGTTGGGCGTTATTTCATTCTTATTGGAATTTTTTTCATTGGGAGTTATTTCATTGGGAGTTATTTCATTTGGGAGTTATTGCACGGTACCGAATAGTCAGCCTAAGTCGCTATGGTGGAATAGATAACCAAAGTCGGTATGGTGGAGTAATCAGCCTACGCCGCCATGGTGGAATAGTCAACATAAGCCGCTATGCTGGAATAGTAAACCGATGGCGTTATGGTGAAACAATTAACCTAAACCGCTTTGTTGGATAATTCAACAGAAATACCTACGGCGGAATTGTCGTCCTAAGTCGCTATGGTGAAATTGTCAACAAATGTCGTTATGGTGGGATAATTAGCATAAACCACATGGTGGAATATTCAATCAAAGTCGCTATGGTGGAATAGTCAACCGAAGTCGCCGTGGTGAAATAGCCAGCCTAAGCCGCTACACTCAAAATTTTTCATACTATGTAAAATACACGAAAATCATAGTACGTTGTACGAAAATATGCGAGGTTTTAAACAAACTCAATATTTCGTACAATGTACGAAAAACTTTCGTACGAATGAGTTAAAATTTTTGTATATTAGTATTTACAAAACTTTCGTACACATTCGAAAATTATTTTGTAAGGTTACGAAATTTGACTTTTAGTTTCACAAAATTTTTTGTAAATATTACGCACGCGAACTAGTTGTAGGATGATCAACACATGAAATACACCTGGAATCTCATCAGAATATAGTACAGTATTTGCATGGATATCGGAAACTGATTTCGAATTATTTTGGAAATGTCTCTTTAAATCACTTTAAATCACTATAAAGCCACAACTATTATGCTTTGAGACATACTCTACTGCTGACCATACTCTTTTTGCAAGGCTCGTCCTGTAGTGAAAAAAACTTCAAATTGGTAATTAATGAGTTTATGGCCACCCTGCTTATGAGAGCGAGAGAGTATGTCTCTCAATTAGCCTCTTTCAAATATACAAAATTATTTCGTGATATGCACGAAAGCTTAGTACAAGAAAAATTCAAAATTATCCAACCGGTACAAAACTTTTGTAATATTCACAAAATTTTGTACATTGTAAAAAAAATTGACGATGAAAACTTTCGTATTTTTACGCATGAAAAATTTTTAGTGTATGGTGGAATAGTTAGCCTAAGCCGGTATGGGGGAATAGACAATCGAAGTCGCAATGGTGGAATAGTCAGCCTAAGCCGCTATGATGGAATAGTCAGCCTAAGCCGCTATGACGGAAAAGTCAACTGAAGTCGCTATGGTGGAATAATCAGCCTAAGCCGATATGGTGGAATAATGAGCCTAAGCCGCTATGCTGGAATAGAAGGTCTAATCCGCTGTGGTGGAATAGTCAGTGAAGCCGCCTTGGTAAAATAGTCAGCATATGCCGATATGTTGGAATAGTCAGCTTAAACAGATAAGGTAAATGTATTTAAGTGAAAAGTTCACTCTTGATTAATTCTACAATTAGAGCCCCAGATCTATGATCTTATCGGGTTGTCTGGTCAACCTCAATGTTATGTACTCCGGCTGTACTGACGTGAATGAGAATTACAGGGAACCACTTATTCTTGTATGACCGCTGTTACCCACAGACCACTCTGTCGCTGCTGTGTCTATTTATTATACCGTCCGTAGAGTTTGTGTGTCTATCAGCGATTGTGGAAATAGTGAATTTAACTTGATTGTGATTAAGATTTGAACCTGATTACGATATCTCACACTTTTTTTCAATATTTTCGATATGATTATGGTGCTGTATCACACATTTAAAGTTGACGACACGAATGCGTTGCTGCAATAAACTAAACGATTATTTGATGAAATTGATTATTAGGAACAATGCGGAAACATATATACGTAAAATTTACAGAAATAAATAACAAAACATATTGAATGTTCATACATCAAAATAAATGAAAGAAACTAAAATTCCTAATCCAAATGGACATAACACGAGCTATACGTTAATGGTTATTCGTCACAAATATATATGGATGTTTTCCGCTTTCTAATGCATCAACTAAACATATATTCTGCAAATATACCTTGCAAATATACCTATATACCTTGCAGCTATGGAACATATTCGTCACAGTGACGACTCTACTTCACCTAATTATTATATTTTCTTTGCGGCGATGGATCTGTACATCATTATACCTTCTATGGAAATATTCGTTGAGGCGACAAACAAATTTTTTTCGTTTGGCCAGTTTGTCAATTTTCCATCGCATTTTCCTAATTACAACTGTCTGTGCTCCGTATAATTTTACATTTACTGAAATTAAATTTAGATTTTCCAAATTTCATTTACAAATGCTGTTAATTTAATTTCAGGGGAATGTTTTTTCGTACACCACAAATTTATTTACGTAATGAAATAAGTTTCTTACATCGATTTAAGCTGAGCGAGCGTGTCTTTAGTGCAATATATGTCGTTTTTCATTTCGGTTGTTGTTTTGTGTCATATGCGTTAGTAGCGTGCAAATGCGTAGTTAAAGTTTGTGACAAAACGTTAAGTTAACATCGCACGACATTTGCAACCCAGAAATGGGAACAAACATGGCGTGATTTTAACAATCACTGTCGCTTGCGTTGTATGTACGTAGTTCCCCTAAACGACAAAGTATTCGCTACAGCAACAGCATAGACGAAGGTAATCACTCCTTTACACATGACCCCTGTAGTAAAAGTTTCCTAGGTAATATATTTGGTAATAAAGTAACTAAAGTACTACCAACTTCAACCAACCAACTACCAAATAGATACGAACGCCAAACAAATTTATATAGCCTTGTACCGGGTTACACAGTCCCCAACTCAAAATTGTAATGACAATAATTTTTACACGAACCAAATTCAGTTGGGAATGTGTTACATGAACTCTTACATTTACGCGTAAGGTGGTGCTTTCATGACGTGTACGTACCACCAACAACATTGCTGAATTGGTTAAAACTTTTTGTTAACCAATTTTCATGTCCTCCAGCAAAATTTATTTACGAAACGTGAAAGGAGTTACAACAAGGGTACGAGACGATAACACCCGGGGATACATATAAGATTATGTTTGTATGTACGTTCGTAAGCACATGCATATGTACGTATGTTCTCATTGCATTTAGGTTCGCTTAGGAAGGCGTGACTGATTGTATGTATGTTAATTTTTATTATTACCACGTTTTGTTGGTTTGTTGTTTTTTTCTGTGCTGAGCAGTACGTACCACTTCGATATATGCCAAATGTCGTAAAGTGTTTCTTCGTTTTTGTTTCGCTTTTGTTTTTTTTTTTTGGGTTTTCTGTACAATACAAATGTTTCTACATATTTTTGACATAATATTTTCAAAACACAATTTTTGCATGTTCTATATATTGTGGCGAAACTTCCAATTAATTTAAAAGGCTACATTTTCTTACTAAGCATAATGCACAGTGCTCCAAATCAACGTACATATATGATTCAAGTATGATGTGAAGTTACTAAAATGTCTGAGCTTAAGTTCTGTGTATCCGCGAGCTGTCATTTAAATTTTCTATGCTATTTCTGAATGTACTTATGCATATAAAAATAGAGTTTTATGTCTGGTAACCAGTGCTGCCAATTTTGCCAAATTTTCTTCGCTTACGAATTCTGAATTCTGTAACATTACTGAAACAATTTTTGAGATTTCTCTACGACTACAAGCTTAAAAATCGGGTCAAGCAACAACTTGCAGGAACCATGTGCAAACATTGTTGTCATGAAGATCTGCTGCTTGTTGTTACTTTGTTGTCTGTTACGTTTTTGTTTACATCAGTTTGCAACAAACATTGCCACATTTGGGTCACAAAACATATATTTTGACTTATTAATCTATGTCTCTCCAACATGTAATATTGAAAGGCAAACAAAATGTGTTTGAACACAACTATACTATATTTGCGTCACACTACAAACATGTTAGATTTGCATCCAAACAACAACAAAATACAGAATTTTCAGCGTGTATAGAATGGCGAAATTGCTTGAAGTTCTCTATTTACATTGAGTTATATGTATGTTTAGTCTTACAATTTGTGTGGTTTAGAGTGAATCATGGATAGAATCAAATGTTGCAATCTGGAAAAATTTGTTGAACACTATTATCTGAAAAAAAGACAAGTCTCTGAGGAAAGTTTGAACCCTAAGACTTGGTTGTGGTTTTAAATCTCATGAAGAGATTCCAAATGGCTACTCGCAAAGAAACAAAAGCGTGTAAAACTCTTGTACACGCAAAGAAAAAACTCGTTCCTCCCAAACAGAATCTTAGATAACAGAAGTTCGCTTGGGGACTGTGGTTGGGAGAAACGAACTTCTATTAATCCATACATGTCATTTTGTTTGCGAAAACCAAAAATTTTTTGCAGCCAACGACTTACGCAAAATATAAGCTGAAAAAACGTTTGCGAGAAACAAAAACCGGTTCTGCCTACTGTTCTTTCGGTTACAGCAACCGAGTTGAAGTTGCTCCAAACTAAGAAAACGTTTGCGAGAACTAAAAAACGTTCGCAGTAATCGAGTTATCAAAAAATAGAGCTGAAAAAACGTTTGCGAGTAACAAAAAAGGATTCCACTACCTGTTCTTCCGGTTGCAGCAACCGAATTGTAATTAAAACTTTTATTTATGGCTTCCATAAGCTCTTTTTTGTTCAAATTTCCAACTTTAGTGATTTTGGTTTTACCCATAAAGTTTGGTTTAAAAAAAGTTTTAGTTTTTGTCTATTTTTTTCACTGTCTACTTACATGTCCGTCTCCCGTTTTTTTTAAACTTGCGGCAAATGTAATTTTGCACGCGTTTGTTGCGGCATGAAAATTTGAACCCTAAGACTTGGATGTATCATTAAATTCCACGAAGATATTCGAAATTTCTCCACGAAGGAAAAAAACTTGTAGAGCTGTGTGGACACACAAATATTTCTTTTGTTTGGTACTTTTTTTCCAACAATAAAAAAATTGTGCCGCAAAATTAGTTTCGTTTGCTGTAAACGATCTCTCATTTACCCCAAAATTTTCATAACTTACTGATGCGGCAAATAAACTCTCATAAATTAATATGTCATTTTTTTGTCTTGCCTAAGTTACATTAAATGCTGCAGATAATGTTTTTATATTTATTAAATGAAAAAATAATAAATAAATAATCCGAAAATGATTTTGATTTCTATTTCGTGTGCTGCAAACCATCCTTGTCGCTGATCAAAAAGTTTTGGCGGGGTAGAGTTCAAATTCGAATGCAGGAAATGTATTTTAGAAAGATGTAATAGAATAATTACGTTACATTATAATACTGATAGAAAACGTTTAAGTCAGTATGAAATTACCGTTTTCTAAGTAGTTACTAAGTTTAATCACGAATGCTTTTTTAAAGTTTGTACTTAGTTTGTTTACCAGAAAATCGGAAACAATTAATCGAAATAAACTGCAGGCATCTTTCTCATCGGATGATACTAATGTGAACGCTTCGGAGTAGTTTTCGGATCTGTGGACCAGCAAGAATGTTATTTTTTTTTTGTTTTCTTTAAGAAGTTTTTGAAAGACGAAATTTTTTGAAACAGCTTAGTAAATAGATATCTCCGACACTGTTGAGTAGGTTCAAAAATAACGTTAAAAAATCTGGGAAGTAATTCAATTTCGAATCTGTTGGTGTGTTCGTTAGCAAAGTCGAACAAATCGCTCTTGAGTTATGTTAACATCTGAAGAACAATTAACAAAAAAACACTTTATTTGTGAATTTAATTATGATGATTTAGTTCGGCTTGAACTCAGAAGAAGAAAATAGCTTGGGATTTGATTGTTTTGTTTCCAGATTTATTAGACATTCCTAATATTTCGATAAGCGTCACTACACGATGAAAACTCTGTATTATGACATTCATGACATTTTGCTCGTTCCGAAAATCTATACTAGAAGCTTTGCCATTTGTTACAATGAATTCAATTTCGCTCGAAAATCGCCTTAAAATATGTGAATTCCACTATTAATATAGTGGATCTGTAAAAGCTACATTCCGTAAAATTCGTGATATTTTCGGTCAACATAATTGCCTTTCTGAGACCGCTATTAAGAATTTGGTCGATAAATTTGACACAATTGGCTCCGTACATAAATATTGTGCCAACACTCATGTGAAAACCCAGCAGCCGTGAGCCGCAGTGATTAAGAAGAAATGCCATTATCCACTACGACTACATGGCAAATTTTGCGTAAGGATATTACTTTGATACTTTTCATTTGTTTCTAACATAAATTGTTGAGAAGCCTTTGCATGCTGAACGTATTACTGTATGGATCCGCAGGCGTGTTTGAATTTTTTTTTATTTCGCTAGGAATGCAGATGCGATGAATGGATCACGCTATCGAGAGATGTTGACAACTAAATTTCGGGTTTTTATTGATGATATGGTTTTAAATGGCATGCTGTTTCAACAGGACACTGCCATATACCACACAATCACCGAAACAAATTCATTTATTGCAAAACATATTTACCGATCACATAATATGACAAAATTCAAGTGTTAATTGGCCGCTCCGTTCATGCGCTTTAACACCACTGGATTGTTTTTGTTGGGCTGATAGAGGTAGAGCCCATACAGAGCAAATCGAATCGATTACAGCCTTAAAACTCAAAACCCTTGACATTATAAACTCAATAGACCCACCGTTTTTTCAAAATGTGATGTAAATTTTGATAAAAACAACCGACATCTGTGTGCTTGGTCGTGGTAGACATCTGTCCGATATAAGTTTTCATTTATAATTGGCAAACTTTTTCCAATACAGTACAAATTTGAACGATTTCACTGCGATAGCTTTTGGCAAAAATGTTCGTAGACAAGGCCGCAGAGGATGGTTTTACCCAAATTCGGATAAGAGGAATCGAACTGTAGCATTAGTTTTTTGAGTTACAATTACGGTTTCAAACAAAACTTTTTTATTTATATTGAATAAAAGAGTGCATTTTTTGTGATTTTTCGATTTTGACTCACTTTTAAAAGCCACTAACTTATATCTGTTTGATTGTACCGGTATACTTTCTTCAACAAAGTTGTTCCAAACGTTTTGAGCTACAACTTTTGGGAACAAATCTTCCCCCTTAAACCAGGTTTTTGGGGCTCTTTGATTCAGAACATCGGCAGGAAAGTTATTTTCCGAATTTCTTAGAGTTTTCCGTTCACACATTGTCAGTAATCAGATTTTTTCGCCAAATAAGAGAAAACCGTTCACTATAGAATAATATCTATTTACTCGTCTTAATTTTTAAGTCTCAAATACCAATATTTGTGAGACGGGAGCCATGTACATGTTTGCAAACATTGTTTTTGAAGATCTGCTGCTTTTTCCTCCTTTGTTGGCTGTCACGTTTTTTTTACAGCAGTTTTCACTAAACAAAGCTATACTTGGGTCACAAATACATATATTATAACCTAGTAATAATTGTATCCCAAACATGTTATATTGAATTGCAACACAATGTGTAATATATTTGCGACAAGCTCAAAACACGTTATAAAAAATGGTTTCCAGTAACATCCCATGAAGAGATGAGGGTGGGCTTCTCACAACCAGTGAGCTGTGCGCGTTCTAGTTTTACACTCACTGATAGAGACCTACAGTTTTATACCGGTTACGAACGGTATTTTGAGAAGCATTTTCATGGCTAAATACTCGATAGTGTCGCCGTCACTCAGCGATGTGACCGCCGTCGAAAGAAATTTAAGGTGGTCAGCGCAGGGATCGAACCCACGTTCTCATGCACAAGAGCCAAGCACACTATCATTGCAGCACCGACGGCCACACGTTATTACTGCTCGCAAACAACAAAAAAAGGAAAAAAATTTCAGCTTGTAGACGATTTAAGTAAATACGTGTTTTTTAATTCGCACTACTTCACGTTTTACCAAAAATTCATTTCAGCGTTTCGTTCAAACCAGGGCAAAATGGGTATTATATCTTTTCTTTTGCGAAGGACATCATTGTTGTATAGATATATTTTTTTAATTTTTTAATACATTTTCCAGGTGATCTGAACCAAATTTTGAATATTTAGGATTACTTCCATCTGAAATTTATATCAGAAAGCCTCCGTACTAAAAACTTAAAACTGCGTGTTGTTGCAGAATGTCCCTAAAAAGGAGTGTGTCACGTTATGGAGACGTGTCCCTCTCGGTCGATAGGGAAGGCAAGAGTGGCGCCGATGAGTTCGTTCGATTTAAAAAAAGGACATCTTCTGATATATTTTATATACAGTTGGATACGCCATAAAAACATTTCCTCTAAAATGGTTATAAGTGAAAATACTGGTGTTAAATTTCATTTAGAGTATATGACGGAAAGTGCTGAATAACGTTTTTGTTCGTTTCTGAAGCTGAACCCCATAGTTCAGAACCATATGCCCAGATAGGCCAGAAATGGGGTTTGCAAAGAAGCAGTTTTCTTCTATCCAATAGCAGTTTCGAGTTTCGTCCTATAAGCCAATATATTGAGACAAAAGAAAAAAATGTGTATGAAAATGTAATTGTAACTCAAAAAACTAATGATACAGTTCGATTCCCCGTAGCCGAATTAGGGTAAAACAGTCCTCTAGCGCCTTGTCAATTTTTTGGACTTCCACAGTGTTTTCAAATAAATTCTCAGTTTTATTTTGATTTAAAAAGTTAATTTGTTGTTGAAAAATCCGTTACATGTAACTATTGTCAATTGTTTTGGTGATAAATATGTTATTAATGTTAACAATTTTCGTATGTGGAACAGTAAGGATGATAACGCTGATCGAAATATTGGGAACATCTAATAAATCTTGAAAAACTAGTCAAATCTGCTATTTTCATTTTCTGACCTCAACCCGAACTAAATCAATACAGTCAAAATAAAGGTCACCAATCTACAACATAATATATTGTTTAATTTGAATTTATTATTTAAAATATTTTTGTGACTATTGCAGGCATTTCCATTTGTTAGTAATGTTTTTGCAGCTGTAACCATTTTTGATAAAATAGGGTGCTACAGTAATAACAACAAATACAATGACATGGTGCTACAGAAATAATTGAAATTTTGACGGTGACGCTGGTTTTGGCAAACAGTTAAGCCAAGTTTACCTTACCAAAATCTGCCCGCTACAACCAAGCTAGTAGCTAATAAAAATAATACCTATTAAGATAATTCTAAACATTCTGTGATTTTTATGACCCTATCCTTAACCGATTTTCTGTATTTTTGTGTAGGGGATGAACAATTGTGTTGTCCGGTATTATTATTTTGTTAATCTGTACGGTGTTTTGTTAAATGCCATACAACAGAAGAAACTTAAAGCAAAAATGTAGATTCCGAACACTGTTACAAGTGCGTTTGTGTAACATTTGCCTTAATTTTTTTCATTTTGGTTTTGTCACATTAAGGTGTGTTTGGTAACATGTATTGGAATTGTTATTAATTTTTTGTAATAAATTTAAGAATTATTTTGTTTTGTTTTGCTGTAAACTAAATCGTGTCTAAAATCTATTAACGGAACATTAGTTAAAGTTACACCATCTTATAGCGTAGTACCACAAAATATGCATTAGCAGAAACTTGTTGTGATTGGAGGCGATAAAGCTGGAGTTTTTGTATGAAAATAACTACTATGATGGGATGACTAGGCTCCTGTCAAGATCCTACAATATTTTAAAAAGTGTGGTATACCAAAATACGGTAGACCGCAATTGAAAAACATCCATTTTGATACATTTTTTGTTTGGAGAGAGTGGGTGAACCGGGTTCCTACAATGGTTTCCCATTACAGTCCAGGAAGAAACTGGGGGAGAGCTTCTCACAATGTGAGAGCGGTGCGCTTTCTATTTTGACCCTCACGGATTGGGACCTACAATTTACCACCGATTCCAACCAATTTTTTTAAATCTCTTTCATGGCTACTTACGCGAAGTGTCGCCGTCATTAAGCGATATAAACCTCTGTCGAAAGAAGTGTAAGAGTCTAAATTGAAAAGAGAGCGCCTGGCGACTTCGGTTGATTTTTGTTTCTCTCTGCTTCGTATATATTTGCGGCTCTTTTCTGGAATTTGTTTGAGAGTTTGGAAAAATAATATTATTGATGTACGGGATTTAAATTGTTTTTATTGCTTTTAAGAATGTATTCACTTTTATTGTATTGTGTTTTACAATAAATTATTTTGAAGTAGTAATTTTCGTTCGTGCCAACAAACACAACGAGCGAAACCCTAGTCATTCTATGTTCTCTCTCTCGTACTCCCTTCATTGAATATTTCAATACATGAGCAGCTTTTTGATGATGTTATTGTATCTAACTATAGAAATGCCAACCATGTTTTAATAAAATTACATCAAGTATGTAAGAAGTATGAATAATCAAGTCTACTGTACTTGTACATCCTCGGTGGCTTCTCTTATGAGTTTCATGAACACGTGACAACTTCATTCTCTCAATTGAGAGATTTCGTGAGGGCGACACCAAGAAATTAGAAAAGATTCTACTCTAGCGGCGAGTCGTCAGCCGCAGTGGATTTTCGTGATAATTTTTTCTTGTCATAAGAAATCTATGTAGAAAAAACGTCGTCGTCTGTAGGAGTTTTTGATTATGTTTAGACTCTAAGGCGGTGAGAGCAGGGATTAAACCCACGTTCCCTTGAACAAGAGCCGCGCACACTAACCATTGCACCATTTGTCATTACATTAAGAGAAATAGAGAACAATTTTGGCTGAATTTTATGACCTGGGGGCTCCTGACTCGGGAACAAGTTGTCTGTAAGAGGGAAATTGCCCCTAAGACAAAAAGAAAATCGAAAAAACGGGCCCCTGAACTTACAGGTAAGTGTTGGTACTCAAATTATAGGAAATCGTCTTACGATTTCATTGGTGCCATTGCTTTTCACAACCGATAGCTGTGAGTCGCCAAAAAATTGCGCCAAATTCGACTTAAGATACAGAGGAAATTTAAACCCCCCCTGCCTGAGCCGGGCGACTAGATGGAGTATAAATTTATCGATTTTCAAATAGGTCTAGCTCACGGTACAATCAGCGTAGAGAGAAACCAATACCACCAATGAAATCTTGAGAAGATTTCCTTTGATTTGAGTACCCATTAGAGTGTCCGAAACCGAAACCGAAAAACCGGTTAACCGGGTTTTTTTGCATTAACCGTGTGCTAGTTTTTTAAAAACGTAATTTTCGAACAAACCGAAAACCGGTTATTTGACGTCGGTTAACCAGTTAGTCGGTTCTTCTCAATTTGTGTTCATATCCTTAAAAAAATGATAAACGATACGATTTTAGAATTTTAATGAAATTTTGGATTAAGAAACATGATTTCTATTCTCAAATATGATTTTATGCTTCAATAAGTTGACATTATGACATTTCCAAAAACTTAAATGACATTTCCAAAAAATTTTTTTAATTCAAACTTCAAAAAGATTTTATTATTTGAATAAGAATTTTAACTTTTTTTCAAATTTCATGACGTAAATTATTTTACGATAAATGTTTTGTTTGATTTTCATACAGGAAAATCTCTTTCAAATTTGGAACTTAGGATGTGATTTTGGAGTTTAAATCAGTATAATATGAATTTGAATAAAACTTTTACATTTTATATTAAACACGCATTCCAAATTGGAATATGATTTTAAATTTAATTTCAAATTAAAACGTAATTGTCAAATTTAAATAGAGTTGTGACATTTCGAGATTTAAACCCGAATAATTATATGAAATGATGCCTAAACAAATGTATTGGAGGTGCTACATTTGTAATTTAATTTCAAACAAAAAAAGCGGTTCAACCGGTTTTTGGCAAAATTGGAAACCGAAAACAGGTTTCTTTGAAAACTGATTTTGAACAAAACGAAAACCGGTTTTTATAAAATTCGGATTTTTTGGACACTTTAGTACACGTATATTTTGTAAAAGAAACAAATTTCGATAAATTTTGTGGGTATTGAAATATAGAAAAACAACCATATCTCGGCTCACAGGTATCGGATGTGAAAAGTAATGGCACTAATGGAATCGTAAGACGATTTCCTTTCATCTGAGTACCAATACTTACCTGTAAGTTCAGGGGGCTCGTTTTTTTTTTGATTTTTTTTTGGCCTTAGGGGCAATTTCCCCCTTTTGGACCACTTGTACTGTATTCTGTGAACAATTCAAAAGAGGATGCCATTTTTTGGGTTTTTCCAGTGCGTGTCCCCAAGGTGGTAAAATTTTGCCAACATTTTAAATTAAACACAAAATACTGCATTGAAGTTCTGAACAAAATATTTCTTTCTCGTTCCTACAACACAAACTGTGTGGACACAGGAAACCATTAACTGTAACTAAGAAACTGAGTATATATCAATTAATGTTTATCACATCATTTACACTCTTATTTTTTACCCAAGTCAAATAAATAACATAATTACGATTAACCAATAAAGTAGCGCTACAATTCCAATATATTAATTCTGTTCACCATTTTACAAACGATCGACACGAGCCATCGATACAATACTTTTGTTCGGTAGCAATGGGCAAGCCGGTCTTTAATTTATTATTGATCAACAGTAATTAAAACATTTTCCACACTACAATCTTTTAGAGCCAATGGTGCTCGTAACTTTTAACAGAATCCAACATAATAAAATTATCAAGCCGCAGTATGGAGTCTCCCATTTGTGTTATCATCGCTTGTACAAAATGGCAACCATTTTGAATAATAAAAAATAAACTGAATATCAGTAAGTGTTTTTAACAACCTTATCAGCATAATAATTTACAATAGCTACAACAAACACATTGAAATTATTGTTTATAAATTAATGACGCAGAGGCAGCCGTTTAAAAGAGGAAGAAGCCTTGTGTTTGTGCAACCATATTGAAAATTGATTAAAAATGAAAATACCCAGAGTCTAAAGATATGGACACATGGACAGACGTACCTAAAGATAGATCGTTGAAACACACAGAATGTACTACTATATATGGTTGCCAAAAGCAATCGAACTTAATTGTATAATTGAATGTTAAGATATGACACAGAGAATTATACAAAGGCTACTGAAAATGTTTAAACTTTTCATAGAGATACAAAACTCCCTGTCGTCATCAATACCCACGACGGACGTATGCATGCATCCATCCATCTACTCTTATGTATGCATGTAGCAAGAAGAGCGTAACGCGTGATGGCACGCGTTTTGATAATTTTTATATATAAAACTGACATAAATTACAATTGGTTGATACTCGCATTGTTGTAGGTTGTTGAAAATTTGTTCAGTTTTAATTTAAACAGGCCCATCATTAAAATGCGGGTTATTGTACGAAATGTGTTGTGAATGAAACTTTTTGAGCGAACAAAATTGTCAATACTTCTGTATTTGTAACTTTAAATTCACCAAGGCCCTAGGCGACAGAATTTCAATTGGTGTAACAAACGTTTTCATTATCAAAAAAAAACAAGATGACGGGCACAACGTTAGGTAGGCAAAAAGTACTTAATTAACAAGTTTCAGTTTCAAATTAAAAAAATTATAATTCTCAATTTCAAACTAAAATGAAAACATTAAGTTGCGAGTCTTCGTTTAATATTACAAAATTCCAACAAAAGTTAAGAGTTGGTCGTGCATATTCCATTCGTGGAACTGATCAACCAAATCGACGAATTGGGAGTGCATTAACCAAGACGAGATGGGAATCGGTACAGAACTGTAGAATAGTTCGATCTCTTTGTCCGGTCATTGATAGAACACGTACCAAAAGGCTGCTCTCCCCTAGAATGAACACACTCAGCACTCGCACAGGAGTCCTAACTGGACACTGAGTGATAGACCACATGACTGCACGCATTAAACTCCCATGTGAAGGTTTCTGCAGAAGCTGTTTAGATGAAGAACAGGAGGAGTCAGTGCAGCACTTGCTTTGTTCATGTGAGTACCGTCTAACTTTTCTGGGGGGGGCAGGCTATTCGAAAACCTCAACGACCTAGCAGATGCTCCAATTAAACACCTCGTCAAATTCATAGAGAAATCTCGCTGGTTCAGCAGAGCACACTAGGACATCTGAAAACATTTTTGCACTGGACTCTCTCCTTTAGCTTACCCTCTCTCCTCCATTCTTCCTCTTCTGTACAACTATCCCTTTATCCTTTCAATTCTATATAAGGGTTATTTGTTTTTTCCCTTTAAACCTAACCTAAGAGTTGTCATTTCATATTGTGGAAATTTCAATCGAAATTAAGATTCACCATTTAAGATTGAGAAGATTAAGAATGTTAACAGAAATATATTTAAATTCAATTGAGAAAATCGAAGATTTTCAATTCAAACTGATATTATTCTACAAAAAATTCTGAGTTTTAAAAAATTGGGAAATTTTAAAATTCGGAACTAAATTAAATAATTCCAAAACGCAGAATAGGAACAGCCATTCCTTTTCGATTCGCTCGAAAAATTTAAATCGGCAAGGGAGTTTAATTTTAAATACTTTGAAGATTTAAATCTTTTAAACTCCTGAGTTTTATTTTTGGCTCTTTTAAAAGAGTAAAACAAAAAGGCAAAACTTCAAAATGCGAGAAATATCTTTTGGATAGGATAGGAATATGCAAAAATATTGAATGGGGGTAAAATGGGTGCCGAAAAGGGTAAAACTTTAAAATGCGAGAAAAATATTTTGGAAAGGATAGGAATGTGCAAAAATATTGAATGGGAACCAAAGTAGTAAAATGTGGGCCGAAAGGGGTAAAACTTCAAAATGCGAGAAACATCTTTTGGAAAGGATAGGAATGTGCAAAAATATTGAATGGGAGTAAAAAAGGGGGCCGAAAAGGGTAAAACTTTAAAATGCGAGAAAAATATTTTGGAAAGGATAGGAATGTGCAAAAATAATGAATGGGGGTAAAAAGGGTAAAATGGGGGCCGAAAAGGGTAAAGCTTAAAAATGCGAGAAGAATGCTTTGGACAGGTTGGGAATGTGCAAAAATATTGAATGGGGGTAAATAGGGTAAAATGGGGCCGAAAAGGGTAAAACTTTAAAATGCGAGAAAAGTCGTTTGGATAACAAACAAAGTTTGAAAGTGGTTAAAAAAAAGGATAACAAATGTGGATGAAAAGGGTAAAACTATAAAATGCGAGAAAATCGTATGGAAAGGTTAGGAATGAGGCAAACATTGTGTAGTGCATAAAAAGGGGGCAAAAAGGGGAATACTATAAAATCGTGTGGAAAGGTTAGGAATGTGGAAAAAATTGTGAATGTGGTTAAAAAGGGTAAAACCCGACAATGCAACCAAATCGTTTAGAAAATTGTGAATAAAAAATGTGTATGATGTGGTAAAATTGCAATATGCCGGAAATAAATTTGTTGCGCCCACGTACACTATATTTAACATATTCCAAATCATTGCAAATGATTTTCCGCGGATTTTGAAGTTGTACTCTTTCATGACCCTTCTACAGCTTTTTACCCACACGCACTATGCTGAATAATTTTATACTCATTTCTAAATATTTTTGCCGTTATTGCAAGTTGTAGCATTTTACCAATTTATCCCCCTTTTTACCCACAGATACTATTTTTAAACATTCCAAACGATTTTTATTGCATTGTGAAGTCTAACTCTTTTTCGCCAATTTTTACCCCTTTTAAACCACGTCCACTATAATTAATATATCTCCAGTCATTGTCCAAAACTAATTTTGGTCTGCGTTTAGAAGCTTTATTCAAACTTATATTCCCATTATTAGTAGATCAGTATTCCATACTACTGATCTCGTTAGTTGATGTTTTTCACCACATATACTATTTACTTAATACAGGTACATTCCCCATTGTTCCATTCGATTTTTTAGTCTTTTTATAATTTGGCCTTTCTGATAGAAGTTTATTATTTTCTGCACCTTCCACAACATTCCAATCGATTTTTGTCGCAATTGTCTCTTATGTATATTCCAATTAAAAAAAATCCACTCGGGAGTCAAAAAATTCGGCTCCTCTGAAACATAAAACTGTCACTCCCAGTAGAATAAAAATTAAACTCCGAAACGAATTTTTATTTTTTATATTTGATTCGCTCGGGAGCGATTACTAAAATATTAAACATTAACAAAAATTTTATAAATTAAATTCGCTTGAGATTTTAATTTTTTTAAACTCGGAGTGAGAGTTTAATATTGAGGAGGAGCTGAATTTTTCGGCTCGCGGGCGGAATTCTAACTTACTCTGCCAAAAATTCTCAATTTCATCTAAAACTTTTTATATTTAAAATTGAAATTGTTCCTTGTTATCTACCATAATTTTAAATTTACAAAGTTTTAGATGAAACTGCAAACTTTTACAGGACTAATGGTTTTGCCAGTATATATTTTATATATGCATTTACCATCAATGATTTTTTTTCGAAACTGTTACCCTAAAGATCGATACATAAAGACTGTTTACGGATGTCACAGAGTTGTATTTTTCTGTGGTATAGATTTTTTGATGACCGGACTGAATTATGAATTTTATGACCGATTTTTGTTAGTTTCAAAATCTATACCACAGAAAAATACAACTCTCAAACTCACCTCAAAGTACTGCAACAATGCGAGTATGCAAGAAGAAATGAAGAACATGGTGAAAAAAAGCCTTCTGTTTTTGTGATGGATTATAGACCTTTCAATCTGTGTTGATACTTAGAGATCTTCGATCGATACTCGTACTAATTCGCACATGTGAATTGCAGAATTGTGTTTGTATATATGTATACGATTGATGATCAACCGATGGTATCAATTCAGGCACAGTAGTATAGGCATCTGATGCTGAACTTGTCATAGATTTCGAAACTAGTCATGCCAGTGAGTTTGCATAAATTAATTGTCTATTATTTACAAGAAAAAGCAATTATATTTTAATTAGAAAGTTATTTTAGCTAAAGACAATGACTACTGTTTTAGAATCAAATGAAAGGGTTTTTATGGCGCCACCATAAAGACCCAGAGGTGTTGTCGTTCCAAAGTTCAGCCAATTCTTCAGCCACAAATTTCAATAAAATAAAATATTAAACGTTTTAATTTACAAAAACATATGAATGTGTGCTGTTATTTTGTTATAACTTTGGAACAGTAAGAACTCTGGGCTTCGTTCAGGGCATTTTGGAAAGGTAAGAGGTAGGGCTGTCGTTTAAGAGAGAGAAAAACAACATAAGTTACCTGCCATCTGGCTGACAAAATTGAGGTTATGTGCACGTTCTTATGTCTTTTTTCCAAATTTTTCTCACATTTTCTTGATTCTGAAAGGTCTCCAAAAGACAAATTTTCAATAGCGGCGGCTCAATTTGATATTAATTCAAATCCATGTATATAAAAAACAAGAATTTTTATCTCAGCATTTATTACCAACTAAAAAATCATTACATTTCCGTTTACATTACAAACCTTTTTTATCTCAGCCATTAAAACCAATTTAGAAAAAAAAAATTAAAAAATCGTGCGATTTTGTTAGAAAAAATTTTCGCCAGCGGCTCTGCAGTTCATCAATATATTTTATATTTATATGAAAATAAAAAAGATACTTTTTGAATCCATCGCTTCAGTTCAAAATTATATTTCAAGTCTATGTAAATAACAAAAAAAACATTTTTAATCCAGCATGTATCACCAACAAAAGTAATAAAACTTTTTCAAAAAAAAAAAAAATGGCCTGAGGCAATTTTTGATCTTGAAATTTCCTGAACGACATTTTTTGAAGCAAAAGCTAAAGCATCCAAACAATACACGTCACAAATATCCTGGTGTGCTTCTGCGGATTTTTTGCCTAAAAGAGCAAAATATGACCAAACTGATAATTTTTATCATCCATATTCACAACACAATTTAACTGAAAATTGACCACTGAAAAAAATATGAAATATCACAAATTTAAGCTTGAAATGGCAGCTGTGTTACTGTAACACAAAGAATTTAGCCAGCTGATCCAAAGCATTTTAGAAATAATAACAGCACCAACTATATGAGAATACCGATGTTACTTTCTTGGCAACCCCGAACAGGGATCGAACCCACGTTCTCCTGTACAAGAGCTGCGCACAGTAACCATTGAACAACTGACTAATATAAGTGCTAAAATATAATTCCATAGGTCATGTATTTGTATTTCCTTTTAGAAATTAACTCTGCTTCTGTTTCTTATTAAATCAAAATCTACACTGGGAAGAACTTCATACTACAAATTGTGCAAGTACAAAATTGTTCCGCATTCTAATACTGTATCATTTGAATTCCAGTCATTTAATTCGGGGCTCTTCCATTTTGCAATTCCACTGACTACCACCACACAATCAGTGATTATTCAAAATCTTACGCAGTGAGGAAATTTGATATTTCTGGTCAACAGCTTCTCGTTGCAATTAACTCTGTCGTGTGTTGCACTTCTGCACAAATTGATAAACACAGTGCAACACGAAAAAAAATAACCATATACGGACACCACTACGTGATAAAAGACTAAAAAAAAAGACCCGTGTCTCCCAATTTTTCCCAAAGTCATGCACTTTTTTTGATGTGTTAACATCTATACGCGCGCCTCTAGGGCAGTAAACTATAAATTTAATACATACGCAAGTGTTAGGTTTGTAAGAGTAAATCATCGTTTGTTTGTTCGTTGCTTGGCAGTCGGCATTGAAAGTGATTATTGGGCGATTTTCATATAATTTTCCCACGCGATTTTCTCCGGAAATTCATAGCCGATTTTATTAATTTTTGGATTAAAAAGCTAGTGCGGGTTTCGACGAAGAGTTTAGGCCAAAAATTAAGGCGATCCGATATCGGCGAGCCGAGATTTAAGTGTTTTAATTTGGAGTATTAATTTGGAGTAATATTAAAAAAGTGTTTTGTTGATCTTCGGTTTTGTCTTATCATCGTTTGTTTGTTCGTTGCTTGGCAGTCGGCATTGAAAGTGATTATTGGGCGATTTTCATATAATTTTCCCACGCGATTTTCTCCGGAAATTCATAGCCGATTTTATTAATTTTTGGATTAAAAAGCTAGTGCGGGTTTCGACGAAGAGTTTAGGCCAAAAATTAAGGCGATCCGATATCGGCGAGCCGAGATTTAAGTGTTTTAATTTGGAGTAATATTAAAAAAGTGTTTTGTTGATCTTCGGTTTTGTCTTATCATCGTTTGTTTGTTCGTTGCTTGGCAGTCGGTATTGAAAGTGATTATTGGGCGATTTTCATATAATTTTCCCACGCGATTTTCTCCGGAAATTCATAGCCGATTTTATTAATTTTTGGATTAAAAAGCTAGTGCGGGTTTCGACGAAGAGTTTAGGCCAAAAATTAAGGCGATCCGATATCGGCGGGCCGAGATTGAAGTGTTTTAATTTGGAGTATTAATTTGGAGTAATATTAAAAAAGTATTTTATGTTGATCTTCGGTTATATCGTACGAATATAACAATGTATGTATGTATGTATGTACAAGTGTCTGTTGCTTTGCATTCTTTGACTTTTGTGGGAATAAAAAAAAGTATTGAGCAAGAATATAATGACACATGTGCTTGCACTGGGTCTTTAAATAATTTTAAGTATTAATATTATTTAACTGTAACGTCATCATATGATTGAACGCTGTTTTTTATTTTCCAATGTAACATTTACGAATGTGTTCATAGAAATCGAACAGGTACCGTGTAGCAAAAAGGTGTTAACACATCGCCCGTGAGTTCGAACACTCATCGGATTTTTTTTATGGGCCGCCAAAGATTTGGGGCCTCGGTATCATTTTCGTAAAATGTGATCATTTTCTCAGGCTCATATCTTGCAAACCGTTCAGAATTTACTCTCTGAGGCAAAGTTGGAGGTCTTGTCATAAAGAACAAAAATTGCGAACATATAAAATCAAAAAAACTTCACCTTCCAGATCAAAATCGCAAAAAACTTAAAAAAATTCGATTTTTTTTTACCTTTTTTCCCGTGTTCAGGTCCATAGGTAGCAAACCGTTCAAAATTCAAGGAAACAATCAACTACAAAAATTTACCTAAGATCTCAATAAACAAATTTCTAGAACATATAAACTTCCTAGAGATGATTCTTAACACTGTTTAGGTAGCACGCAAAAGTGAAAAATTTGCCGAAAATTTTTTAATTTAATTTTTTTTACCTTTTTCTCCTGTTCAGGTCCATAGGTAGCAAAAAATGAAATATGCCTGGACAGAACCATGTGTTTGTCCAAGGGTTAACACCGTTTAGGTAGCGCTTAGGTATCACGCGATCATGCCCCGACAGCAGCAGCACAGGCAATGCAGTAAGGTCAGCACACGCAACAAGGGACGCAGCACACAATATAAAAGCGACACGACGCTCACATCGAGGCATTACACAGCGCGACGTCAACGAGAACGGTTTGCAAGATATGAGCCTGAGAAAATGATCACATTTTACGAAAATGATACCGAGGCCCCAAATCTTTGGCGGCCCATAAAAAAAAAAGTGCATGACTTTTTGAAAAATTGGGAAACACGGGTCTTTTTTTTTTAGTCTTTTATCACGTAGTGGTGTCCGTATATGGTTATTTTGCCATGACTTAAAAAATTACACACAGTGAAATACAAGGAAATAATAGTAAACGAGTTTCACGCTGTTATACCCCTACAAACAGCGGCCAATGGGGCCGATTGCAAAAAAAGTGGAAATAATATCAGAACTTCTAAACTATTTGTCAGATGATGTACATATTTAAATAATTTATATTATTAACATAATTTATTTAAACGAACAAATAGATACATTTGTTTGGAAAATAATTCTGCATTAATTATTTTTAAAGGAAGATGGACAAATGGAATTGATGACAACGTCTAATGTTTTGGTCCACTTATGTAAATAGTCACATGGAGTTAAGGGGTTCTATGCCAAAGTGGATCAGCCTTAGAGTTAAGAAAGAGAAATGGCGATAGATGACTGGAAGTTTTTCACACGTTTGCCGTTGTGAGTTGAACCAAAAGTACAAAACGCATCAACTGAGAGTGTTTAAGTGATGATTAAATCAAGGGAAAAACAAGTGAAATAAAGCAATATGGAATGAAGTGTTAAAGTGTCATTATTTAGAGATTCCAATTAAAACACAAATTTATTAAAAGAAAGATGATTCCCTTCTGCATGGGTTGCCCAGTTTGAATATCTCTATACTCCAAACAAGTGACGTTTCTTGTATATTACCCTATGCACAGAGCATAAAACTGAAAATATATATTTGATTTGCGGCAGCACAAGTAGTCATGGCCAAATTATGATTTTCGCCAACACACCTGGTAGGTTCAAAAATAGAAAATTTGATTGATCTCTTATCGTCGACGAGATATCTAATAGAACAAATTACTACATATTTTCCTGCAGTACTTTGGTTAACAAAGAGCATTCAATCTGGATCTTCTCACAAATTACTTGGTGCACTTAGCACCTTGTTGTTCTAAGGTCGCTATATATAAATACGTAAGAGCGCTATCTTGATGAGTTTGTCACAAATTATAGCCCAGTATGTGCTTAATGAAATACAACTGATAGTTTTTGAGAAATAGGTAAAGAGCAATGAGATTACTAGTCCGAAAAAAATTTTACTTTTTTTTACATATTTTACTCTGGTGGTCACATTTATACGAAGCAGGGGCAACGAAAAATCATCCAAAAAAAATTATGAAAAATTGCCCAAAAAACCCCATAAAAATGTGGGCGAAATATCATATGAAGTATCGCCCAGAAAAAGTGGGTCTTATTTCGTAAACTGTGGGCAAAATTTCAGTTTCATCCTTTGGGTGATCTTTCGTAGGAAAAATCGTCCAAAATACGTTTGTGAAAAATTGCCCATTTGGATGTTAAATATGAAAACAGACCCATTGTGGGCCATATTTCATAATTGTAGATACGAAAAATAGCCCAAAAATAATCCGGAATAATTCCGAACTGTGTGGGCGATTTTTCGTATTCTTATTTTAAGTAAAACTGATATTGCAATTGAAGTGAGACTAAACGAAACCGTTACTTATCTAAACGCTCTTAGCTCTTGACTTTCCGTCAGCGGCACTCGCTAAAACAAAATATGAAAAATTATTTCGGAAAAATCACGTGATTTTTGAGAAATAATTTTAAGCTTCAATACAATGTGAAAAATTATCTAAAAAAAAACGGGGGGTTTTTTAGAAATGACGTTTAGTCAACGATGCTACTTAAAACAAAATAGAAAAAGCATTTCGTAAAAAATCGCGCGATTTTTCGACAGCGGCGCTTACTTAAACACAAAATAAAATTCTTTTCAAGATGAATAGCATGATTTTTTAAAAGGGAATTTACTATAGCGCCGCTCGCTAAAATTCGAGATTTTCGAGAAACAATTTTTAGCCTCCGGCGCTTGCTTCAATACATTACGAAGCAATTATTTCAACAAAATTGCGCTATTTTTTGCCTGCAGCGCTTATTGAAACACAATATAAAATTATTTTCAAAAAGAATAGCATGATTTTTTAAAAAGGACTTCACTATAGCGGCGCTCGCAAAAACAAAAAAATCGGGTGATTTTCTAGAAATAAATATTAAAGTTTTGGACTCACTATGATTTTAGGCTATTTTCCATATGAAAATTTGCCCAATTACTTTGGGCTATTTTTTGGGTCATTTTGCATTTATTTTTGGGATAAATTTCATATGTAATTTAGGGCTACTTTTCATATTTTGACCCAATTTTAAAAATTGGGAGATTTTTCATTAAATTGTTGGGTCATTTTTCTTTTTGGCGATATTTCATGCCGCCTAAGTAAGTTACATTCGACAGCATTCTCAATGCCTTATCGGTAAAAAATAAAAAAAAAAAAACTATACCTACCTCTTTCTTACTGAAATTCTAAAATGAAATCAAAAGATTAATGATCCTTTTCGGCAAAATTGTGCAACTTTTTGAGTTTAAAAAAATCTTTAAATTTAACAACTTGTGACTTCCAAACGGTTTTAGATAATTCATAAAGATATTTTCAGTTACCTTTTTCAGAAGTGTTCTATGGCGGTGTTTGGATAAAAGTAGACGAACAAACAAAACTAAAAAAAGTCAGAGCACAAATTTAAGATTACCAATATATTTTAAATGGTAAGAAATTAGTCACATACTTCACCGTCTCAGAAGATTTTCTCAAGTAAAGAATCTTAGAAATCGACTAAAAATTTTAGAAGTTACAAGTCTTCAAAACATGAGCAGCACCAAAGTGGTCTACTTTGACGTGCTGTAGCAAACTCTGCGTATAATCAGGGAAGTTTCAAATGCAATATTCTAAAAGTCTGACTTATCCTCTAGACATCTCTAGTACAGCTCTAACCAATCCAACAAATATTTTAAAAGTTCTGCTATTATTACCACATTTTTTGCAATCATAACTACTATGCAGCGCTATTAGTGCACGCAATTTTGGCCACCATATTTGACATGATTGAAAAGTCAGCCGTCCATAAATCGATTTTCATTATTGGATATACTAGTTCGCCCATTGGTACTGCACCCAGATTAATTGCCCCTCGTCTCATTGAATGAGATGAAAAAGAAAATTGTGCATACATTATTTGAAGGTAAATTATTTAGTCAACACCTTCTTGTTGCGCTTAGCTTTCTGGACAAATTGGCAAAGATAAGGAAACAATAGTAAACGACTTTATGGCCGTCAAAGGCCTAAACACAGCGCCCGGAGAGTACGCAACTTACGGTGCGTTTACACGTGACAGTTTGCGACAAGACAGTTGAGAATATGTATTAGTTGTCACAAACAGAAAAATTGTTTGTGTGACGTACGCGTCCAGCCAGTTATAAAGACAGTACAGTTTTAAGCAACCACCGACAGAGTCGTTTCGTTAAATTTCTTGCTCTGATTTTTTGTTTCTTCGCTCTTTTACCATTGTGTCTTGTCTTACTTCTCCAAATTACAATGGAACTGATGTACTCTGCAAAATTAGACATGTATTCATGTTTATATTGTCAAACAATATTTCAATAAAAATTAGCAAACAATTCAAATACAAATATATTTCCCAATTTGTAAAGTCGTTTGCGATGTTTTGCTTTTTTCTCAAATTACTACGAAACGTCACTGATATGGCCGATGGCTGAACTAGTAGAGGTTGAAGCAGTAGGATTTGTTGTAATTGTGTGAACCAACAACAGGCATTCAGTTTTTGTTTCATGACTCTAACCGTGAAATTCAACACAGATCCATATGAACAAACACAGTAAACAAAAAAGTACAACAACAAAATACACCGAATTTAACAGATGCCAACCTTTACTTGTTCAACCATGCTCTGGCCGCTTATGTCAAATCTCTTGCCGAAGTTACTGTCGTTGAAAAATCAGAGACAGTGGCGAGTCAAGTGAGAGAAGTGTAAGTGTGGTAGTAAAAATGTGTGAATGTGTTGCTACTGTCGGAGCAAAACTGTCCCGTGTAAACGCCAGGTTAGGTGGCCACATTTGATATGATTGAAAAATCCGCTATACATAATTAAATCTTCATTTTCGTATTCACTAGTTTGAAGTAATGTGGGGTCCATTCGCAAGATTGTATGTCTATTTATATTGATTAATGCGACCCAACCTCAGCTAATCGGATTAAAACTTGTATTCTCCTAAATGTTTGTTGTGCTGAGAAATATGATAAATTTGATGTTCAATTTTCTACGGCTTTCACGGCTTTTATCAATTTCTAGTGAAACATCAAGAGAGAGTGAAATATAAAGAGGCTGATGCATCCTTGGCATGTTAACTTGGTGGTTACAGTCGACAGAGTTTAGTGTTCTCTTTTATATGTATAAATTTGGAAGTTTCAGTAAAATCGTAAATTAGAGGATTTTACCTATAATGACATTTGAAATGTACATTTTTGTTACTTTGTTTAATTGAATTTGTTTTTATTTCTCCATACGTATGCAAAGTTTTCCCCTCTACAAATACAAGTGTGTATGTGTGTCTATGGATGTAAGTCTGTAGAGTTGACTACGACTTTGTTGGGAAACCTCTAAGGGATGGGCAGGATGGTGCGCTACGCGATTCGAAAGTTACTAACCACGTTTGCGATTACGTAAAACATAGAAAAATCTAATTTTTTTCTCAATTCCTTTTTATGATAGCATTCGTTTGATGTTTTCTACGATTACTACTATTTATTTTTAAATAGACTATTAGGGGTATGATTAAGATGTGCTTTTTTGTCATTTTGAAATAATGACTTGCATGGTAGTGGTATCTTCTGAAAGCTGGAATTCCCTCATAACTTCTAAGACACCATTATATAGTCAATAGATTTGTATTATTAATTAAACAAACCAATAAATAAATTAAACAAATTCTAACATTTTTTTCCAACTGGTTCTATTCTTCGCCTTTTTCTCGCCAGTTGGTAACACCAAGGATACTGAGGAATTCTTCGGCTTGGTCTTTCCAGTGGAGTCTTGGTCGTCCTCTTCTCCTGCTTCCATCGGGTACACGCTGAAAACTAACGGCCTCTCTAACATATTTTCACAAACATATACTGCAGGAACCATGTATGTATATGTTTGGAGTACACTTCAAACATTGATATGTTTGCAAGTCCCAAACTGACTTGTATTTAAATGTAAACAGTATCATGTTTACTGGCAAACATGAATGCTTTTACGTGGAAACATTTGCGTTCTTCATCGTAAGTATATGGATGTACTTACGTTGAAGCTTTTGCCCGGTTCCCCCAAACCTACATGTACTTACGTGGAAACATATATGTATTTTCTCCCAAACATAATAATATTTAGAAACGAATAACTGCTTGATTTCAATATATATGTATTATTTATTATAATTAATTTTATCAATATGCACATTTAAAGTATAATTCATTAAATAATTATCTCTCCAACCGAACTTCAGTTATCCGAGATGCTATTTGTGGGGTTTTAGCTAAAAGGAACCAGTAGCGTTTTACCCCTAATACAAAAATTTCATTTCTCTGCATATCCAGCCTGAATACGAGTATGTATGTATGAAGAAATGTGAACTGTTTATGTGCGTACATTTGTGATAATTTCATAAATATTTTTCCGCTTCTTTGTTATGTCAACTTGATACGCAATGATTTTTTTTGTATATGTGGAAGAAAGAAAAACTGCAAACGCCACAGACAAGGAAGAAATAAAATAAATAATAAAGACGAAAATGTGCCATCATCAGCATATTCTGTTTATGTTGCAATACTCATGCTAAATGTCTACATCCATCCTGCCACCAGTACCAAACCACCCACCATCTAGAGTTCTAAACAGCTTGCAGGATATGTTGATGGTGGCAATTGATGCGGTCTTGAGGACTTTGACGACGTCGTAGGTGGTGGTGGAAGTACTGGAGTTGGTGTTCCTCAGTTAAAAACTCTTGTGGCTGGATAAGAGTATTTCCGCTACACTCTAAGATACTTATATGTATATAGACATAACTTCTATACGTTTTTATACGACTAGATATTTGCGTAAAATTACGTGTTGTACGACGAGTATTGGGTACATACTCGTACTATATGTATAACAAGACAAAATGACAAATTCCTTTATATTTTTTTTTGTCGGGGTTGTTGACTTGAACGGAGTCGAGTTAGTAGTGTGACACCATCATTTATCATAAGGACTTAAGCCAGTGTAAAGTTTATTATGAATATCGTTGCAGATATAAATGACGACAACGACGGGATGACTTTATATACTCCAACGTTATTTAACAACATTTCATGGAAGTAACTACGTTTGTATATCCGACCACCGACGGCTTAAGCTCTTCCTCCTCACAACGTTTCATCATTCTTAACACACCCCCAACCACCCAGACGTTTCTATATTCTCTATATCATCGTCACCATCATCATCATCCGTTTTGTGGTGTGAAATTGTTGACGTCCTCGTAAATATTATTATGCTGTGTAATAAAATATTAAATTTAACTAAGTCGAATAAGAAAACAAGAACTGTTTATTTATGCATACACAAACAAAATAAAAATATAAATATTGTTAAAGATTTTCTCGTCCCCCCGTTAGGGTGGCATTGTTTTTGTGTGTAGCGAATGTATAACAAGTTAATTTTCGGATGTCTAATCTGCTGGGGGGTAGAAAGCTGTTAAAGTAAATACACCACATTCAGGGGAAAGGTATCATCTGAAAACGGTCTTTGTGACATAATTGAACTGGATGATAGACTTTTAGCTGTTTAGAATGATTTTGGGTTATTCCAAGTGTCTACATTAGTTACGTTAATGAAGGAAATTGAGATGATGGTGGACTAGATTGAAGTAAAGATTTTTTAAAATTATCAAGTGATAGAGAGTAAATACTTGAATGGGTGACGAGGTAATTCAGTTCATTTGTTAAAATATGTATTTTTTTCGTTTATGATGTTTGTGTCTAAATGAGTTTACAAAAGTAAACAGCAATTTACGCTGATTGGAAAACATTACAGGAGGCGTCAGGGGACACCCAGTTGGAACGAAATTCATTTCGCTATAATATATGTACTAGTTAGTTAGTTGTTGAATTTTTTTTTTTTTAAAAAATTATATATTTATATTATTTTTTCCCGAAAAGGTAAATTTTTAAAGAGAGTACTTCTTTTATTAAAAGTTAATTAAGAGAAATTACTATTTTTAAGAAGAAGTACTTTCTGTAAGAAAAAGCCATAGAATATGCTTTTTTTAACAAAGATGTACTTTTTTAAAAATTGGTACTTTTAAAGAACTGGTACTCTTTTTAAGAACAGGTTATTTGTTTAAGAAAATTAACTTATTTTCCGAAGGGCTACTTATTTCAAGAAAAGAAAATAAAAGGTTTTATTCTATTTTTAAAAAAAATTTACTTTTAAGAAAATGAATTTTTGTAAGAAAAGGTTTCATTTGCTTATATTATTTATCAATTATTGTCATATATGTTTTCTGTCTTATCGGATGGCGTATTCTACGTTAAACTTAATGGCCGTATCTCTGACACAGCCTGCAGGGACAGTCCGTGGCCGAAGGCCTCGGAGAACTGTCTGCTGTAATTTTTATATTTACCAAAGGCATTTGATTCAAGTCCGTTTAAAAAAAAAAATATTATGTTCAATTTTTTTAAACTTAATTTAATTTATGTATTTTAATTAATATTTTTATTGAAATAAGTTCTGCGAATGTTGAGAGGGCCGCCCTAATATTAAAAAAGGTTTATCTTATCGAGTCTTCGCAGTAGCATTCGAGCGTTGTGTGAAAACTTTACGCTTTACAATTCAAAATTAATGTTACAACAGCTTTATTGAAGCTTTCGCAAAAAAGCTTTATTACGTTAGCTTACTGTTTGTTTCACTTTTTACTAGATACATGTTGCCAAGCAACATTAGCTTGCTGTTCGTTTCACTTTTTACTAGATACATGTTCCTAAGCAATGTTGAGCAACCAAAAACACTCAACCAAACACCACACATATGTTTGAGTGTATGTGTTTAAACAATTTTCATTTGAGAAATTAAAATACTATAAAAAAATATATCAACCAATATGAAATGTATATCAAACGAAAGATAACATCTTCATTTACCTACAAAAAAAAATTTAAAAAAATTCATCTAGCCGTTTCCTCAAATTCAATGAAATAAAGATTACAACAATAAAAACCTGACATGACTCCTCATACCGTAAGGTAAGACGTATTCTACGTCAAAATATGATATGTCCCATCAACATAGATTCAAGTGGATTCATTTTCGTTTGCGGATCGCAATCTGGAATCTCCCAATAGTAGTTTATAAGGCTATACGAATAATCGGCCAAGTGAAAATCTCATGAAATTGAAAAATCAACAATCTCCTGGAACCGTAAAAAAATGGACAAATGTTCAAAACGTTTGGGCGATTTGACTTGTTTGATATTTGGGCGATTATTCATAAACAATAATCGCCCAATTTTGCAAGTATCTATTTATATAATTAGTTGCCCAAAATGTTTCTGAGCGTTTGTTCAATTTGCATATTTTTGATGAACAAGTTATTTTCTCGGATAGGTTAACTAGAAGTTTTCAGATGTGGTCTGAAAACCGGTCCGCAGCCAGGACCTTGGTTGAAGTAAAGATGAACTTAGTGTTGGAGGAGTTTTTAACCTCTAAACGCATAGACGAATGTATTGAATAAGATATGAAGCACAGGATACAACTATTACATCAAAGAAAATTTTGAATATAAATTTATCAACGGGAAGGAAAATTATACAAAAGAATTGACTGCAGTTTTGTATAAAGTTTTTAACCATTTGAAGCTGTGCCTTAAGCGTAGCAAGCGAAAAATCGTATACCAAAATCGCGCCATTTATGGTAAAGGGTGTCTTAGTAAGAATGCACTTTTTCATTTTAAAAGCAAATATTTTTTGAGAAAGTTGTGATTTTTTGTAATAATCGGAATAAATATATGCTGCCAAATATTAAAGTTGTCAGTTGCTCAAAAAAATAACACTACAACTAAAAAGTGGAATCATACTGAGAGACCCTTTATTACATTTTGCATTAGTTAAACGTGGAACTGTAGAGCAGCAGCCGAAAAATTGTATACAAAAATCGCGGTATTTTTTGTATAAGTATAAAATTCTTCATTTAATTTTTCATCGCGACCCAATTTTAGTTATACCATGAACTTGCAATGTAACGATACCTTTGAAAATAACAGAATTTAAAATTAGCGTATTGAAGACCCATTTTCAACGAATCGGTTTTAGGAAGTTATATTATAAGGAAAATTCTTATTGAAAGCGGTGGCACTATTGGCGGAATGGAGACTAGGTCTTCATCTATACAAAAAATTTAAAAAACACTTCAGAGTTCAAAACTTTCTGTAACCAACGCGGTAGCTGCAATGAGGTTCAATGATAGTATAGTGTACCCAAACGTTGATATATGTATGGATATGGAATCGTTTGAGGATATATTTGAAGGATTTCCTGATGAAAAGCCTGAAGTAAAATCGGGATATATAGGAACTAGTTATCCACAGAATCCAACTCATGTCATTATTATTTGTTTCAATTTTCATCCTGTTTCCATGCGGAAATCGTCAATTTTGTAGTGAATGCAATTTAACAAATATAACACTGTGCTAATTTCAATAAACAAATGCACTTTTGGGGCACCAAAACATACATTATTTATGCCATCAACATGTCGCATTGAATAGCAAACACAATGTGTTTGGACAGGAGTATACTGTGTTTGTGTCAAGCTAAAAACACCTTATATTTGCATTTAAGCAACAAAAAAATTGAGATTTTTCAGCGTGCACATGTTCGTAAAAATTTTCAGTGATTGTGGCAAAGGTAAGTTATAGAAACTAGTAGTTTGTGATAAATGTTTTTATATGGGGTAATCATTTCCATTTCTCCAAGTAATGTTGCGCATTCGTAGTAAAATAAATATTGTTGCCGCAAACGGCCATCAAGGGATTTTATTCTTCGTGTGTGAAATTCAAAATAATTTTAATATTCGATGTTTTCTTTGAACTCAACTAGTTCCAGTTTCTACCTCAGATTGCCATATGCAAAAACTCACAAATCCATTCAAATTGAATCAGCAAAGCTCAACACTAACCAGACTCAAATGAAGCTAATACAATAAAAATAATAACACCAAATGTAGTATCAAATTATATGACTGCATAAAAATGCCATAGTTATCTGTATAGAAATCTTGACAAATATTTCCACTTGTTTTCTTTTCATTTACACCTTTTTGAGGAGGGATGGAACATTTCTTTTTATATTATTCGCTTTGGCCACAACCACATAAATTTTATGCCAACGAAAAAAGTGAAGAATAAGCAGAAAATAACATAACATGGCTAAAAACCGAAATAAAAATGTGTCTCACAATCAAATTTTTCTGGGGAAAAGGATAAAACGAACAATAAAAATGTTACACTCACAAAGAGAGTAATACGGTTATTACAAATGCTGCTGTTGTCGGCTTCGTGTGGGCAGGCTTCAAATTGGGCCAGGTTAGCAATTGGTGAAGCAGTTGTGTTGCTGCTGTATCACTAGAAGCCTGGTAATAATGTCGAAATTTGAATTTGTAATACAATTTTCACAGTTAAGCCCGCTTGTGAAATCTTAAAAACGAAAAAGTAATTGTGAAAAGTCTACAATGTCTGACGCTTCGAAATAGTTTGTTAATGATTTCGAACAAACGAAAAGTTATGTTTTAAAGGGGTCGTTTAATTTCGTTACAAAAATTAGTTGTCCATTGTTTTCCCTATTATGGTTGTGGTAGCAGGCTCTTCTCTGACTTATTTGCTGATATCACCGCAAACCTTCCAAAAACCAGACACGCAAGCTTTATACAGGGTGGTTCAGTCACGACGGCAAAAATTTCACCAGCGTATTCCTTGGCTCATTTCATGAAAATATGTCCATCTACGACCATCCCCAAAAATGCAAGGGGGACGAAATGGCAGCGGTTTGAAAATTTTCCGATTGGTGGTCGGAGGGTACTAGGGTAAAATTGCTAACTCTGGAACCAGTGGTCAGATTTTTGTTGTTGTTGTGCTTGTTGGAAAGCTCTTTGGTAGACGTTTCAGAATCAATAAAAAAATTTACACAAAAAGTGAAATCGCCGAGATACAGAGTTTTAAAAAAAGACATAAGAATGTGCAGATATCTCCAATTTGCTCAGCCAGATGGCAGATAACTTATATCCTGCCCTACCTCTTGCCATTCCAAATTTGACTGAAATGCAAACATTTTTATTTTTTTTTTTTGGAAGCGAAATAACAGGACACATTCATTTTTTTTTGTAAATTAACACGTTTAAGATTTTATGTTATTGAAATTTTTGGCTGAAGGCTTCGTTTAGGGCATTTTGGAAAGGTAAGGGGTAGGGCCATTTTTTAAGAGAAAAAAACCATCTGGCTGAGCAAATTGAGGTTATCTGCACATTATTACAATTGTTTTACACATCTTTCACTTTTTTAAAATTTTTTTTATTGATTCTGAAAAGTCTCCCAAAGACCTTTCCAACAAGCTCAAAAACAATTGTGATTGCATGCACCTTAAAATGGCAGCCATTGTGGCTCTGCGAAGGCATCAACAAATCGATTTTTTCCTATGCCTTTGTAGTCTGTGGAGATCAATGGAAAAGTAATTCCGAATTGAAAGACTGCAACACGTTATTCTTATGTAATGCTTGTGTATTCGTGGAGCATTAACAAGAAAATTCAGTGGATAAAATACTTTTACTGAACGTCGTTTAGGTAAACGCAAATAACAATTTCTTTCCTCCCAAACGAATAGACTTCGTTTTCGGAATTTATTTGCGGTAAATCAAATTTCCCATTTTATGAGAAGTGAGAAACGTACCAGGCTGGCCCAGTTTCAACTCCACTCAGATTCAAATAACTGTTTAAATGTTATCTTAACTGACGTGATTTAGCAAAACAAAAAATATTATTAGAAATACGCTGACTAACATTTCCGGAAACATCCGGAAGGAATACTAAGCGGTTTCTTACAACAGAAACAGGGAATTGGCGGATTTAGACTGAAAGAGTATAAATAGCACATCAAAAAGTGCAATGGAAGCAACGGAACGTCATTTAGGCAAACGCAAATAACAATTTCTTTTCCAACAAACGAAACATTTATTTGCGACAAATCAAATTTCATATTTTATAGGAAGCGAGAAACGAGGGCCCAGTTTCAAATGCGTTCAGATTCAAACATTTGTTTAAATGTGCCTTCATTGATATGATTTCTAAAAAAAAAAATATTATGAAAATTTCGCTGAATATGATTTATTTTGAATCCGGAAGGATTACAAATCCTCTCATCAGAACTAAACGTTTGCTCATAACTGAAAAAGAGAATTTGCGAATTTAGAACGAATAAGTCTAAAACCACATCAAAAAGTGCAGTGGGTTAAATTATTTCACTGAACGTCGTTTAGATAAACGCAAAGATCAATTTCTTTCCCCCCAAACGAATAGACTTCGTTTTCGGAATTTATTTGCGGTAAATCAAATTTCTCATTTTATGAGAAGTGAGAAACGTACCAGGCTGGCCCAGTTTCAACTCCACTCAGATTCAAATAACTGTTTAAATGTTATCTTAACTGACGTGATTTAGCAAAACAAAAAATATTATTAGAAATACGCTGACTAACATTTCCGGAAACATCCGGAAGGAATACAGATCATTTTATCAGAATATGGGGGAAAACTAAGCGGTTTCTTACAACAAAAACAGGGAATTGGCGGATTTAGACTGAAAGAGTATAAATAGCACATCAAAAAGTGCAATGGAAGCAACGGAACGTCATTTAGGCAAACGCAAATAACAATTTCTTTTCCAACAAACGAAACATTTATTTGCGACAAATCAAATTTCATATTTTATAGGAAGCGAGAAACGAGGGCCCAGTTTCAAATGCGTTCAGATTCAAACATTTGTTTAAATGTGCCTTCATTGATATGATTTCTAAAAAAAAAAATATTATGAAAATTTCGCTGAATATGATTTATTTTGAATCCGGAAGGATTACAAATCCTCTCATCAGAACTAAACGTTTGCTCATAACTGAAAAAGAGAATTTGCGAATTTAGAACGAATAAGTCTAAAACCACATCAAAAAGTGCAGTGGGTTAAATTATTTCACTGAACGTCGTTTAGATAAACGCAAAGATCAATTTCTTTCCCCACAAACGAACAAACTTTATTTGAAGAATTAGTTGCGGCAAATGAAAATTCTCGTTTCAAATCCGCAGAAGTTCAAACATTTGTTTAAATGTTACCTTCATTAACATGATTCAGCGTGAAAAAAATATACGAAAATTACTCTAAATAAATTTATTTTGGTTCCGAAAGGATTACAAATCATTTAAACAGAATTGGTAGAAAAGCTAAGCTATTTGTCACCATCGAAACAGAGAATTGACGGAGTTATACCAAATGCCGCCTTCCTGATCATAACGCTGTTCTTCAAGCAGAAGTTAGGGCGAACACGATACGATATGTGGAGTACAACACAATGATTGTGGACACTCTAGTGTTGAAATCATTAATGATAACCAAATAGTCGTCACCCAGGTGATTTCGGGGCAAAGTGTGACATCACTAATTATAATCCAGTGCAAGTGGAAGATAAACAAGTTCGTCAACATTGGCAGCTTGGGGATCATATGGACTTCTGGGCACTAACTATACTCCAGTGCAAGTGGATGATAAACAAGTTCGTCAGTATTGACAGCTAGGGTATCATATGGACTTCTGGACACTGCGGAAATATGAACACGCTTTAAGCAGTCCGAACAACACAATGCATTTCCATGCAATAAATACTAAAACCAGGGGCAAGAATAACTCAGAATAGAATTTGGAAAGCAACAAAAGGGAACAAAGAAAAAATTAGATCCTGTCAGGCATTCCATACACAAGTGAAACCATAGGATTAATGCACCAAGAGACCCCTGAACTTTGTCGAATCAGTTGTGTACTTACTGCACACTTAATTCTAAAACGCGCTTTTACACTAACTTGAAGAGCCACACTCACAGAAAAATTCGGTTGAGACAGCCGAATTAGCTGTAACCGAATTAAGAGGCTGTTTCAATCGAATTACAGGTTGTCACAACCTCATTAGAGGTTGACACAACCTCATTAGAGGTTGCAGCGTATCTCATATGACCGACCTTGAAAAACTTGAAAACTGTTGATATCTGCTGGAATAATTTCTGCAAAGTAAGACGTTTTAATACAAAAAATATGTTACCTATCTTTTTTAATAATCACACGCAAAGAAAAAACTCGTTCCTCCCAAACGAAATCTCAGATAACTGAAGTTCGTTTGGGGACTGTATTTGGGAGAAACGAATTTCTGTTAATCCATACATGTCATTTCGTTGGGGAGAACCGAAAAACATTTGCAGTAAACGAGTTATGAGAAACGAGAGCTCAAAAACGGTTCCGCCAACTGTTCTTTCGGTTACAGCAACCGAGTTGTAGTTGCTCCAAACTAAAAAACGTTTGCGAGAACTGGAAAACGTTTGCAATACACGCGTCATAAAAAATTATAGCTGAAAAAACGTTTACGAGAAACGTAAAATGTTTCTACCAACTGTTCTTCCATTTAGAGCAACCTCTTATTTATGACTTCTGTAAGCTCTTTTTTGTTTAAATTTCCAATTTTTATGTTTTTGGTTTGTTTTAAAAAAGTTGGAATTTTTGTCTATTTTTCCCTGTTTACTCGACTTCCAATCAAATAAATCTCTCACTCGCCTTGCAATCCAATAATAACTAAAAGCGCAGCAAACTACAACGTGTCAATTGTTGACAAGGTCGAGTGTCTGATCACTTTTATGTGTATGCTTGAGTGTGTACGCCAAACGAAAGAAATTTTAGTCTACGTAGTCTGTGCCCTCATTAGGAAAATGACTAATTTCAGTTTTCGTAAGCGTTTTTTAAATTAGCGGCAATTGTAATTTTGTACATGATACACATTTGCGATATAGGAGTTTATTTGGGAAAACTACATGAACGGCTGCGAATAATAAATTAATACAAATCAATCAAAGTATTGTTGCGGCAACCGAGCAATAAACGCTTTTTTTCTTTGCGTGCACAAACAAATCTTGACATTCTTTAATTATTTTTAAAATAATATTTGATTATAGAATTTCAAATGTCAGATTTTAAATACATAGAATTATGTTTCGGTAACCGAATTGAAAATCAATTCAGTTGGACCTACAGAATTCACGACAAATTCGGTTACAGCAACCGGATTGATGCCAAATTCGGTCGTTGTAACCGAATTAAGGCTAGATTTGGTCATTGTGTCCGAATTTGGTACCAATTTCTGTTCTTGTATCCGAATTAGTTTCAAGTTCGGTTGTGCCCACCGAAATTTTAGAAAATTTAGTTGACTTAACGAATATAATTGAAGATTCAGTTGTCACAACCGAATCAATTATGAAACGAGGTTGCTTCAACCGATTTTCGGTTGTGGGGACTAAATTCGGTCGAAACTACCCCAATATCAGTAAATTCGGCAGTTGCCACCGAACTGAGGTTGCCACAACCTCTTTTCAAACAATTATTTATCTGGGTGCAGCACAAACTAATGCAGGATGTAGAAGGATGACATCAAAACGACGAATCAGATTCTCTGGAATTGCCGAGATATAGGGAGATTAAGACGCAAACACTCCTTCGATGTTACACTGCCTAATTTAGAATAACATTGGGTGTATCTGATCGCAAAACGAACTTCCTTTGACAAAAATTAGATGCCTACGAACAGCGCACAATAGACTGGCTAAAGTATATTCGGAGAAATGGGTCATAAGGCGAAGCGCCATTGCTTCGACTCCTGTTTATCAACCAAATGTAACGTTGACTTTTAATTGAATACGCATAAGGTAAGAAATTCAATGAAATATTAACGACAAACAGGAAGAAATTATTCAAAATATTTACATTTTAAAATAATATTATCAACGAAACAGAATCCTTTAATGGTGATTCGAAAATCTTACTTTCTAACAGCTTATATGTAAAAAAGATTTTACTAGGCTGTTATAAACACTGAATTGAGGCATCCAATTATAATTTTTATTTTAGCTTAAGAGGTGTTGAGACAAATACATTTTGAAATTTTAAAATATGGATATCATTGTTTAGCCTGGAGACTAGAGTGACTCAGAATGAGGTTTACACAATAGTAAATAAATAAATAACACCAGTTTTGACGTTTTTTCTATACTTTCTCTTGGCGGCCATAGAGTAATCATATCTATAATAGCGATTTGTTTCAGTAAATTTACGAAGTTTGGTAGAGTTGCATATGGTCGTTGCATGTTGGAAATTATTGCTTTAATAATACCAGATAGAGGTTCAAACCAACCAACAAGAAAACAGCATTGACATTTCGTTTTGTGTCTGCATGTGGAGTTTGTGTAAATACACCACACATATATACTAACAATAAAAGAAAGCGAAAAGTCTAAATACGTTTTAATTTCACAGTTCTTAAACAAAAATACATGACATATACAAGTATTTTTTGTAGTTCCACCTGGTGTAAGTCAATATACATCAAATAGCTCTCTATCCACAAAGAGTGTGAAATGAAACGTCAGATGAGAAGAAAGGCAGCTCTAGGTGACATTGCTCTATCTTTGCTACAGTATTGGATTCGAATAATATTGGTATTTAAATACAAATAAATAACGGAGCATATCTCTCGACATTCTGACACCGTGGTCTGTACAAAACCTGGTATATGTTTGGAACACACTTCAAACATTCATATGTTTGCAAGTCGCAAACTCACTAGTATTTGAGTGCAAACAGTAGCATGTTTACTGGGAAACATGTATGCTTTTACGTGAACAGATATGCATTTTTCATCCCAAACATCCATATACTTAAGTGGAAGCATTCGCGTGTTTCCCCCAAACCTATATATACTTACGTGGAAACATATGCGTATTTCCTTCCAAAGATAATAATATTTAGAAACGAATTATACTTTGTTTTCAATATATATGTATTATTTATTATAATTAATTTTATTAATATAAATCCACATTTATAAATAATTAATACATAAAATTAAAAGATTTAAAATGGGCCTTTGTACATTTATTTGCATTGAATGCAATATTTGGTTTGGCAAAAACGCATCAGCCCGGGCCCGGCTCAAAAAAAAAACGAAAATCAAGTTCAATATGAATAAATAAATAAATGGTTTCCCATTACATCCCATGAAGGGACTGGGGAGAACTTCTCGCAATCACTGAGCTGTGCGCTTTCCAGTTTTCACTCACTGATTGGGGCCTACAGTTTTACACCGATTCCGAACGGTAATTTGAGAAGCTTTTTCATGGCTAGATACTCGATAGTGTCGCCGTCACTATGCGAGGTGACCGCCGCCGAAAGAAAATTTGAAGGTGGTCAGAGCCGGGTTCGAACCCAGGATCTCATGTACAAGAGCCGCGCACACTAACCATTGCACCACCGACGGCCACATTCAATATGCCAACTTCAGAAACCAAAAATTTTTTATCGATCGGACCCTCTGGGTCGAAGAAGAGTTCGTAAAGGGAGCAAAATCGAGCGATTTGTTAAAAAAAATCGTAGTTGTACCTAGATGCACCCGTTGTTTGGACCCTAGGACAGAATACATGAAATTAAAACGCCATACATCACGCACATTCAGGAATATTTATGAATCACTCACTGAGAGAATAATGCAAAAATCCAAATACACACTTACAAGATATACACACTCGTTGCCCTTCATTAGCATAAACAGTGGAACAAACACGGCTGTATTTGCATCACAGACACATATATATTTGGATCGCAAACACATATGTTATAAAATATTAATCATTGGGGTTCAAACATGTAATATTGAATAGCAAACACAATGTGTTTGGATACAAGTATATTATATTTGCGACAAGCTCCAAACACATGTTATATTTGCATTCAAACAACAAAACACGACAGATTTGTCAGCGTGTAATTATTTTAACATTGATCATACTGATCACAAATAACATAAATGCCACGACCATTTTGTCATTAGGGTTTTCAGAAATGGGTCACCTAGAGCAGAGACCAATTTACAATATTTTCACAATTTAAAAGTCTTGAAACCTAAAACATATTTATGTATACAGTAGTATTTCCCTTAACCGCTACAATATTTAGGTCTTAACATTCGCATCGTTATCCTTTTCCGTCTTTTTGATATTTCGGTTGTCGTTTCAATGTTGCGCTTTTTATGATAATCTCGTCGTGTTTACACACTGCTGCCGCTGTCTTTTTTTAATGCCATCAAACAACAACCCCTGTTTGCTTCATTTCGCAGCCCAAATGATGTCCTTTAGCTGTGTGTGTCTCTTAACATTCTGCGAATACATATTGCAACGTTGTTATGAATCTTGTTTTCTGCGTGTCTTTTATTTATGATTATTTTCGTGTTGTTGTTCCTTTTTATGCTCGGTCTTTATCCTGTTGTAGCAAAAACATAAAAAGACATTTTCGCATATCGCATTTGATCACAAAAGCAAGCAGAAAAGGCATATAAACCACGCCCTTAGCGTGTTTTGTGTAAACATTTTATGAATTTCATAACATAAAAAGGACACTACGATGAAAAGAATAGAAGCTGAATCGCAGTTAAGGAAGAATGTTCGATGGCAAATGTGCAGCCATAAAAAAACTACTAGCGACAATTTGTTGTTGAACGAGAGGAGAGAAAAAGAATGTAAACATCCTTTGTACGAGGACTTCATACACAAAGCTTAGTTCACGGCCTCTGGTTGTAGTGCACAAGAATTGATTGTACTTTGTAAAAGGACATCAGTATTGAAGCGAAAGCTATGAATAGAACAAAAAGACACATCGTGGATTATGATCGGGATTTAACTAAAAAAGGATAATACATAACAATTCATTAACGAATATGGGAAAACAAGTGTAGGTTTCTACTAACTATTCTGATGGAAAATATAGCAATAAACCCCTACAAATGGTAGTCAAGTTTTTTTTTTTTTGCTAAAACAATTAATTTATTAGCTAAAATTGAAATTTTACAATTTCAACCTCAGCTCTGACAACCGAGAAGAATGTTATTCCCAACAAATTGAGAAAAGGATCTATGCCAATGTGAATACATCCGGGATTTACAGAAATTAAGAGGCATTCATTCATGCCCCTTATCCACATGCCTATTATATATTCATTCAATCGCTGTCATATAGTTATGCCTCCCTACCACTGGTCATTTCATGGTCTTTATCTATCAGGTCCATTCTAATCCGGTGTTAGGTTTGAGTTAATTATCCGCTTTTACAGATTGACTTAAAACCCCACAAAGAAAATCTATTTATTTTTCTCACATTTTCACATTATTCTCTCCATTCACGTTCACATTCCCATTGTCATTTAAATTGTATTGTTGCCCCCCTACAATGTTGTTGCCTATTCTTTGGTCTTTTTTTTGGAAATTTTTCATTAATTTTCACTCACAAAATCTGTATAATTGTTTTTTTTTTTTTTGTTTTTGTCTGGCTGTGTATCTTGGCATATCTATTTGAGCATTTGCAGACAGATATTTTGCACTTTTGTGTGCATGAAAGTGTGATAATTTTCAATTGTTTAAATTGTTGTGTGTGAAATTAAAAATTTAGTGCTGAACATTTTTTTGGCTTTCTTTATATTCATTCGTAATGCTCCCAATTTTTTTCAGACAATCGGATTATAAATTGTATGAAGTTGTTTAGTGTTTAGAGGCATGACATTTTTAACGGGAGAGATGTGTACATATAATTAACCTGTCTAGGAGGAAACTTAACGTTTGACAAATTTTCGATTTTTTATGCCATATGATTCTTACTTACATATGATAGACTTGGGCATAAGAACCAAAACCGGTGGAAACCGGGGATTTTCTTTAATAAAACCAATGGAACCTATTTTTAAAAATTACATTTTTCGAAGCAACCGTAAATCTGGTTTCTTGGATTGGCCGGTGTTTTGAATACTGTAAAAAAAAAATCAATTTAAGATATAGCGGTCTGTATGTGAAACAGAAACCGGTTAACCGAATTCCGGTCGGTTAACCATATATCGGTTTTCTAAAAATTTATATTTTGGAACAACCGGTCTCTCCAGTTATTTCAAATTGATTTTTGCTGACATTAGTTGTCCAATGGAAACATAAGTCATATCTGCCAACTCCGATTTAGATCTAAGTTCCAGAACTAACGAACTACTTCCAAAAAGAAGTACAAAACGTTTAAACGAATATTTACGCACTGATGATTGTAAAATATGTTTGAGCACAGATAAAAAAAAATTAATTATTTCCCGTTACATCCCATGAAGGGATTAGGGAGAGCTTCTCACTACCTGTGAGCTGTGCGTGTTCTACTTTTACACTCACTGATTGGGACCTACAGTTTTACACCGATTCCGAACGGTATTTTGAGAAGCTTTTTCATGGCTAAATACTCGATAGTGTCGCCATCACTAACGAAAGAAATTCGGCGTCGGCGAAAGAAATTTAAGGTGGTCAGAGTAGGGATCGAACCCATGTCCTCATGCACAAGAACCGCGTACACATTGTAAGGGGTGGGCCTTGTAAAGTTAGGTATTTGAACCCCTCGTTATTTCTAATCAGATGTCCAATTTGACATTTGGGAAGTGACAGATTATTAGTTAAAGTTCAGAAATTTACAAAATGGGTCGCTTTACGCTTAAAAAATATCGGCAAATATGGAAAACTTTCTTCCAAATTTCTGAGTCTCCAATTCAAACCGTAAGAAATCTACGAAATAAATTCGATAGAAATAGAGTGCCATCAACGCAGATTCTGGATCAATTTATGAAGCGAATTTTTTAAGTCGTATCCTTAGTGGACAAAACTACCACTATGTACTCTTCCAGTGGGTTCAGTGGAAAATATAGCCGCTGTAGCTGAAAGTGTGTTCGAACAGCCGTCGACATCAACTCGCCACCGCTCGCAGAACTCAATATTGCGCGCACTTCTCTTCACATAATTATGAAAGTTTTTACGGAAAAATAAAATTTCCCGATGAAGCCCATTTTCAAATCGGGAGTGACGTTAACAAAAAATAATTATCGCATTTGGAGCTCGGAATATCCAGACGTCGTTGAGGAGAAACCGACTCATCCACAACGAGTAACTGTTGTGTGCTATTTTTGTCATGACGGCATCATAAGCCCATTTTTCTTCGAATGTGAGCATGGAGCCGCCGTAATCGCCAATGGCGAGCGTTATCAATTTTTTGTTTCAAAAGTTGAAAAGAGGACGCCGATACGACTCCCTCAGCCAACGCCACGATCGATATTTTACGCACTGTGTTCGAAAACCGCATAATCAGCCGAAACTCGGAAGTCCATTGGCCGCCTCGCAGCTGCGATTTAAACACGTTAGATTACACTGTGATAGTCGAAAAAAAGAACTTCGATGAATCCTTTTCGAACTATTAGGGGGGAGTCCCCTGAGTGCGAAAGTACATTTGGAAGTGTCAGATTGGCTCCAGTTTTTGCGACATCGGTATATATGGATATAGCTAAGTCTGCGCTATTTAAACAAATTTTACCGGCCATAGGCCAATTTTTTTTGGCCTAAAAGGGCTTAAAAAGCTTATTAAAATAGAAAAAACAAATGTTTGCGCTCGATCCAACTTCTTGAGATATGGGCCTTTACAGCTTGAGTATATAATTGGCCATATCTCACATATTTATGGTCCGATCTGGTTCCGGTGAATATCATTACAAAGACCATTAAAAACTCTTTAAATCTGCATATAAATATATTACATTTTATTAACCCATGGGGGACAAATTTAAAAAATACGATTTTTTAACCTCACTTTTTTGCTAAAAATCTGATTTTGTCAAAAAACAGCCCTAGTAAACCTATTTTCTGCCTAGACTCAGGTTGTAGGCAACACTTCAGGCTTTGTTTGAAGGTATAATACTTTGCATTAAATCTTTTAAGACCGGAGATATTTATGTTCAAAGTTTGAAATACAAGAAAAAATTCAAGTTTTTTTACTTTTTTCCAAAATTTTATTTAAAAATATATAAAAGTCCAATATTTTGATTTTGAAGCTTAACTTGAGGCCTATGCTAGGAAAATAAATAAAATTTTGGAAAAAAGTAAAAAAACTTTAATTTTTTCTTGTATTTCAAACTTTGAACATAAATATCTCCGGTCTTAGAAGGGTCAATGCGAAGTTTTATACCTTAAAACAAAGCCTGAGGTGTTGCCTACAACCTGAGTCTAGGTAGAAAATAGGTTTACTAGGGCTGTTTTTTGAGGAAATCAGATTTTTAGCAAAAAAGTGAGGTTAAAAAATCGTATTTTTTAAATTTGTCCCCAATGGGTTAATAAAATGTAATATATATATATGCAGATTTAAACAGTTTTTAATGGTCTTTGTAATGATATTCACCGGAACCAGATCGGACCATAAATGTGTGAGATATGGCCAATTATATACCCAAGATTTAAAGGCCCATATCTCAAGAAGTTGGATCGAGCGCAAACAGTTGTTTTTTCTATTTTAATAAGCTTTTTAAGCCCTTTTAGGCCAAAAAAAAAAATTGGCCTATGGCCGGTAAAATTTGTTTAAATAGCGCAGACTTAGCTATATCCATATATACCGATTTCTCAAAAACTGCAGCCAATCTGACACTTCCAAATATACTTTCGCACTCATGGGAGTCCCCCTAATAGTTCGAAAAGGATTCATCAAAGTTCATTTTTTTCGGGCCAAAAACTATCACAGTGTTATTATCTCTATAGTACCGTAAACTATAGGTGTTACGCAAACAATCCCAAGTCCTTTGAGGCCTTAAAAATGCACCAAACAATTGAGTAGATGGAATAAGGTACTGTTAAGAAACTAATGGAAGCCATTCGTCTCATGTTGTGTCCATTCATTAATATCAACAATGGGCCTTTCCAATAAAATTATAATTTTGAAAAAATGTCTATTAGTATTTTTTTAAAGCGAAATTAAATTTTAAATTTTACATGGCCTACTCACCTTTAGTTTCCATTACATCCCATGAAGGCATAGCCTCACAAAATCTGATTGAGACCTGCAGTTTTACATCGATTTCGAACGGTATTTTGACAAGCATTTTAAAGGATATGTACTCGATAGTCGATCTCACAATTCAAAGAGACCAATTAAAAATACGCGATGTTTATAAAACGCATAGTTGTCAATTTTGTCACAAACAACGAAACCGGTTATAAAGCTGTTTCTACACCTCGGTTTAACCGAAACCCGGTTTCGTCAAAATTGGAATATACGAAACAACCGAAAACTAACATTTTTGAACAACCGGTTTTTTGGATATTAAAGATCTCTAATCAATAATAGTGTTTATCTTTAAGTGTATTGTTGCTTGTGTCCACTGTTTCGTTTATAATAATCGTTTCATTTTTGTTTATAGTAATAAATGAAAGTTAGTTTACAACAAATGAAAGCCCCTTTTACTATAAACATTATTTATTTTTGGGGAATAAAAACTTGTGCGGCCACCCATGAGACTGTGAAGCAAATGAAATATTTTTGAGCCAAATGAGCTGTAAAACTTTCTCCCATCGAAACTTAAGCCATTTATATATAAATAAATAAATAAATCGACCCATGAGTAAATCAGGGTGATCTTTTTTCAGTGTAGGAGCAGCACCATAATAACACTGTAGTAGTCCATAAAACAGACAAGGCGGGAGAGGGCGACCTTAGCCTATTTCAGGTACGGGAAATCGGACTGCATCATTAGATTTTTGTGTTACAATTACGATTTCATACTAAATATACATACGTACACGCAAAGGAAAAAACATTTATTGCTCGGTTGCCGCAACAATACTTTGATTGATTTGAAGTAATTTATTAATCGCAATCGTTCATGAAGTTCTCCCAAATAAACTCATATATCTCAAATGTATATCATGTTGTTGCAAACGAATTCTCGTTTGCATCAAATGCGTACAAAATTACATTTGCGATAACTGAAATTAGCCATTTCACTAATAAGAGCACAGATTACGAAGAACGTAAATATCTCTCATTCTCTCACTGTATACACAGTCTTATCCACTTGTTTGGCATACAAACTCACACATACACATAAAAGTGATCACACACTCTAATGCTTCTACCTTGTCCATATATGTATCTTCGATGGACAATTGACGCGTTGTAGTTTGCCGCGCATTTAGTTGTTATTTGAATGCAAGGCGATACAGGTGTGTAGGTAGACAGTGAAAAAATACACAAAAAATTCAACTCTTTTTAAAACAAACTATGGGTAAACCCAAAATCATAAAAGTTGGAAATTTAAACAAAAAAGAGCTTATGGAAGCCATTAATAAAAGTTTTAATTACAAGTCGGTTGCTGTAAGCGAACGAACAGTTCGTCGAACCGTTTTTCGTTACTCGTAAACGTTTTTTCAGTTCCAATTTTTCTTAACTCGTTTACTGCAAACTTTTTTCAGTACTCGCAAACGTTTTTTTAGTTAAGAGCAACTAGAACTCGGTCGCTGTAACTGAATAACAGTTGGCGGGTTCGTTTTTCGTTTCCGGCAACCGTTTTTTCAGCTTATATTTTTCATAACTCGTTTTCTACAAACATTTTCCAGTTCTCGCAAACGAAATGACATGTATGTATTAAGAGAAGTTAATTTCTCCCAAAGACAGTCCCGGAACGAACTAGAGTTATCTGAGATTTCGTTTGGGAGGAACGAGTTTTTTCTTTGCATGTAGGCTTGCCAGATGTACTATTTTCAGCAGTACTCGTACTTGTTTTTGTTCGTTGTACTGTTTTCTGTATACCACATAAAAAAAGGAGGCGAAAGTGTTTTTTTTTAACTATTATACTATTTTTGTAGATTTGAATATTTTTCTTTTGTTCAATACCTATTACACAAAGTGGTTTTTTATTCACAAAATTCTTTCAGTGTAGTGCATTGTGAAAAGTACGCCTAATTCATTGTTGGCTGACGGAATTTGATAATTGAAAATGAAGATGAGTAAATAGAGTAAATTAATACAGTTACATAGTGAAAGGTTTTCTCTTATTTGGCGAAAGGATCTGATTACTGGCAATTTCCCGTGTTCTGAATCAAAGAGGCCAAAAACCTGGTCTTAGTAGTAACACTTCTTCCCAAAAGTTAAAGACCGAAACTATTGGAACAACTGTTTTGAAGAAACTTTAGCGGTATTATCAACCGAATAGAAGTTAGTGGCTGTCAAAAGTGAGTCAAAATCGAAAAATCAAAAAAAAAACCCTCCATTAGTCAAAATAAAAAAAAAATTGTATGAACCCGTAATTGTAACTCTAAAAACCAATGACACAGTTTCTTTTCTCATAGCCGAATTAATGTGAAACCGTCAACTCCGGCCTTGTCTTCGAAACTACAAAATTATATTGCGCAATTGGTAATACAAACCTTGATTGAATGAGAATTGGTGCTCCAAAAAATACCTTTATAGTAACACTCTGTCCACTTTTGAGGTGTGTGAATTAAAATATATTTATAAGTATGTCCAGATCTTTATCAATTGTTCCTATACTTCTAATAAATATACCAACTCAGGAACTTGGAAATTAAAGTAGATTTTAATGATTTGCGTGAAAGAATATATGAAATACGTTGGTATTTAAAGCAAGATAATAAAGAATAGAAACGAAATTTGTTATATGAAAAGTGACGGGGCCTTTTGAATCAATTTAATCATATTTGGCGTTGTCGGTGGTGCAATACATTTCTTTCAACGACGGTCACCCCGATTAATGACACCTACACTATATAGTAATTAGCGATTGAAAGACTTCCCTAAAAATCATTCGGTACCTGTGTAAAACTGTTGCTCCCAATCACAGAGTGTAAAACTAGAAAGCGCACAGATCACTGATTGTGAGAGGCCCTCTCCTGTTAATTCATGGGATGTAATAAAAAGTTTTGATTTATTTACTCATTTTTAGTGCACTTTTTACGAATATATTTGTCAAGGCGGCACACAATTTCACTAATATAACGAAGCTTTTCATTTCAGTATACGTAAGAGTTTTTGCATTAACGACTAATTTCTTTACAATTCAACACAATAAATTTGTATAAAGGCCTTAAACTAAAACATAATAAAAAAACCAACCACAAGTCCTTAACGATTTCCCACAACTGTTTTAAAGCTGCAACTCAAAAACTTAATACAACATTTTTGTTGTTGTGACTGTATAAACATAGTTAAAAGCCTCAGATCCAGATACAAACAAACAAACAACTTAAACATGAAATATAAAAATAACAGCTATAAAGGAAACAACATCACCAATACTACTGACTGACAATACCTATATACTAAAGTATACTCACTCGTAAATAGAAGAATATAAAAAGTTCTCAAAGGACATTAAAAATGTTTATATACATTCACAAAACGAACTGAATCATGAAAAAAAGATTCGAAACCAAAAAACAAATCTGAAATCCAACAGAAACAAAAATAAAAGAACAACAAATAATATAAAGTGTATAAATTGGGGAGTGGAAAACAGATATATTTTTTGGCCAATATAAAATACAAGAAAAAATACGTTACGGAACAAAATCTATACAAAACTAAACACATAAAACAGAATAATATGTATGTATGGGTCTTTATCATTCTATATATATATACTAGAAATAGTTTCTTCTTTTGCTACTGTTTGCAGATAACAACTTTCGTAAAGTGGGTGTAAAAGGATATTATTGTCCTTCCCAGCAGTGGTTGAGGAACATTCAACAACACAGATAGTTGTAACAGCTACGCAAATAAAAAAAACAAGCTAACAAGAGCGTAACATTGTTGAGTGGCTTAAAAGGATATCCAGACACACAAGTATATATTAACTGACGAAAAACTGTATCGCAATGAAAGTACTGACGACTTAATGTTGCCAATTGAACTTTGTTGACTATATTTAGCACATTCTCCTTTCCAATGAAACACATTCCCAATGATCGGAATATTTTTTAAATGTATTCAAGCTCAAAATCATTTATTAACATTAAGTTTGTATATTAGCAATATATAATTTTCAAAAAGTTTTCCAATTGCTATTTCGGATATCGCCATGATTTTCATCAGTACATGCTGAAAAATCTGTCGTTTATTGTTTTTTGGATGCAAACCTAACATGTGTTTGGAGCTTCTCGTAAATAGAATATACTTGTGCCCAATCGCATTGTGTTTGCTATGCAATATTACATGTTTGAGACACAATGATTAAATATTATAACATATGTGTTGCGACCCAAATATATCTCTGTTCGTGATACAAATACAGCCGTGTTTGTTGCACTGTCTATAAAAGAGAATAAAAGAGGGACGGCAACGAGTGTGTATATCTTGTAAGTGTGTATCTGTATTTTTGCATTATTCTCTCAGTCAGTGAGTCATAAATACCCCTGAATGTGCGTTCAAATTGCAGACGAAGTGAGTGTTTCTTATTTTGGCTGATGTATTGCGTTTTAATTCATCGGTTTAATGGTTCATTGGACAGCGGATATCAAAAGCGCTTGATCAGTGTAAAAAGAATAAACAAATTGTCGGACGGTTATATGATTTGTGATGTTGCTTTGGATTTTGTGTATGTGCTTCGCATATATTTATGTGTGCTACCAAAGCGAGAAACGATTTTGTGGAAAGAAATTTGAGAGGGCAACAACGTGAATCCCTTTTTCTGCCCGAGCCTCTACTGAAAAAATCGGAATGACGGACCATTTGTGAAATATAATAAAAAAAAAAACACAAGTAATTAATACATGCTTATCGTGCGTGAACTAGATTTGTATATTCGTATATTGTTTGTGTACAAATGAATATTAATAACCACGGCTTATTTGAAACCTTCTGAAAAGAAAAACGTGAGAGATAACAAAGAAGAGAGAAGCAAAAGGGCAGCAGATTCTCATTTCATAAAAAGAGTAATGCATTCAATGCAAGTAAATGTAAAATGTAAATATTTTAATTTTTTGTATTAATTATATATAAACGTGGATATATATTGATAAAATAAATTATAATATATAAAAAAAGAAATTCGTTACCAAATAGTATTATGTTTGGGAGAAAATACGCATATGTTTCCACGAAACTATATGGATGTTTGGGATGAAGCACGCATATGTTTCCACATAAAAGCATACATATTTGTCAGTAAACATGCTAATGTTTGGATTTAAATGCACCTTTCAGTGATGTTGATACTCAGGGCTCTTCGATCGATACTAATTCCCACATGTGAATTGCAGAATTGAGTTTGTATATATACGATTGATGATCAGCCGATGGAATCAATTCAGGCACAGTAGTTAGGCATCTGATGATAAACTTGACACGGAGTTCGAAACTAGTCATGCCAGTGAGTGTGTGTTGAACTGAATTGTCTATTATTTCCAACAAAACCCAACCATTTTTCAATTAGAAGCTTGTAGTATGAATTTCTCATACATTAACCAAAAACTAACAAAAATCTGTCATAAAAATTCAAATTGATATAAATATAATTTCTTAACTTGATGAGAATTTAGCACTTTTTCGATGCAAGACTCTGGTAACATTACGTATCAGTTGAAATACATGAGAAAATTCCAGGGTATCAACAATAAAATAAGTAGCAAAACCAACATACACTCAAAGAAAATATTTCCTAAATTTGAGTCCAAATGTTCTCGAATTTAGTTGTTGTCAATTTGCATATAAACTTAGGAAATTTAAATTAATCCAACTAAATTGCACTTAATCACAATACGAGTATACGATGAGGAAACAATTTTTTTTAATGTTTGAGGAAATAATTGATTCAAATGTTCATAACGGGTCCGCCAAATAACTTTTTTTTTTTTGAAAATGCTATAAAAAAACTACTAAATATTTTCTCAAATTTCTTTTTTTATTTGAAAGTACAATCCTTCCGGTTAATAATGGAAAATAATTTCATTCAAATGGCTGCCTCGGCTGGCGATGCAGTAGCCTGCACGATCCGTCCAATTTTTAAGCACATTATCGATTGTGTGCATCTGTATTTCACCAATGGCTTCACGAATATTGCCATTTAAAGCGTCAATTGTCTCTGACTTGTCGGCGTAACACTTATCTTTGGGGGCACCCCACAAATAATAGTCCAACGGCGTCAAATCGCAGCTCCGAAGTGGCCAAACGACATAAGCTCTGCGGCTGATAATGCGATCTTCAAAAACAGGGCGCAAAACATCGAGTGTAGCTTCGGCTGTGTGGCACGTAGCGCCGTTTTCAAAGTAATGTCGCAATATTTCCCAGCGTTGTTCAAGCGTATAGACCACCATATTCGTTCAGCGGAAGGATAAAACTAATTATCTGTCAAATCAGACATGAGCTAAGTGTTGCCATTCACGAAATAAGCACTGGTTAAAAAAAAAAACGTTAGATGGCGGACCCTTTAATTTAAGCTTATCTAAATTTGATGCTAAATCCAATGAAATATTTCGTCGATTCAAAACATAAAGTATTCTACATCTAATGAGATAAAGTAAAGTTTTATGTATGTAAATATTAAATTTTTGCATCAATGACCCACGGTATTTAACGAAACACTGAGCATACTTAGTAGTTTTAGGACAGTGGCAACCAACCCATAGCCTAATTTTAAAATTTTTTCAAATTAAGAGTTTGAACGCCTAGAGTGGAGGGATTTAAATCAAATTTGTACCACTTTATATCCAGGTGAAACTAAATAAATGTGGAAAATTTTATTAAAATGAACTGAGAAATTAAAATTTTCTAGTGTATACAAATTGACACCCAAAATGCCGGAACCCGAAAACTTTAACCACAAGTTGGACCGCCTTAGAGTTATCCGAATGGGCTCAAATGTTCACCACGTTAGTTTTAGACCTGTGGTAACCAACCCATAGCCTAGCGAGGCAGACCATAATCGTATTATTCACACACACACGATCGGCAACTCATATGTACACAACAACTATGTTTGATTCGAAGCATCAGTCTATGCCTATGCGTTTGAGACCGCACACAAGCACATAATATGTTTGTGTGCGTGCGTTCGGTTTTGCCTACCACTGTTTTAGGATTAGGATTTACATTATTTATAGACAGGTTAGTATGCACAAGATTGACTCATGCTAGAAATGTATACAGTTGTTCCAAACTTCTATGAAAAACATCCGAGGAGGATGATTGTAAGTACGGCGTGGAATTTTATTAGAAGATTGTTTCACATAAGCAACAAAGTACTTTACGGCACAAATGAGGACATAATTGCAAGGAAGCTGACGGACAAGGAATTCCCAATTAAAATCATCAGAGACTTAATAACATGCATAGAAAGGAATACAGCCAATGTATATCAAGCTTCAGAGATAATATGCTTACGTACCAGGATTTCTGAGAAGATTGACTGAAGTGGATATCCGGGAGAAAAAAAAGTAACAATCAGCTTTGAGGGCGAACAATACGGCCATCGAACATTCTAGCAAAACGAAGACTAAGACGAAAAACAGAACATTCGACAGAGTATATGTTAAAACTACACGGACCAGCTTGAAATATGTGATAACTTCCAATAAACCTAGCCAGAGACATCTTGAACGACAGTTCAATATTATTAGATTTTGTACAGTTTCCATTATATTTTTTAACGAATATATCCATGAGGAAGATTGTTGAAATCAAGGAAACATTTAGAATTAGAAATATATAAATCAAGAAAAAGATATATCAATGATCTTAATCCAAACGATCGAAAATAGAAAAAAGGATCTTCACTTGAGTCCAAAAGTCGTTGAAACCTTACTAAGTAAGATTTCATCATAACAAGAGGAACCCGGAAAGGGACAGTTTTATCTGATTAGTATTTTGGTGGAGGTAGGGGGATCAGGTTGCAAAGTGGTAGCATTTGCTGAGAATCTGGCAATTGTACCAAAAAAAATATCCCTCCACCTGCAGAGATGGGAGTATGGAAGAATGGGTTGGGAGTGAAGCTCGAAAAAACTAAGCTCGTACTAATTCCCAGGATCCAGAAGGATCTGTATATTGAGCTATTATCTTTAGGTGGTATGGAAGTTTGCTGAAAGATAGCGCAAATATCTCGATGTCATTCTGCATGCAAAAATCAGCGTCAAACCTATTGGATCATTAATGCCACACTGGCCCAATAGTCGTGTAAAAAGACCTTCGGGACCTACACAAGTACCCTTGACAAAATGCCTACCAAGGTTTTGGGGTTTACTCTTCTGATGTTACTATCAGATTTGCTGGGCAGGCAAATGTAAACGGAATTGTCACCAATTCGCCTAGGGGTTTAGTCACAATCGTTCACAATGTGTTTATGAGAGCACGTTACGATTTTAAGAGATCTTCGAAAGTCCAGGTTACATTACATGACACAAATGTCTACCTTTGAGGGAAATTGTCCCACTAATAGTATGTAATAGATGGTACTTAAGCTTTTACACTGATGACTCTAAACTAAATAGTAAACAACGTTTTGGAGTATATTCTAATCATGTGGGTGTAGGCCTTGCACAAAACCAAACATACCATTGCAGCGTTTTCCAGTTAAAAGTCATGGTAATCGAATACGTCGATTTCTGGAGTGAACGGAATTATAGCAACCCCAGAACTATCAATATCTACTTCAACAGGCTGCAATAAAATCCCTGCACTCTGTATTCCTGGCATCAAGAACTACCAACATCTGCCGTGCATATCTAAATGAGACGATCAAGCAGTTTGATATTCTTCTTATATGGGTGCCGGGGCACAGGAATATTCCAGAAATTTCCATCCTTGTTCGGCAGGACATGGAACATAAGGGTATGCCACTTTCTACAGCAGGCTCATGCTTAAAACCGATACCCGTAGACATTCGAATGGTAAGTAATCTGAATCAACGCTTTGAGTCACCTTATGACTGAGTTGCCCCCATCACTTGGTTTCAAATCCTAGTCACGATATCTCGACGCTAGGAGATGTCATCACTTTTTGACTGGCAGACACGTATCTCGCCGTGGAATCTCAGATCTTGAATACTGCCGAAGCTACGTGTATGAGAAGGTGGGCAAGAGCAATGAATATCTGATAAGATTCTGTTCCGCATTTTGTGTGTGTAGGAGACAGTACTTACATACTTATTTATCCGGTCTCGAACAACCCCGGGGGGTCAGGGACCTTACAAAACGAAGATAACATACCTCGCCAACCAGTTCGATCTTTTGCCTTATCTCTCCAGTTCGTAATTCCAAGTTTACGCAGACATTCGTCAAACTGATTCCTCGAGCGGAGTCTTGGTCTTCCTATGTTTTGTCTTCCTTCAACTTCGGTTACGAAAGCCCTTTCTGGTGGTTCGTCTTCATCCATTCCACTCACATGACCTAGGCAGCGCAATCACGTAATTTTGATCCGCTTAACTATGTCAATGTCGATATATAGTTCATACAGGTCATGGTTGAAGCATCGACTCCGAGAGATGTTTCGTCTGCTTGTGATAAGACCCCGGATCCTGCACCATAAATCAACACAGGTTGTACGAGAGTCAGGCAGAGCTGTACCTCTGTTACTCGAGAGAGGGCTTTATCTCTAAAGTACTCTCATAGCCCCAAATAATATATAATTCTCCGCTTGATCTCAAGACTGACGTTATTGATTTTGTTTACGGCAGATCCGAAGTACATAAATTCATCCACCACCTCCAAATTATAACGCTTAACTATGTCAATGTCGGGATAAAGCACATACAGCCTATGGTTCATACATCGCTGATACTCGCCGTAGTTCACTATAGGGCCATACATTTTTCGGAGTATTTTTCTCTGGAAGACTCCTATAGATGTTTCGTCTGCTTGCGATAAGACCCAGGATTCTGCGCCATAAAGCAACACAAGTTGTATGAGGGTCTGGCATAGCTGGACTTTTGTTACTCGAGAGAGGGCTTTATATCTAAAGTGCTTCCTTAGCCCTTCATAACATTCATTCGCAAGCACAATTCTCTGACTGAATTCACGATTGATTTTTGATGTAATGTTTTTTTTAAGTTAGGCCCCCTCCGAAATAAAATCCTGCGTACGGTACTGATTTCACCTAGTGCCAGGATATTTGATTGCAGCCGCCAATTATGGATTAGACGCTGACCAGGATGCAATATGTCGAAAAATCGATTTTCTTCTTTTGTTTTCTATCCGCCGTTGGCGCATATTTTTGGTTTATCCGCCTTCTGAGGACAGAGGAATATGCCCGATATCTTGAAGAGCTTCAGTGACATCAGTCACCGACTAAACCTGAGATGCATAAGTGGTCGCATAGCCAATCAGGCTGAACATCGGAAAGCCTTGACTACAGCTGGTAGAACAAACAATATTCTACCGTTGCCCGGGAACCACCAGGTGGAGGAACAAATCACAGGCACATTATTGAGAGCCAGTACTTAAAGTATGTTTTATGAGACGTACATTCAGGAAGTTAAGTAGAATGACCGTAGAATATTTCTGCGAAGCACAAATGTTTTGTCGGAGACTAATATACATATTTCCCATTTGAGACTAGGCCGTCATAACTCAAAATGTATCTTTTATGAACTGAACAATACAAAATATTCTCCTTGTCGTGGGCGTCGGCCGTAGGCTCAGCCGGGGCGGATTTACGAATTTGCCGCCCGTAGGCAGGCAACAAAGTGCCGCCTTTTTTTCTTAATAAAACTCTTTTGTAATTTTAAAAATTTAATAATATGTAATGTAATAAATTAAATCTCCTTTTAATTTTGAGTAAGATTTATAAAACAAAAAATACATCTTTTAAATAATCAAGAAGTAAATCACTAGTCATTTCACGCTTACTAATGTACATTTTTACGGCGGACTTTTTCAACAGCAAATCTATCGCTGATTTCGTTCAGATCAATTTTTTCAAAGTTTCCTCTTCAATACACATTATAGCCAAAGCATTGAGTCTTTTCTCAGTCATCATCGAACGCAAATAAGATTTGATACGTTTCAAGCACGAAAATGATCGTTCCGCGGTACAATTTGCTGCCGCAGTACAAGTAAACATTCTAACAGCGATATCGATCATCGGATACACCTGGTGCAATTTTTCCTCGCGCAACCATTTGCCTAGTGAAAGAGGATTGGTTGATTTTATTTTTGGATCGAGAGTTGCGAAGTGAGACTTCAGATGTAGCAGTTCTGGAACGAGCGTATCCTCTAGATCTTCTGGATAATGTGCACGCAAATGTTCACCAGCTTCTTCCAGTTCGAACAGGGAAATTTTTTCAAAATCGATGTTGGCCTTGAATTTTTCGGTGATCGCAACGTACGCCTCCCTTCTCTTCGTCAATTCCGCACTCAGCTTGTCAATAATCACGAGGTAGGTGTTGATCCTGAAATTCTCACGACTCGAGAATTCCACTTGGTTGGTCCTAGTTTCATCGTGTTGCAATTTCCTTCTTTTCTTCCTTCGTAGGTCCGTTTTGTATGAATCGACCGATGACAATTTCTTCGCCTTTTCTTCAAAATAGTCAAATTCAATCCTGAGTGATGCTATAAGTTGGATGAGAGAGTCGTAAATTCCTTCCACGGAACTCAAGTCAATGTCGACACTGCAAAATTTTGTGGGACTTATTTAAGCGCTCTAAAATAAATCCCCAGAATACCATCACGAACGCGGTTTCAAGTGTGTCCAAACTATTTATTAGTTCTTGTGCCAACGGTCGCGTTATTGGTTTTTGCGTGGGATCTTCTGCAATGGTGTGGAGTGCTTCGAAAACCTGCTCCCAATCATTCATTAGAGCTCGACAAGCGTCATCTCGTGCGGACCATCTAGTAGCAGACAGACTTTTCAATGTTTGGGATGTATCTTTCTTAAGCAGCGAATTCATTAAGACTTCCCACCTAGACGTCGACACTCTGAAAAATACGTACACATTTTGGAGGAGTAAGAAATAGTTGCAGGCTTCGCAACAGCACTCCACAGCGTTCGTTCCAACGATTTTTAAGGAGTGAGCAGAACAAGGAATCCACTCGATTAAACGATTCAATTCCTGCATGCGCGTTTGTAGACCGGTGTAAGCTCCAGACATTCACGTCCAAATCATTTAATTCGAGAAATCCATTTAAAGCTTCAAACAGTTTGAAACAGGATTGAAAAAAATAGGGCGGCAAAATTTTGCAAGAAAGCTTCTCAAAATACCATTCGGAACCGGTGTAAAACTGTCGGCCCAATCAGTTCGGGTAAAATTTATCAGTTCGGGTAAAATTTAGAATTGTGAGAAGCTCTCCCTAATACCTTCATGGGATGTTATGGGACACCATTTTATTGTTGTCATTTTCCTTGTCGAGTTCTATCAGATAAACTAATTCGCATATTAAAATTATATTTAAGTTCGGCCTGAGAGTATTTTTAAACTACCATTTTGTATACAATTCCATACAACTTGAAACTTTCCAAGTAGCTTTACCCGTAACTATGGTTTTTTGAGTTATGACGGTCTTGCCGCAATTGAGCGATATGTGTAATTTCCAGCCCTGTCTTGAAATACCGGAATGAGGTATCCTATGACTTGATAGCTTCTTAACCACACTGCCTTATTCACAAGTCCAACAATGTGGATGGATCGTAACGTCCTGTGGTGACACAACTGTCGGCATTGGACTAAGTGTGTCAATAGTGGCGGTCACTTTCACTTAACCTAACATAACCTTTGTTCAATATTATGTATCTACTAAGTTTTATTACATTTGGGCTTAAACTTAGTTTACGAGTTTATTTTTCGAGTGTAGTTTTCTATTTGTAAATGAACTAGTACAAACGTATAATGCAAACCATGGACATTTGTTACATTTCATGTTGGTAACAACAATATCGTAATCGTATATAGTAAATTGTTGTTTGTTTCAGCAGCAACAGACACCATCACCGATATGTACAGGCAAGCAACATCAATTGTGTTTGCAGCAACCAAGGGGAATAATAATGAATTGAAAAAAATCAGTGAAACTAAAGGAAACCTGGCGGTGTTTTTGTTTTCTTTTATGAATTGCAAAGGTTTTATTTATTTTTCTTATTGACATGGTGAAAAGGGAGACAGCAGATAATTGTGTATAGGGAGAGAAAGACAATAGAAAGAGAAAAAGAAAAAGAAAGAAAACGATAATAGAGAATATATGGCTGGTTTCTCTAAACTATCTAAAAGATACTTAATTATCTCATAATAACAACACAGAGAATTGGTAATTTCCCCTTTTTAGTTTATTTGTTGATAATATGAGAGTGCAGATACTTTCTGTTAACAGCTGACTCCTTCCTGCTTGTATAAAAATTACTTCTATCTCTTTCTGTAGTATAGGATTCTAGCGAATAACATTTATTACCATGCAGTTGAGTGCCATTAAGAGCGCCAGAGGGAGTGTATTGGTGTTTGTGTTAGTGAGAGCATGTTTTACTGCCATTACCTTGGGTTCTCTTCTTTTCGTCAGTACATTTTGAATTTAGTATCTCTGAGATACTTGCTTAGGCAACACATTTCTGGGATACTACTTGCCGCATTGGAAGTACTAATGGGAATAACAACAATGAACGTAATTTGAAGCGGAAACTGTGTGTGGCATTAGAAAAAGTTTTCAAAATTAAAAAATATTTAAGGAACTATTTTGTATTTAAAAAATAAAAATGTGCATACATATTAAAAACAATTTTACACAAAAACTAGATTATAAATAAATTATTTACAACATGAATGTGCCGTCGGGATTTCGAGTTTATTAAAACACAAGTTTTAACGTGAAATTATTCCAAAATTTTCATGTACGAGAAAAACGAGTAGTGAAAAAAATTGTAGTTCTTAATATTTGTGTGGTAACTTAATTCCCTTTGTCCAAATAATTTAGTATTTTCATTTGAATTTTAGCAATAAAAAAATACATTAAACTTTGTAATAGGTACTTATAGTCCCCTACCGGCCTTTGAAATTTCGATTCCTAGGGCAGTTGATAATTGTCAATAAGCCGTTCCATTTTATTACGTCCGATTTTATGTCAGTTTTGTCCTTTTAAACTTGCTATTTTATGTTGATTGTACACTGTAATTTTTCACACAATGCCCCAAGAAAGGTTTTAATGGAAATTTTAATAGCTTCTCGATATTGCTCTTGAACCAGCCACCAAACTAAAAGTTATTCGCACACTTTCCTCAATATACAACAGAAATGCTCGAGCAGTTTATTACCTTCGAATAAATGAAGTTTAAATTTTACACAGATACATAATAGATACAGTGTACTGAATAAGTGCACTGATTTTTTCTTTTCGTTTTGAGGGTGGTGTCAAAATATACGCATTGAAGGGCTGATTACGGAAACGCAAAAACTTTTTTATATGATGGTACTTATTGACCCCTACCGGCCTTTGAAGTTTCGATTCCTAGTGTATTTTTGTGGTCAATATATGGCTCAAACGACGTGCCATGAAGACCATAAGCAGAGGAAAATATTTTCAAAATATTGATAGAGTATTTTTTTAACACGACAACAGTTTGAAGTCTTAATGAAATTCAAAAAAGCGGTTTTCAGTACACACCAATTTACAATAGAAAATTTCCGTTTTTTAACTTGTTAATATAAAATTATCTTAAATATTTACTATAAAAGGAAGAACCTAAAAATGTACACTAAAGATGTACACTATTTCCCAACATTATTTTCCCAAAATATTTAATTAAGTTCGGTAATATATCATCTTAAATTTATTGCTCTATTTTTAAATTTTCATTCTATTATAACTAATTACTACGTTTATTCCCGATTCCGATCTCTTTGAGTGAAATAATTTTGCATTAATCCATTTTTTTTTTCAAAAATCTTTAATCAATTACTAACTTTAGGTAGCATAGAACAACAAAATTTCTATAGCGAACAATACAAAATAAAATTGGTCTTTACTCACCTAAGCATTTTTACATAGCATTTAGGTATTGAAGAATTGAAAAAAAAACAAAGGCTTTTCCAATTTGAGTGATATGATTTCTTTAAAAAAACACACACTAATTGTTAAGGAAATTCACATGCTTTATTTTAAATGTGGAATACAATCGATACACTTAACTTCTGAGTAAAACTTCTTTCAAATGGCCTCCACGTCTTCTTTTGCAGGAACGATTTCGATGAACCCAATTTTCGAGCACTCTTTTCCACTAAATCAAGTCGTATGTCATGAATAGCACCTTCAATTTGAAGAGAGTCCGGTTTATTGCTAAAAACCAATTACTTCAAATAATCCCACAACAAAGTGTCTAATCGTGTGAAATCACAACTTCTTGGAGGCCATTAAATGTCACAATTCCTTGAAATAATCGAATCTCCAAACTTTTCTCGCAATAATTCGCTTGTTGCACGTGCTGTGTGGCACGTAGCCCCCCGTCTTGTTGGAACCAGATGTTGTCAAGATAAACTTCTTCCAATTTCGGCCATAACAATTTGGTTATCAATGATCTATACCGCTCTCCATTGATAGTAACGCTGTTACCAGCTTCATTTCGAAAGAAATACGGAAAAATGAGCCACACCAAACTGTCAATTTAGGTGAATAATTCGTGAATAATTTATGGATCTTCTTCGCACCAGAATTGACAGTTTTCTTCATTTACCGCACCACTCAGATGAAAGTGAGCGTCATTGGAGAAGATGATTTTCTTAAAAAAATCGTTATCGTTTTCAAGTTGTTCCAAGACAAAATCAGCAAATTCATGACGTTTACGGTAGTCCCAATGGCTTCAATTCGCACCATGATGAAATTGTACACATTCCTGAATACAATGAAAAACAATTACAGATCATGTCGTACTACAAATGGCCGAAACGTCACTTAGAAATCATATCACTCACATTGGAAACCGCTATATGAAGTTCTCCTCGGGCTTTAATATCTGTGGTCACAAACAATAACAGCCTAACTCGAGTTAGGACAAAATTGAAACAAAATTTTTGAGACGTCAACGTGCTCAAATAAGCAACTCTTTTTTGTTAAGAAGTAAGTAAAACAATTCGCGTCCTTGTTGTCTGTAACAAAGTTATCACAAAAACTCCGACTCCTAATTTCCAGTAAAGATATTAAACTTTAAACAGCTCTCCCTGAAAATTTTTAGAATCGACTTAGGCTGTTATTGTTTGTGACCACAGATATTATACTTGTAACCAAAAATTATCCACAACAAAATTTATCCAAAATTAATTAATACAAATTAGAGGACAACCAGTGTTTAGTGTGACCTACCTTAGTCCCTGTTAGCGCCGTCTATTTGAATGTACTACACTGCAAGGATAAAATTCATAAAAGTTCATATTACTTACAAATTATTACAAACTTTTGTTCATTAATTTTATGAACAAATTCCATAAACTTCTGAATAGGTCTGTAGATTTACTGAATATGTTCACAGCTACATAATGATCGATTCACAGAAAAAGTTCACAAATCCGGTAATAAATTCATAAAATTGTTTACACAAACACAACGGGTATTTTTTTCCCTGGATTTGGAAATTTTTGTGATCATTTCCGTACTAAAAAATTCTTATTGCATTTAGAGTTTTCCTTACATATAATGATTGTTTCAATAGCATCATTCCGAGCAACCGCTGACGAGGGTTTGTACCTAAATTGGATAATTCATTAATAATAATTCAAACTTCTTCTGAAAATATCAAGTTAAGAAAAAGTGAATTCTATTAGTAACCCCACTTCACAGTTTTTAAACATTTTCAGAAAAAGGAAAAAATGAAAAAATGCATTGGAATTATGAATAGTTTCGATACCGTTTATGTACGATTATGTGGAAAGGCAACCAAAGACTGATTCAGTAAATATATGAATATTTCCATTAAGATTTATGAAAGCTTCATAGAATTTGTTGTTTTTGTTTCTTAATGAATAATTTTCATACTAGTGATGTTTTATGAAACATAATTCATAAATTTAATGAATTTAATCTTTGGTTTCTTTTTCATGTAAAACTTCATTACGAGGATGTAGTTTTTCATTACTAATCAAAAAAATTATAAAAGTTGGAAATTTAAACAGAAAATAACTTATGGAAGCCATAGATAAAAGTTTTAATTACAACTCGGTTGCTGTAACAGAAGGAACAGTTGGCGGAACCGTTTTTCGTTTCTCGCAAATGTTTTTTCAGCTCTAATTTTTCACAACACGTTTACTGCAAACGTTTTTTTTAGTTTGGAGCAACTACAACTCGGTTGCTGTAACAGTAGGAACAGTTGGCGGAACCATTTTTCGTTTATCGTAAAGGTTTTTCAGCACTCATTTCTCATAACTCGTTTACTGCAAACGTTTTTCGGTTCTCCCAAACGAAATAACATGTATGGATTAACAGAAAGGACCATATATAGGACTCCCTGTGTTGTTTCATCACCATGCGATATCACCCGCGATTCTGCGCCATAAAGCAAGACAGGTTGTATGGAGGTCTGATATAGTCGGATCTTCGTTTCTGTGAAGTGCTTGCTTAGCCCGAAATAGCAAGCACAACTCTTCGTTTCGTAAATGAATTCGTTCACTACCTCGAAATGATAACGATTATCAATGTTCACCCTGTGGTCCAACCGGGCAGAAGTTCTGCATGTCGAAACCATTAATTTGGTCTTGCCCTCGTTTACTCCCAAATCCACTTTTGTTGATTCTTTCTCAATTCACGAAAATACTGCAGAAACTTCTCGCAGATTTCGCCCAATGATGCCAAAATCATCAGCATACGAGAGCGACATGCCACTTTGGCTGCTGAAAGTTTCACTAGTGTTCACTGAAGATTTTCTCACGATTTCAGATGATAATATATTGAAGAGATGGGATGATACGGTAATGCCACGCTTCGTACTAAATGGTTCAGTGAGATCTTTACCAAAACACTTACTAATGCGAAGACATCTATACAATACTATGAAAATCAATATTAAGAACAGTCTATTCGAAACATTAGTAGACAAAAAACCGATTTTACTAAAGAAGTTACTACAGACTTCATGAGTGGTGGTCTGATTGTAGTAAATAATAAGTATAATATTCAAATACTTGATATTTAAAGGAAAATCGTCATCGAGGCAATGTCCGATTTTCAAATATCCGACCGAGAGAAACTACTTATATCACATTCTCACCTAATTTAGTTTTTCGGTTATATTGGTTGTAATTCAAAGATTAAAAAATCTAATAAATGGATAAATTAACGTTTTGTCAATAAATCGCTACCTTAGAACAACAAAGTTCTAACTGAAAATTTTTGATAAATTCGTCTGCATATCTCATTGTACTAACACAGGCATGTACTTTTGCTTCCTGTTATCGCCATAATTATATTTCTTCTCGTATACGAGATATCTAACAGAACAAACTTCCATCGTCTTGGTTATTATCGTTATTGGAAATGGCAAGTACCAGTAGCGCGGGGAAATGATCTCTCCATATTCCCAACATGCTCTAAACATCTGCGATGAAATTTCCGTTCTTGTCTTTGCAGAAGAGGGGCTCTGAACAATGTCCATTAGTTGCGTTTTGGAATTTTTGTTAGCATTTTCGCCCTTCGTTCTTCGTTCCATATGTCTCTCAATGCGCTTTCTTCACTGCCGTTTCTTATGCCAAAAAGAGATGGTTTACCTCATTGCGTGTTTCCCTATACCGCTCAGTCGCTGCTTGCGTTACAATTGACTGAAGCATTGCCATACGTGCAGCATCCATTTCAGCATTTGCTATGTGGTACTCTTCATGGTACCATGGTTTGTTGCAAAGTGCGTTTTCAAAACCAAGTACGGTTGTTGAGGCCGTTTTTATAGTCGGAAATATGTTTCCACTGCGCTTCATAATCGTTATCGGGAGGGGGTGGGTTCTGTGCCAAAATTTGCGAGAGATTGCTTGAGTCAACTGTGGCTACCTCTGCTAGTTTCAGCTTTCCGATTTCTAGCATTCTCTGCGTCTGGTATCGTACGATTTTCGTTCTACTTCACTTGAACTCTACAGAAAATATCTTCGTCATATACTCGTAGTAGAGAAAAGCTCTTAATAACCCGGAATCTAGTCTAGCTTTAGGCGCACAGAACGAGACCTTGACCATTACAGAAATTCCGAATGGGTCTGTAATGAACTGTTATTGGCTAACAAATCGATAGAATGCATTCGAAATTGTGGTCAGTGTAATGTACGAACCATCGTTATCATGTACAAGATTTATGCCCTTTACTCGTTGCTCCCTACAGCCACAGATGTAGCCGATTGATAATGTATTGAATACCATATATTAGTTGAAATGAATGATTGATAAATGCCTCATAAGATAATGTGCAATTTATTTATTGATATTCTTGTTTTTAATACAACTTTTTTAGTTATCTTTGTGCATTGGTTTACACTTGCGTCATCGCTGAAATTAAATAATTTGCAAATTATTGCATCTAAATTTTTTAGACGTAGATCAATTCTAATTTAAGACCAAAATAAATGTATCGGTGTTAGAGTAACTGGCCCAAACTATCACGCAGATAGCAAAACAAACTCTTTTATCCAATTGGTAAATAAATGGTATCATGAAAACGTCTTTGTTAAAATTCTCCTTGTTCCCAAATAAGAAAGAAAATACTTTCTTGTATTTATTTATACGCTTAAAACTAGCAAAACTCACACGAATTAACCGCTTAAGCTCCAGAAGTGTTTAATAATTTCAAATACATTTAGGTGACTAATGAGTTTACAGTAATCAATATAACAAAATCATACAAATACGGCAATACAACAATTAAACCCGACACTCCATATAAACACAAAACTGGCCGGCCTGTAAGCCTACCATCCAAAGCAGTCAGACCCAATTGCCACCAATTAAATGGATTGCATTTAACTCTTTCTCTAGCAACGATAATTGTCAAAATGAATTTTAACAACAGCTCCGCCACAAATGAACAAAAAAAGGCACAATGTGAATAAACTTCAAAATATTACACAAGTCATGGGATGGAAATTAAAGGCAACACAAGAATATTGAACGGGGGATACAGAAAACGAGTGTAATTGCTAGAGACGAATACGTGCAGAGGAAGGAGAGGCTAAAATGTTGGATATACTCGTATATAGAGAAAAACAAACCAAACAAAAAGTACGAAATAATAATGAACAAATTTTGTCAGCGGCTACGAAAATAAAGAGAGTTTCATATACCACAGGCGACGACGGCTGCCGGGGAAACCGTGTCCAATAAAATGAGACAAACTCTACCAACTACTCATACATGAACTCTACTACTACGACATGTAGAAACACATGTATTGTGGATTTACGTGATGTTGTAAAATTGGCAATAGCAGCAACGCGCCAGGAGCCGTAGCGAAAAAGCTCTACCCACATGACTGTGACAATCAGGGATGCTTATATTTGCGAAATGGCACCAAATTGTACAATTTTGATTTGATTTTTTAATAAAAGTTATGGAATATAACGGGTTTTCCAATAAGGACTTGACAACTTTATTTTAAAATAAAATGCAAACCATTTGAGATATTTCCAAAAGGTAATGTTTAATTTCTATAGCCATTCTATGTTTTTTAAATAGGAACCAAATGCACAGGGCAGCTTGAAAATAAATTAATAATGTGGATGTACCACAATAGTTACAAATGGGGTCCAAAGGCATTATATTTTGACTTTTACGTTGCAGTCTCATAGGATATTTTTTGATAACAAGCAATGAACCAATTGCTTATTTGACAAATTTTCGGATTATTGTTTCATTCTCCTAGTCGAACTGAAGAGTTTAGCTGAGCGTATCGTGAAAACTGGGTCCATTAGACATGATGCAAGAAGTTTTCGCCCCAAAATTTCTTCTTCGGCCTGAAATATCGCTGTTGAGTCTACAGATGTCCTGGATGAGCTGCATACGCCGACCAGATGACGTTCCACATAACTCTGCAGCGCATTTTCTTGAAAGACTTGAAGATGTTCTCTTACAAAGTACAGACAGTCTATCAGCTACTGTCTGCAGTCCACCAGTGGTGCCTAAAAAACGTTCATGCTCTCCTAAACCATTACATTTGCGCCACCTTGTATAATTTCTTGGAAAAAAAAATATGATCAGTGTTCCACACTGAAAGAATAAGTTTCGCCATACTAGTGAGTGACTCATTAAGTGGATCAATGATTTCTTCCAACAAAAGTGGGAGCTAACGTACATATTAAGAAAAAATTAAAATAATAGTGCGATGTTGTTGTTGTTGCAAAAGATTGTCCGTTTCCACACGTTCTTCCCTGGAAAATATAAAAAAAAAATTATCCATGTTTCCCCTATGTGTCAATGTAGATGGCGGTGGGGACGTGGAGAAATTATGCCACCTCCATGTTTGGCCTACGGGTCCTACTGGGCGCAAATCAATAGGCCTATCAGGACAGTTAAATATATTAATAGTGTTATGAGGACTTCTAGCACTGGCTTAATGTGCCTGGGATTATCCTCTATCTGTATGAGTTCAAAAAGGTAACTCCAACCAGAACGAAGGTGGGTGAGAATAGTTCTAGTGCGCCTGGGAAGAAGCCTCTCATTATTCGAAATTTCGGGAGTTATGTTCATTAAGGACCCTGTTGCTAGTTTAGCTATTTATGGCCTCAGACACCGCCGTATTATGCAACATTTTCTGAGCTCGTTGGTGGATAGTCTGTTGACGTCATATGGAATAACGTCTAAGAAGGTGAATTCTGCAGCGGAATCTGAAGGTTTGGGTGACTGGGCAAATGTCACACCAAAACCAACTGTCTCGTCGACTACACATTATCCTGTTGCACTGACAGTATCTTGGTTTCCTCATGTATGTGATGCACATTCATAATTTGTGTGCATTTTTGGATCCTCGTGATGGGTATGAGCAGCTAGCCATTATTTCTGCCGCACCCTGTGGGTAATGGGTACATGATCGCTACCCATTACCCACGGCAATAATAATGCGCTATCCAGGGTAACCTATTACCCATGAAATACGAACCCTGGTTATAAATAATAATAGTTTTATTTGTATTTAAATATAAAATAAAAAATTTTAATAACAAAATTATTTATTTTAATTTGTTTTCTATAATATTCATAATGGGATATGGCATCAACAAATGGTTGTGACATCCATAAAATTCAAGTAATTAGTTGAGCATACCAATATATTATTTGGTACAACAGATTTAGTTTTTAAATTTGTTATTGATCCAACAAATAGAATATTCACCACTACAGGATAATTTGATTGCTAGAAATAAAACTCGATTGACTCTGTTCACATACATTTCTTGTTGATGTGGCTTCAACTAAATATTTAAAATATTGCACCCAAAATTGAATTACAAATCAATTGATATACACAACATTTGGTGATGAGGAACAAAATTATTGGTAATCACAACTGAATACTGTGATAGTGCAAGAAACCGCCAAATTTTAGTTGGCTTAGTTATCCTGTCTCTGTCTGTATAATTCGCGTTAGTGTTCAGGGATTTTGGAGATTTATTTAGATTTTGTCTATTCTCTCGGGAGTAAGAGAATTAAAGGGGAACAACGAGAGGGTGTACCCTGTAAGTGTGTATCTGTTTTTTGCATTATTCTCTCAGTCAGTGATTCGTAAATATTACTGTACGGACGTGCAAATTGCAGATGAAGTCAGTGTTTCTTATTTTGGCTGATGCGTTGCGTTTTAGTTTCATGTATTCAACCATCAATGGTTTATCGGACATCTAAAGCGCTTGATCAGTGAAAAACGTATAAACGAAGGCTTGGACGGTTAAATAGTTTGTGACGATGCTTTGGTTTTTGTGTATGTGTTTCGTATATATGAATGTGTGCTACCAAAGTGAGAAAGGATTTTGAGGAAACAAACTGGAAAGGGCGACAACGTGAAGCCCTTTGTCTGTCCGAGCCTACTGAGAAAATCGGAACGGCGGACCATTTATGAAGTAAGTACAATTTAAAAAAAACAAGTAATTCATCCACGCTTGGCTTGCATGAACAATACTTGTATATTGTTTGTGTACCAACCCATAGTGATAACCAACGCATAACTGAAACCTTCTGAAAACAAAAACGTGAGAGACAACAAAGAAATGAGTAGCAAAAGACAGGAGATTCCCATTTAATGAAAAAAACAACAATTAATGCATTCGGTGCAAGTAAACGTAACACGGGGCCCTTTAAATCCTTTAATTGTTTGTATTACTCATTTCTATATGTGGATTTATTTTGATAATTTTGAATTGAAATCAAAGGATAATTCGTTTCTAAATATTAATATGTTTGGGAGGAAATACGCATATGTTTCTACGTAAGTATATGTAGGTTTGGGGGAAACAGGCGAATGCTTCCACGTAAGTATACGGATGTTTGGGATGGAAAACGCATGTTTCCACGTAAAAGTATACATGTTGGCAAGTAAACAAGAAACTGGTTGCATTTAAATACAAGTGAGTTTGTGACTTGCAAACATATATATACATGGTTCCTGCAGAATATGTTTGGGAGAATATGTTAGAGAGGCCGTTATTTTTCAACGTGTATATAGAACTAATCCGTGGCAGAAAATTACTTCATGCATAAAAAATTCATCTTCTCACTTCTTCAACGTCCTGAGAACCACTGAGCAGTGAGCTTTCTAGTTTTACACCCACTGATTTTGACTTGGAGTCATACATCGGTTCCGAACGATATTTTGAGAAGCTTTATCCTGGCTAAATACTCGATAGTGTCGACGTCACTAAGCGAGGTGACCGAAAGAAAGGCGTTCAGAACAGGTATCGAACCCATATTGTCCTGTACAAATGCCCCATACACCAACCACTGCACCACAGACTACCGCTCTATGCCTACACCATCATATTGATGATAATAATAAAGGGGTTAAAATATGGAAAGATTATTAGGTTTTTCTTATAATAGCGTTGAAATCTAAAAATTGTTAAAATGTGGTGTTATGTAGATCAATTGACATCGGAGTAGCTCATATTTTCTTCCCCTGCTTATTCCAAAGCGAATGTGTTTAAAATAGTTTAATTAACTTTTTAATTTACTTAATTAATTTTATGAACACCTAGTATTTGTGCAGGATCGTTGTAATGGGATTAACATCAGTTTGGGTTTCTTTGAAGAATGAGAACATAAATGTGAACACAGAAATTTCTTCCTTTTATTCCAACTTTTGATGTTATTTAATTATCTACACGTTTAATGCCACATTATTAGTTTTTACCTATCAGTACGAAATACTGTACTTGACTAGAATCCCTATCATTCCTTCTCAAATACATGAGCGATAGTACCCCACACTAGAGCAGGGCGCCAAATTTGCAATCATGATACAAAAAATAGGTGGGGGTAGAGGTTTTCTTGACGCAGCGCACGTCACACAAGTAGTACTGGCGGAGTTGCCACTTAATGTAAGCATAATTGGCAAAAGATGTCTGAACTCTCGAGAAAGCAAAAAAAAAACAGAAACAAAAACAATAACAAAAAAAAAACGTGATGCCCGTGGAAAATATAAAATACAAAAAAGATTACCCAGAAAACGCCGGGTGAAAGCAGGAAAGCAACAGCATGAAATTGTTGTAGCTGTGGCCTCAAGAGGCCAAACGGTAGAAAGAGATGAAATGATAAGAGTTGGAGTCTGTGGTCGAAGAGGTACCATTATTGCAGAGAAGCAAGAAAAAAATCAAAAAATAATACCCCAACCCACGAGCAGACTTGTCTCCCCTTGGGGTGAGAAGTTGGTCGGTTAGTCGTGGATATATGGCTGGCTAAGCTATAGAAGTTGGTTACTGCTTTTGTTGTTTTTTTCTGATTGTTTTTTTTTCGTTCAACATGAGATACATTTGTATCTTTTGTATGCTGTTTGTTGGTGCTTAAGCATTTGCAGCTGTTGTTGCTACTTGGTGATGAACATCGAACAGTTGGATGAAAATCATGATAATGACGACGAAGACGACGACGACGATGATGATGACGAAGACGACGGTTTTGATGATTTCCTTGTGCTTGTGGATGGATGGCTGGCTCTGTTGATTTTCCAGATGATGATGATGATCCTGAGGTTGCTGCTGATTTTGGCTTTTATGTCATAAGTGTGTTAAGCAACTTAACGCCGAGTTTAAGTTTATTCGCTGCTGTTGTTCGGCTGTTGCCTTTTATTAGGCGTACATTCAAGAAAGGGCGAATGGTGTCCTAAATACCAGTGAAGTACTTATAATATGAAAGAAAGAAAAAATTGGGGCCAACGAAAATTTAACTTGAAAGTCCCAAGTATATGATTTGTAATCCTTTATTAGAAACAGTTGGAAGTTAAGATATATATCCACAAAACACTAATTAAAGTGTTCTTAGTGACGGTGACAATATCGAGTATTTAGCCATGAAAGACTTCTCAAAATACCGATCAGAACCGGTGGAAAATTGTAGGTCCCAATCAGTGAGTGTAAATACTATAACGCGCACAACTCACGGATTGTGGGAAGCTCTCCCTAATCCCTTCATGGATGTAACAGGGAACCATTTTTTTTAAAGAATAATTTTAAAATTTTGGATACAGTTGCAAGGCAAAATATGGAGATTTTACATTGTCGAAAACTCTAACGGAGGTTATATCCTAAAAAGTTGAAATATGGAATATTATTATTGGCTGTGTCAAATTTATACTTAAACAATCTGACAATTAAAACACAACGATTACATACTCCATCCTACGAATGGTTTGGGAAGAGCTTCCGCAACACGTTTACAACAAACGATATATGGTAACTTTTTAACCTAAATGAAATATATCCCATGAAAATAATTTAGCACACACGGATTGGGACCTACATTGTACATCGACTCTGACAGGATTTTTGGGAAACTTTGTTCACCCATTTTGACCCAGTTGCAAAAAGTTTTGAATTTTTATTGAAAATTAATTTTCTGTGATATTTAGGGTCCACTGAACTTCAATCTGTCTTCGAATAGTTTCACCGATATCGGCTATTCGAGAAGTCGACAAATAGATATTTGAACGACCCAAAATTGTTTTCCCTGACCGGAGGCATCTGGTACTTTGTAACGTTTTCTTTAGGAGTAATATGTTTTTGGAAAAATACTTCTTATACTGTGTCTTATTTTCCTTTTATATACTTGGTCTAAATATAACGTTTTTCTCAACTCCGCCACAGAGCCCATAAAGGGAAGGGGGTGAGCAATGTAATTTTTGTTTCAAAGCCAACAAAATTTCCTATAGCAAAAAAATTGGTTTGAAAATAGCTGTTCGAAAACCCGAACACTAGCTCAAACTTGATTAATGTTCCCGCCATTTTCCCATCTCTGGTGCATTTTTCTTTCTTTCAGGCTTTGAGAGAGTTGTCAAACTTTCTATGACTTATAAAATTGCTCACGACTGTAACCTAAAATATTTAGCGGTTTAAGAAATATGGCCTGTGAATTACAGCCGGTAACTAATATTCAGGGATGCAATGTTTTTGGGGCCGTAAACAGAATTTTGGTCAGATAGAACAAAAATGAGGGCGATTTACTACTACCACATGTAGGTAGGTATTTTTAAATGGGTTTGGTTTGGTTGATGAGCAATTTTCTTCAAATTGGTCCTAGTGAAATTCATCAAAATTTTAAAAAAAAAATGTTTTCGCTTGGTCTTTTTATATTCCTTGTGGCCTTCGGTGGTACAATGTGCGCGGCGCTTGTACATGAGAACATGTGATCGATCTCTGCTCTCACCACCTTACATTTCTTTGGACGGCGGTCACCTTGTATCGTGATGGCGACATTATTCAGTACTTCGCGATGACAACATCTTCTCAAAATACCGTTCGTAGCAGGTTTAAACTGTAGATTCCAAACAGTGAGTGTAATATCTGGAACGCGCACAATACAATGGTTGAGACAAGCTCCCCAATCCCTTCATGGGATGTAATGGGAGCCAGTTTTTTAATATTACATTCCTTGTGCCCTCCTAAAACTTGGAGTAGCGCGAAAATATTCCAAAATTCACCTCAGCCGCTGCAAGAGAGATAACCGTCCAATGTCTGTCTTCAAGTGACTCAAAAATTATTGGACTAACTTCGCTGAAAATTTACATTTTTTTTCTAAATTAAATCGTTCAATTTTGAAAACAATATAGTAAAGATAGCAATAAATAAATAAAGTATTATTGTAAAAAGTATTAAAAATATGTTTCTTTGACCTTTGCACTTATGATCTAATAAAGCATTTGTAAGCCTGAGGTCTTTGCTTGTTTGTTTATTTATTTGTTTTCAATATTACGCCACCCAAAAAGACCTCGAGCTTCAAACATCATTTGTAAAATAGTATTGTAAAAATTATAAGGTAATAATAGCTCAAATCTCAATCAATAACTAGATGTTTATAATTAAATATTTTTTTCACAAAAAATCCGGAATTAAATTATGTTTTATCAATGACAATATATTTGTTACAGCAATGGCAAAACAAACCTGATCTGACACGTTTAATGTCACTAACGATATGACACGTTTAATGTCACTAACAATCGCAAGATGTACGAAACTTTTCATTGCAACAACGTAAACAAACCAACGAACACATTTCATTCCTGTAACCAAGCAATCTTCTATCAGTGTATATCTGCTATGATTAATTTGTGTGTTCTTAGCAGACTGTCGGAGAGAAAACTTCCAAGATCATAGCATATATGTACCAATTATATATATACCAATTTCAATGGGTCCAAGTTAAATATACCAACGTGTTTCATATGAACAGGGTGACTTTATGAAAAATCAGCTCTTGAACCTCTTCGGGTTCCACTTTATTGTAAATACAAAAATGTGGCTTTTGACGTAGATATTAAGCCAGAAATTGACTTCATCGCTGAACAAAATGTAGTTCGAAAACATTGGATCTTCTTCAAGCTTTGCAAGAATATTTCGTAGACTCTGTGTCGTGCTAAGTCTTTCTATAATCAAATGTCAAATAATACCGAACAGAAATCCAATGGCATTTTGATACGCCATAATATCCCTACTGGAAAATGTATCTCTAAACAAATTACCTAATACATGCAGTAACAACTTGAATGCCCTTATAATTGTTAGTATCCGGTGTGGTAAAGAGGACAGGATATGAGTCTCAGAATATTTTATTGGTAATATTCTATTCTAAGTTCTATTAAATTGCATCGGATAGAGACATGTCTACTGAGTGAAATGCCTGTAGGACGTTAAATTTTTGAAAAAATTGAGTTTTACCAATTCTAGGATTTCCCGCACTTTTTTTAAGAAAAAAGATTATTTTTTTGAGCATATCTCCAAGGGACTCCGAATTTTTCACTCACAATATTTGCCAAATAGTAGCCATGGTAAAGCTGAAAAATGTGTGAATATATTAATACAATATGGACGTCTCTAGCCACCCTAAATAGATGATAAAAACCACTTTGTATCTTAAAAATGTTTATTTGTACTTAATGTATATGTCATAAACTCCAGTTCACTTATTTAAAGGCACTAAAAATTCCATATTCAGCAGCCTGTATCTTTTGCAATTTGTAACCGATTGCAGAATTTTAAAATGGAAATGGAAGCTCGACATCTTGAGATATAAAAAACAATTATGACAATAGTGGCTTCTTAACTAAAGAACTTTTGTTGAGCAATTTATAAAAAATGGCAAAAATGTGATATTTTTTTGTGGGTTCACTTGAATAAAGGCACTTTAACTAATTTTAATGAAATTTTTTAAATTTAAATTATTTTTTAATTATTCAAGAACTATTAGTAATGGGTACAACCCCCTTTGTTTTTAATAACATTATATTTGAAGTTTCCATTGGGAGATAAAGAGAATTTATGTAATCCAACGAAATTTGATTCCAAGCATCCTTAATGGCCTGAATTAGTGACTGATTGTCATCAAGTTGTCTACCTCATTCATAGACTTTACGAGATAACCAACCCTGTTGCAATATCCAAGTATGGCATCAAATAGTTCACTGAACTTCGGAAAAGCCGATTCCAATAACGTGTTATAGCTTGCACCAGTCATTTTTGCACTTTGAAATTCAAGATCGATGGTGCCATTCGCCGCCCTCTCGACATGACATGTCGGTTCAAAGAAAAGCTTTTCTTTGCGCACATAATGGAAATAATAGTTGTAGCCATCAGGCCTATCCAAATTAAACTTCTTCTCATCCATAAATACAACGGTTCTCCAGTCATTTACATGACCTCTTGGCTGCACATCCCATATCATGTAGTCCTTTGCGAATATAAGCCGCTTTTCCTTACGAGGAGCATTAAGTGGCTTCTGTTTTTGTAATTTCAGGTATTTAAGATACTCACAGCTCTTAATTACTCTGCGTACTAATGGCTTGCTCGCTTCCACTCCAGCTTGAGCTTTTATTTGCTCGCTTCCACTCCAGCTTGAGGTCTTATTTTTGACAAGGATAAGGCAGAATTGGAAGCAATTCTGATGATTTTTCTTTTCTCATACGTAAATAAAGACATTGAAACCCTTCCTTTAAAATTTTTTCCATACCCCTCGGGGTCCTTAATGTAATTGTCGCCAACTTTTTGGCTACGTCCAATTTTTTTAGCTATTGCGCGGTTAGAATATCCTCCAAAGCGGTAAACATCGATTTTAGTTTTATCCGATAGATTTAACATTTTTTGTTTTGCCATTTTGACTCGTAAAATGATTGTAAATGTAATAAAACTTTAAAAATAATAAAGTGCCTTTATTCAAGTGAACCAAAAAATAGCAAATTTTTGGATTTTTTTTTATAAATAGCTCAAAAAAAAGTTCTTTAGTTAAGAATCCATTATTGCCATGATTTTTTTTACATCTCAATATGTCTAGCTTCCATTTCCACAGGCTGCTGAACATGGAATTGTTAGTGCCTCTAAATTACTCGAGAACGACGTGTCCGATTTTGTCCAAATAAATTTAGAAAAATTTAGCCTTACAATACCTTTAATCTATTTGTACACTATTTCTCAATGTAAGCAACAGTTTCGCAGTTATAAAAAAAAGTAAAAACCCTATTTTTTGGCTTACAGAATTAAATTTGTTTTTTTTTCAAAAAAAAATAGAACGTATGAAACGACAAAAAGTGTAAAGTTTTTTTCAAACAAAGTGCAGGAAAATTTGGGAATTGGTAAAAATCGATTTTTTTAAAAAATGTTAATTAATTCCCACATTTCATGCGTACCGATCACCTCATTAGGCATGTCTCTAGCCGATACAGTTTAGTAGAACGTTGATACAAAAATGGCATGCCAAAAACTACCACAGTGTAACTATTGTCATTTTCACTACCAATTGAAAATATAACTTCAATGCCTATCATCGTATACGAAAATAATACATTGCGCTACATTTGCGTCAAGCTTACGCCTGACAAAAGGTATATCAGCCCCCCAGTTGTCTTTCTGTGTTATTTTCTTTTGTTTCCGATGATTTTTCACATTCGTTGCCATTGTTCGATTCAAGTGTAACTTAAGGTTCCACGTTCGAGTATCTGCGTATGTGTAAGAAAAGAGAGTGGAGATTTTAATTTGCCACCCAATCTCTCGCGCCATTGTTCAGCACTCTTCTTTCCGATACAGCGCCCATAGTCATCTTAAGCTTTATAAGCTTCTAATGTGTGTCCTTGTTCCATCTCCTTTTTTGAGCGCTCTGCTTTGGTGTTGTTGTCTTTACGATTGCTCGAACGTGTGGCTGTGGTTGTGGCTATGCTGACATGAATCTTAATCTAATAGATACAAATGAAAAGGTGTTCCTTAAATGTCGTATTACCTGAGTATGTGATTTCGTATGTAACCATGAGCTGCTGCAGAAGCGGTGACGAACAAAAAAGCTTTTGTTGCAAAAAATTGTTCAGGAGTTGTTAGGGATTTTTTCGCTAGTGTTTTTTTTTTACTCATTTTATTCAATGTTTTTTTGTGGGTTTCATCATTTTATACCAAGGGTTGTTTATGTATCTGAGATTTTTGCATGTTATCCAGCTCACCTCACCCACAAAATACACTCAGAGAAAAGGAAAACCAAAAAGGCAATGAAGATACAGCTTCGATTGAATCGGTCAAATTTATACAGGTAACTCAAATATAGTCTATATACAAGAGCTTGTCGTCCAATGTTGTAGCGAAAATAACCTAGCCAAATCGCTCCCAATGGTTGAATTATTTCCTAGTTACCTCATTTGTCAGCACAAAATAGGAATGAAACTTTATTAAGTCATTCGGACTCTGCAGAAAATTGGAAATGCTACATCAGTCCAACTTTTCTTTTAAAACAGAAAATTGTGTTACAGATAAAGTAATCACTTCTTTCCGAGCATTAGTAACCACTTACCTCCATCCAGCAATGATCCTTCGTTGATACTGCTCTTCAAGTATTCAGGGTATCCCCACATTTCGTGGTTTTATGAACTCCCTCGCTTTCAGGGTGGGTGGTTGTTCGGTTGGCAGGATACTGCGACCGATGCTTAAGTTGGTCTGGGCGTAGGGGAAAACAACATGGTTTTTACATGTGTCATGTATTTGTCGTATCTTGTATAAGTGTAAAACTTGTTCCTTTTTGTTGTTTTGCCATGTTTTTCATACCCACCCACATACACACGCGCATCGAGACAGAGAGATAGATACATATACTTGTTAGTAGTATTTGTATTCGTATTTTTATTGCTCCCTACCGCCCTATTGCTGTCAGAGTGTGTTCATTGTTGTTTTCAGTGGTGGTGTCTGGCACATCCGGGGGCTGTTGTCGCCACACAAAAAGATTATAGAGCGGGGTTATTGTAATATGGGTGGGTATTCTCGATTTGTTATATCTATGTGCTGTTGTTTTTTTGCCAAAATTTTTATTTTTTTTCGTATTTTCACGGATTGATTTTTTTTGGGGTTTTGGTTTTCATGTCGTAATTTTTTTCGATTTACGTTTATTGTAATTGCTTTTGCATGCTCGTGTAATCGTGTGTGTGTGTGTGAGTATGTGTGTGTGATTGTGGTGGTTGGGTGTAACGTTTTTTTTTTTAATAAAAACGGAATCATTTCCTTTTTGTAGATCTTTGTCGATTTTTTTGTGGTTTTCGAGTTAGCGTCGGGTGAGGAAGATATGTTAACATTTAAATCAATTCCATGTTTATGGAATAATGAATGTAGAGTAACAATATATTTGCAAAAAAAACATAAAGCTCGTGGGTGTTTTCTAGGCGTGTCCTTTAATTAATAGAGGTAAAGTAAAAATATCTGAAGGTGGAAAAACAATTCCTAAAACTGATAGAAAAAAAAACAATTAGAGTTTCTAAAACGAATTATTTAAAAAAGAGTTAACAATTTGATTGTTCCAAAAATTAACATGTTTGCCAGCATTGTTATCGTGAATTGAAGGTCTGCTGTTTTTTTTTTTTGTTCCTTTGTCGTCTGTTTTTGTTTTCAGTAGTTTTTAACAAACAAAACCACATTTGGGTCACAAAAATATATATTATAAACAACTAATCATTGTGTCTCCAACATGTAACATGGATACAAATCACAATATGTTTGGACACAAGTATACTACATTTGCGACAAGTTATATTTGCGTGCAAACAACAAAAAATGCGGGGGTTTCAGCGTGCAGCCTGCCGTACAAAAGTTTATTTATTTTCACTCTCGTAGTTCGCAGTCCAAACCACATTACAAAATTATCCAGACAGTTTTGGATAGAAAATTCTGTTGCTTAGTGCAATTAGGGGTCAAGTATATAGCAGCCAACATACAATTTAAATGATATCTTAAAAAACTTCCTTCTATGAGAGGATTGTGGATAGCATGTTGTAGTTAACCAACTGTGTATTTTTAATTTTAGGCTCTTCAGTCGCGACCAATAGTTTAACGTCCATTCCAATTGATCATGATTTGAAAAGCTTCAGCATTAGTGTCGCTAAAGTGATCGACAACAATTAAAAGAAACAATGCTAATTGGGAACAAAATCCAGCGAACTATCAACGGATATTAAGAAATTTCAATCTATTTTATGTACATTTCCATAGAACTAATCATAGTATGTATCAGCCCACTGCTAGGACCCTTAGAGAATTTAATATAATTAATTCCAATTATGATATTGAATTGAATTGTAAATTATGTGAATTTAAAAGATCATTGGAAATTGTTTAGTGGTAAGCAGAAGTATGTAAGGAATTGTATATCCGAAGAAGAAATAACTAAATAAAAAATAATTGAACTAACAGACATAAGCGAACTATTTAGCTGCAAGTTTCTAATATAATCAAGTTTTTTTTAAATACATGCTAACCTCAAAATTGGAAACTTTTGTGTCAAAAACAGTCCAACATTGTGGTCCAATAAACTCCAACAGCGGATTGGAAACCGCTTTATGTTTCAGATCCCTATGACCAAACTTTGTCTACGTAGTTCCGGAAAGTTATGCTCTGAGAATTGGTTTCTTGTCCAAACTGTCGATAAGTGAGGTAACCACGGCGAATAGAGTCTGCATGCGAAATATTGCACCACCAATGGTCAGGAATATGATGAAGGAAACCAAATATGGTATCACATTACATCCCATGAAGGGGTTGTGAGAAGCTCTGCGATTTCTAGTTTTACACTCACTGATTGGAACCTACAGGTTCACAACGGTGCCGCACGGTATTTCGAGAAACTTTTTCATATATATTTTATATTCAATATATATTTTGTGTTGTTTGGGAGCAAATATTACGTGTTTGTAGCATGTCGCAAATATACTATACTTGTGCCCAAAAATACTGTGTTTGCTATTCAATATAACATGTTTGAGACACAACGATTAATGGTCTTTAATATATGTTTTTGAGAACCAAATGTGGATTTTTTATTGAAAACCGCTAATAAAAAGTACGAGAAAGACAACAAAGAAACAATAAGGCAGCATATCTTTAATTCATGAAAATCTTGCAAACATGGACATGTTTCCTGCAATATGTTTCTGGGGCCGATATTTTCCAGCGTGCACGTCTCATGTCAAGAGCCGCGCACACTAACCTTTGCAATACCGACTGTTCTGCCACAAAATCCTTAATTTAGTAATGGGGAATATGATTACGAAGAATCAGGTTTCCTTTAAATTAAAAATATATACAGAGTGGAGCGCGGTAGTTTGCTTTTTTGCACTGCAGGGTGTGGTGGCACTGTTGGTCGACGAGAGTGGAGAGTGTGCGTGGCTTATAGTGGCTGACGGGAGATTTATATTCGGCTGGCTTTCAGTTGTCATCATACATTGGACATCGATCAATGCAGTGCAGCGTGCTTTTCGTTTTGGATTCGCTGTTCCCCCACGCGGAAGTGTTCCTGGACGGCAATCAATTGTAAATTGGGTAACTTCATTGAGATCAGCAGGGAATGTGTCATGTGTACGCACTGTGTGGAGCGCCAGTTCATGAAAACTTCAGAAAACGTATACAACAGTGTGTGGATAGCGAAGGTCGACATTTGTCAGATACACAATTTAAAACCATGTAATTTACAAATTCCCTTACTGTTCTATATAATTAAAATATAAAATAACGTTTTCTAAGGTTCATAATTTTTTTATTTCATTCCCAAATAAGCAAATTACCGCGCTCCACCCTGTACATACATTTCCTATTTATATGCGGTGAAAAATCGGTTTTTTTTTTGTTTGGATGCACAAATAACGTGTTTATAGCTTGTCCCACATATATTCTACTAGTGTCCATACACATTGTGTTTGCTATTCAATATTACGTCTTTGAGACACAGTGATTATATACATACATATGTTTTTATGACCCAAATGTAGATTTGGTTGATGAAAACTGCTTAAAACAAAAGCCTTGATGCTTACAAGCACATACAATGCAATTTGTTGCTGGTGCAGTTTTTTCTAGCGTTTAACCGAGATCTTCCTTTGGAATTGAAATTTTCAGGTAGCCTCAGAGAATTTTATTCCAGATATTTGTAACTTGATCAGTGCTTCGCGCTTTCTCTTCAATTTTTCAATCTCATTTTCCGTGGGAAGACCTTAAACGTCGTCAAAGCCCTATCACGGAAAATTTGTATATTTTCTGTGGAATATATAGCCTACAATGTCAACCCAGAACTTGGTATATAAAATGTGGTGTATTGATGAGATATATATATTTTATATACACCCAATATACTGTAAAAAAACGGACCAGCAAACATATTGCAGGAACAATTAGCATATCTGCCATCATTGTTGTCCTTAATTGCAGATCTGGTGCTTTTTTTTTTGTCTGTCACTTTTTTTTCAGCAGTTTTCAACAAACCTAAATTATAACCAATTAACCATTGTGTCTCGAACATGTAATATTGTATTGCAAACACAATGTGTTTGGACACAAGTATACTACTTATATATGAGACAAGCTACAAACGCCTTATATTTGCATTCTAACAACAAAACAAGACAGACTTTTCAATGTGTATGCAAACTTGGGCAAGACCGACAATCCAACTTTTTCACGTGATAATGACAGGCCCAAGAAGTAAAATGACTACTTTTGTAGAATGTGTCTACCCGGGTTAAAGTTGTAACTTGGAAATCAATCGATAAGCAATTGCCAAATTGGAGCAGCGATTCCCAAGACGGTAATGAAGACTTTTATGCACCAAATTTAAAGCAAGAACTTTGGTTGATGCAGTAGAATCATTGATAAGTAAAAACCAACAATTTACCCACGGCTCTTTTCCTCGTCCCTTATGAAACATGTTGCAGGAACCATGTACATGTACGCAAGCATTGGTTTCCTGAATTGAAGACCTGCTGCTTTTGTTTCTTTATTATTTGTCACGTTTTTGTTTTCAGCAGTTTTCAACAAACAAATCCACACTTGGGTCACAAATACATATATTAAATAATAAATAAATGGTTTCCCATTAAATCCCATGAAGGGACTGGGGAGAACTTCTCACAATCACTGAGCTGTGCGCTTTCCAGTTTTCACTCACTGTTTGGGACCTACAGTTTTACACCGATTCCGAACGGTAATTTGAGAAGCTTTTTCATGGCTAGATACTCGATAGTGTCGCCGTCGCTATGCGAGGTGACCGCCGCCGAAAGAAATTTTTTAAGGTGGTCAGAGCCGGGTTCGAACCCAGGATCTCATGTACAAGAGCCGCGCACACTCACCATTGCACCACCGACGGCCACCAAATACATATATTATAACCTATTAATCATTGTGTCTCAAACATGTTATATTGAATAGGAAAATGTGTTTGGACACAAGTTTACCATATTTGCGACAAGCTACAAACACGCTATATTTGCATCCAAACATTAAAACATTTCAAAGTTTTCAGTGTGTATATATTTAAGTATAAAGTAAAATGTCCTTGTTCCAATGCAATTCCGTAGTCTATTTTTACGGTTTATATATGTAATATATATTTGAATTTATTTCTCCTTAAGCGTGATAACCTCTTTTGAACGCTTTGTTTACTTTACACATAATAAATCGTTACTATTTACTCGAAAGTCTTAAAGTCATGCAAAATTGTTTCACTCACGTATTTAACCCCCCGACTCTATTTTGTTGGCTCCCTTCATTAAAACCAAAAACCAGGTGTGTTAAAGCCATTACATTTTGCCTCACAAACAAACAAAAAAAAAAAACACATGTCAGATGAGGTGGTTGTTCTGTGCCGTTGCTGGTGTTGTTGTTGTGGTGCTTTCAATTAAATTTAATACAAAATTTCGCCATTCCCTGATGTAAAAGTTAAGTTAAATTTACAATTTAAATGTGTATAAAACTACACTGAATCGCAACAGAAACAGAAACTTAATGGAAATACAAGTAATTTTACAAATGTTAATACCCAAATAACACGACATACATAATCTTTTAGTACAAGTTACTAGAGTCCTAAGAACTAGACTCAGGTTACACAAACAAACTGAAAAATACGAAACGAATCGAAGCGAATGGCTGGATAGATGGGTGGATGTTAAGATACGAGTTGATGGACGGGCAGACAGTCATGTGTTTGTATGTAAATAGGATATATGGACGGATACTGATAGTAATGATGATGATAATGATGACCATGATACCCAGTTTAAATGTTGTTAACCGGTAACCATTACTGGTCTGTTCATTTGTTGTAACTAAAAGGATTATATACAAAAGCAGCAGAAGGACAATAACATAAGCCGCATTTAACTAAACATGATTAAAGCATGTCACAACAGCAACATCACCCATAATACTCATTGCTAAAAGTCTAAAATATAAATTACTTATAAGACAGTAGAGAGAACTATAAAGCACTTTTTCACAAAACAATCAACAAAATATTCAAACAACAACACAATACCAGCATAACGATGTACATAGTTTCTAGACAACAAGCGAAGGGAAAAGATAACGAAAATCTCTACGCGTGTGTGTGATGAAATGACGAAAGGACAGACAAGAGATATCAAAAAGGAGGCGGGTGTTTCATGTGTAATGAAACTCTTAATAGTCAGTTAAACTCAGGCATGTTGTTTTAGAGTACCCCTACATCTGCTCAACATAATTGTTAACGCGTGCTATGATCCTACAAGCGACCGGTCGAGCCATCACATAACTGAAGAAAAACTGGAATGTATCTTTTAGATACTTTTCCACTAGGTATGACAAATGTGAAATTTGTTTAAGTAGGATTTAAAAAAAAAGTACTAATATATCTGCTGCCTTTATCAATAGACACATAAAAATATCTATAATTTCGCATTCAAAATCTCGTTGGTAAGTGCAAAGAATGCATCGATTTGACTAACTTGCCGACAAATTTGTGAACAGAAAAGTAATATTTTCGTACATTCAATTATTTTTTTTAATTGAATGTGAGACAAAAATGGGATTCTTTTCGATGTGTTAACATCTATAGGCACGGATAGGGCAATCTATCAAAGTGAACACACGCAAACAACACACAGTGTTAGCATCACAAACGTGGTGGTTCTACAACAATAGTCTCTGCCTGAAAATAAGTATGACGGTATTGATGTAATGGCAGCGAACAAACAAGCAGGTCGTCGGCGCCAAAGAGTATTGAATAGTATACAGAACTCATGGAACGAATTGTATGTCCCAAAAGCACTGACTACATCTGCTGAATGATTCAAAACTCTTTTTGTCATAACTTGGATCATTCATAATTTTGATGTGAAACATTGGTGCCTATTGAAACATTTATGCTTTTTGTATTGTTTTATGTAATAACATTGTCGAAATGGTGCATTTATATTGAAATATTCTATAAAGAGAATAAGACTCGTTTATGCTCTTTTACTCAGACTCTCCACAAGAGTGCGGGAAAACAGTGCAATAAGTTCTCTCTACTATTCAATACTTTTTGTCGTCGCTCTGTTTATGTCAAAACAAAAACAATTATTTCAGTCAGCTAAATATTGCTTTATATATTTTAACAATATTACAAATTAGATTAGAGAAGCAGATGTAAGAAAAAAGAAACTGCAATAGCAAAAGAGCCTTCAGCACAAAAACTATTCTTTTTTTATTTTCCAATGTAACAAAAAGTTGTTAACACATCGACCGTGATTTTTTTTATTTAAATCATATTGCAGATTTTTTTTAAAAAATTTAAAATTCCATTATATATTTGCCATAGCAACAATATATTTTGGTGAATCATTGTAAAAATTATTTCAGTATTAAATTGAACGTTAAATTGGAAAAATCTTTCAAATTGTGTGCAATTTGATCTGTGTTACAACACATTGCACCGTCGGTGGTCAGTGCAATGGTAGAGTATTTAGCCATGAAAAAGCTCCTTAAAATACCGTTCGGAATCAGTGTAAAACCTGTAGGTGCCAATAAGTGGTTGTGAGAAGCTCTCCACAATTCCTTCATGGGATGTAATGGGAAACCTTTTTTGTATTTTTACAACAAACCTAAAAAAAAAACTTAATAAATAAACATTTCTCACAATCAATGAGCTGTACTACTGCTACTTTTACACATACTGATTGATAGGATCCATCAGTTTAACACCGAATCCGAACAGCTTTTCGAGAAGCTTTTCATGGCTAAGTAATCGATAGTAGTGGCGTCACTAAGCGGGGTGACCGTCGCCGAGTGAAATATTAGGTGGTCAGAGCAGGGGTCGAATCAATGTCCTTATGCACATGAGCCGCGCACACTAACTATTGCGCCACTGACGCCCAACCTTGCGAGAAACCAAAACGATTCCGATTAATATAAGAATTTGACAGAATTGTAAGCACAAATTTATTTTACACTTTCCCTGAAATGGGGACACTATCACTGCAACCCCGCGCATTTTCATACAGAGCCAACACAAACGTTGCTCTAAGGCTAACAAAACCTTAACATTCCGAGAAAACAGAAAACATTCAAGAAACAGTATAGTATCAAGGCGTGTTTGTATAAACCTCCTTTCTATAAAATAGGAGACAATCAATTAGTGATAGTGCTACTGTGACCTCATTTCCCACAAAAGTATCCCATGATAAATTTGCTGAATGAATACTTGTTTAAAGAAACGACTTTCACCAGAGAAAATTGATATTTCCAGTACAAGTGTCAACTTTTGCGATCAACCATGAGACTGCGTAGCAAACAAAATATTTTTAAAGCAAAATAAATATCTTTGGTTCAAGCGAGCTCTACACGTTTATTTGATTTGGATCCCCGATAATAACTTACGACGGGTGATTTTGACATTTATGGTACAACATGGAGAACTTTTTACATATTTTATATTTTACAAGATTTTAATGGAAAATATTTCAAATAATTTGTAAATCTCGATATTGTTTCTGATTAGTACCAATAGTTAGTTCCGAATATGTCTATTTCACACGCAATAAACCAACGTGTTATATAACTGGTGCTGTAAAACTCTTAAGTGTTTTGCAAGAGGTCGTTTGGAATCGATTCTTCAGGTGATAACTACTAACAAATGTCATGGATCTTACGCTTGACTAGAGTGAATTCGGGCATAAAACACGAATTCTGTAACATAGCATTCGTACACTGAAAGAAAAGGCTTCATCAGATCTATGAATTCCCTTATCAATTTGATGAAACCTTTCCTCATTTTCCAACCTACAACACATTTCATTAAATTGATGAAGAACATTTCATTAATCTTTTATCCATATTTCACCAATAGTTTATATTGATTCTACTACAACGTTACATCAGGTTAATGTAAATTTTTCATCAATTTGATGTAAGTTTTGCATCAAGTTGAAGTACATTTTGATGTAAATTCTTCATCAATTTGCGGTAAACTTGTCAATTATGTGTAAGGTTGTCATCAATTTGATATAAATTTGTCATCAATGTGATGTAAATTGGTCATCATTTTGATGTAAATTGTTTGCTAATGTGTAGCGTAACTCTTTGGTTTACTTTTCATTGCAAAAAATACAGCATAAAAGGGGATAAGGGAACATAGAACATAAAGAGCAATAGCGTGGATATTGTTTTCTGTCCATTGTATTGTATTTATATTGTATGTATTTATATTCAACTTACCATTAGCTTTTTCTTTTTCTCTTGATTTTTCAATACTACGTGCATATTTTGAATCGATCCCAACAACTTTTTCTAAAATCCAATGATGAAGATTGATGTAAAAATTATCATCAATTCAATGATTCTGAAAAAGGTGAAGAAACGTACAACCCTCAAACTGAAGAACCTTTTCATTAAGTTGATGAAATTTGTCATTAATTCAATGAAGAAAATCTGATGAACATTTATCATCGATTTGATGTAAAGTTTTTATTTCAGTGTACACCTTCTTCTGGGACGGTTTGTTAGTCGTCACTCAATTTATGAATTAAATAATTTTTTTAGTACTATTATAAATTTAGATATATTTCTAAATTCGTTTATATTCAGAGTTTGAAAGACAGAAAAATTCAGCTGGCCCAATCTCACACAACACATGTAAATGTTGTGGTAATGGACAAATCACAACCGAATCATTAAAAAATGCGGTTGGGGCAAACAAACTTTCCTTAAATATGATTCGATCTATAGTATTTCTTAGGAGAATGTCTTTAGTTTCTATGAGCAAATAGAGACTCAGAAAATTGAGATATACAGAAGGAAGATAGAAGCCCGAAAATCCTATAAAAAGTCAAGAACGGAACCAGTGAATATGGTTCAGGGCCCCCTTCTGTAAACACAAGGACGAAAATCTCATCTTAGATGTGTTGAGCAATAGAGGAGTATGAAGAGATCATTTATCCGCGCTACTGGTACCTGAGATATCCAATGGCGATGAGACAATCGATCACAATTTGGACGTCGATTGCCCCCTCCTAACCAAGACGAACAGCTATGGCCAACTTAAAAACAACAAAGCCGCAGGAGCCGATGGATTACCAACGCAGCTGCTTAAGGCTGGCGGCAATGAGCTCATAAAGTGCATGCTTCAGCTAATTAGCAACATTTGGTTAGAATAATTCATGCCCGGCGATGGGAGCCACAGTGTAATATGTTATATATGTAAAATACATGACCAGACCCTATAACGTTATATCAAGTATAATGTATGAAAGACTAAAACCAATTATCGCTGACCTGATTGGACAATACCAATGTGGCTTTAGGCCTGGAAAATCTACAACTGACAAGATTTTGACACTACGCCAAATTCTGGTGAAAACCCACGAAAAACAAATCGACACCTATCACCTATTTGTCGATTATAAGGCAGCCTTTGATAGCTTGATACGGGAGAAATTCTACGACGCAATGTCTGAACTTGGCATTCCTGCAAATCTCATACTGCTTTGCAAGATGGCCTCGATGAACACCAAATCGGCAGTGAAAGTTAGTAAGGATCTTACCGAACTTTTCGCAACTAAGCGAGATCTCAGACATGTCGACCACATATCGTGCGATCTCGTTAACATCTTAATGGAGATCATTGTGAGAAAAGCTGCAGTCGACATGAATCAAACCATCAGTGGCAAAAGTCACATGCTGCTCGCGTATGCTAATGACGTAGATATCATTGGGCGAACATTTATAGAAATTACTGTTGAGACGGAGTCAGAAAATGTGGGTCTGACAGTGAATGAGGACAAGACAGAATTGTTCAAGGAGCAATGCCTCCATGCGATAACCGTTATAATTTCGAGATGGTGGACGAATTTATACATCTCAGATCTGCCGTAAACAAAACAACAACGTCAGCCTTGAGATCAAGCGGAGAATTGTGCTTTCGAATAGATCTTATTTTGGGCTAAGCCAGTACTTTAGGGATAAAGCCCTCCCTCGGGTAACAAAAGCCCAGCTCTATCAGACTCTCATACAACCTGTCTTGCTTTATGGCGCAGAATCCTGGGTTTTATTGCAAGCAGGCGAAACATCTCTAGGAGTCTTCGAGAGAAAAATACTCTGAAAAATTTATGGTCCTATGGTGCACAACGGCGAGTATCGGCGACGAATGATCCATGCGCTGTATGAGCTATATCCCGACATTGACATAGTTAATCGGATAAAAAGAACGCGAATGCGCTGGCTAGGCCATATCAGTGGAATGGACGAAGACGAACCAGAACGAAAGCTTTTCGAAACCGAACTCGAAGGAAGACGTAAAATAGGAAGACAAGACTCCGCTGGAGGGATCAGGTTGATGAATCCCTGAGTATACTTGGTATTACCAAATGGAGAGACAGGGCAAAAGATCGAACTGTTATGCTATCTTCGATCGAACTGTTATGCTATCTTCGTTTTGTAATGTCGCTTATGCCCCGGAGTTGTTCGACACCTGGTTAAGGAGGTATGGAAGTCAGAGCAAACAGACCAGGGTTTTCTATAATTAAAGTAGTGGCATTTTTTGTTTGCCGTAAACTCATTTAATTTGTGGTTCGACAGAAGCTGTGTTTCAACCAAATCTTTGGGTAGTGACACCATATTAATATTGGTTACGGTCAATTCCTCTGCCACTACCTATTTTTTTCGTGAGCTTATATAAAAATATTATGAATAAAATAAATTGTAGCTAAATTGTCTTTTACAATATTTATTGATTTATAATTCCAGTGTTCAAAAAAATGTATGCGGATACGTTTCGAATCCGTAACGAGTCCGTAACAGCATAAAAACGAAGTGCGAGTTGTCAGGCGCGTTTCGAACTCGTTATGAGTCCGCCATATTATAAACAAATTAATCATTCAAATTGTACATCGACGGATCCGTTTCGAACTCGTTACTACTCAGTAGAAGCAAAAAAGAAGCGAAGTGCGAGATGTCAGAGCCGTTTTAAACTCGTTACGAGATCGTAAAAGCAAAAAAAAAGCTGCAAACACCTTGTGCGGAAACCAAGCCCATCGTTCGGCCATGGTTCAAAGGTAGGACCCCTCCACACATCCACTTCTGGCCGCTGAATTAATTCGAAACGGATTCGTATGGCACACTGGGCTGATAATGAGAATTTACATATGTATATGTTTTTATATTTGTATAATATTTATTCAATGTAGTACTTTTAATGCCAAACGAAAAGACAAAGTACAAAATATTGTACTAACGCACCTAAAAGTACATCTCTTATATGAACATTAACTACTGATAAATACTCGAAGAAATGCAACAATGCCCAAGATCGTTTATGGCTTTTATTTTTGTATAGAAACATTTTGTTATGTCCTCTTTACCCACCATCAAAAAGAGCGAGGGAGATGGGAAATAAAATAATGAAACCGTAAACCAATACTTAAGTAACATTAATGAGTACATATACAACAATTTTTGTACTCTTTTATGATTTCATGTCCGTACATTTGTTTGTATGTATGGGTACCTCTATATACATACTATGTAAAATGAAATATGTAGTTACAAGAAATGACGGTCGTAGTAATGTAATATAACATGACTACTGCCACCACTACCACCGCCACCGTGTACATCAACTGCTGATGGCACTGCTCCCTGAGATGTTGCTGTTGTTACTCGTTGCTGCCTCTGTATGTTGTCGTGGCTTATGTTTCTTTCCATGTTGGTTATGCGCTACTTCTTGTTGTTGAGTTTTTATTTTCCACTTTTCGTCGCCATAAAATGATGAGACAACATCCATGGAACGAACAACCAACCAACCATCATCAACATCGTCATCATCCTGATTACCGGCAACAACAACTATATCCTATTAGTTGTAGTAGTAGTTCACAGTTGTCACAGCAGTTGTAGTAGTGCAACATCCTACATACATATATGTACCAACTATCAACTCCATCATCACCTACAGCGATCATCATCGTGCATCGCTACATCTGTGCGAAGCATGAGTTACAAAATAGTATTATCGACAGCAACAACAAACATTTACAATTGTTGTTCGTACGCCAGCAATCACAAAATGTTGTTCCACTGCTTATCAGAATGAGTCCATGTTCTCAGGTGGTCGCTTCGACGTTTTGTTTGGTCCACCCCTTTTTGGGTTGTTGCTGCAATTGTTGTGGATGCCATTTATTATTCGTTTTTTGTTTTGTTTACCTTTGCAGCATATTCTATAATTTTTTTATAGACTCACAATATACTGGCATAGAGTCTGGTACCGTGTTTGTTTTTTAGCTACTTTATATAGTTGAATTGTTTCCATTGTTATATTTGCGATTATTTGTTTTATTTAAACAAATAATTGAAAATAGTGAACTTAACCCATTAAAGACCTGGAAGAGGTATAATTAATGTAAATTTAAATTCCGTATTTTTCAATAAATCGTCTCACGCTGTATTGACATAAGAGAGAACGTGGGTTCCATCCCCACTCTAACCATCATTGATTTCTTTCGACGACGATTACCTCACTTAGCGATGGCGACATTATTGAGTATTAAGCCATGGAAAATCTTCTAAAAAAATACGGTTTGGAACCGGTGTAAAACGGTAGGTCCCAATCACTGAGTGCAAAACCAGAAAGTGCACAGCTCACTGACGCTCTCCCCAATTCCTTCGTGAGAGGTAATGGAAAGCCATGTTGTTATGTATGTATGTTATATAGACGATTCTTATAGGGCGTTTACAAGCACTCGATCGTACAGATCGACTCGATAATCAACAAATCACACTAATATTATGCAAATTGTCATGCATTTTATGTACCGAAGATTGAGTAAATTTATCTCTATAATATTACATATTATCATGCCACAAATCATTTCAACGGTAGAGCTGAATACGCCCTTTCAACGTGATACCGTATGAACAGGAAATGGAAAGGAAAATATAAAGGGAATGTAATTCACTGAACATACCTTGTCATAGAAATCCGTGACGAATTCGAGACGGATTCGTTTCCTCCGACATTTTGTCCGAAAAGTACATCCGTTACGGAATCATAACCAATTCGTTTTGTATGGAATTCCTCTCGATAACGCGAATAGGTTTGTACATTTTCGGATTCGTCTAGAACTCGTCACAGACATCATATTCGAATCCGTTTCGGATTCGTTTTTTGTAAATAAATGGATTCGACACGGATTCACCTTTATCAATTCGAAACGGATGTTAAGAATCATCTCTAGGAAGTTTATATGTTCTAGAAATTTGTTTATTGAGATCTTAGGTACATTTTTGTAGTTGATTGTTTCCTTGAATTTTGAGCGGTTTGCTACCTATGGACCTGAACACGGGAAAAAAGGTAAAAAAATCGAATTTTTTTAAGTTTTTTGAGATTTTGATCTGGAAGGTGAAGTTTTTTTGATTTTATATGTTCGCAATTTTTGTTCTTTATGACAAGAGCTACAACTTTGCCTCAGAGAGAGAAATTCAGAACGGTTTGCAAGATATGAGCCTGAGAAAATGATCACATTTTTACGAAAATGATACCGAGGCCCCAAATCTTTGGCGGCCCATAAAAAAAAAGTGCATGACTTTGGGAAAAATTGGGAAACACGGGTCTTTTTTTTTTTAGTCTTTTATCACGTAGTGGTGTCCGTATATGGTTATTTTGCCATGACTTAAAAAATTACACACAGTGTTATATTTAAGAAATTTAACAGTTTTGAGTTAAAAATTCCTGAACACAATTTCTTTCATTATAAGTATTTTCTTTGTCCACGAGTGAGAAATAATTACTGTATTACAACACAAATTTACTAAATCAATGGAATTTATTATGTACTTGATTTGAAGTTAGAGGAAAATCGTGAGCTATTTCGTTATTTTTTTGAATAAAGGACAAAAATTATTAAAATTAAGTCCGCTCCCTAATACACTTGGGTACAAATACTGAACTGAATTATAGAGAGGATTTTGCTAAAAATTACAATAAACAAAGCTCGTAACAGCAAACAATGTTTGCTGTCTGATACAGCAGTTTCATGAAACAGCGGACATAATAAGGCTATTTTTGTATTCCCTTAAGCTATCGCCACTTAGGACTTTCCAAATAAAACGATCCACACTTAATACTACGCAATGTGGCAACATTTGCTGTAGTGGGTGAAAAAAATGCGATACGGCCACACGTTCGTAGCCAGTGCCAACAAACACATGGTAGCAGCAGATGTTGTTGTAATTGTAAGCAGCAACAACAGACATTTTATTTTCGTTAAGTCGTTTCAGTTGTTAAACTCTACACATATATATAACAACAATACAAGAATACAAAAAAGGATAAAAACAAAATACATAAGATTTTGACAAGTGAAACGAAAAATGACATGTAAAAAATTTCATCACCTGTTTAAACGACTATACCTGGTAAATAATTCTACCATGATATGTATAACATTTACCACGTGTTATTGTGAACAATTTATTTCCAATTTTGTTTTCTATCGGAATTAAAAGGCTATCCTTCAATCTTAGAGATGTAAAGGTATACGTTGTCTTCGATTAAACAAAACAAAATTGTTGAACTAAAAATGTGTAAGTCATTTTGAAAATTCCTGCTTTTAGGTCTCTCCTTGATAACATTTTCATTCGCAAGAAATGATAAAATTTATGTACGATAACTTTTTGTTGCCATTTCCTGAAATTTAACATGTGGTAACATAGTCATTGCACAAGACGGAATTTAAGTGGTGAATTGAAATGCCACTTAATATCGCTTAGCTGTCCCGTACATATTAATTAATTAACTTTAGCGGGTTAAAAAACACACTTAATGTTTGCTGTCTTATACAGCAGTTTCATGAAACAGCGGACATAATGTTTGCTAAAAACAACGACCAAACATTTTTTATTCCCGCTTTTGCACCTTTTTTTATTGCTAATGTTACTAATATTGCATTTACACCGCAGTTTATCGCGGTCAGGTTAGCGATAACATTGTTCTCTAATCCTTGTCGTTTACACCACCCAATTTGAGATTAAATTGACATTTCAGGTGGCAACTCCGTGCTTAGACCAACTGTGAAAAAACGGTGAAAAAACAGAAAATTAAATTGGCGGCTATTTTAGATGGTTTTGAAATAACTAATCCTTTAAAAGTGGATCAGTGGGTCAAATCAGGTCAGTCGATAAAATCGGTTCACAATTTAAACCAAGAAGAGCCAATTACATCGGCGGCTTCAGCGACGCGTCGTAAAATTTTCGATCGGCTTCCGTCTGTCATTTTTGCATTTTTTTTTAGGAATTAACAGTGTTGCATCAAAATGTACATCAGTTTAAAATAAGTTTAAAATTTAAACTTCAGGTTCTACAGATTAAAATTATACGAGTAATCTTCTGAGTTAGAGTGGGTTAATGGAGTTAACCTTCAAAATGCATTAATCTTGTTCGGTGTAACTACGATATAACACATTGTTTTTCGTGCAGAACAATTTTTTCCTAAGTGTGTGAAGGATATAGAATTAAATATGATGGTAAATGAATTCGCATTATTGTGTAGATATTTTATTTTTTTATTATCACCGAAGATCGGTGAAAATAGTTTATCATCCGCCTTCCCATGGGTTAATATAAATTGTTAACGACAACAAAAAAACACATTTTCAATTCGTGTTTTCAACAGATATTGCAATGAAAAACAAACAACCGTATATGGACTGGTTACTGAATGGCTGACTGGATGGTTGGTTAATGTAACGACCGAGAGTACCAACCAACAACCATTCAAAAAACAATTGTTGGTTGCTCGATGAGATGTGTTTGTACTCATAAACTATATACTATGTACCAGCAACAACAACAGCAGCGACAATCACAACTACAACACAAACATATACAAAAACAACAACAACGCAAACTAATCGTTAAAACATATAGAAAACAACAACACAAAATTGAGCGAATCTGCCCCCCCCCCCCCCCCCCCCCCAATAGAAGAAGAAGAAGAAAGCGTTTAAAAAAAGACAAGAAAAGCGAACAAAGGAGAGTAACAAAAAAAATAACAAAGAGTACAACATGAACCCATCCACTACTATAGCAGCAACAACGTCCAATCTACAACAACAACAACAAGCAATAACAGCCATTTTTCGAGTTGTTAAGTTAATTTTTTCATGTTTTCTTTCGTGTGCTATAGACGTAACACTGTTGTTGTTGTTGCTGTTCTTGCTGCTGCCTTCAGTGATGTACGAATGAAATGAAAATGTGGGCATGTGCTCATGGATGTTTGTGTGTGTTGGCGAGCGAGAATAGGAGTTCGGTTGTACGGATGTTATGTTATATTGTATTGTGTTATGTTGGATTACTACAAAACATCTACAACTACTACCACCTCCACCACCACCATCATCGTCATCACCGTACCCAGAGGCAGCAAAATAAAACCAACAACATCAACTTCAAATACACGGTCATCATCATCTCGCTATAGTTGCCGCAAATGCCATAGCTCTAGCTCTGTCGCTCCCATGCCTTGGCCCTTGCATAGCATTTGAGCAGCACTGCTCTTTCGTTGTAACAACAACGCCCCAGATGTTGATCACGACGAGTGTGCGAAAGAGTAAGTGTGAGTTCTTTTTGGGAGAATATAACGGGTGGTATTTGGCTCTTTTCAATGTTCGTGAATGGGAGGATGGATGGTCGGATGGTTGGCTAGCTATGTTCATGCGGATACGTACATACGTATACATATGTGTAGGTGTTGTCGTCGTTGTTGCTGTTATTCCTGCCTTAGCTATTTGAGGTGTTATAGCTGTTGTTGTTGCTATTTAACGTTTATATTTCTTGTTATTTTGGAACAGAAAATAACAACCGTAACATTTGTTCAACCGACAAGAAGGAGAAATTACCAACAACAAGTACACAATTTACAGTAATTCGATTGTTAGCTACATAGTAGATGTTTGGTCGACAAAAAGTTGTAACATCATTTGGTTTATACACATGTACAGATGTACGTATCTACATACATACATACATATGTATATCCTATGGATTATTTCAAAATTTGTAAAGCAGCAAGGTTTACACATGAACAAGCGACGAAAAAGTTATAATATAAGAGAAACGGGAACTTTGCTATCCCATACAACTCCTGTAAACTGAAACAGAATAATTTCACGTGATTGTGTTGATTGGAATTTTATTTGAGACATACGACCTTACGAAAATCTTCTTAAATCAAAACTCATATTTCGCCAAAGCGATGAAGATACAAAACAGATTTTTATTTCTATTTTTTTGGCAAATATTTCTATTTTTTAGCGACTCATTAATTCGCATCCCACATCATCATTTACTTTAAAATTCGAAATTTTTAAATTAAATAATTTAATAATATGGATTTAGACTCCGGTTCACTTATTTAAAGGCACTAAAAATTCCATATTCAGCAGCCTGTATCTTTTGCAATTTGTAACCGATTGCACAATTTTAAAATGGAAATGGAAGCTAGACATCGTGAGACATAAAAAAAATCATTTCTTAACTAAAGAACTTTTTTGAGCAATTTATAAAAAAAATTCAAAAATGTGCTATTTTTCTGTTTCACTTGAATAAAGATACATTATTATGTTCTTATTATTTTTAAAGTAAGCGATGATTTTTTGTAGGGAACGTTTGTTTATTACAATTTATTACATCTTAATCCCTTTACGAGTCAAAATGGCAAAACAAAAAAATTTTAAACCTATCGGAAAAAACTAAAATCAATGTTTACCGTTCTGGAGGATATTCTAACCTAGCAATAGCAAAAAAAATTGGAGGGAGCCCAAAAGTTGTCGACAATTTTAAAGGAATGGTTTCATTGTCTTTATCTATGTATGAGAAAAGAAAAATTATCAGAATAGCTTCTAATTCTGCCTTATCCTTGTAAAAAATAAGAACTCAAGCTGGAGGGGAAGCGTGCAAGCCATCAGTACGCAGATTAATTAAAAGCTGTGAGTATCTGAAATACCTGAAATTACAAAAAAGCCGCCACTTAATGCTCCTCGTAAGGAAAAGCGGCTTCAATTTGCAAGAGACTACATGGTATGGGATGTGCAGCCAAGAGGTCATGTAAATGACTGGTGAATCGTTGTATTTGCGGATGAGAAGAAGTTTAATTTGAATGGGCCTGATGGCTACAACTATTATTTCCATGATTTGCGCAATGAAAAGCGTTTTTTGAACCGACATCACAGCCGAGAGGGCGGCGTTATGGTGTGGGTGCTACGGCACTATCGATTTTGAATGTCAAAGTGCAAAAATGACTGGTGCAAGCTATAAAACGTTATTGGAATCGGCTTTTCCGAAGTTCAGTGAACTATTTGGTCCCATATCTTGAATATTGCAACAGAATAATGCCCCTATAAACAACGCCAGAGTAGTAAACGAGTTCATTGCAAGCCAAAATGTTAATATTCTTGACTGGCCACCCTATTCGCCTGATCTAAACATTATCGAAAATGTCTGGGGTTGGTTATCTTGTAAGATCTATGAAGGAAGTAGACAATTTGATGACAAGCAGTCACTAATTCAGGCCATTAAGGATGGTTGGAATCAAATTTCGTTGGATTGCATAAATTATCTTTATCTCTCAATGAAAACCCGTATTTTTGAAGTTATTTAAAACAATGGTTTGTACCCATTACTAATAGTTCTTAAATAAAGTAAAATAAATTAAAAAATTACAGCAGACAGTTGTCCGAGACCTTCGGCCACGGACTGTCCCTGCAGGCTGTGTCAGAGACACGGCCATTAAGTTTAACGTAGAATACGCCATCCGATAAGACAGACAACATATATAACAATAAATTCATTTGCTTATATTATTTATCATTTATTGTTATATATGTTTTCTGTCTTATCGGATGGCGTATTCTACGTTAAACTTAATGGCCGTGTCTCTGACACAGCCTGCAGGGACAGTCCGTGGCCGAAGGCCTCGGACAACTGTCTGCTGTAATTTTTATATTTACCAACGGCATTTGATTCAAGTCCGTTTAAAAAAAAAATATTTTGTTAAATTTTTTTAAACTTAATTTAATTTATGTATTTTAATTAATATTTTTATTGAAATAAGTTCTGCGAATGTTGAGCGGGCCGCCCTAATATTAAAAAAGGTTTACCTTATCGAGTCTTCGCATTAGCATTCGAGCGTTGTGTGAAAGCTTTACGCTTTACAATTCAAAATTAATGTTACAACAGCTTTATTGAAGCTTTCGCAAAAAAGTTTTATTACTTTAGCTTACTGTTTGTTTCACTTTTTACTAGATACATGTTGCCAAGCAACATTAGCTTGTTGTTCGTTTCACTTTTTACTAGATACATGTTCCTAAGCAATGTTGAGCAACCAAAAACACTCAACCAAACACCACACATATGTTTGAGTGTATGTGTTTAAACAATTTTCATTTGAGAAATTAAAATACTAGAAATATATCAACCAATATGAAATGTATATCAAACGAAAGATAACATCTTCATTTACCTACAAAAAAAATTTTAAAAAAATGCATCTAGCCGTTTCCTCAAATTCAATGAAACAAAGATTACAACAATAAAAACCTGACATGACTCCTCATACCGTAAGGTAAGACGTATTCTACGTCAAAAAACAAGAAAAACTGTTTTTCATTAAAATTAATTAGAGTGACTAAATTGGTCAAAAAAATTTTGTAGTTAAGAAACCACCATTGTCATGATTTTTTTTTATATCTCAAGATGTGTAACTTCCATTTTCCAAATTCTGCAATCGGTTACAAATTGCAAAAGATACAGGCTGCTGAATATGGAATAAGTGAACCGGAGTATATCTAGCGTGTGTGTTTCTAACGAATTTTTGATTGAAACGATGCATAAAAATCGTTTGATGTCACAGAAATAATAAATAATAATAGGTTTACCAACCGGCTTTTAAAATCGGCGACCCCAGTGTTTTTCTGAACACAAATTTAATTTGTTTTCTTAAACTCGGATCTCAAAGTGAGATGTTTGTGGCGGGAAAACTATTTAAACATATTGCGTATAATAGTATCTCCTATACCGCACAACACTTTAAAAACAATACGAATAAAATATAATTTTTAGTTTCAACTAATAAAAAGCTGTATAAAAAAAACATTTTTGCTACAAGTAAAAACTGTACTTTATATGCACGCTGAAAAAAACGGCCCCTGTCACATAATGCAGGAACCATGTATATGTTTGGAACATTGTTTTCGTGAATTGAGATATACTGCTTGTTTGTTTCTTAGTTGTCTGTTTTTAAAAAATTTCAACAATCAAAGGCACATTTGTGTCACAGAAACATACATTGTAACCCATTAATTATTGTGTCTCCAACCTGTAATATTCAATAGCAAACACAATGTGTTTGGACACAAGCCTACTATGTTTGCGACAAGCTACAAGCACATTACCTATACTTGCATCCAAACAGGCACGTACGAAATTATTTATAAGTACTTAAGTGGTGATTTTTGGATGTACATAGTACTATTTTTCAAGTTAAATTCCTAGTTGGGCCCCCCAAAAGAAAATTCTGCGTAGGTACGTGCCTGCATTCAAACAACAAAATACTCAAATTTGTCAGCGTGTCACTTTGAAAGCGACGTACGTATGTTGTGGAACAATATAATTCTAATTTTTTTTTCTCCTGTTTTTCTCCTAACGGGCAAATTTCAGTACGTTAATATCACAAAAATATGATTTTTTTTTTATCAAAAATATCTTGGCTTCACCGGTTAGGTCTGAAAATGTACTGTGAAATTTATTTTATTTTGTCGTCATCTCGTTTGAGTGCTATTATATTGTGAAAAGCTCTCCCCTGTTCCTTCTCGGGATGTAATGGGAAAATATTTATTGTAAATAAATATTCACTGAGCGAGGTGCCCGTCGCTCATACTTACCGTTTCATCACCAAACTTTCAGCGGTGTTTTGAATTTGTTTCATTAGTGCACTTTGTGTATCACTGTTTGAAGGCCTATATGTTTGACTGGAGCAAATTACATTGTCTTGTCGCCACAATGTAAATATGCGTAGCCCAGACCGCCGGGAAGCTGTGCAATATTGCACTGTAATTATACAAGTTTAAAGGCGTGTATTTATTTTATTTACATTAGTTTTATGTTCGGGTCTACACAATAAATACATCAGGGATGATTTTTATTTATTTGACTTTTTTTAGTGGAACTTTTGTATTTTATTAAACAGCTCAAGACAATTGCAGAATATGTTAGGTAAACTCGTTAGTACTGCGGATTGAAACCCATTTCGTACTTAGGTGTTTCTCTTATGTCAAATGCTCATGTATTTTATTTTTGTACTTTTTTTATTTACTTTTACTGTATATAAACACATGTAGAAAATTTGGTAGATAAGAAACACAAAACAAAAGGCCTGTTTTTGTTGCCTAAAATTACAACAATTTTACCCTGACCAAGACCATTCTATATCTGTATTAATAGAGATATAGTTTGTTTTTATTAAAAATAAGTTTTGCAAAATGCATCCTCATGATTCCTGGCATACCGTCTAGCTATTTCAGATCTAGCCACAGATCTTCATCGGTGCTTATTTAAAATTATGCTATTGAAAAATTTATCAAACTAAATGCAAACGAAAACTTATTTTATTTGAGAATTCCCCACTATGTAAATGTTCGAAATATATCGCAAACAAAACACACAAGAAAACATGTGCAAAAACTTATTTTTGAAAACGGTGGTCTAATACCATCAGGTTTCAGCAATAAAACACCAGAAGAACCATGTCAATAACTCATGCCATAAGCAAGCTATAAATAAAAATACTCTCTTTTAATACATTATATTTTATTTTCGTACCAGAAATTTTGAATTTCCAAACACGATTACAAAATTTTATTTTTATTTAAAAGTGATATCATTGACTTTTTTAATTTTGTGCAGTAATGGCTGTCTAATTTTCCAATAATAGAATTTGTTTTGTGGTATCATTAGAATATTTTGTCTACCTTAAAATGAATGTATTAAGTAGGAATTGTATTAGTCATTAATACAATTGATTATTATTTGTATTTCCAGTTTATGCAACGAAGATTTAAAACGTCCGCAAAGTATGCAGTTGTTATTTGGTATTAACGTGCGAAAAATATTGGGATTCGAGAAAAGTTAATCGGTTCGATTCCCGTGTATTTCCTCAGATTTCATTCCCGTGTATTTCCTCAGATTTCATTCAGCGCCTTGGATGTCACTTTGGGAGACATTAGGGGTATAAAATATGTTAATATAGTTGTAAAATGACTAAGCTTGATATGTGTATAACGTCCTGTCGATATTGCTATGTAGCATGAAAAATACCACAGATTATACTTTATTCCAACGAAATTTGATCAGTACGTACGAATAAATTATAGCATCTTAGTATTTTTAAACGTGCTCTTGATTATTTGATGTAATGTCGAAAAAACGAGATTCACACTATAGACTGGACCAACATCGCGAATTTTACACGGGATGAAGTAGTTTTTCTGTCAAATTTCTGAATAAAAATAAAGTTTTTCGAGTGATTTTCCAAGGTCCTATAAAAGTGACACCAACTTGGTATATATCAAAATGTTAGTTATGGTTAGTGAAACAAACTAAAATTCAGTTTGTCTATTGGTCAAGGCACACGATTTTCCCATCAAAAATACAAAAAGTGTCAAAAATCCGTCTTCAATTGTTGACAACCCATACACTTTGCTGGTTGACAGCACAAAATTTTCGAGGTTTTTAGCACTACGTGTAATTTGTAACTCTTCCGAAATCCACTTTTCTTCAGGACGAACCACCACGTGTAAGGAAATGAAATAATATTATAAAAATATAGAAACCTTCATTAATAATTTTTCCGGTTCAAGATCAACTTCAATGAAAAAGTATATTTATAACGACAAGTACATTTTCATTGAATATATTATTTAAAAAAAAAAACTTATTTGAAATTGATTATCATGGTGGATGGTTGGGAATATAGCTATTTCAATGCCCACCAAGGCATATCATCAGCTCCCTTCTCCACAAGTATTTAGGTATATCATCACACATTTTAGGGATAACCAAAACTCAACTTAGCGAGAATTGTCTAAATTTCTACTTGTGCGAAAACATCCACAACAATACTTTGCCATAACCATCAATATTCACAACAGTTTTTTAAAATTTTGTAACTTAGGCTGAAAACATGGAAAGTACTAAAAATATCCTCAAAATTTTTACACATTCTCACTTCTGTAATAACGCATGTACACCGCCGTTTATCGCGGCCAGGTTAACGATAATACGGCATTTACCCCAAACAAGATTAACGCATTTTCGGGATTATCGACGTTTTTTTTATAGCGAAAATCTTGGTCTCTGATCAGTTTACACCACCCAATTTGAGATAAAATTTACATTGCAGGTGGCAAGTCCGTGCATCGACAAACTCTGTGCCGACACCAAATTATCAAAGACGGCGGCACAATAGACAAATTAGCTTTGCAGCTGTTGGTTTTGTCAGTTTTGTACAAATTTGGGATGTTTTTGAAATAACTGAACCTTTAAAATTTGATCAGTGGATTAAATCGGGCCAGTCGATAAAGTCGGCTTACAGTTTAAACCAATAAGAGACATTTATACAGGTGGCGGCGTGATCTTCAAAAAAGTTTTAGTGGCGGCGACGCGTCGGAAAATTTTCGATCGGCTACGGCCTGCCTAACAACAGTTGAGTTTTTGTGTATGTTTTTATTATGGTTACAGTTTTTTAGTAACTAACAGAGTTGTATCAAAATGGACACCAGTTTAAAATGAGGTTAAAAACTAAACACCTATTTCTACAGATTATAATTGTATTAGTAATCCTCTGGGTTAGTGCGTTTTAACGAAGTTAACCTTCGAAATGAATTAATCTTGTTTGTTGTAAATACGGTATAAGTGTATTAGATGAAAATCACATATAATACCACTACACGCTGAAAAATCTGTCTTTTTTATGTTTGGATGCAAACATAACGTGTTTGTAGCTTGTCGCAAATATACTATACTTGTGCCCAACACATTGTGTTTGCTTTTCAATATAAAATGTTTGAGACACAATGATTAATAGGCTATAAAATATATTTTTGAGACCCTCATATGGTTTTGTGTTTTGAAAACCGTTAAAACCAAAAACGAGACAGACAACAAAGAAACAAAATGGCAGCAGATCATGAAATCAATGCTTGCAAACATGTACATGTTCCTGCAATATGTTGCTGGGCCGATATTTTTCAGCGTGTTGTTATGAAAATATGGAGGGTGTAGGTCGAATTCATGAGTTATAAAAGTTGCTGGCTTTGGCCCATACATCATTTGTTACGGAAAAAAGTGTAACGCATAGAAGGAATCATACTAGACCCAAGGTATCTTGGGAACAAATTCGATTTGTGACTTCTTACGACTTTCTTGAAGAGTTTACGACGGTGAAATTTTGTCAGTTATTATTATTATTACTAGATGTTTGTTGTGGATAGCTCGTACAATCTATGCGCGATCTCAATCTTTGCGAACATACTAAAATAATTCAATGAACTTTTAATATTTATAACTTTACAATCATAATGTTCAAAATATTAATGAAATATAAATAATATTCAAAAATTCAGCATTTGTTGTTTTCAAAATTCTACGTTTTAATCGTTGTATATAAAATTAATCTCAAAGGGTTTGTACAGACGTCACACAATTCTAAGCAGAAATTGTACAATTTCTGGGATCTTCATTGATTTTTTGTTCGCGGATGCATTATTTATCTTACGTACAGACTGTCTGTTTGGAACGAAACATATGTATTATTCGAATTTCGAATAGTTATGATCTTGAATCATTTGCCCAGCCTTATAAATCGATACAAACATTTCTGCTGTCGAGAGAAATTAATGGTTAGCAGCTAGAGCAGTACTAATTCTGGCTTTTATAATCATTAGTCGCGCACACTTAACACTGCACCACGAATCAAGGAATTTCTTGTAGCTCATAAATCGTGGACTTATACGACTACGAAATTGGAGAATTTCCGAGCGTTTAAATGCGTGTGGAATTTTAGAAATCACTTCTGATACAATTTTATGAAAAAGTTACAAATTTTCCGATCAGTTGTTTTAAACCATTAAAATATGTTCAGAAGTTGCTGCAATTTTAAACTCAGAAAACGCGTTTGTTGATACGCAATCATATGAAAAATAAGGAAAGTTCGATTCGTATTGTTTTTGAAATTTCTTATTTTGTACTTTCTTTCCGATAAATATAATTTATTTCTTTATATTTCCTGCCAGAAACAAATCGCCAACAATTGTTGGATTTGTAGCTTTTGTTTCTCTTTTTATTTTAAATCGAATCATCATCATTCTAACGATTATGATTTTATGAATTGACATGTGTTTCATAAACCGATACAAAATTTGAGAGATTTAGGTGAGATTTGAATGAGCTCCGTACCAGCAGCTACGTAACGTCGTTAATACAATTTGACCGCCAGTCAATGTGGCCGGTAGGGCAAAATATCAAGCAGCAACAGCAACAACAACACTCAACACTCCACGTTTATGGCTAGTTAGCCAGTCAACCAGTTAGCTAGCCAGCCATTGAGTTTTAAGCATGAATGAATATAATAAAACAAAACGTAACTACAACAAAAACAACAGCTACTGCTACAGTGGTTGCTGGTGTTGTTGTTGCTGCCGTTGTTACTGCTGATTATTAAACAGCAACAACAACAACGCCATAACTGAGAATCGATATACAGCAAAAAGTGTACAACAATCGTTTGTTGTTGTTATATGTGTTTAATGGGAGCGTTTCACACTGGAAGTAGTAGAAGTAGAAACGGCAACAGCAACAGAAAAAGATATTCAAAACCACCACTTAATACAAAATACAACAAGAAACGTATCTCCAAGATACAAATTGAATTTGAAAACTCATCCGCACACAAATGAGCGAACGTGTTTCTCTTGTTGTATATGCTCTGCTCTCTGTTGAATGAAGTTTTATACACGAATGCCCTCTCAATTTAGCTCTTTTTGCACACACACCCTCACGAGTTGTTAGTCTCTTTCACGATGTTAAATTTAAGGCAAGAGTATCTGTGTTTCCACTGCGAGTGGTAAAGTCTATATGCATACATATGTATGTGCATCTGTGTGTGTATAAGATGAGTACGTATCTATGTTGTTATTATCGTGTTGCAGTGTTGTTGTTCTGTTGTTAAGTCGTCACAACAAATGTTCATTCACCGTCGACCATATCCATCAGTATTACCAACTTTACATGTTTAGCACTTTATATGTTGGAAGTGTTATTAGGTAGTTAGCACTTTGTTAACGCTGGCTATCATAACACAAGCTTACAAAACGCTTAGATATTTGGTTCCGATTACACTAGGCAACGACTACACTTGCGGCTTTTGGCACGAACTGTGATTATTGGAACGAAGTTCCTTATCGCACGTTGAAACAACTCTTTTTTTCAACACTATTATGCTACAACCCAGTATTTTCAACTACATTGAGAAATATTTAGTGTATATTGTAGTTTCAAACCAATAAAAATTAAATTTAGAAAAGCCAAAGTGAAAGAAGATTAAAAAATAACATGTTCTTAAATAAGTGCCCATTCGTAAAAAAAGTACATTTTCTCAAAAAACAAAATACCCATTCATATTCTTAACCAAAGTACCTTCTCTTAAAAAATACATTATCTTAAAAAAGTACCTGTGCCTAAAAAAAGTACATTTAAATACAAAAAGCACATACAATTTAAAAAAAGTATTTTTTTTTAAATAAGTACCTTTTCTTAAGAAACTAAATTTTCTTACAAAAAATTGCCTTTTCTTAAAAAACTACATTTTCTTTCAAGAGTACATTTTTTGTGAAACAAAATAACTTTTCTTGAGATAAGTGTACCTACTCTTAAAAATGTACCTATTCCTGAAAAAAGGACCAATTCTAAAAAAAATCATATTTCTTAAAAAAAAAAAATGAATGTGAGTCCGATCACAGGGGAGATGTGTAAACATCTAGTAATGAACATTTTTTTTTAAGTTGGAAGTACTTATGCTTTTAGTATATTTTTTTAATTAATCAATTAAAAGTATCAAAACTTTCAATATTGTAAATACATAGGAATTTGCTGGCTTTTGTTTGTTTTATTTAACTTATTTGGTTAGTAAATGGGCACACTGCAGTATATATGTACCGCATTAAAAATTACAGTAAGCAGTAAATTTACTGATTACTGAAAAAATTCAGTAAATTTTTACTGATAATGAAATTTAATTTGCATTACCAGTCAAATCATAGGGCCGTATTCATAATAATCAGTAATCGGGCATTACTGATTACTGAAAATGCAATGCACCTCATCGTAATCATGTAGGTCCTTTATAAAAATTGTTGAAAAAAATTTTAATAGTCAGTAAAAATTTACTAGTTAAAGAATTATTTTTACTGAAATTTTAGTAGTACTGCAAAGTGTCCATCTATGGTAAATGCCTTAAGTACAAATAGTTAATATAGGCTTATGGTAACTAAAATAAGATATATAAATTTTTGACTCGATTGTATTTAAAAATCTATGGAAAACTGCATCTATAGTAGTGGAATTGTTAGTTGTGGGGGTTTGTGGAGAATTGCTCATATGCAAGTGGAAAACGTCAAATAAAAATTTTGATAAAGCTTGCGACTGTGGGTTTGCAAAATTTGTATTAAAATCTCCACCCAGAATAATTGGCATGAGATGGAGATTGTTACCCAATTGTCGTGCACCAGCTTCAGTGTAAGGCAACAGTACGTAATGAAGATATGTTATAATCTTAATTTATATTGGAATCTAATAGAAATTTTATTAGAATTAACATTACCTCCATTCAGCTTTGATACACTTTGTCTTGTTTTATGTTCTGAGTTATAATTTTTTTGGTGTTTTGTAAAATATTTTATTATTTTGTATTTGTTGCGGTTGACAAGTTATTAATCAGCTGTTTACTGAAATGCAATGTTATTTTACAGCAATGGCTTTCGAAAATTAGTAGCTAATATTGCACACTAGATGGTGCTTATATGCAGCTGTTAAGTATGAATGACAATCTCAGAGATGACGAAAACTTTTAGTTTTTAGTTTTCCTTATTTTGCTTTGTTTTAGTAAATTTTTTATTAAAAGTGCAATAAATCTTTTTAAAAGTTATGAAAATTAAATGTTTTTGTATTCATTTTATTTATTTGTTTTCATTTGCCTACGATAACATAATGTACGACAATTAGTGAAAATTAGTAGCTACCTACTATTGCACACTAGATGGTGTTGAGTATATTGTATGCAGCCTATGATTACACTAATACACTCATACATAGCTCACACCGATTTGATAACGCTTTACGATTGGTTAACGATTACATCGCACATCTTACTCTAAATTTGTGATTGTATTGTGAAAACGATTTTTACACCCAGCGTATACACACATTCTTACAAAAAGGACCTAAAATTATACTCATTAAAAAAAATACATTCTATAAAAAAAAATTCTTAAAAAAGTTTATCATTTTACAAAACGTATATTTTCTTAAAGATCCATTTAAATTGTCGTATTTTTCAACGGGCACGTTAGGCGTGTTGAAACTAACAAGTACATAATCGGCCTTATTCTCGTTGTCGTCGTCGACATCAGATTTTTGTCAACTTATAAATGTTATAAATGTATTGTCACATCGATAACAACAAAATTGTTGATGTCTATGATCCAAAAACAACCCTCTTAAAACATTACGCAACAGTTTTATTGTGCAAATGCTTTCAAGGCGCCAATAAAAATGGTGTCGATATTGCATTGATGTCGACGACGACAACGGGAATAAGGGCGATTATATAACGAAAGGAACCTCGTTCCCACCAGGTGTCCCCAGACACCTCCTGTAATTTACTTTGTAATAGTTTACAATTTTAAAACTGCATCACTTTTAAAACCCAAAAAATGTTACACACCAATATCAAGCCTCCGCCACCATGCAATTGTAATTTTCTTGTATGGCGATTCATGCTGAAATATAGAGAAGGATAATAATATTTGCCAAACGAAATCTCACATAAAATATATTTGTGCGGAGAATGTAGTCTGTTGAAGCATAAATGATTCCATTAGTGATGATCTTATAATTTCGTTCACAAGAACGTTTACGTTTACAACACACGATATACAGTAGCGCTAAACTCAAAAAGAAGACACTTAGGAACCACAAATAACGTGTTTGTTAACTGTTTTTTGTTCGATTACCATAAACCTGTTGTAGTAACTTCAGACTTAAAAAAAACTTTAACGTGAAACGAAAAATGGTGGCGACAAACTGGTTTTTCGTTTAACACAAACTAATTTCATTTCCCTGAATTGTATTTATTTTGGACTAATTCTAAATACAAATTTCATTTCGCGATACTTTTTCAAGTAAGAATTCTGACCACGTTTTAATTTCTTCCGGAGTTTGTCAGCAACATGTGAGTATATAAATTAGGAAGCTCACAAATCACCTATTGCGAGAGGTTCTCCCCTAACACTTAATAAACCCACTACGGCAACATACTTTTTTTCCACCGAAATAATAACTAAACCTATAACTACGATTTATATTTGTGGATTTCCAATAAGGATTTGTTATTTGTTTCAATTGTGGTGCATTTTAAAAATTTTAATTTTGGTCAAAAAACTGGTGCCTGCTCCTGGGTGTCGAACGAAAGCCTTCGTCGCATTCTAACCGAAAGAAGTTCGATATTCCACAATTTTCTATTTTGAAATTCATCAAAATCGTTAATTGTCTCTATTTTTATAAAAGTTAGTCGAACGGAACCGTATAGCAATCCAATTCCAGTGAAATTCAGAGATAGGGATCGAGGAAAAAGACATCAATATTTTGTCCTTGTTTTTTAAAATTATCTTCGCTTTTAGATGGACGAATATACTAACTAACAAACAAGATGGAGTTTGGAATATATTCTGGTAAAGAAAGGAATGAACAGTAGAAGCAAAATTAGAAGAAAGGAGTAAGGAGAAACTAAAATTCAGATACCTTCAAAACTAACAGGGTCATTAATAAAAGCATTGGAAATAATTAATTTTTAACAAGACATGCATATAGGAAATTTTTAGTAACTGTAAACAATAGTTTTGCTGCTTTCCAAATATAGAAAACTATTTCCAGGATGCATGGTATATATGCCATATAAGGGGCAAATTAATTATATGAGAATTATAATTTGCAGTTTAATTTCAATACCTATAAAAATGCAAATTCAAACAAATTTAAATATCATTGTCAATTGTACTTAATTTCAAAGCATTTCCTTCATATCTGGTAGTTTTAGTTTTCAAATATTTTATACAGTACAGTTTAATGAATTTGAAGCACAAACCTCTTCATATAAAATACTTTAAAAACTGAGTTGCTAGCAGTCAAACACATTCAAAGTATTTGAAAGCAGTCCCATACTTAGTTACAATTGGCATTCGATTCCTCAACCCACTTTTGCATTGACTGAGCAAGTAGATATGCAATATTTGTATTTTTCAATGTGTTTGCATTCGTTTGTATTTGCATTATAAAGTAATGCAAATTTAAATCCAATGCAAATTAAAAAACCCAAGTGTGATGTATGATTTTCTTTTCAAATTTAAGTAAACATAAAGAGTTTAATTTTTAGCGGGTAATCTTTATTATTTATTATTTTATGCAAATGAACCAACCGTAGTAGTTTGAAATAAATAATATTAAAAAAATAAATTTAAAGTTATAATAATGGTACAATGGTTAGTGTGTGCGGCTCTTGTGCATGAGAACGTGGGTTCGGCCCGTCCTCAGATTATCTAACACTCGCTGGTGCAATGGTTAGTAGGCGCGGCTGTGGTGCATGAGAACTTGGGATCGATCCCTGTTCTGGCCACCTTAAATTTTGCTCGACGACGGTCACGCCGCTTAGTGATGTCGACACTATCAAGTGCTTAACAAAGAAAAAGCTTCTCATAATACCGTTCGGAACCGGTGCAAAAATTATGGGGTCCAATCTCATCGCTGTGATTGTGAGAAGCTCTCCCCGAATCCCTTCATGGGATGTTATGGGAAACCATTTTCTTTTAATAATTAAATAATATTAAAAAATAAATTTAAAGTTATTTTTTAAAGATTATTTCTTTCAAAACTGAGCTGTAACTACTGCTAATATTTTTGTATTCCATGGCAAGAATTTTCACCACCCGTTCTAGTATTTTAAGTGATAGTTGCCAAGTGACCCGAGTAAGGTTGGCTTCCACATGCCCAATAGGATGCGGTTCTTCCATGTAGACTTTGTCTTTTACTTATCCCTAAATACAAAATTGTGAAACAGTGGTATCACATGTTGAAGGCGGTCAATTCAGCGTTCCGATTCACAATTATTCACAGAATTGTGATGGCAATAATGCGAGGGCGTTACGGATTGTATGGCAAGTGTGACGTCTTGTTGGAACGAAATGTCGTTGAGATCACAGGTAGTGAATACTCCATTATCGTGACGCAATAACAGTCGTGATTCACTATTTCGTTCTGATGGGCCTCGGTTTCACCGGCCTACACCACCACCACATAAACCGTTATTTGTTCTGAATGTAGTGGCAAATCTTGAACCGCCATGTGTTGCCCTCAGCCCAAATGTTGCAATTTTGCTTACTGACAGCCATTAAGACAGAAATGATGAGACTCATGACAAAATTTTGGTTGCAACATGTGGATGTTCCTTTCGACAGCTTAAAACACCGGAACGGTGACAGTTTAAGACTGTTCATAATAAATTGTCATACAATACTCAATAATAACACCACTATAGTTTGGTTTATCATAAAATCCATACTGGAAAAAATTCCTCTAAATCTCGGTTATCGATTCTCTGTATCTACAATTACTGTAGAAAAGCTTAAGCTAACACGTAGAAAGACACAAAATAACAGCCTGTTTCTCAATCTCGAACGAAAGCTTTCGTTCGTGATCTAGACAAAGGAAAGTTGATTCAGGTTCCACAATCTTGTGTTTCCAGTCGAATGAAATCATACAATTTTTCAAAACTTTTCAGTACAAATTTTGGTTTCTCTATTTCAAATGTGCTGTCAATTAGGAAGAAACATAGAGTCTGGTGAAAGACAATTTCGACTTAGAGGAACCCAATTTGAGTCGAATTGGAGTGACTGCCTTTCGTTCGAGATAGAGAAACAGGTTGTAAGTAGACGAAAGGTGCAGCCAAGTTCTAAAGCTTAGTACGTCAGTACCTACGTCAGAAATGGACGACATTTCGCAGTGGAACATGGGTGTTTTCGTCTGTGCCTCGGTCTATATGTAGAAATCTATCATGTAACTACTAGGGCAACAATTATAAAAAAAAATGGTTTCCCATTCCATCCCATGAAGGGACAGGGGAGAGCTTCTCACAATCACTGAGCTGTGCGCTTTCCAGTTTTCACTCACTGATTGGGACCTACAGTTTTACACCGATTCCGAACGGTATTTTGAGAAGCTTTTTCATGGCTAAATACTCGATAGTGTCGCCGTCACTATGCGAGGTGACCGCCGCCGAAAGAAATTTTAAGGTGGTCTAAGCAGGGATCGAACCCAGGATCTCATGTACAAGAGGCGCGCAAACTAGCATTGCACCACCGACGGCCACTAGCAACCATTATAAGAGGTATCAATTTTATCATAACTTATATAACTTTTTGCTTTTTTTTCAAATAATGAGCCTGGCAACTCTGCTTACATATCAACAACATCATCATCGACAACCATGCACAGTAATCATTATTTGCCTTTTTGTTGTGATATCTCAGTCTCAACCAAACGCACACACTTACACTCTTCGTTATACTCTTTCGTGAATTCCTGGTGTAGTACCTATAGGCATATTGGGAAGGGGTAATATATTGTCGTGCGGTGGGGTGTGTTTTACAGCTGAGAGTTGGGGAGAGAATGATAGAGAGCGAGCTCGACCTCTGTTTGCTTCCTATCACGGTGGTAGTGGTAGTAGTAGCGGTAGTGTTAGTGTTAGTGGTTGTAGTACTATCACTCATGTTTCTACATTGTTGGCTTGTATCTGGTGCTGATTCTCTTGCTGTTGTTGTTATTTGCTGCTGTCGTCCTCGTCGTTGTGATGATTGCAATGTTGTTGTTGTTCTTGTTGTTGTATATGTGTTGTGTGTCGTGTTTGTCGTGTAATTCCCATTTGTTGTACACCACCACTTTGTACATGCTCAAGTAACCCATGTTAGTCTACTTTTGACTGTTACGCAGATTGTTCGTTCGTGTCGCCGTCGTCCGTTTTGTGTCTCTAAAAACCAATACGCCGCCGAAAAAAACTACACAGCTCAAGAAAAAGTAGTAGTAGATTTCGAAAGAGGAAAAAAAGAAAGATTCACGCACTCAGTGGAGCAAAGAAGAAATCGAAAAAAATCATTTAATCAATACAACAACAGTCCGTTACGCGATTAATAAAATCTAATATTCCATGATAACGTCTAAGCACAGCGGGAGTTTAAACTAAGTTTAAGTTAACACAATTAAAAAAAAATGCAACCAAAGATTTGCAGACAAACAAAAGAATTGAAGTGAATTTGTGAAAAACGGGAGGAAATTAACCGCCACACATTTTTCACTTGTTTTATACATTTTGGATTTACCGCCGGCAAGCGGCAAAAAACGAAGCGGTTTCCTTTCCATTCAACCCAGAATCGAATTGAAAAATTTGTGAAAAATCTAGAATTTGTGTTGAAGAAATAAAAAAAATGTTATTTCATCTGTGTAAAAAGTTTGCCAGTTAAAAATTAAATCGGCAAAACAAAAGTAATCCTTTCAGAAAAGTGCTTAAAAGTTCTAAACCAAATTTTTACTTTGGTTCTTAGAAAGCAAAACAAAAGAAGAAGAAAAGATAATCATTGCAAGGAGTTGTTTTATAATTTTGAATTTTTATAACTGGAAAATTGGTAATTTAAATATTTGTGTTCGAAACTCCATATTAAATGACAGTGCACAGTAATGACAGTGGTGTGTGTTTAGTAATGGTGTGTATTTTTGAAACATTTATTTCGTTATAAAAAATTTTGTTTTTTGAAGTAGTTGGGAATAAGAACTAGATACAATGTATGGATAAGTTAAGCAATGGAGTTTTGGGGACTCTATATTAATGTCAAAGGAAGCGTTGTCGTCCGTCTTACTTTAAATGTATTTAGTCGAATCTAAATCTGTCGAATGTGTTGATTTCTTTAAGTTAAGAATTACCCAGAAATGTATTACTTTGGAACAAAAATAATGTGCCACAAGTGGAAGTTGTATAAGATTGGATGCTAAGATTTTCGTTGTAAACTGCAGCACAACATTTAAATTAATGAAAAGAAATCCATATGATTACTAGGGAGTAGAAACGTAGGTTTATGATATTGCTGGACTTGTTGCAATCGGTTTCAAGCCTACACGCTGAACATTTTTTTTTTGTTTGGATTCAAATATAACATGTTTGTAGCTTGCCGCAAATATAGTATACTTGTGTCCAAACACGTTGTGTTTGTTATTCAATAAAACATGTTTGGAACACAATGATTAATAGGTTATAATATATGTATTTGTGACCCAAATGTGGATTTGTTTGTTGAAAACTGTTGAAAGCACTGGCGTCTGTCACAATGAAGCAACAAAAAGCACCAGATCTTCTATTCACGAAAACAATGCTTGCAAACAAGTACATGGTTTCTGCAATATGTTGCGGGGGCCGTTATTTTTCAGTGTGTTGTAAATAATTAGAGGAGAAAACGGGTTTAAACTATGTATCGTATATACAGAACCGTGTACCTAGAACCACCACATATAGCTGAAAATAATGGCATACAATTTTGAAAGTAACGATTTCGACTTTCGTTTGAAAAATCCATTTTATATTTAGCGACCTTTTTGATACGTTCCCCACGTGACATAGATACGAGTAAATACATCTTGGAGAACTTTTACTGAAGGGCGCGAAATTTGTGTTAAATTGGTGTTCGTAGTTGATTTGGTAATAATTTTTGTTTTTGTTGGAGTTTTTCAAAACATAAGTATTTGTTTTTGAAAAACTAACAATTTTGGAATTACAGTTGCCCACAAAATACTTCGGCTTAAGTCGAAAATAAAACACGTTAACTTTAGGAGTTTGAATTTCAATAGGAATTTTAATAGGAAAATTTGTTTATATTTTTAACGCAATCAAAAAAACTTAAGTTTCATAAGATACAGTAGTAACAATCTTTCTATTAGTTATAAATAAAATAAATGGTTTCCCATTACATTCCATGAAGGAATGCTGCTCTGATCACTTTCAATTTCTTTCGGCGCCAGAAACCATACAACACCGGTGATAAATTAATCTAATGAATGTCATGATGACACCCGAATGCAACGTCGGAAACCGGCAATATGGCATTAGAATATTATATACAAAAGAAGCACACAATTTTAATCAATTAAAACAAATTGATGACATTCAATTTAAGGCTCAAATCATTACCTTAATATAAAAAAGACCCAACCCAACGCATAATTGTTCGAAGTCGAGGTTTTATTTAACTGATTCTTGTTGAATACGTCCTGATTCTAAGTTGTAATTGTATTTTTTATATTATTTCCAGTTTTAATACGTTTTTTCCTCCTCCTGTATAATTTGCTTTCATGAGTTGAGTCTTTTTTATAACAAGGTATCGAAATATATTTGTAATTAACGCCCAATTTCACCAAACAAATTTAAAACTAACTGAGAGTTAAAAATTATAACTTCCATACAAACTGACAAGTAAAACTGTTCGTTGGGTTTACCTGTATAAGAACAAGACATGGTGAAATCGGCCGTAAAACAACCAAATATTTCCTTAATATTTATTTTGCAATCAATGAAATTTTTTCACAAATGTTGTATTTTAATATACAAATTCCGTGAATGGCTCAATTTTTATATTAAAATTGAATCACAAAATTCGACCAGAGTTCATTTCGGTTTTTTCAAATTTTTCAGGAGACACAAAAAACTGAGACACAAATCTCAGCCTGTATAGAATTTGAGAGCGCAAATATTTTTGAAACAGCTAACCACTTTTAATTTTCCAGAAAGCATACACTCGCAGAAAAGATGCATATTAGTAATGAAAAACTAAATTATAATTTCATGTATAATCCATGAAAATTTGCATAACACTTAAGGCAAACATTCATCTATGTAATGAAAATCTTCTTATTTTTATATACAAGTTAATGAAACTCTTCGTTATTTTAATGTATGCATTCTTAGGTTTGGATTTGATTAAAATGTCTATAAACTTTATGAAGTGTTCCCTAATAGAAGAACAATTTTCCTAAGTTTATGTTTTTGATAAATCGGTGGTGCAATGGGTAGTGTGCGCGGCTCTTGTACATGAGAATGTGGGTTCGATCATTGCTGTGACCACCTTAAAATTTCCTTCGACGACAGCCACCTTGCTTAGTGATACTTAGCCAAGAAAAAGCTTCTCAAAATAGCGTTCGCCAGCGGTGTACAACTGTAGGTCCCAAGCAGTGAGTGTAAAACTAGAAAGCGCACATCTCACTGATTGTGAGAAGCTCTCCCCAATCCCTTCATGGGATGTTAGGGGACACCATTTTTTTTCATGTTTTTTAAACTGTTCCGAAATTCTAATTAAACACTCCATTTTGGATCTAGCCACAAACACTCATCAGTGGTTCTTCGGAATGATGATGGTTTAATCCAGCTATAAACAAGGAAAACTCTATATGCAATGAGAATTCTTTGGTCAACAAATGATTAAAAATATTAGAAGCATTTAAAAACAGAAAATATTCTGAAAAAAATTTTGCGCTTGAGTTCTGCGGACTAGTATAACATAAAAAATGTTTGCATAAACTAACAGATTTTTAAAATTGTTTATTGAGCTAATTCATTGAATTTCCAGTAAAACTATACATACATTTATGGCATTTTTTCATAGAATTAATGACAAAATATTTATGAACAGATAGTAAGAACTTTAATGTACATTTTTACTTGCATTTAGTTTTATATGATTCGAACAGCATTTGTTTTTATTAGAAGATTTTTAGTTTTCCTACGAGCTAAGAGATCAGGATTTTTTGCAATTAGTGACCAAAATTAAATAGTCGGAACTGGGATTGGAACTCACAATGGCGAAGATTGTGAATCTTCTCAACAACGCCTGCCTTATCGTTCTAGGCCAGTGGCCGTCTTGTTCAAATGTGTTGTTAATTGCATTTTTAATCTTCGGGGCTTCTCTCTCTGTTGCTTGGGAACAACTTTAATTCGTTGGAAACAGGGATTTCTTTCCTACTTACAGGCGCTTGTGCTGAAGTTTTGAAAGTAGTGCTATTTATAGAATAGGTGTAACTAGTGACTGATCCTCAAAGTGGTATATTCTTTATATCGTGATATCACTTTAAATTCATTTCACTTGGATCTAGGAAAAATCGATTAAACACGTCGTTCAAATGACACTCATTTTAAATATAAATACAACATTTATTAAGGTATTAGGCTGATGTATTAAAAATGTTTATTATGGTTTTTGACTTTTCAGGTTATGATTTCTAGTTGTACAAGGTCTTGGTTGGATACCGGGCGTGGTACCGCATATGGATCACATAAGATTACACTTACATATATAAGGTTCGAAGATGTACCTTCATTAGAAATTGTAAAAACCTAATATTTTCTATATGTATACACAATACTGATCACGGAACAAATAATTTTTATCCAAAAGAACGTGCACTTTATATGTATATTTAAAAAACAGCTCATTATGATGCTATTGAACTGATTTTGAACCACTTATTTTCTCGGATTTAATAGTGATATATAACTAATTCTGTGGATGCGTTTAGTTTGCATATTATACGTCTTTGGAATTGATTAAAAACGTTTCCTCTGACATTGTAAATTATGGTTTCAAAAGTTTTTGAAACTTCTTGCTACTGTTTAGAAACGTTCTGCAACGAGAAACTGATATGTCAGCTCATAGGAATATCAAAAGAATGAATACAGTGCACGGCTCTTGTACATGAAAATGCCTACTCTGACAACCTAATACATATTTATTTCGACGGCGGTGCCTCGCTTAGTGACGGCGGCTCTATTGAGAAATAAGTAATTTAAAAACATTCTCAAAAAAGCTTTTGGAACCCGTGAGAAACTGTAGGTCTGAATGAATGAAATATATAAATTGGAAAATCATGTGGTAAAGCCCGACCAAAACCTCAGATATTTCTGTGTCCTGTGACAATTCCCAATCAGGTCCCAATCAATGAGTGTAAAACAACAAAGCTCACAGCTCATAGGTTATGAGAAGCTCTCTTCAATCCCTTTATGGGATGTAATGGAAAACCATTTGTTTTTAACAATTAGTGTCACATTCAAACAGACGATCAGCAGTCTGGAATGTAAGCCATTAAAGATGTAGGCTCTCAAGTTTCGAAACGATCGTCCGGTAATGAGAGTTCAAATCCTTTTTGCGACCCATTCAAAATGTTGACACTAACAAAAAACTGATATAAAACTTGTAGTAAATAATTCAGATAGAGATTACAATTTTCGTAATTATCACTTCTATGCGTATCGTTTGAGATCCACCTTCTCTAATTTGAAATTCCAAAACAGCATTAATTATTCCCTATAATGTATGTATATTACATTGGGCCACGACAAATAATTTTGGGTGTTTTTGAATTCTATGTTGGTAGCATCTAACTGCTTTCAATTCAATGATATGACAAATTCTGAGTAGGGTAATAGAAACCCGGTTAACTAAAGTCATTAGTCAATATTGACCTCATAGGTAAAATTGATGTATAGAAGAAATGTAGCCCTCGACGATACATGTGATTAACCGAATAATTGAGTAATTATACATTTTGACTAATCATATTTGCGATTAATTTTCCTTTTCGTTAATCATAATCATAATAATCATAAATATTGATTAATCAAAAATTTGATTAATCAAAAACTTGATTGATAAACAATTTGAATAATTGAGCAATTCATGTTTTTTTATTGTTTTCAGTTTGCGTTTTTCAACAACCTTCTTTACTGAAAATAATAAAGTAATGTGATAAAGAGCAGCCATTCTTCACATCCGACGTTTCATTTCACACTTTTCGTGGTGCGGTCGGTGCCATAGAGAGTTATTTGACGTAAATTGAAATACAACGGGTGGATTACAAAAATTGTTAACGTAAATTTTTCATGTCTTTTATTGACGGTTTGTAGGGTGCAGGAAAGAAAAAAGTTTTACATTTCTGAGATGGTTCTTTTATAAGCTTCAAAAGTCGGGGGTGAGTTCCACAACTTATCCTTTACAGTGGAATTGACCTGGCTTAATGTAAATTTGTATTTTCTTCTAAGTGTACTTTTAAAAAAAACTTCTTTTAGGAGTTTAACAGTTTAACCATTTTTCCTTATTTTTATAAAATTCGATTTTGTAGGTAATGGTGAAATTGTCAAAATTGCATTGGAAAGGTTCTCCAATTATTCTGGTTTTTAGGATTCGTCTACATATATGACATTTTATCATTTGCTAGTTCAAGTTTTTTTTTTGTGTAAATTGCATGTTTCTAACTAATGGATAGAGTTATGAAAGAAGATCGATTTCTTCAAAATGATGCAGTTATTACGTTACATGTAATCGCGATTACACAATTAATCGGCTCAAATAATTCGAGTTTATCATTAATCGAAAAGGTATAATATTCAATTGATCGATTAATTGTGTGGCCAGGATTGACAGAAAATTTATTCAAAACTTTAACCAATTAACGTTAAATGTTGACTTTCAATTTACGGCTGAAATAGATTTTCAATTAAAACAATATATTTTATTAATATGACAGATACACAATATATGTTTCAACTAAGAAAAACATATGTTTCACAATCATATTACAAATGTTGTATATTTTAGACACAACATCCATTGTTGGCTCAATTTCTATAAAAAAAACAATATTTTATTTTCGAGATTTTTACTGCATTAGTCGAATAATGGTTTGAGGGAGGGATAGCCTAATAACATAACATAAAAAATACGGCTTCACATTACATCCCATGAAGGGATTAGGGGTAGGTTCTCATAACCAGTGAGCTGTGCTCTTTCTAGTTTTTACACTCACCGATTGGGATCTTCAGTTTTATACCGATTCCTAACGGTATTTTGGGAAGCTTCTTCATGACCAAATAGTCGATAGTGTCGCCGTCACTAAGCGAGGTGACCGCCGTCGAAAGTAATGTTAGGTGGTCTGAGCAGGGCTCGTACCCACGTTCTCATGTACAAGAGCCGCGCACATTACCATTGCACCACAGAACTTTAGCCCATTTTGTAAAATAGAAAAATTTCAGATACTTGTGCCTTAAATATTGAACTGAAATCGTCACTGACAATTCCGGTTAAGCAAGTTTATTTAGTCATTACAGTTTACATTTGATATCCAAAGTTAACTTTGTAAAACCTTTCAACTATTTTACACAGGAAACGAATATTTTGTACACGCTGAAAAATCTGTCTTTTTGTTGTTGTTTGGATGCAAATATGAGGTGTTTGTACTTTATGGCAAATATACTAAACTTGTGCGCAAACACATTGTGTTTGCTATACAATATAACACGTTTGATACACAATCATTAATAGGTTATAATATATGTGTTTGAGACCCAAATGTGGTATTTTTGTTGAAAACTGCTAAAAAACAAATACGATACAGACAACAAATAAACAAAAAAGCAGTAGATATTCAATTCATAAAAACAGTTGTTAAAATGAAATTCAGCCAACCGTAGAATTTGTAGAGATTGTAAAATAAATGTGGTTAAAAAATTTATTGCGTATTTGTCATACTAGCCAAGTGTTTTGTTGTTGTGTTAATTTGCTGTATTTGATACATTTTAGTGTCCCTGTAAGGAGTTTAAGACATGTTGACCTTTTTAATATATCTGGTTATAGGACTAATTATGGTATGAATGAACCTATTGTTAGATCCCTTATGGCCAGTTTTTAAGTGGGTAGTTAACTATCGGATTACTTAATCTTAATTCGAAGTTAATTAGTTTTTCAGTGGTGAGTTAATGTAAGTCGCCATATTGTCAACTAATATGGCAACCCTTGTATTCTTATTGGAAAAAACGTGTGGTTTGGGATAAATACCAAAAGAACAAAGAGGAACAAATAAAATATAATTATGTAAAATGGAAATAGATGCATAAAATCAAAGTTATTTTAACAAAAATGTGTAAAAAACTATATAGGCGCAACAATTTAACGATCTAGACTCAAGGTATGTGTACAAATACGCAAATCTAAAACATGTATTTTATACCACCTTCATTTCTCACTTTGACAGTCAGTTATTTGATTGTCAAAATAATATGGTTCTCACTATAAGTTAACCAACCAACATTGCGTGGTTAAATCATAGTTAAACAATGACTAAAAAACACAATTTAACTAAGAAACGAAGATCACCACTGACTGAAAAACTGGCCATTAATGATACAAAACGGTAGTAAAGTTGAAAAAATTCAGAAATTTTATATTGAAATTTTATGGATTTTGACAATTTATCGCTAAAACGTTACAGAATTTCGGTGCTAAGAATGATAATGAATCAATCAATTGTGTATATAGTTTCACAATTTTCGTTTCGATTCGATTTGATTTTAAATATAATATGTTTCATCATAAACTTAAAATTATGTACAACAATTTCCAATTTTTGCAAAAAAAGATCCCCTCGTTTCACGCAATATTCTAACGAAAATGGTGATAACACCTAAAAAACAAATGACTTCCTATAAAAATCTAATCAACTGAAAATATTTAAACCTTTTAAAAAACAGCAATAATAACAAAATCAATTGTGTTGTTATGCACAACAACAAATTAGCTACACAATTAAATATTAGGGAAAATATTTAAATTTTTTCATTCATTCATCTCCTTCTCTAAAGGGTTCGTATTGATATTAACAAAATGGCGTTGGGTCGACATCAACGAAAACAAAACCGCGCGCAAACATTAAACTTTAACATGGCATAAATTATGATGCATTCATCGTAAATATTATAATAAAACCAAAACTAAACAACAAAAGGAATAATTGGACAGAATGAAACATGAGTTGTTGTATAATATACTTGAAAAACTATACCTCTGCTACATTTAACACATTCTGCGAACTGTGCGCTCTTATTGTCGTGGTCTTTAAGTGGTGGCTCTTTTTTTTTGAATTTTTGGCACCACTGCTGCGGGTATATTAACATACAAAAAAAATAATAAAAAATAATTTAGTAACGCCCCAATTTAATAGAACCGAAGTGAACAACATTCATTCACAACAAATGCCAAATAATATTGGCCATTGTTTCGTGTTCACATATAAATGTACAGTTTATGTGTGTGTACGAACTCTAGTTGTTCTTATTGAAAAGAAAAAAAAACAATACAGTACAGGCTCGATTTGTACAGATTGTAAAGGAAGGAAACAGTAATAAAACAGTGTATAGCAGAAGACCACCACTAACACAGAAAGATGAAGAAAAAGTTTTGTTAAATAATGTTTCTCTCCATTTATGCAGAAACAACAACTGCTACACATGCTGCAATTAACACTAGTATTTAAGTTTGAAATAAATATGGGTTTATTCTCATAAACATGTTATTAAAAATAAAATTTTTTAATGTTTCTAATTTTCACGCTATTACAAATCATGACAAAACATTAGTAATTGCCTTAATCGTCCCTACTCTGTAATTAAACTTGTTCTATAAACGAGAACATGAAGTGTTTTGTTTAGTTCTAGATGTATTTTTTTTTGTATTTTCAAAGACAATGTTGTTCAATTGTCTTAAGATACAATGCTATTTTGGCATTGTAGGTATCTTGAACACAAGTTATTTTGTTATCAACAACACAAAAATTACTTTGTTGGCTGCTACTGGGTACAGTGTTTTTGGGTTTGAATCTTATTTGAAAGTTTTGAAAATACAAATACAATGTTATGTTTCTTATCTTAAAAGCCTGCAAATATCATACGCTGCTATACCAAACCGAAACATGTATCGATCAATCTGTGTTCAAATTCAATTCTCTTGAATATCGCATGAACGCGTATACGAATGTCATGTTTCGAGCCTCAACTCGTTGTAGACGTAGCAGTTTGTTTTTTGGTTCTATGAAATGTTCTTGATATTTTGTGTGTTTTTTTTTGCGCAATTGTTTACAGTTGTTTTGTGTTTCACACGAATGCTGTTTCAAAATAATTGATTTCCTTCGAAATGCCACAACAACATAAGTATTCGGTGTATTTAAAAAAAAATTCGTATCAAAGGGGAGAACACTGTATTTAAATTTTTTTTTTTTTGAAATTTTGTTTCTATTTTTTAATGGCAATTCCTCTCGCAACGATTTGTCTTTTTTGTTTTTTTTTTGAGGCGGGTTAGAACAAATTTTTATTGTAAATTTTGACTTTTGCTTAATTAAATTGAATTTGTTGCCAAAAACAGAATTCGAACACGTATACTAGAATAACATGAATGAATGAATGTTTGTAGATATTTTTAATTGAAATTGACATTTGACGTGAGTGACAAGACATTTGTTACACGGGGGCCACATGATGTTAATGAGAATTAGGACATACAAAAGGAATACTAATAACAACTAAATCCATAGAGTAAATAAAGTACACCTAGAGTAACCACATTTCTTATTAAAATTTACGACATTAGGTTTGGTTGCACACGAACGTTGTGTGTTGAAAAGTATTGATATAATAATGGCAGTTCGGAACAACCAACAAGAAAACAGCAACGGCATTTCGTTTTGTGTGCTAAAATGTTTGTGGTAAATGAAACACAAATGTATACTATCCATATATGTCAAGAAAAAAGTCCAAAATCCGTTCAAATTTCACAGTTGTCAACCAAAAACGACATGACAAATTTCAGAGTTCTTGTAACTCCAACTGGTGTAAGTCAATTTATGTCGAATATCTCTCTTTCGCACTGGCATCACCACGAAGAGTATGAAATGAAACGTGGGATGAGTCAGATGGCACTTCTAGGTATATTATTAGTGTATGACTAAATCCACGTAATGCAAGTCAAAAAAAACCGCATTGAAATGGGAATTCAATAAAAATATTACATAAATGAGAATTATTATATACAAAACCACAAAAGACATGTGTAAATATCTATCAATAATACAGTTTTAAAGATCTATCAATAATTGTATAATCTATCGCCTGTGCCTTCATAGGGTGTAATGGGAAAGTACACGTTGAAAAATTAGTCTTTGTTGGTTGCTTGGATGCAAAAATAACGTGTTTGTAGCTTGTCACAAATTTGGTATACTTGTGACCAAACACATTGTGTTTGCTATTCAAAACAACACGTTTGGGACACAATGAGTGCTAGGTTATTATATATGTATTTGTGATCTAAATGTGGATTTGTTTGTTGAAAACTGCTGAAAACAAAATAAAGAAACTTAAAGGACCAGATCTTCAATTCACGAAAACAATGCTTGCTGGGGCGGTTATTTTCGTGCGTGTAGTTGTTTTATTTTACTTCAGTGGTTTCGAAGACAATCTCCACAATTTGACCTGGTCCATGTAGAATATGTGTTCAATTGTTCTCAACAAACTGCCGCAAATCGGAACTAGAAATAAATAAAAATAATTTTCGGGTTAAGTTGGAACTGAGGGATTGTAGATCGATACAAAATCGCATATGTAAATCCCATAAAAATAAAATTAAATGGTTTCCCATTACATCCCATGAAGGAATTGGGGAGAGTTTCTCACGACCAGTGAGCTGTGCACTTCCTAGTTTTATACTCACTGATTGGGACTGATTATCTCTTATTCCAACAAAAACCAAACAATTTTTATTTAGAAAAAATTTATCAGAACTTGAAAGCTTGTCGTTTGAATTTCTTATATATTAACATTCAAAACTAAAATTAAATCTAATCTTTCATTTAATTTAATTTTTTTTTACTTATATCATATTCTGGAATTATCAATGCCAAACAAGAAGGAAGTTGTAATAAAACTTGGCTTTTGTAAATTTTTGTAGTATATTGTGGTATTAGTAATACAATTTAATAAGTACACCCACACTGAAATATATCGGCCCCAGCAACATATTGCAGAAAACATGTACATGTTTGCAAGCACTGTTTTAATGAATTGAAGATCTGCTGCCTTGTTGTTTCCACTCTCGTTTTTTAGTGGTTTGCAACAAACAAAGCCACATTTGGGACACAAAAACTTATAATATTGTGTCTCAAATTTGTTATATTAAATAGCAAACACAATGTATTTGAGCACAAATATAGTATATTTGCGACAAGCTACAAACACGTTATATTTGCATTCAAATAACAAAAAAAGATAGATTTATCAGCGTGTATGCTTGCAAGCATTGTTTTCATAAATTGAAGACTTGCTGCTTTTTTGTTTCTTTGTTGTCTGCCACGTTCTTGTTTTCAGCGGAAAAAAAACACAGTTGGGCCACAAAAGCATATATTATATCACAGTCATCATTGTGTCTCCAACACAAAATATTGAAAATCAACCACAACGTGTTTGGACACAAGTATACTATATTTGCGACCAGATACAATTACGTTATATTTGAATTTAAGCAACTAAAGACTGATTTTTCAGCGTGTATAAAATTTAAGTTTAACGGAACTTTAAAGGGACAGCGTTACCTTTGGACAATATTACTGATTTACTCGATATCTGTATAAAAAAGTTAACAATAAATGATATTCGATTCATTAAAGAATAAACAGGTATTTCGAGAATACAATTACGGTATATTTTGACAAATGTTTAAGGTTCCATTACGACCCATATGCTGGGAGACAACTCCAATTTTTGTTCTGATATCTCATCGATTTAAGAAAAACTTATAGATTTCTAATTTTTTTTTGAATCAAATGTACTCTTTATATCGGGAAAAATAAAATTTTCGTCGACAGCAGTTTATCATATTATTATGTGGAAATAAATTGTGGCGGATGAAAGTTCTTAATTATACAATTTAAAGAAGATAACACATTTTCAATGCGTATTTTACTTATATCATCTTTGTATCAGTGTAATATATATTTTGATATATAAACTACAATAAAGTGGACTGCACCAAAGAAACCATTAACTATAACTACTCATACTAAAAACAGTACGTAGTAATATTTACCTAAGTTGTTGAGAAGTACATCATATAGAATCAAGTAAAGGGCATTCAAAAACACAGGCAAGTTTTTGAGAACGCAGAACATGAAATGAGTCCTGATTTTGTAGACACGTTTTTCAAGGACTTTTTTTAAATTAATTAAAACTCTAAAGTTCAATGTTTTCACAACCATCTATTCAAAAACGTAATAGATCTTAACAAAATATCCTATCTAAATAAAAGGAAAATGACTGAATTTATTAAATTGTCTTTAAATTTGGTGGGCAAAAATAAATTATATATCAAAATTACTATGTTTTCAGATTCATCGGAGCTAATGAGAAGTACATCATATAGAATCAAGTTAAAATGTATACAAAAACAAAAACAGACATGATTTTTGATTTTGTTAAGGCATTTTGCGAAGTTTTCAACAATTTTTATAAAATCACGAGAGGGATGCGAGATATAAAAGTTAGTATTCTATTTCAGTCACACAAAAAGGAGTCAATTGGACATTTGATCATTTATCCACAAATTTGTAGGCATCAACGAAGGTAGGGATCAAATGCAAAATATTTTTAGATTAATTTGAGTTAATCAGAAGGACAAATTACATACAAAACAATTTATGAGTTTGTACAGACTTGTTCTATGGTTAAAATACTAGATCCAAAAGTTCTTACAAACAGACCTTTGAAAGCTTGAGAGATCTGGAAAGGTATTCACATTGAATTATCTTCGAACTGAGTAAGCAATTTCGATAAATACGACAAAATATTTCTAATGCACAATGTTTTGAGATTCAGATGGGTTAATGAGAAGTATATCATATTAAAACTGGTTAAAGCCGCATTTAAAAACAAAGCAAAGCCGTTGAACTGATAGGAAAATACATGATTTTCGAGTCTGTTCACATTCAATTGGGGTTTTGACCAATTTTAATATGGAAACGTGGGAAAATGTGCAGATATACAGGGTGGCGCACAAATTGTCCAACAATAACAAATTCAAATAACTCTATTTTTAATCAATGTATTTCATTTATGTTTTTTAATGTATAGAAAATGCAATTCAATTTTGTCTAACTAATTGGAATTGAAGATTACCTCGCAAATGACCTCCATGCTCGTCCATGCATATGCGATACCTGATCAGAAAATCATTCATTGCGGCCTGAAGGGTTGAAGTCGGGATCGCCTCAATTTTTGTTTTATTGGACTGCTTCGATTCAGTTAAATTCCTTAGATTCGTTTTGTACACATTTTCCTTGACATAACCCCATAAAGAAAGTCTGATGCAGTCAGGTCAGGTGAACTTGGGGTCCAGCGGAAAGTGGAGTTTCCGGATATTAATTTGTTTGGGAATTTTCGTTGGATGTCCGCCATAACCGGTCTGGCTATGTGTGGAGTTGCACAACCAAGTGGTTGTGAAACGGATACGTCTTCATCGCAGTTCTGGGAAAAAACTCCTTCAACATCTTTAAATAACGGTACCAATTGACAGTTAGAGATACACGATTTCCTTCAAAGAAGTATGGCCCCACAATGCACCTTGATAAAACTGCGCTGACTCGTTCTGGATGCAGTTCTGTCTTATGTAGTGTTTCTGAAGTAGATTCTCTCTACGATAATTTTGCTTGTTTGCACATTGCCGTTTAGATCAAAATGGGCCTCATCAGACATAAACAATCAGTTTATCAAGTTATTGTCTTCTTCGGCCATTTCAATAATATTTTGGCAAATTCCAGGCGAATAGGCAAATCTAGAGGGTTTAACTTGCTTGCAATTTGTACGGAAACAAGTTTAAGTCATCATGAATTATCCGTGGTAATGACCATCTGTCTGCTAACTCCAATTTGCGCCCCTACGTTTCGAGTCAAAACGCTTGGATTTGCCTGAATTGACGATGTTACGATTGAAATAGTAGCCTGCAAAACAAAAAAAAAAAAACACAAGCCGATTACTCACACAGAAAAACAGTTATTACGTTTTGTTTTTGTAGCACGATTCGCGCGCCACCCCGTAGATTTTAACATGTAATTTATTGAAAACAGAACAGATATTGTAAAACAAACCTTCTCAATCAATCTAGTATTTCGATGAGAAAGAAATTTGAGGGAAAATTATGACGGTTTTTTGCAGCGGCTAGAACTTTATTGTGTTTATGTTGAAATTTGTACATTTTGAGTTACTACAGTTTTGTAGTTAGGGTGCAATATGTATTTGTCTCCAACAAAAAAGTAGGGCATCAATGCGGTGCTACACGAGTTATACACGCTGAAAAATATTGGCCCCAGCAACATATTGCAGGAAACATGTACATGTTTGCAAGCATTGTTTTCATGAATTTAAGAGCTGCTGCCTTTTTGTTGTCTGTCTCGTTTTTGGTGTTTACGGTAAATGAGAATTGTACTATATTTAATCATGTCATTTAGTATACTGAAGTTTATCTCAAATTAGGTATACACCACAATTTTGTTATTTCACAATGAAATGAGAAGTGTGATATAGTTAACCAAGATAAATCTCACTCAAAATCACTAGAAAGGTTTGGCAGAAAGTAAACCGAATGACAGTCTATGGAAAGGAACAAACATTAATATTTTTAAATACATATACAATTTGGTTGCGAAAAAAACGAAGAAATACTTTTGATTCTCTTAGTTTTTTTTTGCATTTAGTGACAAAATTTCCAAACATTATAAATTTGCTAAATAACAAAACAATTTGGTTTTCCATATATTTTCCTTTAACAAGTATCTTTTTCTTTAAGATTCTTTGATGAAATTGAAAACCTTTCAGATATCAAACAATTATTGACATAAGTCATTTGTATCATTACTATCAACAAAATTAAATTTTGTATTAAGATTGACAAAAATAAAACGACCTTCCTTCCCTCCCCATCTTTATACGTCACCCAATGATAGTTGTAAAAAAGGGTTTTGATGTGACACAAACTGCGTGTAACTGATAAATAATAAAAGGCGGCATTTTCTTTGGTATTATTCTGTCTATAAACAATAACAGTCCTCATTTCATTTCCCAGCGATTGGCCTTATCGGAACAATCTGTTTCGAATGCTTAAATCTAAACAAAACGCCGGTGGTTTTTCTGTAACAGCAACAACTTTCAGGTCTCCAACACTTCATGTAAAAGGCGGCCAATAAAAATGTAACGAAACTGTCGTACGTTAAGACAACACAAAGTGAGAGAAACCAAAAATAAATACAACTCAACTGCACTGATAGAAATCAATTTTAATGTTACTATACCTACAAGTATCGTAAGTGTTGACAAAAGTAGCGCTGCGTTAACTGCTTTTACTATAGCCCATCAACAAACAACCATCGACTCTGTCAATATTATGGGTTCTTAGAGTTATCCAAACCGAAAAAAAAACAAATCACATCAGCTCCTAAGCAAACACGTTTACTACGCCAGCCAGCCAGCCGGCTAGTTGAGGAGGACAATAATTTACGTCCGTCCCTTCATACGACTACAAGTCCGTCACTCTGTCCATTTGTTTGATTGTTGTAAAATATCAATCGTTGTGTAATTTTAAATCATTGATGTCAATCGCTTAAGTTTACATTTGATTTGAGAATGCGGACTCTCTTTCTACCTTTTACTACCAGGCTCAGGGAGTGGCGAGGAGCGGGCCTGAGTGAAACGTTCTGAAGTAGAATTGTTTTTAGTGTTTTTTTTTTTGATTAGTGACACATGAACATGATGTGTCGGCTTTGATGAAACGCTGGAAAATAAAGACAGAAAGTCGTTATTGTAATGTTTAATCTTTGATATTATTATTTGTATTTACATTTGAAAGCCACTAGAGTAGATTTTATGGCCTTTTGTTTGCAGTGACTCCACAACTGGCTGCCCTTTTTATTTGTACAGATAAGCTAAACTAGCATTTAATTAAAAATAAAACTCAATCAGTTATACAAAATTTCTTGTAATCATTGCCTAACTTATGATGCATTGTTTATTGGTTTATTTGTGTTTGTTCTTCTTTTTTGCAGAATGCCGTTTCAACTCGACCAAGTGCATCGCCCACCTCAACACAAACACCTCTTCATCATCATCAGAGTCACCAAACACAGCCCACAAATCTAAGTACCAGCCATACGAATTCAACGCTGACTTTAAACGCCACAGCAGTTGCCGCCGCCGCCGCCGCTGCAGCAGCCGCTGCTGCCGTTGTAGCCGCCGTGCCGTCATCAAACGCATCGCTAACCACGCCCTCTGTTGCCAACGCAATGGCTGTCACTTCGACCGTACCGCCGGGCGCGCGTTCCGTTTCACCCGCCACACCTTATAGCACCGCCTCATCAGTGCTGTCATCAGCGGGTCCTGGTTCAGGGGCCGTAGGTCCACCTCCACCCACATCAGTATTACCGGGTCCCTTAGCTCCAGGTTCAACGGGAGCTCCACCACCACCACCATTGCCTGGCGCACCTGGCGCTGCACCTGGATCGGGTAATCGTTGCTGTGACACGGGTCGTACTATATATACAGATCCTGTGAGTGGTCAAACAATATGCTCCTGCCAATATGATATGTTAAGTTACCAGAGACTGGCTGCTGCCGGTGGCTTAGTGGCCACGGGACCGGGTGGTGTACCTCTGGGAGTATATCCGGAGGGTATGTCGGCGTATCTATCGGGAATGGGAGCTGAACAACCGCAATTTTATGCGAATCCGGTAAGTGTTTTTTCAATATTCATACATTTAAAAAGATTTTAATATAAAAGTGTATGGGATTTCATTAAAACACTTAAATACTTCGAATACCGGATTTTTCATACGTTAAGCGAACCACAGACTTGTCACTCATGAACATACATAAGCTTGGACAATAACTTTTTATCTGACTAATGAATTTGAAAAAATATTACCCAACAATTTTGTAAACGTGATAGTGATGCGAACAATATCGATTACATTCTATTTGGTATCAAAAAGTCCGGTAGACCTACGATAAACATCAACTATACACGCTGAAAAATATCAGCCTCTCTAACATATTCTCCCAAACATATTCAGCAGGAACCATTTACATGTTTGGAACACACTTCAAACATTCATATGTTAGCAAGTCCCCAACTCACTTGTATTTAAATGTAAACAGTATCATGTTTACTGGCAAACATGTATACTTTTAAGTGGAAATATGCGTTTTTCATCCCAAACATCCATATACATACGTGGAAGCATTCGCGTGTTTCCCCCAAACCTCCATATACTTACGTGGAAACATGTGCGTATTTCCTTCCAAACATAATAATATTTAGAAACGAGTTATACTTTGAATTCAATATATATGTATTATTTATTATAATAAATTTTGTCAATATAAATCCACATTTATACATAATTAATACAAACAATTAAGAGATTTAAAATGCCCCATTTTACGTTTACTTGCACTGAATGCATTATCTGTTTTTTTTTCATGAAATGGGATTCTGCTGTTCTTTTGCTTCTCCTTTCTTTGTTGTCTCTCACATTTTGTTTTCAGAAGGTTTCAGTTATGCATTGGTTATCACTATGCGTTGCTACACAAAGAATATACAAGTTTTGTTCATACAAGCCAAGCGTGGATTAATTACTTGAGTTTTTTTATTGTAGTTATTTCACAAATGGTCCGCCGAACCGATTTTCTCAGTAAAGTCTCGGACAGACAAAGGGCTTCACGTTGTTGCCCTTTCCAGTTTGTTTCCCCAAAATCGTTTCTCACTTTGGTAGCCCACATGCATATTTACGAAACACATACGCAAAAACTAAAGCAACATCACAAACCATTTAACCGCCCAAGCTTTCGTTTATTCGTTTTTCACTGATCAAGCCCTTTTGATGTCCGATGAACCATTGATGATTGAGAGAATAATGCAAAAATACAGAAAACTTACAAGATAGACTCTCTCGTTGTTCTTCTTTCATTCTCTTGCTCTCGAGAGAGCATAAACAGTGCGGCAAACCCAACTGTATTTGCATTACAAACATAAACATATTTGAGTCGCAAACACATACATTATAACATATTAATCATTGTGTCTCAAACATGTAATATTGAATAGCAAACAGAATGTGTTTGGATACAATTATATTATATTTGCGACAAGCTCCAAACACACTTTATAATTGCATCCAAACAACAAAAAAATACAGATTTTCAGGGTGTAGCTGATGTTCATGCTCGTGAATGAGAATTATGTTTTACGATTTACAATTCAAACTTCAAATTTGTATGGACAACGTTTGGCATTTCGTTTATATACAAGTTTTAAGAGGTATATGAAGAATTTATGAGTGTGAATGAAAACCCAGAGTTAGGCAATTCAAAATATAGAATGTTAAGATCTTGAACAAATTAATTTTTACAAAATTATATAGATAAAGTGGAAATTAAGAGGCCTTTGAAATCTTATTAGAACTATTAAATAATCTGGAATAAGCTGCAACAATTATTTATAGTCTCGACGAGCAATTTCGACGAGGGCAAGATAATATGGACGAATGAAGATTTCGTTACGCCTTAGAAATCTTATTATTAAATTATCTTGAAAGAGCTGCAACACGAGTGCAATTATTTTTGGTCTCGACAAGCAATTTCGTCAAAAGCAATATAATATGTACGCAAATACAAATTTCGTTACGTCCAAACGAAGTCCCAGATAATTAACCCTTGTTTCGGCTATGTCGTTTTGGTAGACCAACATTTGTTGAATAAAACATATAATTTTCTTTGTGATAAATATATAAAATCGTTTATGACAACCAAAATAATGTTTACGATAAACAATATACGGTGAACCCAAACTAAAAACGGTTATGATAAATGTAAAATGTTTGCATTAACTGTTCTTGCGTTTACCGCAAACGAAATATGGCAAACCCAAACTGAAAAAACTATTTATATTTCGTTGAATTGGGTTTATTTTTGGACGGAAACTTTCCCTCATCAGGAGAAGCATTTTAATGAATTTTAAATACAAATTTTAGTATAGTAGCTCACACACTATCAAGGACGAGCAAAACCTTAACGTTAACGTTATTGAAAGAAGACCAGAAATATTTGCATAAAGTTGTTTACTCGCAAAAAAAATTGCAGCAACTTATGACAGTGATAGCCCTTTTCGATTATAATAAACGGTTTTTTATTATTTCTAATTTTGTTGATACGCTGGAATAAAATTTGTTGTGCATAGTTGCAACAAAAAGTACCTAGAGCGTTTAGTGGAGTAAAGCAGAGTTGCAAAAAACAGTTTCTCGGATAAACAAAAGGTTCGGTGCAGCGATGTTTCATAGCAGCGATGAATACGCTTCTTAACTCCGATGAACATATTTCACTGCTCCAAAGAATATGTCTGTTTAAAAAAGCCGTTTCCCATTACATCCCATGAAGGGATTGTGGAGAGCTTCTCACAATCACTGAGCTGTGCGTTTTCCAGTTTTTACTCACTGATTGGGACCTACAGTTTTACACCGATTCCGAACGGTATTTTGAGAAGCTTTTTCATGGCTAAATACTCGATAGTGTCGCCGTCACTATGCGAGGTGACCGCCGCCGAAAGAAGTTTTTTTTTTTTTTTAAGGTGGTCAGAGCAGGGATCGAACCCAGTATCTCATGTACAAGAGGCGCGCACACTACCCATTGCACCACCGTTTAATATTTTTAATTTGATGGAAAAGCTGGAATACAATTTGTTGTGCTATTTTCTTTCCACTATTTTTATGTCCTTATGTTTGTGCATAGTTGCAACAAAAAAGTACCAAGAGTGGTTAGTGGAGTATAGCCGAGTGGCAAACGGCAATTAAAAAAAAAGGTTTCCTCGGATAAACGACAGAATTGTTGCAGCAATGTTTACGATTTGTTAAAATGAATAAATATCAAACTAAAATCTCAAACATTTAATTTTTTTTATTATTTATAAATAAATTAGTATCTTCTAAATAAATTATCTCACATTTAAAACTCATTTCACAAATAAATTTAATCTGTGTAGCAACGAAAATTTCTGAAAACATTGTGTGCTTCATTGCAGCAACGTCGTCGTCGGCGAGTGAACGAAATTTTTCATTGCTGCAATGTTAACTTGTTTGATGCCGTTAATGTAATTTCTTTCAGTGCAGGAATGGCAGAATTAACTATGGTTACGGTTATAAATGCTGGATTTAAAATAAATCGTTGGCATTTTTTGTTCTATCTCTGTTATATGCATTTTAGGCAACATGTTGACTTCCACAACAGTTTTCCACGAAATTTAACCTAATTTTCCATAAAAACCCTAAACACTTTTGGAAAATGAAATACATGATCTTCTCGACATCAGTGTTAAGTGATTGTTGGTTGCACGGTTAATGTTGCTACAACTTGTTGTGGCCTTAAATGACTCGTGCTGTTCATTCAAGTGGGGGTTTCTTTGTTTTATTTTCAAGAAAAAAACTAATTCGAACAAAACCCGAACATGTGGCTGTTTAGGAAAAGCAACAAATGACAAAGACGTTTTAAAAATAAATTAAATAATTTTAAAAGAATGTTGAAGAATACTTTAGCTATTTTCCTAAGATATCTATCCTTTTGATGTTACACCAAAAAAGGAGAGCTTTAGGAATGTTTTGGCAATTTGTTTTGACACATTGTGTGTATGAAAATGGTAACAGTTTTTTTTCGTGGCATTTAGGTTTCTTGTTTGTCATTGCCAACTATGATACTAAGTGACAACATTGCCTTTTAGTGATTCCAAATATTATTAACCCATAAATCTTGGGATTTTATAAAACCCAGCTTAATGTTTCTATTTTTCAACATATTTAAAATCGAGATGAGATTGTCAAAGACTGGCTTCAAAATACGTGGACAGCATCAAATGCCGCTTTAAGCGCCTGCGTCAAAGGCTTTGTGCCCCGCGTTTTTTCCATTTTTTTAAAAACTAAAATCCCATTAATTTGATGTTTATAGCGTTTTTATTTGATATTGTTAAACACAAGAGAAAAAATATCTATATATGACACAAACAGATTAAATGTTCTCTTAAACGCTTTTAATCGGTTTAGTTATAAATTTCAATAAATTTAAATCAAAAATATAGAGCAGAAAATCCACTGTCATAGGAAATACCTTTATTTGTGATTGAAATTATTGAATTAAATTTAATTTTATTTTTATTTGTCTGTTTTTTTTTTGTGGAAACATTATTGTGCATATAATTTGTTATGCAAATTTGCTATTTTGTTGTTTAAATTGTGTTCGTTTGTATGTCGGTTGTTTTAAGCTAATTCAGCGCCAACTGCGCTAAATACAGAGAGGGCAATTTTGTTTTATTGTTTAACAATAGGTTGTTTTCTGTTACGGAAAACATGATTTGTATGTCAAAGAGAAAGAGAACCGGTTTTCATAATAAGTTGACTAGAAATAAACGTATTCTATTGACATGTTCATAAGAGGCGAAAGGGGGATCCCTCAGGAGCTTAATAAGAAAATGTAACAAAAGTTATAAAGAAAAAAGTTCGTAGGAAAGCAATTTTGAAATTGATTTCGATTGAGCGATTTGATGTGGGAGACCAAAAAAGCGAGAAATATTACTTTAAAATTGTTGACTTTTTTTAACACGCGACTTAAAGACTTCAACTTTTTAGCCCGATCTCGAAATGTCATATTCATCACAAGTTATGCCTGTTATTTAACACATCGGGGTTTCCTATAAGGATATATAAATTGTTTATTAAACCAATCACGGAGTAAATGAGATAACGGGCTTCAATTTATTTCATGATAAATTAAAGTATAAATCTCGATTTCGTTCACATGAGTACCCCGAGCACGTTTGCAGCTATCGATTCGTTGGGGCCAATTCTCCACCACTCTGTGATACGTAGCGGCCAGAACATTTACAATTTCACCTTCGATATTGTTCCTGGGCTCCTCTAGAGTTGTTGGCTTGTGGCATAAACCAACGACTTAACGCAAAGAAATTCTACGGCGTTTCATCGCATTAGCTAAGTGGCCATTCTACCGCACAATTTCTCCAGATTACAGGATTACCAACCATCCCCTTCAATAGATCGTGTTGGAAGCAGATATCAGTGATGATTTCAAGTCCATAAAATTGTAGCCAACCATAGTCTTCCAAGATTGCACGATTGCGAATAGAATTGGCCATCATTTTCATCGACGAAAAAATAATATCCAATCTCACCTTCGGCATGAAATCCTTACGACACCATCAATTTTGCTGATGCAATGGAAGCACACGTGGGATCCAATAACGAATATTTTCCAGATTTACAAAACCATTAAACCAAAAATAAGCTGCATCGTTGACGATGATTTGAATGGAGACTCTTAGAGTTACGACGACTGAATTTCGGTAATAAAATTTGGTAATTTCCAAACGGTGATCGTTTGTGATCTTGACATGTAAACATTAAGCGACGTTTGGTATTGTCAGATCATACAAAAATTTCATGTTGCGTTTGTATTACAACACAAAACTGTTATGTTCCCTTTAAAGGTAAATTTTTATTGAAAAACACGATACCCACACGCTGAAAAATCTGTGTTGTTTTTGTTGTTTGGTTGCAAATATAACTTGTTTGTAGCTTGTCGCAAATATAGTAGACTTGTGTCCAAACTCATTGTGTTTGCTAATCAATATTGCATGTTTGAGACACAATGATTAATAGGTTACGATATTTATTTTTGATCCAAATGTAGCATTGTTGAAAACTGCTGAAAACAAAAACGTGACAGACAAAATAGACACAAAACTAGCAGGTCTTTAATTCATGACAACAATGCTCGGAAAACTATACATGTTTCCATCAATATGCTGCTGTCACCATACACTTTTGTGTAAAGCTTCGAAAGTTATATCGTCAGCTGAGTACTATAAAGCTCAATACACCATTAATTTAGTTTCGAGAAAAACAGCATTTAAGTTTAGAGGTTTAGAGGTGAAAGGGATTAAGAGCATCATTGACACTGAGTATCTTAGCAACGCAGTTAGATAGCGAAATTCTGAAAACAGCGTTTGAAACATTCCAAACCTCTGTTTCTAATTGTAGTTTAAAAAAAGTGAAATTGGCATATGGAGCTATATATCGTAGTACTCAGCTGACAATATACTACCTAAATTGGAAATCTCGCCTTGTTACTTTTTTAATTAACGAATTTAGGGTACTCACAACAAAAGTCAGTTGAGGTAACCGAATTGGCTGTAATTAAAATTAGATGCTGTAACAACTGGAAATATTCGGTTGAAATATCCGTAAATTCAGATATGGGCATTTCCACAGGAAGGTCCACCTTTTGTCACATCACGTCACCCTCGCTAATTGCTTATATTTTAGGACCAGTTCCTTTGATTGTTTTCTCATCTGTTATTAAATATACAGCTTTTAGCATTCTGTATTTAGTAAAAGAATAGAAAACAATCGAACTTTATGGTCATAAAATATAAACAATTATCGAGAGTGACGTGATGTGACATAGGGTGGCACTTTCTGTGGAAATGCCCATATTTGAATGAATTTAGTGTATGAATTTAGTGTGAGTTGACCAAAAAACTCGCTTATCAAAATAATTGCTTTAATGATTCGGTAGAGACAACTAACTTTGTTGATTGCCTTAACCAAAAAATGATTTCAAAGAGGTTGCGACAACTAAATTTGTTCATGTCTACATTTTACAGATAACACGCATATAGTATAATTTTGTTTTACTCTAAAATACAAATTTGGGATGTATTTATTGATCTTGTGCTCACACCAAAAAACAACAAAAATATAATAATCCCGTTTAAAAAGAAACCACATGAAACTTGAAACAATTTTCTGCCATTTTTCTTGTTTATGAGTTGAGATTTTCATTAATTTTTAAAACCCTCCGAGTTGTCGTACAGAAAAGGCACTGGCGGAATCATGAAAACGTTAGCTTTTCCTTTAGTACCTGCACTAATATTTTACCATGAATATTTTATATTGAATGCTATGGACCATGGATCAATTACCCACACAAAGGTATAATTTCCCACCATTCGCAGGGCACTCTGAAGATAATGGTATTTTTACTTTCGCTAATTTAATATCATCCCAAATGTTTGTCAAAATTAAATAAATAAATATTTTCCTATTACATTCCATGAAAGAATAAATAAACTCTGATGACAATAATAACATATTTCTTTGTTGTAGCACGAAAATTCTAAATGACCTTGTTTCTAGCAACCGAATCGCATATGATTTCGGTTATTGTAATCAAAATATATAAAAGATTATTTGCCGTAACCGTATTTTTATAAATTCGGTTGTTGCAACACCGAATAAAGGACAAACTCGGTAGTTGGATTGCAAGTAATTTAAAATTCAGTTTATGTATTGTTTTAATTCAATTCATTTCAATTTAATTCAATCCAATTTAATTTAATTTAATTTAATTTAATTTAATCCAATTCAATTCAATTCAATTCAATTCAATTCAATTCAATTCAATTCAGTTCAATTCAATTCAATTCAATTCAATTCAATTGAATTCAATTGAATTGAATTCAATTCAATTCAATTCAATTCAATTCAATTCAATTCAATTCAATTCAATTCAATTCAATTCAATTCAATTCAATTCAATTCAATTCAATTCAATTCAATTCAATGCAATTCAATTCAATTAAATTCAATTCAATTCAGTTGAATTCAATTCAGTTCAAGTAAATTCAATTCAATTCAGTTCAATTCAATTCAATTCAATTCAATTCAATTCAATTCAATTCAATTCAATTCAATTCAATTCAATTCAATTCAATTCAATTCAATTCAATTCAATTCAATTCAATTCAATTCAATTCAATTCAATTCAATTCAATTCAATTCAATTCAATTCAATTCAATTCAATTCAATTCAATTCAATTCAATTCAATTCAATTCAATTCAATTCAATTCAATTCAATTCAATTCAATTCAATTCAATTCAATTCAATTCAATTCAATTCGATTCGATTCAATTCAATCCAATTCAATTTAATTTAATTCAATTCAATTCAATTCAATTCAATTCGGTTCAGTTCAATTCAATTCAATTCAATTCAATTCAATTCAATTCAATTCAATTCAATTCAATTCAATTCAATTCAATTCAATTCAACTCAATTCATTTCAATTGAATTCAAATCAAATCAAATGAAATTAATTTAATTTAAATCAGTTCAAGCCCCATTCAATTTAATTCAATTCAATTCAATCCAATTCAACTCAATTCAATTGAATTCAAATCAAATCAAATCAAATCAAATGAAATTAATTTAATTTAAATCAGTTCAAGCCCCATTCAATTTAATTCAATTCAATTCAATTCAATTCAATTCAATTCAATTCAATTCAATTCAATTCAATTCAATTCAATTCAATTCAATTCAATTCAATTCAATTCAATTCAATTCAATTCATTTCAATTCAATTCAATTCAATTCAATTCAATTCAACTCAATTCAATTCAATTCAATTCAATTCAATCGAATTCAATTCAATTCAATTCAATTCAATTCCATTCAATTCCATTCCCTTCAATTCAATTCAATTCAATTCAATTCAATTCAATTCAATTCAATTCAATTCAATTCAATTCAATTCAATTCAATTCAATTCAATTCAATTCAATTCAATTCAATTCAATTCAATTCAATTCAATTCAATTCAATTCAATTCAATTCAATTCAATTCAATTCAATTCAATTCAATTCAATTCAATTCAATTCAATTCAATTCAATTCAGTTCAATTCAATTCAATTCAATTCAATTCAATTCAATTCAATTCAATTCAATTCAATTCAATTCAATTCAATTCAATTCAATTCAATTCAATTCAATTCAATTCAATTCAAATCAACTCAATTCAATTCAATTCAATCGAATTCAATTCAATTCAATTCCATTCCCTTCAATTCAATTCAATTCAATTGAAGACCGTTGAATTCAATTCAGTTCAACTAAATTCAATTAAATTCAATTCAATGCAATTCAATTTAGTCTAAGTCAATTTCGTTTAATGCAGTACAATCCAATTCAATTTAGTTCAATGCAACTCAATTCAATTCAATTCAATTCAATTCAATTCAATTCAATTCAATTAAATTCAATTCAGTTCAATTAAATTCAATTCAATTCAACGATTTTTAATTATTTTATTCATATAATTTTTTTTTGTAAATGCTTCAGGCGGATCTTAACTATCATTCAAGAAATTGAATTCGAAGAAACAATTTCTGTTTTGCCTAATTTTAATACAACTGTTTTAATATAACTAAGTATGTATTATTATCCTTAAACAATTTCGTTGATGTTGACATTACGGCTTCAATATTGAATTAGATTTATCTTCCCAGACTGTAAAGTTATTTTCCTAAACTTTCCCTTGTTCTCAAATTCTCCTGGGATGGCATTTCTGTGTGACAAATATTGTCAGGAAAAACACAAAACTTTTGTTCAGCTTTAACAAATATTATGTTAATTTTTTTTAAATACAAAGCTTTTTGACAAATCACTGGGTGTGTGTTAAAAAAGAAAAATATATTATGAAAAAAACTTTATTTTTTTAGGGGACGTTTCCCCTCGTCGACTAAAAAGAAAAAAACGTTACACATTATTGCCGCAACATTGACGACAACGGTGGTTAGTAACAACATTTCCAGCCACCACCACCTCTACATAAAACAACAACAACATTAACTTGGCAAAAAAGAAAAGAACAAAATGGGAAAAAGGGAGGAGTTTTGTGAAACAGGGGATGCATTCTGCCCGATATGAGCGTCAAATATGAGAGAGAGTTGTAATTGTTTGTTGTAAATGTTTGCTTTTATAAAAAGCTCCCTTAAGGATAGGATGGAAGGAGATCTCTTGGTTAAGAGTGTTTACGAATATCTCGTTGTTTTCCTATTCTATTAGACTTTAAAAAATCTCTTATGAGATCCCATTTCGAAAAACAAAATTGTGTAAATATTTGTTTTAAGGGAAAAACAAGATTCAAGTGTTCTTGAGTATCATTAAGGAACAGTTTATTTGCTTTATTCTCCCTTTCCCTTCCTAGTTTCTTGATAACAAAAAAATACTTTTTTTTTCTTTCTTCAAAGAAAAACAGACCAAATTTCCAGATTGATTTCTAACTTTTACTTACACCATTATCAAGTATTAACTACTTAGAGCGCTGATGGAATTATGGGGCAAATCTTATACTTTTGATATAACATTTCAAGATTTGTACAAATAAGGGCGCCACAAATGGGTGCCGGGCCAGGCAATAAGTGGCCGTTTCAATTCCCACAAAAACACACACACAAATAGTCGTCTTCTCTCTCTCTTACTGGGAAGAGGAAAGGCAAGTGTTAAAAATAACATAATTTTCTTAGGAAACTATCCTGTTAACCATATGCCCCAAGCAAAACACATACAAGTACTTGAGTATTGTTGAATAAATAAATGTTTACAGTGCCCAACAACAACACGTCTATTGCAAATGAAGCAGCAACACTTCACGCTTCTTCTCAGGCGTCGCCGGCACACACATGCTGTCACCGCTTGTTGTGTTGACAAATTTATTAATAAGGCTATAATATGCTAAATCCAAAGATTGATGAACACAAAAAAAAACCAACAAACCAGGAAAAATGTTAAATTATATTCCCCTACACACACATGTAATGGCAGGCTGGTACTCGTTCACTAAGGTCTCGCATCGCATCGAGCATTACTTTGTTCCCTTAGAAAACTCGCTCTAAGATACCATCAAAAGCCCTGTCGGCTTCTCTATTTGATTTTGAAATTCAAAAAATATTCTGTTTATTTGTTGATTATTTTCGACGCCTTACGCGCTTCTGCTCATTTGAATTGTGTTCAACGACGGCGACGCAGGGTTGTCACTTCTGTGACACATGATGTCAAAGTAATGACTTCTTTAAGTCCGCCTGACATTTGATAATGATGTATGTAATGCTCGTTGAAGTACAACGGTATGCGACGGCATTACTGCTGTGTAAGATGATGATTCTCAATTCAATTCTGCTGGTAATGAAAAATTGTTTAATTTTTTCGGAGGTTTTCCGTTTACGCTTTCTTTTTCCCCCATTCTAATGGAAAATATTATTGTTTCCCCGTCGGCCCTCACAACACACTCGCAAACACACACACACACACCAATTTGGGTGAAAAATGTTTGCTTTTATTTGAAATGACTAATTATACGGATACTAGACCTTATGAGTTGGAATGATTTATAATCGCTACAGTACGATGAATATGAGGGTGAGCTGGAGTGGATGATACAGTATATTAACGAAATTAATTAGCTATGAAGTGTGAGTGTCAACATGGCAGATAAATATCGGGGTAAACTTTGGGGCCAAATACAAAATAATATGCGTAAAATTAATAATTTGATACGCTTGTTATAAAATAATTCATCAACTAAAAATACTGTTTGATTAATATTTTGGGAAGCAATAAATAACTTGAGAAATTTTTCGAAAACCGTTCAGAATCGATGTAAAAGTAAAAGTATCCACTTTTGCTGATTCTTTTTCGGTTCTGGAAAATGCAGCAGGAGCTTCTCGCACACTGCGACCAATAATACCTATACAATTAATTCTCATTATTTTTTATAACGATGGCATCGAAAATTTCTTAAAAACTAAATACCGGGCTTTATATGTTGAAGAGGTCACACAATAGGGTGTGACCTTGTTAGAAGCCTCGACTGGCGTCAAATGATTCTGCAAAGTAATATCAGCTAAACAGTGATACCAAGTTCAGGTAAAGTTTTCTCTGTATTGATCTATCGGATCAATAAGGAGATGGTAGGTTTCGATTTGCTTTTCTTGGGGTTTATCTAGAATTTGGCGCAGTGTAAACATCTGGTCAGTTGTGAATTTTTAAGGCCTAAAGCCACACGGGGAAGGTCAGACCAGGTTTGCAACAATTGGCTTTCACATTACGCTTGACATGAGCGTTTATGCAATGGATAAAATGCGTATTCCACGGCAGCTGTCATATATGTATACTAGGGACACCTGAAGTATAGGGCATAGCAACCTGAGATTCCAAATGCCGGGTATGTATTCGTTGCAACAAATTTTGCACATGAGCTGGTACAGGTACATTGCCAGCTCATCTTCTTTAACAGCTCTGCTGTGGAGGGCAATCCGTAGCTGAGGCTTGTTAGTTTTCAAACCGGGAAATTTTTGTTCTGTCATAGTTCAGCTTTTGACTTTTTGATAGAATTAACGAACGTCTTTCTTCCTACTGTAAAATTTTACTTTTTCGCTCTCACGCTTTCTTTACTGCCGGAGTTTTAACGTAAATATGCGGTTTATATATCTGGCTTTCTCCTTGTATCGTTCTGTTGCAACATGTGTTGCGACTATCTGAAGCAGTGCCACACGTGCAGAGTCATCTAATTCTTTCCAGGGTACCATGGTTTGTCTAGAGGTAGATTTTCATTACTAAGCTCGGGGTTTTAGCAGTCTTCATAGAGTTGGAACTGTATTTCCACTGCGCTTGAAAATCGTCGGGAGGAGTGCGTTCAGCGGTAGTATTTTAATGAAGTTACTGCGGTTTTTTCGAGAATTAAGAAGGCGTCAGCTAAAATGGGTCTGACGGTAAATGCGGACAAGACAAAATGAATGGTTTCAACGAGCAGGGCCTCCACGCGATTAGACCAAAGCGTGAACGTTGGTTGATAACCGTTATAACTTCGAGGTAGTGAACGAATTTATATACCTCGGATCTGCCGTAAACAAAAACAACAACGTCAGCCTTGAGATCAAGCGGAGAATTGTGCTTGCGAATAGATGTTATTTTGGGCTAAGCAAGCACTTTAGAGATAAAGTCCAGACCCTCATTCAACCTGTCTTGCTTTATGGCGCAGAATCCTGGGTCCTATCGCAAGCAGACGAAATATCTGTAGGAGTCTTCGAGAGAAAATACTCCGAAAAATTTATGGCCTTATAGTGCACAACGGCGAGTATCGGCGACGCATGAATCATGAGCTGTATGAGCTTTATCCTGACATTGACATAGTTAAGCGGACCAAAATAACGTGATAGCGCTGGCTAGGCCATGTCAGTACAATGGATGAAGACGAACCAGCACGAACGGTTTTCGAAACCGACCTCAAAGGAAGACGAAAAATAGGTAGGCCAAGACTACGCTAGAGGGATCAGGTTGACGAACCCCTGGGTACACTTGGTATTACCAACTGGAGAAGTAAAGCAAAAGATCGGACTGGTTGGCGAAACATGTTATCTTCGTTTTGTAAGGTCCCTGACCCTCCGGGGTTGTCCGAGACCGGATAAGTAAGTAAGTTCTTTCAATACTTGTGGTAATTGCAGCTTTGCGATGTCCAGATTTCTCTGTGTCTGGATTTATATAATTTTTGCTCTGGCTATTCTTGTGGGAACCGTTGTTGCTACGAATTAATATCAGCACCTGGAATCACACGTAGGTGCTACTACACTGGAAGAGTGCCTTCCACCAACAACCATATGATCAATCTGGCAATTTTTTCCCCAAGTAGCGTAGTGAATGTCTTTTTGTTGGAATCTCGTACTACTGACAGCTGTGTTTTTTGCCGTTGTGAGTGTTAATTGAAAGAAATTATTAAATAGATTTCCACCGTTCCATACAGTTTTCTTATAAGTTTCCTCATAGTTATTTAAACGACTGTGTCGTCCTCGATAAGGATCGAACCGATAGCACCACCGATGGCCATATTTTCCCTGCCAATTTGGCATCAAAATTACAGACAATATTTTTAATGATCATGTCCAGGGCAGTGATCACAGGTTTCTTCTAGGCGTTTAGACAACATGTTCTTGGTTGCATCGACACTGGCCTAGAAGGCTAAGGTGCTGGTGGGGAGAGTCAACAAATTCGAAACGGCCGTCCGCTAATATATGTTCCGACTGTGAAAATTTTGTCACTAATTGCAAAAAAGCCCCTGATCTATGAACTTATAAGGAATAAATTCTTCTTCTAATATTGCTGGAATTCCTTGCCAACTGCTACTTCTGATTGGAATTAATTAGCTTCATCCCTCATTTCTTAACTGATTTCAACTGTATTTCCTTCGTTATATTCTGGAGCAAATTTCCTTAGATCGCTGTTAACCGATTTTAGAAAAAAAAATTATTTAAAACTTAAATGTAGGCCTAAATTTGTGTTAAATTAATTTTTTGTTCAAAAAACGCTACTGTAATCTAAAAGAAAAACATACACGAAACTCATGAATTAGTGCATTGTGTCGTGATGAAAAAATTTATAAATTTCCAAGCTTTAACACATTTCATTGGATAAATGTGAAATCTTGCATCAATTGTTCTTCAGATTCGTCCATCAATTTAATGTAAATGATGATGATCAATTGATGCAAACTTGTCGCAAATTTAATGCATGTTATTTATATTATCATTGTACAGTGAGCTGTGCGCTTTCTAGTTTTACACTCACTGATTTGCACCAACAGTTTTACACCGGCTCCGAACCGTATTTTAGAAAAGCTTTTTCATGGCTAAGTATTCGATAGTGTCGCCAACACGAATCGAGGTGACCGATTGTCGAAAGAAATGTAAGACCCAATACACGTTCTCATGTAACGGGTCCGCCAAATAACTTTTTTTTTTTTTGAAAATCCTATAAAAAAAAACTACTGAATATTTTCTCAAATTTCTTTTTTTATTTGAAAGTACAATCCTTCCGGTTAATAACGGAAAATAATTTCATTCAAATGGCTGCCTCGGCGGGCCATGCAGTAGCCTACACGATCGGTCCAATTTGTAAGCATATTATTGATTGTGTGCAGCTGTATTTCACCAATGGCTTCACGAATATTGTCCTTGAAAGCGTCAATTGTCTCTGGCTTGTCGGCGTAACACTTATCTTTGAGGGCACCCCACAAATAATAGTCCAACGGCGTCTATCACTTTTCACTTTTTTCATAAGATACCGAACATACGGAGCTGACGGTGCTTCTCTTCTTCCAAAATCCGTACGCAATTTTCGCACACATTCTGCAACATTACCATGATTTTCAAAGTAATGTCGCAATATTTCCCAGCGTTGTTCAAGCGTATACACACCCATATTCGTTCAGCGGAAGGATAAAACTAATTATCTGTCAAATCAGACATGAGCTAAGTGTTACCATTCACGAAATAAGCACTAGTTGAAAAAAAACGTTAGATGGCGGACCCTTTACAATAGCCGCGCACACTAACCATAGCACCACTGAAATACAATTGGAGGATTTCTATAATTGCACTGTGAAAAATCTGTCTTTTTTTTGTTGTAGCAAATATTCTATACTTGTGCTCAGAAACACATTATGTTTGCTATTCAATATAACATGTTTGAGACACAATGATGTGGAAACAATAATCAGGCAGAGAACAAGGCAGCAGATCTTCAATTCATGAAAACAGTGCTTGCAAACATGAACATGTTTCCTGCAATATGTAGCTGGGACCATTATTTTTCCGAGTGTGAACAATAAATTGCGGTCGCATATTCTTATAGATAAATCTGAATCGGGTGCCCCAAATGTTTAGCATATTTTAACATATACGACCACAGAAACAAAGTGATTAGAACTTCGGAGCCACTGTTTGGAAGGCGTACTGGTCTCCTGGTGTTCGGTTTGTTTAGATATTTTCTTGATAACTTATAAAATATTTTAATTTAATTTGCTTTAAACAGAACGCATAGTAGAGTTTTACTTTTTGTCAATTCCTGGTATTCCTAAAATTATGACCCTCAAAAAACTATATATATTAATCCCCATTCACTTCTTAAAAATCTTGTAGATAAGCCACCATCATATTGCTAAAATCTATTCCAAAAAAATCTCCAAAATTTTGTTATATAACTTAAAGTGGCAACAATTGTAAAACCATCTCAATGTTTGTTAAAAAATTTAAAACCCAATTTCCTTTAAATCCCTTAACACAAGTGAAAGTCTGCACGCATTAAGACATAATGCGAATTGCGACATGTCGCCTCTTTGCCCCTGGGAATGCTCATTTACTATCGAATAATTATTATTATTATGACCCAGACGGAGACACTTAGGATGCGTTGACTAGACCAGACCAGACTAGCGCAGACATGAGGAGACATTGGAAAATTAACAAAAATGTTGTATGGTGGTTTCTTGTGTTTTGGGTAAACAAATGGTACTGGCACAAAACAGCAACAATTGGAAACCGTCTCGCTAACAACATTAGACAATTGTTACACAAATTAAGCATTTTCTAGCTGGACACATTAATGCATTAAAAGTAAAACACTGATACTACAACTGCTGTTGCATTCAACTTCCTCCTGCAGTTCTCTGCCCTGGTCCGACAGTGAGTGTTGTTGTTGTGATGGGATCATTTTCAAACCTCCGTGGCCAACCAGAGTGTAAAGTGTTCACAGCTTGTGGTCCAGACAGACAGCCAAACCAAACGGACGAACGAACGGTCACAAGGAAAGTACTCTTATGTGTTTGCATTCTGTTCAGAATACGGCGGCGGACGTGTTGTAACTACAACAAACTGAGAAATTTCTGTTTTGTTTGTTATAGACAAATTAAATGTTTTTAAATTACTCATCTTTTGGGTCTTGCAGTTTTTATATAAGTTCTCTGAATGAATTTCGCTGGCAAAGAGAAAATCTATCTTATCACTTGCCCATCTTAAGGGCTTGCTGCTGTTTTCGTTGCTCTCAACAATACATTATATGTGTATATTTTTTTGATTGCTGATTTCAGTATCTGTGTTGCTGTTGCTTTTCGGTTTCTTGTAAATGTTGATTGCGTGTACGCAGTGGTTCGTTTTGGGTGCCTATCATCATGTACTAGTATCGTAGTAGGCATCCCATATCTCCCCCTCGCCCACCTACCTTAAGAGATATGACTTCTGTTTAGCAGTAAATATTGTGTTTAACATTGCTGTTGTTGTTGCTGCTGCTGGTGCTGCTGTTGTTGTTCAGAATGTTGTATGTTGTTCAGATTTAATATCAGACATTTAGTTAAGGTTGCACGTACACGCTTTCATAGTGCCCCTTTTCTGTTGTTTTTATGAAATTTATGTTACCAGAGGTGTGATAAATATTTTTTGCGCTTTGCTGCTGCTTGAAAACGTTCTAAAATCTTCGTACTTACGAGATACTTTGTAGTTTTGAACAGCTATAAACTTGGGCTACTGGTTGGTAGGTAGGCTAAAGCGGATTCAAAGTAGTCGTAATACAGATTAGCCAGTATTGATTTCGAATTGTATGGTGGTGAGTTGGACGATAATCAAAGTTATTCATAAGAAATGGTTATGAGTATGAAATGGGCATAGCAAGGATGTTAAAAGTATGAATTGTATGAAAAGCATGAAAGTGATTGAAAGTGGGGAAGAATTTAAAGTAAACAAAAATGTAACTTCTTGTTGAAAAATTATTATAATTTTCTGAAGAATAGAAATTCAAGTTTAGAAAAAGGTAGTGAAGTTGAGGGAGAAGTATTAAAATTTTTTAAAAATATGTCTAGACTTCAGAGATGTTACAACAATGGTAGGTTATTTTTGTTACTTAGGTTATTCTGCTACGTTTTCGAGCAATGTAAGAAAGTATACAAGAAAAAAAAATGTGCCTAAAAAGTCCGTTGAGATTAGTTAATTTAATCTGAAATAATTTACCCTTTTAGAGTACACGTAAAAAGATTAAAAACAAAAAAAAACTATTTCCCATTACATCCCATGAAGGGATTGGGGAGAGCTTCTCACAATCAGTGAGATGTGCGCTTTCTAGTAGTTTTACTCTCACTGCCTGGGACCTACAATTTTACACCGGTTGCCTAAAAACTAAACTCTAAATTCTGATGTGTTTTGTCAGCTATTGACGAAACTTTGGTAGGCCACTGAAAGACCTGAAGTGGTAAATCGCAAAGGCCTGGCTTTCCATCACAACAACGACGATAGGCCTCACACTTCTTTGCAGAGTTGGCGAAAAATATTGGAGCTCGGATGGAATGTGATGCCACATCCATCTTATAGTCCTGATGTGGCACCTTTGATCCAACACAAGAACATAACTTTGATTCATCGTTTTCGTTTACCGCAAACGAGTTATATTTTACTGAAAGGAGTTATTTTTGGAGAGAAGTATACCCACATAACTACAAGTGTTGTATTAAATTTTAAATACAAATTTATGTTTGTACTTAGGTTTCCCTGAATTGGAGTTGAACCCGTGCATACGTTGGCAGAAGACGAACGACACGGGAAGAATAGGACTTGATTGTTTGTTTCTGTTGAAAGAAGACAGAATCAATTCAAGAAACGATAAAGTGTTTGTGTGTGTTTGTATGAACTTGGTTTCTGTCAAAGAAGAGAGATCTCTTCAATTCATGAGAGTGATGGATTGGTTACATTTGATAGCATACATTTGTGCATACACTTATTTCTTTATTTGTCGCTAAACAAAATTATGGCAATTTTGGTGTAATTTAAAGTTCGTTTACAACAAAAGAAATTATATTTGTATATTTATTTAAAAATATATTTTAAAAAGTATCAAATGTTGCGGCCAACTATGCAACTAAATAATCAGCGAAATAATTTTTAAAGCAAAAACAATTTCTTTGATCCAAACGAGTTTTAAACCTATTTTCATTGCGTGCATCAACTGAAAATAAGGAAACAATTTGTTTAATTTCAATTTCAAGATAAATAATTTTACGATAAATATTTTTTTATTTGCGAAAAAGTATAAATTGTTACGGCCAACCATGCAACTAAATAGCAAGCGAAATATTTTTTGGGACAAAAAACATTTTTTTTTGCCCCAAACGAGTTTTAATCACTTCTCAACGTAAAATAAAGAAGCAAACTTTTTAAATTTTCTACAATAAATTTCCTCACAATGAGTATAATTGTTGTAAAATTTAGAAAAATTATACTGTACAAGGGCGGATCAATAAGTCACTGACTTTTTAAATGAAACACCGTTTTTTTTGAAAAAAAAATTATTTTTCAACATAATCTCTTTTTAGCTCAATTCGCTTAGTCCAACGTTTCTCCAATTTTTGTATCCCTTCCAAAAAATAGGATTTTTCGAGGTCCATACAATAGGCATTTGTTTGATCAATAATTTCATCGTTGGAGTTAAATCTCTTTCCACCGAGCCATTTCTTTAGGTTTGCAAATAGGAAATAGTCGCTGGGGGCTAAATCCGGAGAATATGGCGAATGAGCTACCAATTCGTAGCCCAATTAAACAACTCCAAACAATCCTTTGAAGTTGTCACACGATTGCGTTTATGGGCAATTGAGAGGAAACGCGGCACCCTTCTTGCAGACAGCTTTCTTAAACCCAACTGATCATTTAAAATCGAAACCACACTACCACATGAAATGGCCATGGCATCAACAATCTCACGATTTTTTTGACATTTTCGGGTGTATTGACCTCAGTTGGCCGTCCAGAATGTTCAGCGTTATTTGTACTTGTGTGACCACAACGAAAGTCAGTAAACCACTTGTTCCCATTAAAATCGATGGTGCAGATGGTCCCCATAGTATTTATAAAGCTTTTGCTTGGTTTGATTGACGGTGTTTTTTCGCAAAAAAAAAAAGTTTAATGAGCACTCGAAATTCACTTTTTTCCATTTTTAAAAAATGCACGAGTTTGTATGTTTTGAACAGTAGTTAAACACAAAGTAAATGATGGAACTTGCTCAAAATTTGACAGTTAGTCCATTATTAGTCTATGGTACTTGATGAGAGCAGTATTGCATTTCATATTATTGCGAGGGAAGTTCGGGAAGTCACGGACTTATTGATCCGCCCTCGTATTTAAGGAAAAGAACATAAATTATTATATCAAATAGTATAGAAAAGGTAGATTTAAGTTCGTATTAGACTGTAAAGTTACCGCCGCTGGTACAGCTTCCCACAATCAGTTAACTGTTTGGCTTGTACTTTTACTCTCTCTGACTGGGAGCTACAACTCTTACACTCGTTACGAACGGTGTTTTGAGAAGCGTTTTGACGTCCAATTTCTCGATGGTCTAGCCGTCGTCGAAAAAAATGTGATGTGGTTAGACCAGGTCAAACAAAATCCACGTTATCATGAACAATTGCTGCGCACATTTACCATCGACGATCAGAAGATATTAGGGAGTTACTACCTTTTTTTGTGAAGTATTTCCTTTAAATAAGTTAATTTTTACTGAATGTTAGTAACCTATAAATTTGATTTGAGGAAATAATTTACCAAGTACATATAAGAATATTTATACATATTTAAATTAAATGAAATTAACTGAAATTTAATTAAATCTTAAATCTTTCCTCGTTTTAAGCTTGTTTCTAAATCTTTCGTTGGTTAGAGAACTTCATTTGAGTTCAACATTTTTTGGATCCATATGTAGTTCTATTTCCTTTAGCTTAATCCACGTGGACTTAAGTTCCGAAATTCCACGTTGGCTGTCAATGCCTTACTGTGAGAAGGCCTTGTGGAAGGCCATCTTATACATTCTCCAAATTACGCTACACGCCTTGTACAAGAAGGCCTTCTTGAAGGCCTTGCTTTTTCGTTCACCTCAACATTCTGTCAACATTCTTCCCGAAGGCATGAAATACTGCTTGATTACAGAAGGCAATGTAGAAGGTGCTTCTTGTTGAATGTCTCATGCATTTCGAAAAAATACATCTCCGACGGTTGACAATGTAGAAAGTGTGTGTATGCACGACATTGACATTCCGTTCTCAAAGAATGTTATGTGCAAGGGAAGATTTAAAAAAAAATAGTAAGCAAAGGAAAATAGCATTAGTCGCGCAAGTTTGAATTCCAGAAACGTTTGTAACGACATCATTTATCAATATAGGGTTTAGTTGTGGTTTAGTCGCGAAAGAATATATACATTAAATTGTTTTATTTAATTTATTTTCATGAAATATAAGCATGTTTTTGTTTCTGTTTGTTATTGTAATGTAATGTGAATTATATGTTTATGGTTTTTTTTAATAAACTGGTATTTGTCTGTGTTAATTCATACATTCTTATTTTTATTATTGGCCGCCGGTGGTGCAATGGTTAGTGTGCGCGGCTCTTGTACATGAGATCCTGGCTTCGAACCCTGCTCTGACCACCTTCAAATTTCTTTCGGCGGCGGCCACCTCGCATAGTGACGGCGACACTATCGAGTATATAGCCATGAAAAAGCTTCTCAAAATACCGTTCAGAATCGATGTAAAACTGTAGGTCCCAATCAGTGAGTGAAAACTAGAAAGCGCACAGCTCAGTGATTGTGAGAAGTTCTCCCCGGTCCCTCCATGGGATGTAAGGGGAAACCATTTTTTTTTTTATTTTTGTTATCAAGTGATTTTTTTCCATGGCTCTAAAATGCCTTCATAGAGAAGGCCTTTTATAAAGCCTTGTCCTACAGATGTATGTATATGTATGTATAAGCCCTGATTGTAGGCCTTCTCATAGGAAGGAAAGAGCAAGGCCTTCCTCACCAATGTCACTCCATGTAATTTAGAAAGGAATAAGCAATGTGTTACGAAGGTTTTCCAAATCCCAAAGAAGGCCTTCTAAGACATGAAATCCGCTGCTGGGTTAGTTAGCTTTTTATGTGAGTGTGAAAATCTAAATTTTTCAAACATTTTTTTTTTCAGACATTTTGCAATATTGCATTATTTTTGACACATTAATTATTAAGTGAATATTCCACACCATTTTTGTTGGTCTATACAACATTGATTTTGAGTGAGTCATAACGTATATTTTTATACTAGTATATTTCTCATACAGTTAACAACTAATTGATTAATTCACGAGCAACCAAAATTAAGAGAATAAGTAATAAAAATATAATGTTTCTAATCAAAAACATATTTCAATTAATTAATTATTGGCTTCAAATTCTGTTCATATGAATATAATTCTCATTGAGATGATTAGCATTTCCAAGATTTTTAATATACTGGTTTTTGTATCAAAATAACAAAATGTGAACGAAAACAAACAAATTAATAGATAATTTTATTTAAATACATCATTTGATTACAGTTCGGGTATACTTCTTCTATAGTTTATATTATGTGAATTCGTCAATAAAAAATATAACATCAAACCCGCCTAAAGTTCTAAATGTTATCAATGTGAATGTGAACAGACTTTAAATTGAGAATCTCAAATGTGTATAAGATCAGAAAAATTTTGAGGAGGTCTATTTCAGTATCACGCAATCACAAATCTAACACACATATAGATAACATGTTTTAAATTAGCAAAATTAATCTTTTGTTTTAAAACTAATATTCAATTCCTTACGGATTTAAAATAAACTTTGCTAATGATATATAGTATAGCGAAAAATAAAAATATGATTCCGAATGCTGGCATCGTCGTTACTCTACGCTTATCAATTATTATCAGTGCAGTAATAAAGAATTTAATTGAATACGCAAAATATTAAGAATACAATTACGTTTTAAGTTTCTGTATCGATCAAGAACAAAAGCGAGATGATGATGCTGGGCATGGTGTGGGTTTCTTTAATCACCAGAACAAAAGTACCTACATGTACGTATACAAGACAATCGCTGTGTCGCGAGACCATTAAAAAAATATATGTGTTTTATTTTCTTAATTATTTGTTAAACATGATTATTTAATAATTTAAGTTCAAGGTCTTAACATGAGGGAAACAATCAAAAATTTGTTGTATTTCCCTTAATAATAATTTGTTTTCCAATCTTTTTTTTTTCATTTGAGATTAAACGTACAAATATTGATATTGATGAATAATAATTTGTTTCTTTTTTTTTTTTTGGAAATTTATGATTTCAGGGAGGTTTGGATTTGAAAGAGAATCTTGTGGCTGGCGGTGCTCCTTGGCCTTATACCTCGGTGTATCATCCATACGATGCTGCCTTTGGTTATCCATTCAATAGGTAAGAATTTTTAAAATAAGTTTCTTAAATTTAACGTTTAAATAATGTGTCAGTGTTATTGGGTTTGAACAGGTCACAACACTTCGTCGCTGGGCTTTCGAAAAAGACTAAAGGCGAGTGTCACACTCGTTATTTAAAAGCTCAATTTAAAAGTTGCCAGAAAATTTTCATATTAAAGGACATTTAAATTACAAACATCGGGTATTTAAATTCCGTTTGAATTGAGAATGGCTAAGTGTGAAACTGAGCCCAAGTCTTTTTTTTTTATCAAATTTTCAGGAAAGCTAGTATTTTGTTAAAACATTCGTTCAACAACTTCGAGTACCTTATTATTTCATAATCGATATTTTATTCAATTCTTTAATAATTGTTTTCCCCATTGGATTTTGGCACTACTAACTTCAAAACCAATGGAAAATTCGAAAAATTATTATATCGCCTTTGCAGGCCTTCCCGTCTGTTAATTAACTTTTTGTTGATATCAATAAATCTTATTCTCATCTAGTTTTCCATGAGATTTTATTCAAATGACAAATCGTTTTATTAGAATTTATGTTGAGCTCTTCTTGTTTGTGTCTCGTTTTTAAAGACCTTCTTCCAACTTGTGCTAGCATTTGCTGTTGCCTAATTTTTTATTTATTTTTTGGGTGGTTGGAATTCACCAAGTACTAGTACTTTGATGTCGTCGCAAATATTGGAACATCATATTGCTTTTAATGTCATAAAACTTGTTGTTAATGAACAAGTGTAATCCCAAAATGATAAATTATTGAAATCACCCTTAAAACAAAAGAGAAGAGATACCTACCTACCTTCACAACGAACATAAAAGGAATCATTTGTTTGCTAAAAAAAAACGTATGAATTATTTAGAATGACAGATAGCATCGATTTACATCATCCCAGCAATAAAAAAAAAGTTGCTTCCAAAGATGTACGAAAATAATATATTACGCGAAAGCCTCTATCAACATTAGTTGACGTAATATGTGCTTGGCTTTAGTGGGAGGTACATAACATTAAATTATCATTTCACAGTGAATGAAATAAGAAATACGGTTTCGAAAAACAACAACCTCTAGAAACAGATTTCTTCTTTTTCAGTTCAAAACGTCCTTAAATTCAGTTCAATAAATTGACTCAATTGCAGATCATTTGCACTTAATATTGAACTAAATCTGAAGAAATTTTAGTGTACACGTGAAAAGCGAATGGACTCAAATTAAAATATCAAATTTTCTTAATTCTGCTAGCAAACTTTTCCTCCGAATCAATACAATTGTATTGAATTTGAGAAAAATTATTCTGAATTTAAACTAATGCAAATTCAAAGCTGTTCGTGAATATGGATTCGGAATCTAATTAGCAAAGACTTACTTACAAACTTACAAAGAATTACTTCGCATTCCACATCTCTGTTATTGAGTTACCAGAGCTATGTTAACGTATCTAAAGGGTGTTATGTACAGGGTGCCTGGTGGCAAATTTATATTTTTAAATACGATTATTTCAAAAAGTAATAAACGGTGCGGAGGGAGGGTGGCGCCGCTGGAATTATCGATTGTGCGGATTTGTCAGCCACGATGTCGCAGTAGTCGAGTGAGCATCGTGCGTTCGCTGTGGATACATTTTTTAAGAGTAATGACTCTTACGTAATTGCTCGTCGATTATTTTGTTTAAAGTTCGGTATTAAGTGATGGACCGAGTGTAAATTTAATTCGTTCGTGGGTGCAGAGATTCCGCGCAACTGCTTCGGCTATAAATGTCCCACGGCCCAGTCGATCTTCAAGGACTCCCGAAAACATTGAACTGGTTGAAAGCAGTTTACGTGAAAATCCGCGACTTTCAATATGGAAAAGAGCAGCCTCACCGGGACTACCAAGAGTGATTATTCATGAAATTTTAAAAAAGATCTGAAACTCCATCCTTTCAAAATTAAAATCACGCAAGAACTGAGAGAAAGTGACTTTGATTTACGCAAAAATTTTTGTGAAACGATGTTGGAGCGGTTTTGCACTGTAAATCCCATTTTTTGGAGCGACGAGGCTCATTTTCACTTAACTGGCCACGTCAACAAGGAAAACTGCCGTTACTGGTCTCCTAGAACCCGGAACCCACGATTGATACATAAAAAACCATTGCATTGCTCCAGGGTAACTGTTTGGTGTGCCTTATCCCCGCATGAGATAATTGGACCATTTTTTTTTTAAATTCTCCAGGATAGGCGACGAATGTCAACTGTGAAAATAATCGACGCATGATTACGGAATTCTGTTTTCTTCACACACGTGGTTTTAACAGGATGGGGCGACTGCACACACAGCCAGAGCTTCGATGAATTTGCTTCGGGAAAATTTCTCCCAAAACTGATCAATCGCTTTGGGGATATCCCATGGCCACCGAGGTCCCCCGATACAATTTTTTTTTATGGGGCTACCTCAAAAAGAGGGTTCATAATGACAATCCCCAATCTCTTGTGGCTTTATAGGAAAATATTCGTCGAGATATCAGCTCAATTGAACCAAGTTTACTGCAGCGTGTTGCGCAGAACACCAGATTCCGTTTGGACAGTGTGTTCAACTCGACGGAAGACATCTGGATGACATATTCTTTAAAAAATAAAATCCGTATTTCCATTCTATCGTTCAATGCTCTTAATAAAACTTTGTGTCAATTATTATGTTTTTTATTTACGTTTGAAAATATAAATCTGCTACCAGACACCCTGTATAAATACAAAACTTCTGACCAATGTTTTTGAAAAGTGCATGCTGTGCACCATCGAAAAATATGGGTGGCTAAGTTGCACGTGCTAGCGTTTTGGCGCATTGGGTCAAAATTACATAGTAAATGAGAATATATTTTGCAACTATTTTCTGTTCTGAAATTCGACGGACACTTCGGACCTACCGTTTTGAAAAGAATGTATATCGCGACCTTAGAAAAGAGATTCTAAGTGCGCCAAGTAATTTTTTAAAAGAACCAGATTGAATGCTCTTTGTTAACCAAATTACTGCACGAAAATATGTACTAATACTTTTTTCTATTAGATATCTCGTCAACGATAAGAGATATAATTATTTCGGTGGCAGTAATCGAAAGGATATGGCAATTTTATTGCAATTATATATGCGGATTAAATTATTACAAATTGTCAGTTAGAACCTTGAGGTTCTAAGGTCGCGATATACTGAGCACTATCGAAAAATATGGGTGTCAAAGTTGCAGTTCGATGGCTTAATATAAAAAGACCCTAACTCGATTTGTTGTTACTTGACAGAAGAATGAAATGTCTTAATACAATACGTAAAATTTTAGATACAAACAAAGTTTTAATAAAAAAATAAAAAAGAGGCAACACATTTTTGGACATTGCATTAAAACTTTTTGATGTATCTAAAATTTTACGGATTTTATTAAGTTTTTTCCTTCTCCTGTCAGATGACAAAAAATCGAGTTAGGGCCTTTCATATTAAGCCATCGAGTTGCTCCTGTGCTGGCAGAGTAGGCCAAAATCACTTTTCACATAGAAATATGTTTTTGATCTTCTTTCTTGTCTGAAATTTGATAGGAATTTCTAACCTTCGTTTTTGAAAGGCTCATGCCTGCGCACTTGCCCGCGATTTGGCACAGTGGACCAAAATCATTGATCATATGAAAATATATTTTGATCTACTTCTTGTTCTGAAAATCGACGGGACTTCTGGCCTACCTTTCTGAGAGTTATTCCCGATTAAACGTAAAACTGGTAAATGTTTCTACGAAATGTCAGTGTCGAAACCCGGCAAAGTGTCGTATATATAGTTTTTTTTATATATATGGGTGATACAGATATTTTTTCTGACATGTAGATTTCGGAAATTTAAATTTTTGTATCTAGACATATATACATTAGGGTGTCCCATCAATAATTTTTTTTTGCTCAAGCTTTACTTGAAAGCTTATAGGGTAAAGTATTTTTGGGAATTTTTTCAGTTTTTTCGGAAGTAGTTTAGAGGTCGCGCAAGTCGAATTTCCCCCAAAAATCGGGTATTCTGGGCGTTTTTTTAATTTTACTTAAAACTTGGTCAATAACCACGATTTTCTTAGTTTGTAAGGCAACATTTTTGAAGCAAAACGTCCAAACTTTTATTGTGTATGCACAAAGCACCAGTTTTGGCAATGATTTTCCTCAATAAGGTACACCACGTATTAATTTCTTTAGTAAATTTTTTAAAAAACGCTTTATATCGTTTAAAATTCCTATGAAAATTTAAAAACTAATGATGCAATTTAAAAGACGCATAAATTCCAAACAATTTTGTAGAAAAATTTTTTAAGTTCTGTTACTGTTCCAGAGTTATACCATCTTAAAGCCCTTTACCCATTGTATGAACCTAAAAATATTATAAACTGTTTGCTATTTTTGCATCGGATTTGCTTTAAATTGCTATGAAAATTTAAAATACTAATGATGCACTTTGAAAGATGGATAAATTCCAAGCAATTGCGTAAAAACAAATTTGAATTTGCAGTTAGTGTTTCAGAGTTATGCCACTTTAAAACTCTTTACCCATCATTGTATGAACCTAATAATATTATAAACTGTTTGTCTTTTTTCATTGGATCTGCTTTAAACTTTGTATTGTTGAAAAATCTACATGCGCTAAGTAACGACAAGAGTTACACGCAGAAAAAAACGATTGCGTGCAAACATATATGTGTTTCCTGCAATATGTTGCTGGGCCGTTTTATCTGCGTGTAACTCTTTGTCGTTACTTAGCGCATGTAGATTTTTTCATGAATACAATGTTTAAAGCAAATCCGATGAAAAATTAGCAAACAGTTTATTAGTTTCATACAATGGGTAAAGAGTTTTAAAATAGCATAACTCTGGAACAGTAACTACAAATTAAAAATGTTTTTCTACAGAATTGCTCGGAATTTATCCGTCTATTTAAGTGCATCATTAGTTTTTTAAATTTGTATAAACATTTTTAAAGTTACTAACAATATTTATCCAAAAGTTACGAAAAAACCTAATACGTTGTACCATATTGAGCAAAATCATTGCCAAAACTGGTGGTTTATGCATATACAATAAAAGATTGAACGTTTTGCTTTAAAAATTTTGACTTACAAACTAAGAAAATTGTGGTTATTGACCGAGTTTTAAGTAAAATTCAAAAAACGTCCGGAATTCCCGATTTTTGGGGAAATATGACATGTGCGACCTCTAAATCTCTTCCGAAAAATCTGAAAAAAATCTCAAAAATACTTTACCCTATAAGCTATCCAATCAAGATTGAGCCACTATGAAAATCAAAAAAGAGAAATTTTTTGGAACTCCCTAATATACATATGTTTATGTCTATCCCTTCAAAAATGTAAATATAGCTCTGTTAACTCCCCACAGAAAAAAAAATTCTATGATATCGAACAATGACGCTTCCGATTTCAATGAATTTTTTGTATAAGTTCCAGTCATAGAAATAGTTTATCTGATGAAACAAAAGAAGATTTGTTTTTTTCATCCAACAAAAACATTACTTGCTTTAAGTAATTTTATGTATTGATTAGCGAATTACAATTTGAAATATTATTCATAAATTTTGAAAATTCAACGAATAACAAAAATAACAAATTGTCAAATTAAAGAAATATTTCTGGCTTTAAACAAACATATATCTCAGTATTGAAGAAAAAAAATTGGTTAATTGTTCAATTAATTCCTACAATTTTCAAGTGATTTTGGTGGATACATACATAAATATGGCCGTTTTTAAATTGAATTTTATTTATGGCCGATTGCGTTAGATTTCAGTTAATGTATGAGAAATTCATACTACAAGCTTACAAGGCCAGGAACATTTCTGTAATTGAAAAATGGTTGGGTTTTGTTGGAATAATAGACAATTCTGTTAAGCACACTCACTGGCATGACTCCGTGACAAGTTCCTCATCAGATGCCTAACTACTGTGCCCTAATAGATACCATCGGTGGATCATCAATCGTGTATCGTATACAAATTGAATTATGCAATTTACATATGGGAATTAGTATCGATCGATGATCCCTAAGTATCATCATTAAAAGCAGAATTCTCTCGTAGGCTTTGACGTCATAAAGAACTCATCAGAATGGTTTGAAAAATCATATAATTCGTGGTAAAATTTCAACCAAAATGAGGTGGTTAAAAATTCTAAAGTTTGAATTGATTTTACTAATTAATTAACGAAGTTTTTTATTTGAACTAACTGTGAAACAGTTAGCTGTTTAAGCAAAAATATTTTGTTGTAAAATCAAATAATTTGAATTTGAAAATCTAGAAAAAGATGTATTTTGATTTCAAGAATTTTTTCTTCAATTTAAAGAAATGAATATTTGAATTCCAGAAATTTTATACATAGAATTGTAATTAATTGATTTTATCAATTCCGTGCATGGTTGGTTGTTTCGGCAAACATTTTATCAACCCTACAAAAAGTTTACTATTATGGCAGTACATTTGCTGTAAGATTGCCTACTGATACGTAGCATACAATGTTTGCTATTAATAGCAAACTTTTTTGTTGCTGCAGCAAACTTACACCTTAATATAATTGAAAATTTTGAAAATTTAATTTCATTTCAGTAATTCCAATTTCTTTACCCCTTCATTTATTTTGTTCCGGTGACAGCTTTTGTGTAGTTAAGATATTGTTCAAAATTTTTTTTTTTTTTAAATTTAAATTTCCTACAATTTCCATTTCTTATTAGTAACTAACTGCTTTGGCGACATCGATTTCCTCATAATTTTTTTTCCTAATCACTTTTCTTTTTATTCTCTTCATTTATGACAACTTGGTGGCGACAATGGCGCCTGTTGCAACCGTATTGCCCATTTAGTTAGTACTATTTATGGTGCTTTAAATGTACTTGTACGAGAACGTACAACATGCCTGTCTGTTTGTGTTGTAGAACAATTATGTTGTTTCTACCTCATTTTATATTCTATGCCTAATGCAAAAGATAACACAATAGATATTGAAATTCCATAAATTTAATGAGAATATTGAATGGAAGCGAAATACAATCGAGTGGCTGGCAACTTAGAGGAGAGGTTGGGAGATATTCGAAAATATTTGTAATGATAAAAGACGGTGATTGAATGTCAGATTTAGGCACAGGAGAATAATAAGATAATAAGTTGGCAGTTAATTAAAGAGTTATGACAATTAAAAGTCATAAGTTAGAAGTAAATTGTAAGTTATATGTTACTGACATATTAAAATTCCGAGCTGTATTTTAAAATCCTGGAACAATAATGGCAGTTTAGTTTTAGACCTTTTTTTCTATAAAGCATGACTTCAGCAATAAAATCCAAGATCTAAGCAAACTTACCGTTCATTTGATTCTACAAATACACTGTGTGTAATTTTTTAAGTCATGAAAATATAACCATATACGGACACCACTACGTGATAAAAGACAAAAAAAGACCCATTTCTCTCCGTTTTGCCCAAAGTCATGGACTTTTTGTTTTATGGGCCCGTACAAATTTGGGGCCTCGGTGTCATTCTTGGAAAAAAGTGATCATTTTGTCAGGCTCGTATCTTGCAAATCGTTAGGAATTTTGACTTACTTTCTGAGGGAAAGTTGTTGCTATTAAAGAGTTGTAGCTCATAAAGAACAAAAATTGGGAACATATACGATCAAAAAAACTTCATCTTCAAGGTCAAAATCGCAAAAAACTTCAAAAAATTTGATTTTTTAAATCTTTTTTCCCCTGTTCAGGTTCAGACGTAGCAAACCGATCAAAATTCAAGGAAGCAATCAATTACAAGAATGTACCTAAGATCTCAATAAACAACTTTCTGGAACATATGACTTCCTAGGAATGATTGTTAACACCGTAAATGTTGCGTTTAGGTAGCCGCAAAACTGCAAATTTTCTCGACAATTTTTTATTCTTTATGACAGGAGTTACAACTTCCCTCAGAGAGTAAGTCAAAATTCCGAACGAATTACAAGATATGAGCCGGACAAAATGATAATTTTTTTTTGCAAAAATGACACCGAGGCCCCAAATCTTTGGGGGTCCATAAAAAAAGTGCATAACTTTGGGCAAAATTGGGAGACACGAATATTTTTTTTTTGGTCTTTTACCACGTAGTGGTGTCCGTATATGGGTATATTTTTTCGTGCTGCACTGTGAAATTTAGAATAATAAGTTCATCAACAGAGCAATAAATCGCCAGGACCTAAGAAATTTTATCTTTCTCTTTTATATCAAATTTATCAATTCTTTTAAAATTGTCTTGAGTGATTGACTTTTATTTCCATATTATGAAATTACTAAATTTTTCCACTTTCTTTTTGATAATCTGTTCAACATATTGTTTGAAAATATTACATCAATTTTCCAGCCGGTTTGTTTGGCGTCATAGTCGGCTTTTACGCCAAGATTTTGTAATAGACGCCTTGTGTCAACATTCGCCGGCATTGATTCATAAATCAATGAAAAAGCTCATATCAACAGTGTTTCATGACAATTTGTCTGTCGGATCGTCTGTACATTTGTCGCTTCTCAGGTTGTTTCGAAGCGGTAAGCTGACTTGTTTTTTTGCATTTGCCGGGTAGAAAAACTATGACCGTTACTTCCTTTGTTGGCAATTGCATTTTAAATAACAGTAATAATTTGTTAAAGATACACAACGGACAACATGCAGTCGAACAGCAGCGGCGAAAAAAAAATTAATAATTTCCAGCTTAAGAAGGCAATTAAACAATTTAAAACATCCCGTCACGTACAACCAGACAAATGGTTAAATCGCTGGATGGCTAAGTAGATGGACGTACGAACAGGTACTAGGGCTTACAGACCCACGGCGTTTCAGTGAATGCAGGGGGGTAACAAATTGTACTTCAGTAAAATGTAAACAAAATATAAAAAAGAAAATACTTTATCAAGCAATTTCAAACAACTAAAGTTGAGTCATTCCTTGTATTCATTCCATAACTGAAAACGTTTTCAAAAATAATGGAACGCGGTAGATTCCAGCTTAGGACTTGGCAGATTAAAACAGGAACTTGACAAAGGAAATATAATATTGCAGGTGTTTATTAAAATTTTTAGGCAATTAATACAAAAACACACAAAATTTCCTTAACCCTTAAAAGTCCAAAAATATTCAAAACACATTCTCTTAAGCCTTTTTACCCTCATTTTGCAGACATTTCGAGCCATTATTCGCATATGTCCATACATGTCTTTATGAACATTATACATCGACATGTTTATACTTTTCGTTGTACTATTCGTGTTAATTGTTTTTCATGCAACAACAGCCAATTGTGGATATGTTGTGGATTGTTCGTTCAACTGCTGATCCATTTTCAGTCAACAAACATATCGATTCATACAAGGCAGGCAGGCGCTATATTGCTTTAAAGGGGGTGGTAGGGAGGGACATTGATTCCTCTCTCTCTCTGTCTCGCATGCTACATACATATATGGCTGAAAGCCACATAATTGCTCTATAAAAATGACCACCAAAAACATAAAAGCATGTGTAAACCCAGTAAAATAACAACAACACAATGTGCCGAAAACGATAACATGAATTAATGCTTTATTGGAAACAACAACAACAACTACAATAATGACAACAAAAATCCAGACACTTAAGCGAAAAAAAAGAGTTGCCATAACAATTATTAATGGGAGGCAATTAAAATTGTAACAACAAAATTGAAACAAAAACACAAAAATAATTGTGTTAAAATAGCAAAAAGAAATAGCAGCGCAAGTGTTTTTAATGATATGAAAGAAAAAACTTAATTACCATAAAAATTATGTGAACCAATCGCCACTACATCCCCAACTTTGTAAAAAAAATAACATTTTAAATATTAAGCAAATAGAAAAAAGTAATTTCTTTATACCGTTGTAGCATAAAAAGGAAGCACCTGGCAACATTTTTCAAAATTAAAAAGAAAATAAAATTTAAATTTGTTCCTTAAGAACTGAGCCTCTTCTATCGTACCTGTCAAGTAAAATAAAATTGCAAATATTCATAACAAAAATGGCCAAGAGGTTTTAAAAATCATTCCATTTACGTAAATGAAGTACAAAACAAGATTTTAATGCACTTTAAACAAAAAATATATAAAAGACGTTAAATAAATAAATATTTTCCTATTACATCCCATTAAGGGATGGGGAGAGCTTCTCACAATCACTGAACAGTGCGCTTTCCAGTTTTTACTCACTGATTGGGACCCACAGTTTTTCACCAGTTTCGAACGGCTATTTCACGGCTTATTACTCGATTGTGTTGCCGTCACTAAGCGAGGTGGCCGTTGTCGAAGGAAGTTTAAGGTGGTTAAAGCAGAGATCGAACCCACGTTCTCTCGCACAACAGCCGCGCACACTAACCGTTGCACCACCGACGGCCAAGTTAAATAGAAGATACAATCGAAGTCTTCTCGAGAATAATGTTGTAAGCGACAAAATTTAAATTGTTCACCACAGACTAAAAACTATTGAAACAAGTGGGCACTTATTCTTTGCTTGTCTCTTAAATTAAACTTTTATTAACATTAAACTGAATATTAATTTAATTCAAACATTCAATTGTTTAGGAAATGTAATTTTTAAGGTTTACACAATGAAATAACGTTTTATGCCCAAAACAAATTGGATAATGACACATTTTAATACCCATCGTTTTGTTCACTTTGAATACTTTCGCACTTTGAAACGGATTTAAAATGTCAGCTGCTGATGCTTTTACTTCGCTTTAAATTCAAATAGTCTGGAGAGTACTTCGAATTAGAATTCACGAAAATATCGCATGACAAAGTGCCGCCCTGTCTCTCCTTGTACTGAATGGTTTGATGAGATTTTTACCAACCTTTACTTAGGATTTCCTGCTGGTCTGTATCATTCTAAAAAGGGGTTTTCCAAATTGAAATCTCCAAGATAGCTGGGTACAGTTTTCCCCGTATCGGGCTATCGAAGGCAGCCGAATAATATGCAAAGAGGTGGTAGGTAGATTTGTGTTTCGTGGCTTTTCTCCAGGATTTGTTGTAATGTGAATATGTGGAATATAGTTGACTTTCCAGGCCTAAAGCCACACTGGCCCGATCAGGTCTGCATCAAACTGTAGTACATCTTTCGCACATTACGCTCGAGAGGACATTGTATGCGATGGATAAAAGGCTCATAGTTCGTTCATATACTCGCGTTGCCTTTTATTTTAAAACATGACACAGTATGCGAAAACTCCAATCACCGGTCACGCATTCGTCTAGCCAGATTTTGTATATGAGCTGATGCATGCACCTTTCCAACTCATAGCCGCCAGCCTTAAACAGCTCATCCGGTGGTCCGTCAGCACCAGCAGCTTTGTTGTTCTCCTCATGCGTTCTGGCATTGTTGCATTGCTTAGAGGTGAGTTTTAATCAATATCACAGAGTTGTGATATAGGAAAAGAAGAGCATGGTGGAAAAATTCTGTCTGTTCTTGTTGTTGGAATTATAGGCGTTTCAGTGTATGCTGATACTTAGGGTTGCTTAGAGGTGAGTTTTAATCAATATCACAGAGTTGTGATATAGGAAAAGAAGAGCATGGTGGAAAAATTTTGTCTGTTCTTGTTGTTGGAAATATAGGCCTTTCAGTGATGTTGATACTTAGGGTTCTTCGATCGATACTAATTCGCACATGGGAATTGCAGAATTGAGTTTGTATATATACGATTGATGATTAACCGATGGTATCAATTCAGGCACAGTAGTTAGGCATCTTATGACGAACTTGTCACGGAGTTTGAAACTAGTCATGCCTGTGAGTGTGTGTTGAACTGAATTGTCTACTATTTCCAACAAAAACCAACCACTTTTCAATTAGAAAAATGTTCACGACTAGTAAGCTTGTAGTATGAATTTCTGATACATTAACCAAAGACTAACAAAAATCAGTCATAAAAATTTCAATTCAAATAAAATAAAAAAGTTTTCATCTACCTAGACAAACTATAAAATCAACCCAGTGAAAAGTATTTTCATTAATTTATATATTATTTCGATTTAGAAATCCAAAAACCATAATCCATTTCTATAAAATATCTAATGATTTGCCGTTTTCTCCTTCTATTTTCAGTTATGGCATGGATTTGAATGGTGCCCGCCGTAAAAATGCCACGCGTGAAACAACGTCGACATTAAAAGCCTGGCTCAATGAACACAAAAAGAATCCCTATCCTACAAAAGGTGAAAAAATCATGTTAGCCATTATCACGAAAATGACCCTTACGCAAGTGTCCACGTGGTTTGCCAACGCCCGCCGAAGACTGAAGAAAGAAAACAAAATGACGTGGGAGCCGCGCAATAGAGTAGATGATGATGATTGCAATTTGGATGATGACGATCATAAGAGTACAGATGATAATGATGGACTAGGTAGGATATATCCAAATTAAAGCAAACAATTTAAAAATATATAAATTAAAAAAAAAAAACAATTTTAAAAAAATAGGAACAATTAAAAAAATGCGTTACCCTTTTATGTCGAATTTAATGTGAATTTGTTGCTTTAATTTCTACATGATTATGAATTCGTATGAAAATTTGCCAAACTTCCTTTGCAACTTTTGTAGTTGTATCTACAGATTGAAATCCACTGAAACACATAACACTTCCAGAACTGAATAAAAAAATGGTCTCCCATAACTTCCCATGAATGGGGAGAGCTTCTCACATCCCGTTAGCTGTGAGCTGATTGGGACCTACAGGCTCCGAACGGTATTTTGAGCAACATTTTCTTGGCTAAATACTCCATAGTATTGCCGCCACAAAGCGAGGTGACCGCCGTCGAAATAAATATAAGGTGGTCAGACCAGGAATCGAAACCACGTTCTTATGTACATTGATCACTATCATTGCACCATTGACGGCCACACTGAAGATTAAACCTTAAAATCAACTTTTAGTGAAATCACTTTAGCTCCTAAAAATCCGATTTAATCCACAGTTTGCGAAAGCCAAATTCATAACACTCCCGATGCAAAACATTAAATCTTAATTTAAAATAAACGGCTGTTTAGTGAAACTACCTCAACTCCTTTAAAATTGGCGAAACGCTAACATTTTATTTTGTGTAATTTAAGAGTCTTGAAAGAATTTTTATTTCTTGTCCCACTGTACACTTTTTCTGTCTATTTTCCTTTTCTATGTATCTAATTTCTTTTATATATATTTGTTTTAATTTCAGATGCCAAAGATTCCGGTTTGGGTTCTAACGAAGATAAGGACCATCGGATGCCTGGCGAGGGTAACAGTGAATGGTCGGGCTCTCGTCCCGGCTCACCCAATGGCTCCCCCGATTTGTATGACCGCCCAGGCATGATGCCCGGCGGTGGCCATCCATTGTTCCATCCCGCCGCTTTACATCATTTTCGGCCTCCAGCAGGTTCCCCACCCGATATTGCCGCCTATCACCACCATCAGCAGCAACTGTTGCAGCAACACCACCAGGCCCAACAGAATTCATTGCATGCGGTTGTGGGTCCGGTCACGACCACAGCAGTTAGTCTAGCGGCCAAACCACGCATTTGGTCTTTGGCTGATATGGCCTCTAAAGATGGCGGTAAAGATGGCCACAAGGATAGTCCTCCGGGCAGTGATTTGCCGCCAACACATCCTGCTTTCTATGGTCATCCTGGTCAACATCCTAGTCCGGGTAAGATTTTGTCACCTTTAGCGGCTAGAATACCAAATTACTCGCCTTATGTGAGGCCTGATTTGTACAGAGGGTTCTATGGGCCAGCTGCCGCAGCGGCGGCTCATTTGGGAGCACCTTCACAGGAATTTCTGGAACACCAAAGATCGTTTAATGCCAGTTTAGCAGCTCACAATGGTTTGGGTATGAATCCCCTGCTATGGAAAGCTGCCGTCACTGGAGCAGCGGCAGGAGGACCACACTTTAATCCCCTTAGCCTAACAACGGGTCAACCCCATCATCCTGCCCATCATGTACCACCATCGGGTGCCTCACCCTCTGGCTCAAGTACCACCTCCTCCATGGGCTGTGACGTAGTGCAAACTCCTCCCTCTAGCTCACAATCGCACCATAACATTGGCCCTATATCGCACAATTCCAATTCATCTTCGTCATCCTCCAACTCAGGCAAATTGTCACCAGGCAAACCATGACAATCACGTTCAGATTCGCCTACACCCACAAACTCCATGATCGCTTTGGTCAATGAACAAACGAATGGTAAACCAAATAATCTAACTACCACGTCACCACTCTCAGCGTTTCGCTCTTTAATTGCATTCAGAGAGCAACATTTACAACAGCAAACCCCTAAGCTGTCTCTGAGGCCCTAAACTTTTCTGCGGAAACAACCCGATACATAAATATTTGGACAATAATTAAAAATGTGATGAGAAGAAAATATAAGAAACAAAAAAAAAATATTTTATCAAAAGTTTTAGCCGCGTTGGGTGTTTGTAAGTACAGAACGCACAGAGTTGCATTTTGCCGTAACCACAAATGCAACGCTGAATGAGAACAAGAAATAAAATGACAATGAAAGGAAGACAGAAGTTTTATAAAAATTAAAAAAAAAATAATAAGGAAAACACTTATGCAAACAGAGCTTATAGAGTAAATTACACACAACAAAATAACAGAACAAAATTTATTTAAGTGAATTTTTTAAAATAGTTTTCTGTTTGTTGAAGGCGAATAAATATGATTTCGGGATTACGACCTTAAGGGGATTTAAAAGAAATCAAAGTGTAACCCCCAACCACGCCGCTGCTTTGGAAAAATCCGCATGTATTAAATTTGTAAATAGTTAAGATTAGGGATTTTATAGTGAGGGACAAAGCTCGAAGAGATCAAAAAAATTCCCTACGAAAAAGAAGAGGTGACATATCAAAAGGAATTCACACGAAAGCAGATAAAGAAGAAAAGTTTCATCTAATGTAATTTTTGCATAATTTATAGGTTGTTTTTTATGTTTTAAGTTCAGTTTTATGTTCTTTTTTAGTTTTATAGCAATCAATGAAAACAAAAATTGTTCCTGTATGATAATTTCTGATTTTAAATCTAAATGAGTATGCAAATATATATAAATATAAATAATTTATTGCAAATACAGCACAAATATTATTTTATTATAATACGTTTTTATTTTTAAAGAAAAAAAAAAACAAAATCAACTAACCAATTATTTTCAGTGTAGCGAAGGTAATATTTAATCTTAACATAAGACGGCTGTAAAATGTGTACATAGTAAAGAGAATGAGAAAAACAGTTAAGATATTTATAATTATCATTATAAATATATAAATTTAAATATAAAATAACTTAATACAACAAAAAAAAAACATAATTTTGTAAAATGTAGTATTAAAATGAAATGAAAAGCTGGAAAGAATTATTTGAAAAATAAACTAACAATAATAAAGTTAAATCATAAATAGACATATATGCATATATTTTAAGATTAGAAAACAACAAAAACACATAAACAATTAAAACAATAAAAAGTGACTAAAAAATAAAACAGAAAAATCCATCATTTGTATAAAATTAATAAAACACAGCGATCGAATAAAAGGGCAAACAAAGAAGGAACAAGAGATACACGATTTCAAAAATATATATATCATAAATGCAAAAAAATCGAATCAATGTAAGTACTTATATGTAAAAATTATAACTATTATTTTCTTTTGTAAGCCGAGTCATAATTTGTTTTTTAAAGAAAAAAAGTAAAAATAAAACGCGATTACAAAATTAATTGATCATCAATTCAGACATAGGACAGAAATAAAACTACGAAATATTTATGGAATTTTACACACACACAGTTACGAAAATCCCCCTCATAGTATACAGTCTCTACAATTTGTATCCCCTCATAACCCTCATAACTTGACTCATTGCAAATCCCGTCTGCCTTCCCCACCATTAAACAATTAGCAGATAAATTACCAAATTCTATCTGTGCGTTTATGTAAAACAATCGAAAGAATCGTATATATTAAACCCTCATATATATTAAATAATATTATAATAACAACAACAAAACATATGTTAATAAATATAAATCAACAAGAACAAAAACTGGAAGACGACACAAACAAAAACAAACACAAAAAGAACTTAGTTGCAATATGAGAATTAAAAAAAATAAAGAATGAAAACAATTAATCCTTAAATAAAGAATACAAAAAAATATTAAACAAAATATTGAGAACCTGAAATTTTTATTTAACACAACTTTGGGGTTATGAGATTGTCGGTGTTGCAAGTGGTAGTGGAGGGTGTACTGTATCTAAGAATTTTGGTTTATATGCCGCAACAGGTTTCGACAGACTGGTGAAATCGATATCAAAATTTGCATCGAAAGCAAGCCAACGTACTGCAGCATCACCACAACGCAACGCTACGAACCCAACAGACAAAGATTTCATCACTTTGACGAAATGAGATTTACTGTGTTTAGTTTGACTTGAGGTCATAACATGAAAATACCAACGGGCTTGACTGTTTTATCAAGATTTCTTAAATATTCCCAATATTTCGATTAGCATCACCAAATCATCCGCAGCGTTTTATGTACAAAAATATTTAACATTTCTAACATATTGATCACAAAACGATAGTCATGGAAATATAACCATATACGGACACCACTACGTGATAAAAGATCAAAACAAAAAGACACGTGTCTCCCAGTGTCAATTTTGCAAAAAAGTGATCATTTTGTCAGGCTCATATCTTGCAAACCGTTCGGAAATTTGATATACTCTCTGAGGGAAAGTTGTAGCCCTTATGATAAAGAACAAGAATTTTAAGCATATAAAATCAAAAAAAATTCATCTTCAAGGCCAAAATCGCAACAAACTTAAAAACAAAAGATTTTTGTTTAACCAATTTTCCCCTGTTCCGGTCCATAGGTAGCAAACCGTTTAAAATTCAAGGAAACAGTCAACAACAAAAATGTACCTAAGATCTCAGTCAACAGAACATATGAACTTCCAAGGAATGATTCTTAACACCGTTTTGGGTAGCGCTTCAGTAGCGTTTAGGTAGGCGCAAAAGTGAAAAATTTCCCGAAATTTTTTTAAGTTCACTGTGTGTAATTTTGTAAGTCATTGAAATATAACCATACACGGACACCACTACGTGATAAAAGACCAAAAAAAAAAGACCCATGTCTCCCAGTTTTGCACAAAGTCATGCACTTTAATTACATGTAAAGGGTGGACCATTTAGAATTTTAATTTTGAATCGGCCATAAAAAAAAAATACTGATAATGTTTTGAAATTTCTGGGTTTATTGGAAAGGTTGAACGTTGTCATTTAATATTGGAACACAATATCATTCCTATGACTACGACTAGCTCGGCAGTACATCTTTCGATCAACCCAATTTTCAGTACATTTTCGATTGATTCTGGTCGAATCTCTTCAGTGGCAACTTCGATTTCATATTTCAATTGTCTCTGGATGTTCTGCGTAAGATTTATCCTTAATGGCTCCCCACAGAAAAATAATCCAAAGGGCTCAAATCACAGCTCCGATGCGGTCGATTGACATCACAATTTCGATTCATTATTCGATTTTTAAAAACAGTGCGTGAAATATCGATGGTTGCATTGGCAGTGGGATATGTGGCCCCATCTTATTGAAACCAAATGTCGCCCATGTCATTCTCTTGAATTTTTGGAAACACAAATTCGTTGAGCATGGCACCGTAAAGCTCGCCGTTGACCGTAATGGCGGCTCCTTGTTCATTTTCGAAGAAAAATGGCCCAATGCTGTAGCCAACCTAAAATCCACACCAAACATTGACTCGTTGTGGAGATACGTAGTCGGGTTGGTTTGTCCAACAACCATCCATTTTCATGAACTCGCTTCACAAATTGACGCACAAAGTGAACTGAAGGCCTATCTCATCTCGAAAATTTTCCACGTAAAATTCTTACAGTTGGCGTTAAAGACTCACTACTTTGGACATAAGTTTTTAATATTTCCCAATTTTGTTCGAGCGTATAGCGTCCCATTCATAGACGAATATAGTATAGACACAATTATTCTCTCAATAAATTAAACGTCATAGGTATGGTTGCAAGTATACATTGGATGTTGGAAAACATGGGTTCACTAATACCAGATAGATGCAATAGTAAACAACGTCCAACAAAGAAACAACAATCGCATTTCGTGATTTTGTGGTCAACTAGTTCTGTTAAATACAATACAAATGTATACCAACGATAAAAGTCAACAAAAAAAGTGCAAAATACATTTAAATTTTTTAGTCCTACATCAAAACGATATGAAAAAGTTAAGTGAATTTTGTAACTCCACCTGGTGTAAGATAATTTTAAATTTAATTTCTCTCATTTCCACAAACTTACGACGAAGAGTGTGAAATGAAACGTCAGATGAGAGAATAAATGTGTCTAAGGTCCCATTTTGCAAATGTCCAACATAAACCTGAAATTAAAACCAAAAATGAATGTTATTATAGATTTTAAAGTCGAAGTAATCGGTAGTTCAAATTTTAAATGGCCCACCATTTATTATTAATCATAAAAAAAAATTACTTGCACGCAGTGCGCAAAATTACATCAACTATTGTCTGTTTTCTCTGTGTTTGCATATTGTGTCGTCGATATATTTGAGCGCTTCGGCCAATGTTGATTTTGTAATTGAACCTTTTCTCTTAGAGAACGTAAATTATTTGCAGCACTTCGAGCGTAAATCGTTGTGAGTAATTGATCTCGTCCGCTAAAATGTCAACGTCGTCAAAGTTAGGATTATGACCCGTCGTAACACAGTGGGCCGCTAATTCCGATTTCTGTTCCATAGGTTTAAATGTGGCCCTTAAATCGGATTTTTCAATTTCGTCATAGTGGTGCCAACCTACACCTTTTGGCATATGCCAGTCTTATCACCATTGCATTTTATCCGATATACAATATTAGACTTATCCTTTTTCGTCACCTTGGGCTTTGTCTGGCTAAATAACGTGCCCAGGGTATTGTGTGATTTCAACGCCAACTCATATGACCCTTTGTCATAGATAACGGAGTGCTTTATAGTCGCGGAATAACCAGGTATATAAGTCAGTAATTTGCAAATTTACGGCGGGTTTCGTCTGGTTGATTTTGTCTTCGTTCCATAAATTGTCGTGTATGTCTATTCCGATCAAGTAGGCCATTTATTGTTCTGGCAGGGAAATAATTTTTGCGAAATATTTCCTTTATTCTCCAGATAAAACTCCTTGTAGCTGATCCTCAGAACTCTATTAACGACATTTTTCGCCATATTCACGCTGACAAATCTGTTTTTTGTTGTTGTTTGAATGAAAATATAAAGTGTGGTTGGGGCTTGTCGCAAATATAATATACTTGTGTCCAAACATATTGTGTTTGCATTTCAATATTACATGTTTGAGACACATATATTGTTTTCGATCCACATATATTTATGTTTCTGTTACAAATACAGCTGGGTTTGTTGCACAGTCTATGCTCTCTCGAGAGCAAAAGAATAAAAGAGGGACAACCAGAGAGTCTATCTAGTAATTCTGTGTCTGTATTTTTGCATTATTCTCTCAGTGAGTGATTCAGAAATATTCCTGAATGCTCAAGCAAATTGCAGATGAAGTCAGTGTTTCTTATTTTGCCTGATGTATTGCGTTTTAGTTTCATGTATTCAGCCGTCAATGGTTCATCGGACAAAAGCGCTTGATCAGTGGAAAAAGAATAAACGAAGGCTCGGACCGTTAAATGGTTTGCGATGTTACTTTGGGTTTTGGGTATGTGTTTCGTATATGTATGTGTGATACCAAAGAGAGAAAAGAATTTGAGGAAAGAAACTGGCTAGGGCAACAATGCGAAGCCCTTTGTATGTCCGAGCCTTTACTGCGAAAATCGGAACGGAAATAAGTGTAATTCAAAAACCATAGATGGTTGTTTTTTCATTTGCATTGGATTTTAATTTGCATTACTTTATCTACTGCAAATGCAAAAGAATTACCATTGTTCGCAATGAGAATTAAAAAAATTTGAATTTGCATTTGCTCAGGCAATGTAAATGCAGGTTGTGGAATCGGATGCCAATTGTAATGAAATATGGAAATGCTTCTAGTGGTTTTGAATTTGTTTGACTGCTGGCAATTCTGCATTAAATGTAGATGTTTGTGACTTTGATAGGTATTGTCTCATAGTACTTTCAAATTCATAAACCTGTACTGTATAAAATATTTGAAAACCAAAATTGCATGATATGAAGGAAATGCTTTGAAACTAAGTACAATCGCCAATGGTATTGAATTTTTTTTTTTGAATTTGCATTTCGAAAGGTAACTGAAATTAAACTTCAAATTATAATTGTCATATAATTAATTTGCCCCATGTATGAAAAAACACAGGTAATTAATCCACGCTTGGCTTGCATGAACTTGATTTGTATATAAATGTACAGATTCTCATTTCATGAAAAAAAACAAATAATGCATTTAATGCAAAAAATGTAAAAAAGGCCCGTTTTAAATCTACTAATTTTTTTTGTATTAATTATTTATGAATGTGGATTTATATTGTTAAAATTAATTATAAAAAATAACGCATATATACTGAAATCGAAGAATAATTCGGTTGTCAATATTATTATATTTGGGAGGAAATTCGCATATGTTTCCACGTAAGTGTATGTAGGTTTGGTGGAAACACGCGAATGCTTCCACGTAAATATATGGATGTTTGGGATGAAGAACACAAATATTTCCGCGTAAAAGCATACATGTTTGTCAGTAAACATAATACTGTTTGCATTTAAATACAAGTAGGTTTGGGGGCTTGCAAACATACGAATGTTTGAAGTGTATTCCAAGCATATACATGGCTCCTGCAGAATATGTTTGGGAAAATATTTTAGAGAGGCCATTATTTTTCAGCGTGTTGGTAATACTGTTGTAGGGAGCTTACAATTTAAGTCAGTTAGTCTTCCGGACGCTGTATTCTTCTGGCACCAACCAAGTTGCCTAATTTGAGCAGGTTGCCTGTCGAATTTCGACCGAGTCTAGATATGGTAATCTGTTGTCCTTTTCCTCTTCCACCGGTAATTTTTTTTGTTCGTTGTATGTGTTAAGAGCCTTAAGTGCGATATCCACCTCATTCCTCTTTATCACAACAAATTTCTAATTTCTCACTCACTGATTGGGACCTAAAATTTTACACCGGTTCCGAATGGTATTTTGAGAAGATTTTTCATGGCTACGTACTCCATACACACAGGGAAAAGATTAGTTGGCAATCAATTCAGGCATTGGAAATTCCATGCAAAAGTCTCTATTTTGATTAGAATTCATAATTGTCATACATCAGAATTACTTGCCGATGATATTGATAGATTAAAACTAAGTCTTACTAAATACAAGCTGCTACTATCGAACTAAAGTTGTATTAACCAATTTGAGCATTTCAAAAACCTCATTCATCTGAAATGGACGATACAATTAATAAAAAGTATAATATTAGAATTCGTGTTCAAATATTAGTCACTGTAATCATAATTTTGTTTCTGTTGCAAAAACACTTGTTACAGAGTTATGTATTCGATTTTTCACAAGAGGCTTTGCTGTTAAAGAGAAACTTACGTATATTGGAATGTGACACGAGGACTTTACAGAGAAACTAATATTTTGAACTGAAAGTGATAAACAAAGTTGTGAAAAAACAATATAGTGTACAGATTTTCGTATCAGCCAGCGAAGAATACATGATATCATAAATTGAGGTGAAGTGAGACTTCGAAATACAATCATTGAATCTGACGCCACTATTGACGCCTTCACACAGAAATGCAAACAATTGTGGGCACTTGTCTGGAGGAGCTATAATTGTGTATGACACAAATGAACTTAAACCCAGGGTAACTCATCCCCAGTTTTGATCGAAAATATGAAAAATTTAGAAAAACTGTTTGTATCTGGAAGACGAAGCGTCCATTCGAAAAAATAAAAATTTTTTACGCGGTCCTAGGGGTTTCTCACAAAGTGTTCCAATTCGTATGAAATATTTTTTTTTTTCAAAAACTCGCCGAAATAAGAAAACCGCTAAAATAAAAAAATGGATATATCTCGGAAAAGGTGCGTCCAATCGCAAAAATTAAAATTTGTTTACCTCCATAGGAGGCTTTAATCTATGGATGTCGTCAATATGGCATCACTTTTATTTTTAAAAAATCGCTAAAACTAAAATTTCTGGAATCAAAAATCGCTAAAACGTCCCTATGCCAATATCTCGGAAACGGAGCGTCCAATTGAAAACAAAACTATTTTTTACGAATTTCTAAGGATTTTTCATAAAGTGGTCGAATTGTAGGGAAAACATTTTGTTGAAAAAATCATCAAAGTATGAAAATCGCTGAAATAAAAAATGCCTATTACTCCGAACCGGTGCGTCCAATCACAAAAATATTAACTTTGTTACCTCTATAAGAGACTTTAACCAATGGATGTCTGTAATACGACATCACTTATTTAAAAAAATATCCATTTCAGCAATTTACTTATTTTGGCGATTTTTAGAAGAAAAGTCCTTACGAATTGGGCCATTTTATGAAAAACCCTTAGAAAACCGAATGAATGCTCCGTTTGCGAAATATATACATAACGGCGGTTTAGCGATTTATTATTAAAAAAAATATTAGTTTTAGCGATTTGTTTAAAAAAAAGTGATGCCGTAGTAAAGACACCCATTGGTTACAGCCGACTGCGGAGGTAAAAAATTTATTATTTTTGCGATTGGACGCGCCGTTTCCGAGATATTGCCATATTTCTATTTTAGCGATTTTCTTATTTTGGCGATTTTTTGAAAAAAAATTATTTTATCGGAATTGGAACACTTTGTGAGAAACCTTAGAAACCCGTAAAAATTTGTAATTTTTTCGATTGGACGCTCCGTTATTATGTGGTTTTTAAATTTTTCGTTCATCCAACTAATAGAATATTAACCACTACAGGAAAATTTGATTGCTAGAACTAAAACTCGACTGACAGACAGATCACATTTATTTCTTGTTGCTGTGGCTTCAACTAAATATTTCAGTTCTTGCAACTGAATTACAAATCAATTGATATGCACAACATTTGGTGATACTGAACACAAATATTGGTAATCACAACTGAATAATGGCATACTCCAAGGAACTGCCAAATTTTAGTTGGCTGTTAATATAGTGGTGACAACGAATCTCTTCTCTGTGCATAATGTCGCCATCACTAAGCGAGGGGGCTGTCTTTGAAGTAAATGTAAGGTGGTCAGAGCAGGGATCGAACACATGTTTCATGCACAAGAGCAGCGCACACAAGCCATTGCACCACCAACGGCCACTTTGTGATTTATAATACATGTAATTATTGGCAATCTTTTTGTGATCAATATGTTGTAAATATTAAATATTTTTGTATATAGAATCCTGAGGATGATTAGCGTGTTAATCGAAATATTGGGACTGTAAAAAAAATCTGGTATTTTTATTTTACAACCTCAAGCCAACTCCAAAAAACGCCAGAAACTTTGGAATTTTCTTAGACCGATGTACAGCTGCGTTGTCCTGCTGGAAGATAAATTCTGTGACACAAATTTCCTCTACCGAATTAACTAAAACGACATCCCACAGTCGAATATAATACTCGGAGTCCATTTGTATGGAAACGAAACATATTGGAATGGTTCTTCTATAACACTGATTGTAATTTTTTAAGTCATGGAAATATAGCCATATGCGGGCACCACTACGTGATAAAACACCAAAAAAAAAAGACCCGGGTCTCCCAGTTTTTTGCAAAAATGACACCGAGGCCCCAAATCTTTGGGGTCCCATAGAAAAAAAGTTCATAACTTTGGGCAAAACTGGGAGACACGGGTCTTTTTTGGTCTTTTTTAACGTAGTGGTGTCCGTATATGGCAATATTTTTTCGTGTTGCACTGTGTACCTCATACCTGCCCAAACCATAAGGGAGCCAGGCCAATATATGTCCGAGCCATCAGGATCCAAATTAAATTTTTTTTCATTGGAAATTATCACTTTTCAATCAAACATCTGTATTTTGTAGCGTATTTAAATCTGGCTAATTCGTGTCTTGGCATAGGACCCAGTTTTGCATCATTTTTGCCATATGACAGATTCAAGTCTCGTTTTAGTATTTGTTGAACACGACGCAACCCTACTTCCAAACACAATTCAGCAATAAGTAATTCCCTTAACGCTGAAGTTTTTTTTTAATACTCCCCCCTTTTGATCTCTCTTTTGGCGCTGTTACTGATCAGCGGTGTCCTACCTTGTCCTTTTGTGTTTTCATATTGACCACCCTAAATTATAATATTGTCAATGAAACAGCTAAATCTTTTCAATCGCCTCGAAATTTCCCGATTCGGCAGCCCTTTATCATGATAATCTTAAAATTTTCCCTTATCTTCCTTACTTAGCTACTTTACACCAGGCGTTCTATATAAATTGAAGTTTTTTAATTTGACCTGCATTCATTTTAAATCAATAAAATAAAAAACAAAGAAACCTCACTTCTGTTTGAATTCGTATTTAATACCGTTCGAATAGGATTACTTTTCAATGCTGTCTTTACACATATTTCGCACCAAAAATAGACAAAACAACGTCACTTTTCATTTAACATATAAAAGACATCGAATGATCACATTCTCTGACAAAATGTACCTAATGACTCATAAATGCCTTAAATTCTAGATTCAAACGCAATGCATTGAGAGTACCGAGAAAAAATATATTACCATTATAATTAAATTATTTTGGCTACACCTATGCCTTTGTATTCGGTCGATACATAATCAGAAACGTTTTAGAACAACTGAACTCTACGATGAATTTCGCACTGCAAGGAAAATCGTTAATGTTATAATTACAAAACTAAAACATTACTCCAGACAATTCAAGTCTACCTTGGGATTGAAACAAACCTGGAGAGTAGTACGTGACATTGATATTGGTAGGGATGATAATAACTATAGTAATTTTATTGACGTGGATAACTTTTTTAGATTTGCCCACGATTACATCCAAAGACGGGATTGATAATTTTAACGCGCTAATATCGACAACTCTTTTAAATTTGCATGTGTCAATGATTTAGATGTACTAAAAGCTTTCTCCCTAGTAAAGCCAATGCATCCGGCGCAGACGGTATGGACCCACGATTTGTAGGTTTACCCTTGTTGCGTCTGCTTCCGTACTTTACATATTTCTTTAACTGTAATCTTACTTGTAGCTACATACTTTCCTGAAATTTGGAAACACTCGAAGATAATACCATTACCCACATTCAAGTCTGAATACAGTCCAATGACCATTTTTTGTTTCCTTTCTAACGATTTCGAAAAAATTCTGCAGATTCAATTGCCTGACTATATAAATAAACAATCTATGCTATCTGAAAGACAGTCTGGGTTTCGTCCTAAGCTCCGTTGTGTAACTGCTTTGGGAGAAGTTTCGGAAAATATTTTCGGAAAAATTATATTATACTAGACAACTCCAAGGCATTTGACTCGGTTGTACATTCACTTCAAATATTGAACCTCAAACATGTCTTCAACTTTTCTTCAACAGCATCGCGTGTAATTCACTCATATCAAATTGGACTCACACAATCTGTATTTTCCAATACTAAAATCTCACAAATTCTTCCGGTGTGAAGAGTTGTTCCCCAAGATTCCATTTTGGAACCTTGATTATTTTTTATCTATTCCAATAACTTGCCTTGACAACTCTCATATTTTGCTGTGCTTATGTATGCAGACGATTTTCAACTCTTTTTAAGCAGCGCTTTCTAATTTTTCACTCACTCACTGATTAGGACCTACAGATTTGCACAGGTCCGAACGGTATTTTCAGAAGCTTTTTCATGGCTAAGTACTCGCTAGTGTTGCCGTCGCTATGCGAGGTGACCATAGTCGAAAGAAATGGTCTGAGCAGGGATCGAATCCACGTCCTCATGCACAAGAGCCGCGCACACTAGCCATTGCACCACCGACGTCCACAAGAATTAGAGAATATGTTTATAAGTTAAATGTCGATCTGTGGAGACTACATCTGTGGACAGAAGCTGATAGACTTTGATTAAATCCTAGGATATCTAATTGCCTCGTAATTCAAAAGGGATGTACTGTGACCGCAGATGTGGGTAATGAAGTCATAAATAACGAACCGATTGAAGTTGTCATATACACAGAGAAGAGATTCATTGTCACAACTATATTCACAGCCTACTAAAATTTGGAGGTTCCTTGGTCAATCACAATATTCTGTTGTGATCACCAATAAGGCGACTTGGATATCCCCTGACCACCGGACGAAGAACCAGATTGATCACTTGGTAATAGATGGCAGGAACTCTTCTAGTGTAATGGATGTATGTGTGATTCGAGGTGCCAATATCGACTCGGATCATTATCTGGTGGCAGCGAAAGTTCGAACAAGACTGAGCCGGGCGAAAAACGTACGAAGCCGAACACAGGAAAAACTAAATATTGACAAGCTACAAATACCGGAGTCCTATCAAAAAAAGCTCCCTCTCCTGCTAGGGCAGAATACACCCCCTCCTTAGAACCCAGATACGCAGCGGAGGCACATCTCCCATTCTTTGGAAACCCCTGCAAAGACTGAACTTGGCTATCAAAAACCGCAGACGGATAGGCCATGGTACGACGAAGAATGTCACTTTGCAATTTGTGAAAAAGACGCTGTACGTATGGCAACGAAACAATCAGTTACAACCGGTGCTGCGAGTGAACGGTACCAGAGGCTACGAATGGAGAAAAACCAACTATTTAGGCGGGTGAAATGGCAGCGGGAGCAGAGGAAGAGTGGAAAAACCGAATTGTGCAGGATGGATAATAAATGCCGAAAATCTTTACAGAGGGCCTAATAATGGGCTGCCCTCCTGCAAGGACGAGAATGGGAATCTGGTGACTGATAAGCAGTGTGAGCTTAAAATGTGGATAGACCACTTTTCAGCACTACTCCACTCAGATTCTTCCACTGAAGATCGGGAGGTAATGCTTGCGCAAGACAATCCAGATTGTACCACCCCCCCCCCCCCCCCCCCTAACCATCCAAAGCGAGATTGAAACGGCGACCGGATGGCTTAAGTATAATAAAGCAGCAGGTGCGGATGGGCTACCCGTTGACCTTTTTAAGGCAGGTGCCGAGGGACTGCTAGCCCACATGCATTAACTTATATGCGGTATATGGCTGGGGAAATCTATGCCTGACGATTGGAGTCTCAGTGTATTATGTCCTGTATTCGATAACGGTGATCCGTGTGTCTGTTCCAACTATCGCGGTATCAGTCTTTTATCCATCGCGTATAAGGACTTGTCGAGCGTATTATGTGAAAGACTAAAGCCAATTATTGAAAACCTGATTAGACCTTATGAGTGTGGTTTTAGACCAGGCAAGTCCACGACTGACCAAATATACACGTTACGCCAAATCCTGGAAACGACACACGAAAAGAAAATCGATATATACCACATTTTTGTCGATTACAAAGCTGCTTTCGATAGCCCTATAGGGGGGAAATTGTACGAAGCTATGTCTGAACTTGGGATTCCGGCAAAACAGATCCGCCTCTGTAGAATGACACTTACCAACACCAAATCAGCAGTGAAGGTGGGGAAAGATTTCACTGAACGATCTGTACTAAGCGAGGGTTGAGTCAAGGCCACACACTTTCTTGCAATCCTTTATGTGAATAGCCGATCCACCATGAGATGAGCCATCAGGGTGCATGCCTTGATAACATTTATAGTTGGGAATACTAAAGTAGTTCCAGGTCGTGGAATAAGTTTCAGATATTGTTCCATTAACCCCCTGAGGCTATTAAGCATTTCTGAGATTACATTTACCTTGACATTGGGATGTAATTGTTGGTTTTTGTTGAAAGCAGAGAGAAATTTTTCCAGGGATATAGTTTGTATAAACTTGTTTTCCTCAATGAAGAAAGAAGAAATTCATTAAAATGATTTGTGTAAGCACTTTATCGCTTATCATTCTGTATTTTCCACAAAATTAAATCGTGACACTTTTCTGGTAACTAACAGGTTGTTTACAACAAAAGAAAATACTTTTACGATGAATGATTTTTTATTTAGGGTGAAAGTTAAAACTTTTGCGGTGAACCATGAGGTTAATTAGAAAACCTTTTCAAGTAAACTAAAAATTGTTGTTGCAAGCAAGGCTATAAACAGTTTTTTTCTTTGCGTGTGAACACAGCTTGTGCATTTGATGTTGGAGATATAATGTATTCTATTTTCTAAGTAGTATGTACAGAAAACAAAGGTATATGTAGGAATGTCCACGAAGCTACCGACATCTTCTATATAGACCGAGAATCGCAATTGAATTGCTTCATACAGCTGTAAAGATGTAAAAAATATTAGTAAATTATTTTGCTTAGAATTATCGTATTTTGAGGGGCACTTGGTGACGCAATGGATAATGTGCGCGGCTCTTGTACATGAGAACGTGGGTTCGATCCCTGCTCTGACTGTCTTACTATTGATGTAAAAGTGTGGGTACCAATCAGTGAGTGTAAAACTAGAACGGACACAGCTCAATGATTGTCAGAAAATTTGCCCAGTCCTTATGGCCAGTTTTTCAGTCAGTGGTGATCTTCGTTTCTTAGTTAAATTGTGGTTAAACATCGAATTGTGTTTTTTAGTCATCGTTTAACTATAATTTAACCACCCGACGTTGGTTGGTTAACTTATAGTCAGATCCATATTATTTTGACATTCAAATTAGTGACTGTCAAAGTGAGAAATGAAGATTGTAGAATAAAATACACGTTTCAGATTTGGGTATTTGTACACATACGTTGAGTCTAGATCGTTAAATTGTTGCGCCTATATAGTTTTTTTTACACATTTTTGTTAAAATGACTTCGATTTTATGTATCTATTTCTCATTTTACATAAATCCATTTTGTTTGATCCCTTTTGTTGTTTTGGTTTTTATCCCAAAACACACGGTTTTTCCAATAAGAATACAAGGGTTACCATATTAGTTGACAATATAGCGACTTACATTAACTCACCACTGAAAAACAAAATGCAAAGTTAACTTCTAATTAACTTAGAATTAAGATTAAGTAATCCGATAGTTAACTACCCACTTAAAAACTGGCCATTAATGGGATGTAATTAGAAACTGTTTAATTTATTGATTTATTTCCTGTAAATATTTTGTTTTTTTTTTAATAATATAAATCATTTTGTTCTCCATTGCATTCACAGCATTCACAGGATTTTGTAACTTGCATTGGATTTTAATTAGAATTACTTCTTGTAATGCAAATGCAACGGAATTACCATTGTTAGCAATGACAATTAAAATGTGTTCAATTTGCATTTGCTCAGGCAATGCAAAGGCATGTTGAGGAATCGGATGCCAATCGTAATGATATATGGGAATGCTTTTAATTATTGTGAATTTATTGGACTGCTGGCAATTCTGTTTTTAAAGTATTTTATATGTAGGGGTTTGTGGCTTCGATAGGTATTGCATCGTAGTACTTTAAAGTTCATAAATCTGTACTGTATAAAATATTTAAAATCCAAAAATTGCGAGATATGGAAGAATATATATTTTTTTGGAATTTGAATCTGTAGAGGTAATTCAAATTAAACTACGAATTATAATTGTCATATAATTAATTTGACTCATGTGTGATATCAAGGTGTTATTCAGTTTCGATGTGGGAATATGCCTATATGAGTCACTCCATGTCAGACCGAACACCTATTTTACACCACCTCTTCCGATTTACTTTAAATTTGCCAGACATTTTAAACATTAAAAAATATTTTACCCTTGTTTCCAGACATTTTTTTTGAAAAGGTTATGGGCATTCGAAAATCGTCAAAATCGTGAAAAGTCATAAGGGGCCGTTCAAGTATTACGTAAGCACTCCCTATATCTTTGGATGTTTGCTTTGCTTATTTTTGATGACATGTAGGGTGGGGGGTCTAGATGGTGATTACGTTAGCATGATGGAAGCGCAGTAGCTGTTGTTACTGTTGTAGGGCAAGAACAACATGCATTTTGTTTTTGTTAAAGTTAACTTATATTGTCAAATCAATTATGTGCTACTGTGGAAAAACACATACAAACAAACAAATATGTATACGTGAACAACATTTGACAATTTAAATTAACCAGAAATATATAAACAAAAGAAAACCAGCTGTGCAATGCGTTCACCTTACTAATTTCATCATGAGTAATTATTTACTTTTTTACACATATGGCAACACATACATACTGTGAGCGTCAAAAGAAAGTTAACACGCTTCTTAAATGTGTATTCAAATTTATTTGAATGTTGAAAAATAATAATTGATTTAACTCTTTATATTTTCGGAACATGGTATTGGACCCTTTTTCAATTTATAAAAATATAACAACGAAAATCTTACAACTACAAAAAATACATATCGAAATCAAAAATTACTTCATTTTTGTCGCGTCAAAAGAAAGTGTACAATGCAAACATTATTCATAAAAAATTTATTTCAATATTTTGTTTGTATTCCTTTCGCTTTAATAACAGCTTGTAATCCCTTCGGAATCCACTTAACTAAATTTGCGGGTATTTCAGGTGAAATTTTTCGTCATTCTTCCATTATAAAAGATGTGAGAAATCCTCTGTTACTTATTACTCCATTTCTTATTTTGCGATCAAGATGCCCCCACAAATGTTCAATCTGATTGAGGCCCGGCGACTGTGGAGGATGATCCAATTGTTAGGAGTGTGGTAAATTACACATGCCTTAAATAATTTTGATGTGTGCATGGGATCATTATCTTGTTAAAGATTAAAGTCCTATCCAAGCACAAGACAAACAACTCTGCGAGCCAAATTTTCTTTCAAAATACGAAGGTAATCTGTTTTAGTCATGGTACTTTCAATAAATTCTAATTTCCCGACTCTAATCCCTGTAAGGCACCCCAAAACCATCAGCGAACCCCCTCCGTACTTTATCGTATATATTGCATTTTGTTCAGAAAATTCTTTGTAGTTACTTCTCTAAATTTTGACGAGCTTTATTTTTTAAAAAAATTTCTAATTTGATCTCGTGGCTACGTTATGTTATTCCAGATATAAATGTATTGATTTTTGTGGTTATTAGCAAACTTAAGGCGCCGCTTTTGGTTGACTTTGCATACTAATATTTTTTTCCTTGGAACCGCACTATGAAGTCCATTAGCTTGTAGTGCTCTAGGTATTGTTGTGACGCGACGACAGGGGGAGTGGGGGGGGGGGGGGTTAATAATTGTAATAAATCTGCTTACGTAATACTAGAACGGTCCCTAAGACATGACAAGTTTTAAACTAGTGAATGGATGTTAAAGTTTAATACCTTATTTTAAAGGTATGTGAACCTTCTTTTTAAAGATTTTTTTTATAGACTTATTTTTTGTTATTTTTTAAATTTGAGTTTTGATTACTTAATTTCTGTTTTCCACCATCTTCGAACAAGTCGAAAAGTCTGAAAAAAAAATTTTCTTAAAGCTCAATATAACCTTATTATTCCCTGCAAATTTCAGAGTGGAAGTCGAATGGATTTTATTTGTTCCGATTTTTTCCATTGTACTACCACGAAAACGTAAATTTTGAATGTTATTTTTTTTAGGTAATGAAATAAAATAGATTTAAATTAACGCAAATACAGGAGATTATTTGTGGACTTGTAACAGATTTTAAATAACAGTTTTTATTTTATTTAATATCTAGGGTGGTTTATAAAATAATAATTCAGTACGCGGTTTGAAAGTTAACAAGTGTATTTGTTTAATACAGTACTAGAAGTTAAATAATAAGCTATTTTAATTTTTTTTATACATTTTTATGGAAGATGTGATGTAGTATGAACTGTAATTTGTCTCTCATGGTACGGAATAAGCGCATGGTAGCCTAAAGTACCTGGTATCATTTTTGCTTTAGTAAACCGTTCTTTAAGTGTTTTCTAGAGATCTGTACTAAAAAATTCACTATTTATGTTTTTAATAGTTTGTTGTAGTTGGGGTATTGATTGGATTGTCAATATTTGTCAAACTTGCTCGGGCTGTTAATCTTTTAACCCATTGTTACATTGCCAAACAACACAGCAATTTTTTTTCATAGGAACAAGAAAGATTTGCAGCCCTGGGAATGCGTTATGATTTGTGATTATTTATTTGTCATTCAGGATTCCATTCCATTACTATAATGACAATGAGAAAGAAAAATTTATTAATTTTGTTGCAATATCGGAATGCTTAAAATACGACACAATAGCCGATCATTTATTTCAGGAAGGTCTGATGAAATTCCTTAAAGAAACATTGAGTTCCTTAAAATTTTTTTTTACTTCTCAGATGGAACAAGTGCGCAATATAGAAACAAGAAAAATTTTGTCAACCTGGCATTTCACGAAGATGATTTCGTTGTAAAAGCAGAATGACACTTCTTTGCAACTTCGCACGGAAAGGGCCATTGCGATGGGCTTGGAGGCACAATTAAAAGATTAACAGCCCGAGCCAGTTTGAAAAATATTGACAATCCAATCAATACCCCAACTACTATTTATCAATGGGTTGAACAAAATGTTAAAAACATAAATAGTAAATTTTAGTGAATAGTGAAACACTTCAAGAACGGTTTACTAAAGCAAAAATGATACCAGGTACTTTAGGCTGCCATGCGATTATTCCGTACCATGAGAGACAAATTAAAGTTCATACTACATCATTTGCAGCTGAATCTTCTATAAAAAATGTATATAAAAATTAAAATTGCTTATTATTTAACTTTTAGGTAATGTGTTTAAAATATAAACTTGTTATCTTTCACACCGCGTACTGAATTACTATTTTATAAACTAGAGTCATTTAAACTTAAACAAACCTATAAATTATGATTTTGTAGCCGTCGGTGGTGCAATGGTAGTATGCACGGCTCTTACACATGAGAACGTATATTCGATCCCTGCTCTGACCACCTTAATTTTTTTCGACGGCGGTCAGCTCGCTTAGTGACGGCGACATTATCGCGTGTTTAGTAATGAAAAAGCGTCTCAAAATACCGTTCGGAACCGACGTACATCGGCAGGCCATAATCAGAGAGTGTGCAACTAAAACGCGCACAGGCCACTGCTTGTGAGAAGCTCTCCCTAATCCCTTAATAGGATGTAACGGGAAACCATTTTGTTTTTTTTTTTTTTTATGAACTTGTTACTTCCAAACCTCTCCAAAACTCTGAAACAAAGTATGTGTCTCTCTTCACCATATATGTATAACGTATGTCTCTCTCGGCGCTTTGTTCCATTTCAATGGAAAGTTTCCGAAATCACAATTATTCTCAAACCTAGCAAATATCCCGAACATAAATCCTCATACCGCCCAATCAGTTTCTCAGTAAAGTCGTAGAGTATCTCTTTATGAAAAGACTTATGCACATTATAGATTCAAAAAACCTATTTCCCTACCATCAATTCGGTCTTAGGAAGGAACGTGGTACCATTGAACAAGTTTACAGGCTCGTGGAAACGATAAATCAGTACTGCACTGCGGCATTTTTTGATATCTCTCACTTTACTTTTATTGACAATTTTACAAGCTCATGAGGTCAGGTGTCTTACACCGATTAATTAAACAAACAAATTATGCGCAGTTCAACATATACCTCCAACTGGTTCTATCCTTCGCCTTTTCTCGCCAGTTGGTAACACCAAGGATACGGAGGGATTGTTCTGCCTGGTCTTTCCAGCGGGGTCTTGGTCGTCCTCTTTTCCTGCTTCCATCGGGTACGTTATCGAAAACCTTTCGCGCTGGTTCATCTTCGTCCATTCTGATAACATGGCGTAGCCAACGTAATTGGACTAATTTGCTTGGCCTAGCTATTTGTTCCAGCGATGTGGATACTCGACGTTTTCTCTAACAGGACCATATATTTTAGGGATAATTTTTCTATCGAATACTCCCAGGAGTTTTTCACCCGCTTGCGATATGACCCAAGTTTCGGAGCCTTATGTCAAGACAAGTAAAATGAGAGTCTGGTATAGCTGAACATTTGTCCGTCGAGAGAAGGCTTTGTTCCTAAACTGATTGCTGAGCCCAAAACAGCATCGATTTGCAAGCACAATTCTCATATTTATCTCCAGGCTGACGTTGTCGTCCTTGTCACCGACGGATCCATGATAGATAAATTCATCTACCACTTCAAAATGAAGTCGGTTATCGACGTGTAAGTGCTGACCAAGCCGAGAGGTCTCCCCAGTCGTTGAAACCATCAATTTTGTCTGGCCCTCATTAACAGCAAGACCCAACTTTACTGATTCTTTTTCGATTCCTGAAAATACTCCAGTAACTTCTCGCAAATTTCACCATACAATGTCTATGTCGTCGGCATACGCCAGCAACATATGGCTTTTCGTGTTAATGGTCCAGAATGGGTTTACAGCCCGAGCCAGTGTGACAAATATTGACAATCCAGTCAATACCCCAACTACTATTTATCAACGGGTTGAACAAAATATTAAAAACATAAATAGTGAATTTTAGCTGATAGTGAAACACTTAAAGAACGGTTTACTAAAGCAAAAATGATACCGGGATAGGTATATATATGATAGGCTACCATGCGATTATTCCGTACAATGAGAGACAAATTAAAGTTCATACTACATCATTTGCAGCTGAATCTTCTATAAAAAATGTATAAAAAATTAAAATTGCTTATTACACAAGTTAACAAAATCGAAAAAATTTTGATACCATTTCAAACCACTATTTTTTCTGATGTATTACGACATCCATGTTACAAAAGTGGACAACATTTTAAATTCTACGGATAAGTTTTTTTTAAATAATTTGTTAAGTAAAATTGTCCATTTTTGAACAGATTGTTCCACGGATTTTAACATAACTCAAGAACGATTCATCCCAATTTACTAGTGAATACACCAAATAATTTGCTACTACAATACCTACAAGTTTTGTTAACATTATTTTTTAGCCTGCACAAGAGTTGCGGAGTTATCTAAAAAGTTGTGGTGAAAAATAATATTCTTCGGCCAAAATGTATACAATTTTTTTTTTTATAAAAAATTAGAAAAAATCCCAAACGGCAAAAAGTGTTCGGTTTAGCACTTTGGTAGTGAATCCTGACCTGCTATGAATAAAATGAGGCATTTCATAAGAAAATCGATGGATAAATTTTGATTTTATTCACAATTAGGTAAAGGTACCTCATTTTGTCCAAAATATAGAAATTTTTTTTAATGATTCCGAGAATGAAAAAAAATTACAAAATGCGATTGTAAATTCTGTGAATCGTAACACATTTGTATTCAACACCTGTGATCTTGTTACAACCCCTCACAAAAAAGAGTTTTGTAAAAAACCCCACACAAAAGGCACTTGTTCTACCTGTTTACTGCAACAAGAAGCTAAAACACACACTCACAAAAAAGAGTTTTGTAAAAAACCCCACACAAAATGCACTTGTTCTACCTGTTTACTGCAACAAGAAGCTAAAACACACTTGACAATCACACCCGGAAGCAGTATATATAATAGTTCACGTATCCTTTCATAACCATTCAACAAAAATGAGCAACAAATTCAGAAAGTTTTCGTACAAAAACGACCCGAATTTATTTTGTTACGTGTGCGGTAATTACACCACCTTGAAACATAAACAAATTTTCTCAGATGTAGTACAAAAAAAAATATAAAGATTGCTATAATATAAATCCGCACAATTTAAACCAGCATTGGACACCGAGTACTATATGCATGTCATGTCGATTGAACTTATCTGCTAACGTAAAGTAAGTATAGGTTAAAAGATTTGGAATATTTTATACTAACAGTATTTTTTATCTAAATTTTGAATTCCTTATTTCAATTTTTTTTCATTTTACAGACGACACTTGGAAATTTCGAAGCCTATGCTATGGAGAGAAACAGCGAGCCACGAATCTGATTGTTATAGTACACCACTGGTCCACTACCTGGACAGCAACTTAGATCGTTTTCCTGAAAATCTAGGATATCCGGATACCAAGTTTTCCGCACAATGGAGGAACGATACCGGGGTCGGTGGGATGCACACATGATAGCTGATTTTTGCTGGAGTATTCAGAGTAACACTTCGTCATTCAATAATAGTAGAAAATCGTATAAAAGAAAATTCCAGAGTTTGTAGTTTAAATTAATTATTTATTTAGTTTCTTATTTTATTTCTTATTATAAACTCAACTAATAAAATATAAATTTTAATAAAATATAAAATGGTCTTAAGGTTCAATCAACCGAAAGAAGATTATTATCAATTATGATTGACAAGTGTGTTTTATCTTCGTGTTGCATTCAGGTGGAACTGGGTTTTTACAACAGCCTTCTTGTGTGTGTTTTTACAAGAGCACAAGCAATAAATACAAATTTGTTGCTGCTCAATATAACTATTTTCAATCGAAATTTATTTTTTTTCATATCAGAATCATAATTAATTTTTTTAATTTTTTGCTCATTTTTGTTGAAATTGTAAAATTTCAATATTCTTGACGAAATGGGATACCTTTTCCTAATTGTGAATAAAATCACAATTTATCCATCGATTTTCTTATGAAATGTCTCATTTTATTCATAGCAGGTCCTGCTTTACTATGAAAGTGCTAAACCGAGCACTTTTAGCCGCTTAGGATTTTTTCTAATTTTTTAAAAAAAATAATTTGTATACATTTTGGCTGAAAAATATTATTTTTCACCACAACTTTTTAGATAACTCCGCAACTCTTGTGCAGGCTAAAAAATAATGTTAACCAAACTTGTAGGTATTTTAGTAGCAAATTATTTGGTGTATTCACTAGTAAAGTGGGATGAATCGTTCTTGAGTCTTGAGAACAAGCTTTTCAAAAATGGACAATTTTACTTAAAAAATTACTTAAAAAAAACTTAACCATAAAATTTAAAATTTTGTCCACTTTTGTAACATGGATCTCGTAATACATCAAAAATACATAGTGGTTTTAAATGGTATTTGTTCCCGTTGACCTGTGTTATTTAACTTCTAGTAATGTATTAAAAAAATACACTTGTTAACTTTCAAACCGCGTACTGAATTATTATTTTATAAATCACCTATAAATTCCTAGATATTAAATAAAATAAAAACTGTTATTTAAAATCTGTTACAAGTCCAAAAATAATCTCCTGTGTTTGCGTTAATTTAAATCTATTTTATTTCACTACCTAAAAAAAATAAAATTCCAAATGTACTTTTTCGTGGTACTGCAATGGAAAAAAAAGGAAAAAAATAGAATCCAATCGACTTCCAGTCTGAAATGTGCAGGGAATATTAAAGTTATAGGTCTTGCTCGAAGATGGTAGAAACACAAATTAAGTAAAAAAACCCAAATTTTCAAAATAACAAAAGAATAAATATATAACAAAAAATAATCTTTAAAAAGAAGATTCAAATACCTTTAAAATAAGGTATTAAACTTTAAGATCCATTCACTAGTTTTAGAAAAACATCAGTTTAAAAGTTGCCACGTCGGATGACTTTTCACAATTTTGACGAGTGTCAAATGCACATAACTTTTTGTAAAAAAAGTTTAATTTTTTTCACGTGTAAATTATTTTTTAATGAAGAATACGTACTAAAATTTTGAAAGCCATCGGAAACATCAAAGTCAATTTATAGCAAAAATCCTACGGTCTGACGTGGAATGACTCATGTATCTTTAAAGCTTTTAGGTTCTTGTTTTCACATAAAAAAAGGGAATAATAATTCAATATATTTAACAAAAATTCTATTCCGAAAGTGGATAACATTTAATTTATTCACAGCACAGTTAATATCTATAAATACCTCTAAAATAAGCTATCGTTCTTTGAACTACGCCAATTATGATGGTTTGGTTATTCATTCCCACCATAAAACTTTTTAATGTTTTCTAGAATTTTCAGATGCAAATAACTTATATTACAAGAAATCTAAATGTCTTTTAAAAAATACAGAAATAAGAAAAAATATGAAATATTTTTTCTGAAGCTGTACCTTGTAGGGTGGCCCATGATCGCGTTTTGTGTGACTATTTCGCCACTTTGCTCCTAACCAGTTGTTTGTTTATATACTGGATATTTTCAATTATATGTGAATTGTGGCAATTCAGTGCAGTTTCTACAACATATTTGTAATTTTCACTGTTGACATTAGGCTGAGTAAATTTTGAAATTGAGTTACTTGCAACACTGATTCATATATGCTTATGACTACACTACTCTCTACCTACCACACACTTGATATTTGATGCTAACGCAGCGGTTTGAGTGGAAAAACAAATTCGAATTGAAACTGCAGCTCCTCTCTCTCTTTGTCTCTCTGCTGCTGGTTAACACTGAATGAATTTGTTAAAAACAAACAAGAAATTCATTAAATGAAAATCAATGCCGTATCTAATAACCAACAACAGTAATAATTTGTATGTTAACCAACAACAAGATGGAAGAAGGAGCATATATATTAAATTTATAATAATAATAAAGCAACAACGACAACGGCAACAAACAACAGAAACATAAACATATAATAAAATAAAATAAATAATGCCGGTTCATGATGGCAAAATGGTAACAGAAAATTACTTAAAGATATCAAATTTCGCGCATGTTTTAGAAATTTGCAAAAACAATGTTAAACAACAAAGTTTTGTTGTACGAGTATCTCTGTTTGTTTAATGACAGCGAGTGAGTTTGTGTGCCGACGTGTGTGTGTGTAGCTGTGTGCTGGTGTGTGTGCACATTTAAATACTTTTATTACATTTAATATTAATATTATTTGCAAAACAAGCAAACGCACCCAAACTACATTTTGTTCATTGGTTTTTGAACATATAAACATACACATGGTATGAGCATTTCTACAGCAACGCCACCCAACAATAATAAGATTGGCATCAACAGCGACAGTGGCAACAGCAACAGCAACAACATTGCCATCAACAATTATTGTGAGCGAATAAGTAAGTGCTGACGTTGAGCTACTTAATAATGTTTACGATACAAATGTGCAATTATTAGGTTACGGATTTTTATGCAATAAAAATTGTGCGCCCACCAACTTTCTTGTGATTAGCCTATAACCTATCCTTGGAAGCTGATTCCAAAGGGTTAGAATAAATTAGGGATTTTTGAAGGGATGCAAATGTAACGTGTTTGTACCTTGTCACAAATATAAGGGTCCGCCATCTAACGTTTGTTTTTTCAACTAGTGCTTATTTCGTGAATGGTAAAACTTAGCTCATGTCTGATTTGACAGATAATTAGTTTTATCCTTCCGCTGAACGAATATGGTAGTGTATACGCTTGAACAATGCGTTTTCCAATGCGTTTCGCTTCGCTAAGTGGGCCTGCGATCGACTTACAGAAGATGCCGATTTTGCCAAAAAAAATCATCATTTCAAATGAAGCTCATTTTGATCTTGGCGGGTATGTAAACATGCAAAATTGTCGCATTTGGGGCACAGAAAACCCGCACGCATACATTGAAAAGCCGATGCACCCAAAACGAGTCACTGTTTGGTGCGGATTTTGGTCCAGAGGCATAATTGGGCCATTGTCCTTCGAAAATGAGCAAGGAGTGGCCGTTACAGTCAATGGCGATCGTTATCGGGCCATGTTGAAAGAATTTTTGTTCACAAAAATTGAAGAGGAGGATATTGGCAACATTTGGTTTCAACAGGACGGCGCTACGTGCCACACAGCCGAAGCTACACTCGATGTTTTGCGCCCTGTTTTTGAAGATCGCATTATCAGCCGCAGAGCTGATGTCGTTTGGCCACCTCGGAGCTGCGATTTGACACCGTTGGACTATTATTTGTGGGGTGCCCTCAAAGATAAGTGTTACGCCAGAGACAATTGACGCTTTAAATGACAACATATTCGTGAAGCCATTGGTGAAATACAGCTGCACACAATCAATAATATGCTTACAAATTGGACCGATCGTGTAGGCTACTGCATGGCCAGCCGAGGCAGCCATTTGAATGAAATTATTTTCCATTATTAACCGGGAGGGTTGTACTTTCAAATAAAAAAAGAAATTTGAGCAAATATTCAGTAGTTTTTTTATAGCATTTTCAAAAAAAAAAGTTATTTGGCGGACCCGTTACTAATCTTGTGTTCAAACACATTGTGTTTGCTATTCAATATTACATAAAACCACTAAAAACATGTATATGATTCCTGAAATATTTTGCTGGGGCCGTGATTTCAGCATGCACTTGGGTAGGGCGGCTCTAAAAAATCCCAAACTCTAGAGAACGCCAAAAAACAATGGTTAAAGTGAACAGAATTTGATGGTCGAATAGACACGTCATTTTAGAAACACACAAGTTTCCACGCTGAAAAATATCGGCCTCTCGAATATATTTTCCCAAACATATTCTGCAGGAACCATATACATGTTTGGAACACAAGTCCCAAACTTACTTGTATTTAAATGCAAACAGTATCATGTTTACTGACAAACATTTATGATTTTACGTGGAAACATATGCGTTCTTCATTCCAAACATCCATATACGTACGTGGAAGCATTATGCGTATTTGCACCCAAACATAATAATACTTAGAAACGAATTATTCTTCGATTTTAATATATATATATTATTTATTATAATTAATTTTAACAATATAAATCCACATATATAAATAATTAATAAAAAAAAAGTTAATTAATTTAAAACGGCTTTTTTACACTTGTTTGCATTGAATGCATTATTTGGGTTTTTCGTGAAATGAGAATCTGCTGCTCTTTTGATTCTCCTTTCTTTGTTGTCTCTCACGTTTTTGACGACGTTTTGATGACTGAATACATACAACTAAATGCAATACATCAGGCAAAATAAGAAACACTTCATCTGCAATTTTCACGCACATGCAGGAGTAGTTCTGACTCACTGACTGAGAGAATACTGTAAAAATACAGATAAACACTTACAAGATAGACTCTCTCGTTGTAGTGTGCAACAAACACAGCTGCATTTCGATCACAAACACAGACATATTTGAGTAGCAAACATATATATTATAACATATTACTCATTGTGTCTCTAACATGTAATATTGAATAGCAAACACAATGTGGTTGGACGCAAGTATATTATATTTGCGACGAGCTCCAAACACACATTATATTTGCATCCAAACAACAACAAAATACAGTTTTTGCAGATTTTGGGATTTTCTGTAATTATATATAAGTAAAGCCATAAAAACTTTTTAAATATTTTCATATTTAACCTTCTGATAATTCGATAAGAAAGCGAGTAATCGAATAATTTAATATTTCGTGGAATTCCACATTCAAATCAAATCGAAGTTTTCCACAGCCGTTTAGGGAACAACTCGTATATATCCTGTGGGCCATGTATTTCCGATCTCTAACCATTTCTTTAAATTAATTTTTCAAATTTCATTACAACTAAGCACCTAAATAGGTATTATTATTCTTCTTCATTACTTTGAAATTAGTATTTACTGATCTAATTGTTAATAGAATAAAACTAATATTGAGATATAATATTTGCTTTGTTCAAAAGTTTAACAGATCCTGCAGCAAGTCGAATTGGGGTAATCAATAAAACCCGTTTATTTGGGAGTCATTCGAGGCTGTGCCTTATCGAACCGGTCTGACAACTTAACAGGCCCTGTAAGGTGAGGTTCGACACGCAACAGAATGTGTCTAATAGATGCTACTTCACACCTCAAAGGAGAACGCCATACAAATGTTCCACACACGCTGAAAAATTAGTTTTTTGGTGTTTAGGTGCAAATATAACGTGTTTGTAGCTTATCGCAAATATACTATACTTGTGTCCAAACACATTGTGTTTGCTATTCAATATAACATGTTTGGGACAGAATGATTATAGGTTACAATAAGTGTTTTTGTGACCCAAATGTGGCTTTGATTATTGCATACTACTGAAAAGAAACACGTGACAGACAATAAAGAAATAAAAAGCAGCAGATCTACAATTCAGGAAAATAAATTTATTTTTTCTCCACTCCTCAAAATGTACCTTGATTGGTTTTATGATGATTTCCAAACCATGTTGTGTCTAGCATTAAAGTTCCGTGAGCTGGACCGTTTTTAAAATATGAATTTTATATAGTTTTTCGTAGAAATTTGTACTTTAGCTAAGACAATGAGTACAATATTAGTATCATATGAAAGGGGGTTTTATGGTGCGTCCAAAGGTGTATTAAATATGTCCTGTCACATAATTTTTTCAGGGATTTTCTGAAAAAAATCTCATCGAACCAATTGCAGTAAAATTGTTACCAAAAATGGATATTTTGCTTTTAACGAGAATTTATAACGCTATCCTAGGATTGCAACGTTTTCTTTCTCAGTGGAAATGCACTGAAATCATTCTGATTCGTAAATCCAATAAGCCCGAAAATTATGTGTCATCCTACAGACCCATCAGCCTTTAATCTACCAATACCTAATCAAAGATAATTGAAAGAATGTTTGCCGCCCGATTAACAAATATATTGGAAATCGAAAATATTATACCAGATCATCAATTCGGCTTCAGCACAGAGTCATTAATAACATCACGGCGGCGGCGTATAGGTATAACTACTGGAAACCCGTATAGAGAAACCCGTTCAGATCTAGCCACAAATCTTCATCAGCAGCTGTTTGGAATGCTGTTTTTGACAAATTCATCAAAATAAATGCGAACGAAAACTCATCTCAATTGAGAATTTTCCACTACGCAAGTGTTTGAAAAATACCGCAATATTGTAAAAAAAACTCTTTTTATTGCCAATAATACGGCATTTGCACTAAACAAGATTAACGCATTTCGAAGATTAACTCCGTTAATCCGCACTAACCCAGAAGAATCTGTCGAAATTGAAGTTTAATTTTTAACCCAATTTTAAATTGGTTTAAATTAAAATCAATCATAATAAAAACATACACAAAAACTCTACTGATTGACAGACAGAAGCTTTCTGACGCGTCGCTGCCACCAAAGCATTTTTGAAGCTCACACCGCCGCCTATATAAATGGATCTGGTGGCCGATTTTATTGACTGGCCCGATTTGACCCACTGATCCAATTTTAAAGGTTATTTCAAAAACAACCCAAATTTGTACATAACTGACAAAACCAAAAGCCGCCAACTTAATTTTTTATTTTGCCGCCGTCTTCGATAATTTGGTCTCGGCGCAGAGTTTGTCGAAGCACGTAGTTGCCACCTGAGATGTAAATTCAATCTCAAATTGGGTGGTGTAAACTTCAAAGATTAGAGAACAAGGTGTAAATGGGTTATAATAATTGTGTTGTCTTTTAGGCAACAACAAAATACCTTCGATGGTTGGCCCGATGGTTCTGTGGGGATGGAAAGAAGTTTGTTGCATATGTTGTCTTGTGTGTTTTGCTTGGGTTATTTTCCAAACACTTGCATAGTGGAAAATTCTCAATTGAGATGAATTCCAAACAACCGCTGATGAAGACCTGTGGCTAAATCTGAAAGATCTATACGGTTTGCTAAGAATCAGGAGGATGTATTTTGCAAAAATTCATTTTAAAAAATCTTCAATTATAAAATAAAAAACGACCAATAAAAGGGTCGAATAGATAAAAATAATCCCATTAATATTTATCAGAGAAAATGATTGTAGATATACGAAATGAGTCTAACTCAATTCTTCTGTTCTTGTGGGTTAGCCCAATAATGCTCTCAGCCCTTCATTTTTGCTTTCTCTTTTCTCAGCCAGCAGACTACTGTTCCAGTACTACCATATTTTTTTTGAGTGTGTCGGTTCAAAATTGATGGTTTGAATTAAAATCAAACACAAACAATAAAAATAATAAGAATGGTCTATGACTAGTAGTGGAGTTTTGGTGGTTATAATTGCTTTTCTTGCTTTCTTGAAATATTTTTCCTACTCGCTCTCTTCTACTTGTTTTGCGTTCATTCCGTTCTCCCATTTCTTTACTTAATTTAGTCTCAATCATTCACTCACATTAACTGCTTAATTATAATAATTAAAAATAATTGAATGGCAACTGCTTGATATTTTGTATTACGAACGGGGTGGGGGGATATGAAATCAATTGATTTTTGGCCAGAACGATTTAGCGTCGTTACATTTACAGTGATGGCCTCAAAGCGTTTCTTTTAGCAATTCTGTTGATGGGGCGTAATTTGCAAAGTAGCCAATTTGTCTAGAAATTGGTTAAACCAGCAACATTTCAACGCTGTTGTATTTCAACATTTTACTTTCATATTCATTCATTCATTAAAATTTTATGCCAATCTAGGTAAATTTTCATAAGGCCTTTTTTTGATTTAATTTATTTTGTTTTTTTATTTTTTATTTCACTTACGAATTTCTTTTTTGAATAAATTTAAAAAATATTAGCTTTTTTAACATTTCCGGCCGGTGACACCAATTACGTTGTAACAGAAAAAAAACAATTTAAGCATTTTTTGCAAACATAAAATATATAATAATACCTGATAAATGTAGAATTTTGCAAAATTCATTAATAAATCATAAATTGGAATCATAATTTTAATGTTCCTTTTCAATAATGTCGATAATAATGTTGTTTTGTTGCATGCAACGGACACAGAGTGCCACGGCAACAATTGGGTAACATCGGCAACGACGACAACAGCAACAACAACGGTAGCAACATTGACGACATTATAAGTAACAGATTGTCAATTTGTGTCAAACAAAATAATCACAACATGACATGTTGTTCAACATTTAGTCAACCAGTACGAGCATTAAACAACATAAATACACACAATTTATATGTCATGGCATAGCAGAGATGTCGCCAGAGTGGCCCTTAGCTGGACACAACATACGAATTTAATTTATTGCAATATTTTGTGATTTTTCAACTTAACTCTGGTGCAAATCAATCCCGGGAAACCCGAGTAGCAACTGATTTCTAGTCGGCAACAACTATTGTCGTTGTTGTGAAATCGTTACTACTCTACTAAGTTACAGTCGCCTGTGCGTGCTTTGATAGAAATGAAGTCTCTAGGCATCATAGAAAACTGTGTCTATCCTTTTGCGGTATGACTTTGTAAATTCTGGAATTTAAAAAATTTTTTTTTTCGAATTTATTCTGAAATTTTTAATTCTCATTTATTTTCATGGGAGAGAAGATAGAATGTTCTAAGCAAATTTTTGAAAGCGATTTGCCATGGTTTCAGCGAAATTAGTAAGATATTTAATAGCCCTCTTTCAAATTTATATTTGTTTTAAATTTTTAAACAAACTCGCTGAAAGGAAACGCTTCATTACATGTGCGAATTTGTTCGTCACCCCAAACGAATAATTGCATCGAATTTCATGTAACGTACAGGTTCATGGCCGCAACAATAATTATTGTGTTAATTGAAAATGCTTCATCACTGTGACGAATATGATTCATCGAAAAATATGCTACATTGTTGCGATAAATATGCTCCATTATTGAATTAAAAACTGAAGCGTCCCTATGTGATTGATTAATTAAATCTTCTCATAAATCACATTATCTCTTCTCCATTTCGATAAAGTCCTAAAATTTAAAGAAAAGTGGTTTGTTTTGGATTGTATTCGGTTATTTATTTCTGTCAACTTCAAGTCCAGGTATAAGTGCATTTATTGTAGAAACACTGTTGCGTAACATTATTAACTAAAATGCATATTATACAAAAATGTCATGAACTAGTTTCATGCTAATCAGTTTCATTGAATAAACAACCGCTTCGTTGCAGTAACGTACCCCATACTTGAACATTCAAATTTGAGTCATCTAGCATAATAAATAAGAACAATTTTGAAAAAATTATCAGGTAACATTTATTAGACTCAACCTGAACTTAAAACTCAACCACCTAACAATTTTGTCGTTTACACTATTTTAATTCAAAATGCATAATAAATATATTCGCTGTTGCAGCGAAAAATATGTTATTGCAGCAGAGCAATGATAAACGGGCAACCAAATCTTGTATGTCTGATGCGTTTCGTTGCACCATTGACATATTCGCCAGATATGGCAACAATTTGCAATGCAACAGTATAAACCATAGATGAATACTTATAGTAGATCTACTAGTTCTCCCACCAAATTTATGACATTTGGCCTGGTGTGATATTTACCTTTGATGTTGAAAAGAATTGCTTTACTAATACCAGATAGAGGCAATGGTTCAAAACAACGAACAAAATAACAACAACGGCATTTCGTTTTGTGTGTTAAAATTACTGTGTTAAATACAAAACAAATGTATGCTAACAATAACAGTCAATAAAAAACTTTAAAACACATTTAAATTTCACAGTTTTTCACCAAAATGGCATGAAAAATTAAAGCAAGAAGTTATTGTAATTCCACCTGGTGTATATTACTTTTCGTCAAACATCTCTCTATCACACCGACCGCATCACGAAGAGTGTGAAAGGAAACGTCAGATGAGCCAAATATTCTCTCTAGTCTAAGATTACTCTATGGTATAAACGCACGAACGAAGATTATTTGTTCTTGCAATGTGAATATTCGCTTCTCTAATCCTGTCAACTTTTCTCCAAAAGGTAATACAGCGTTCCGGTAGACGTCTATAGACTGGTTGGTGCATGGCAAATATTGGATTTTTTCATTTTGAAATTGCTTGATGGTGATTGCTGCTGTCTTCTTTCAGCAATCACCATCAATTCAAGGGACGGAGTATGTGTATTTATATAACTTGTTTTCATTAGTATCAGGGTGTCTCAGTAAGATTGCACTTTTTAAATCTAGTGTAATTTTATTTTGTGCAAGTGGCAACTCTGAAATTTGGCAGCTGTCACATATGTTTATACCGATTATTAAAAATGGAACGCCTACGAAAAAACAACGCGTTAGAATTGCGAAAACTTATTACAAAAATTTTGAAAGTTATGCGGAAACCGCTCGCAAACTTCGAAGAATTTGCAGTCGAGAAAGTGCACCTAATGTGAGTGCTAACACATTTGAAGAAACTGCGGCGGTTATGGGCAGTAAGACTATTTCCTGTGTGTCAACGTACAGGTCGGTCTATTAAAAAAAAATGCTGCTATAAACGAGGGTATCGCCGAAAACCCGAAAACATCAATTCGGCATCGATCTCAACAACTTCAAAATTCACGAAGAACTACCCAGCGAATTTTGACAAAAGACCTTTATGCATAGAAAATTCTGTCTACTTGGGAGCTCAAATCAGCCGCCCATGGAAAGCGCCGGGAATTCGTTCAATGGGTAATGAAGGAAATTGACGTCAATGGCAATTTTTCAAAAAAAAAATATCATCTTCTCCGACGGAGCGCATTTCCATCTGAATGGCTTCGTGAATACACAAAATTATTCATTTCGAGACTTATAAAAACCAAGCAACCGTCTGGTGCGGATTTTGGCAGGTGGCATGATTGGGTCATAATTTTGAAGAGGGAAGAGCCGAAATTTCAGTGACTGTGAACGGCATTCGTTGCAGGAACATGATAACGGAGCTCTTGAGGCCTCAACTGGAAGGCAAGGATCTGGATAACATGTAGTTTCAGCAAGACGGCGCCACCTGCCACACCGGGCAGGAATCAAACGATTTATTGCACCAACGATTCCCAGAACAAATTATCTCAAGATATTCTGATGCCAACTGGCCACCAAGATCAACCAAGATCATATATTTACTAAACTTTTTGCAAGTTGTCTAGAAGTACTTCTTCGGAAGATGTATGTACTATGTATTGCTGCGGCAGTCGAAGTTTTGACAATGTAGTTCCTCCATAAGTTCTCCACATCTTTTTGTCTCATGGACTTTTTTAATGACAAAAATTCTCAGTCTTAAAATTGGTAAAGAGCTAAATTTATTAACAGCTTTTGGAACATCAAAATGGATAGAAACCTGTCTCTTGTGTTTTCGATTCCTTGTGTTTCATTCATTTAGTGCCTTAATACCCCCAACATTGCGACTATTTGTTGACCATCACAGACTCTTTCGATGAAAATTACTGTGAAATGCATTAAAATCTGTATTATACATTGTGACGTTCTGTTGTTGCCTGACTTTGGTAACATATCGTCCGCATGTGTGTAATGTTGTTGATCATTTCACATGTTGCTGGTAATGTTGCAGTCCGCTGTACTGAATGTAGGCATGTAAGTACATGGGAGCATTGACAATTAATGTCACTACACACGGGCGTATGACTTCTTAAACTGTCGTTCTCTATTCCGACTATTTGGGTGTTGTTGCTGCAGTCTTAGTCTGTCTTTGGTTGTTGGTTGTTATTGTTACTAAATCAGTTGTAATATGAGTTGTATGACGAGCGATTATGTCTACACAGAACGAACTTAATCTAAACTGGGTACATTGGTCTGAGGGAACTACACTAATCGTACAAACGACGATTGACTACTCGTACTGTAATGCGGCCACAAGAGTAGCCAGACATTATATCGGCGGGCAAGCGGTAATTGTATATTGTCAGTAGTACGCTATGTTGTTTTTCTTTATTTTGTTGTTTTTTTATTTGGAGCTGAGGAAAAGCTTGTTTAGCTCTTGTTTTGTCGTCAATTGTTTGTGTTCTTTGTTTTTGGAGAATTTTATGTCATAATTTAACAAAAATCATATATGTGACATAAACACCGACATATGGTAGCGATGCCCTACAATTGGCGAGGTGTAATAGAAAATCAAACCATTGATTGTTGGTGAATAAAACAACTAAAATTTTAAAATATTTCTAAAATTTTAATAAGGTTTCGATTCCATCGCATGACGAACATTTAAAAAATATATAGGTCATCGTAATGTTTATATCATTATTTGGTTGGCATGAAAGTAATTTCGGTTTTTTGCCCAAACATCAGGACTATACGGTGGATGTGGGATCATTTCCCATACAAGCTCAAATATTTTTTGCCGAGTCTGCAAAGATGTGTGAGGTTCAGTGCAAAAATCAACGCTCGCCAATTGCTGACAATAGACGACAGAATTTATGGTCTGGTTTTTAGGAAACAGTTAAAAATGACTCCCTTAAAATCCCATCAAAAGGATAACACACCCTTTATTGGTGCAGTTCAGGTTACTATGAAGTTTGAGAGCGTTCATCTTGCTTGTACTAGGATCTCTTTCAGTTGACATTGTCCACTTTCATCTCCAGTGACAAAGCACGTCAAAAATGGATCATAAATCGCAAGTACGGAACCCAAATATAAAGCTTTTTGACAACTCCGAGCCGTTTCAAATGGTTTCCAAATGTCGTGCGCAACACCTTCAGCTTCTCTGCAACTGCACCAACAGAAACGTGTGGGTCAAATTCGATAACGGGTTTGATTTCGTGCACATTAAACTCATTTGCCCCACCGCTCCAGAGGCCATTTTTAATCGCGAAATTTCCAGAACGGAATTTTGAGAACCAGCGTTGGCATGTGCGTTATATTAAAGCATCCAACCATACACGTCACAAATATCCCGGTGCGCTACCGCGGCTTTTAATAAAAGACAAGAGCAAAATATGACGAAAATGCTTCTTATGATCATCCGTATTCACAATACGATTTAAGTTAAAACTGACTACAAAAAATTATGTGACATATCACAAATTTAAGCTTGAAATGTCAGCTGTTTACCCGTATAACAAAGAATTTAGTCGGCTGATCAAAAGCCTTTCAAAACTTTCAAAAATAACATAGACACCATCTATATGAAAAAAGCTAAACACAGAGAAGAGTTTCGTTGTCTCAACTACATTTACATCCAGCAAAAATTTGGCGGTTCCTAGGACTCTCACATTATTCAGTTGTGATTACCAATAATTGTGTTCCGTATCGCCAAATGTTGTGCACATCAATTGATTTGTAATTCAATTTTGCTTGAAATGAAATATTTAGTTGAAGCCACAGCACCAAGAAATAAATGTGATCTGCCATTCCAGTTTTAGTTCTAGCAATCAAATTTTCCTGTAGTGGTGAATATTCTATTAGTTGGATCAAGGAAAAATGTAAAAACAAATTCGGTTGTACTAAATTATATACTGGTATGCCCAACACATTGCTTGAATTTAATGTCTGTGACAGCGATTTGTTGATGCCATATCCGATTATAAAATTTATAGCAAAAAAAATTTAAAAAAATTTTAACTCGCAACTCTTTTAACTCATTTTATATTTAAATATAAACGAAATTTATTTGAATTTGAATTTTTATGACCGATTTTTGTTAGTTTTTGGTTAATGTATGAGAAATTCATACTACAAGCTTACAAGGTCAGGAACATTTTTCTAATTGAAAAATGGTTGGCTTTTGTTAGAATAATACAAAATACAAAAATTTTTGATATAAAATATGAAAAATTTTAAACAAATTTCTATATCTCGGAAGTGGAGCGTCAATTCGAAAAAATAACTACATAATTTTGGGGGTTTCTGAGGGGTTTTCATATAGGTGTCAAATTTGGATGGACGAATTTTTTTTCAAATAATTAAAAAAATGGATATAACTCGAAAGCCGTGCCCCGAATCGTAAAAATAATAAATTTTTTACCTCCACAGGTCCACAGGAGGCTGTAACCACAGGATGCATTTAATGTATAAAAATCCAATGAGTGTTCGAACTCACGGGCGATGTGTTAACACCTTTTTGCTACACGGTACCTGTTCGATTTCTATGAACACATTTGTAAATGTTACATTGGAAAATAAAAAACAGCGTTCAATCATATGATATAAATTAATACTTACAATTATTTAAAGACAAGTACAAGCACATTATTTTCTTGCTTAATACTTTTTGTTATATTCCCACAAAAAACAAAGAGAATGGAAAGCAACACACACATGAGCATACATACATACATTGTTATGTTCGTACATACGCTACATAAGTTGACAAAATTTTCGTTGCTCTCTTGCTATCTCATTTTTATATACGTATAATACGTCATTATTCTCTTTAATCTGAGAGTGCTCCGCACACACTTTTTATTTGACTTACCTTAAAAAAAACAACCAAACCCACAACATCACACATACTTTGTCCGAAGTAGCTGACGTATACGTGTGTCACATAACCACATGTTTGCCATATCAACAGCAACGAAACAGCCAAACACACAACAGCACACATACTTTGTACGAAGTAGCTGACGTATTAGTGTGTCACCACAACGTCGACTGCGCAAGCTTGCAAATGAAATTTTGCGTGGCTATGCTTTATAACTCCGTTCAACAACAGCAACAGACACATGTACATACATACATTATTATGTTAATACATACGCTATAGACACAATTTCGTTTGCCTCACCCCTGCCACACCACTCTTTCATTGCTCTCTTGCTCGCTCATTTTTGTTTAACACGTCATTATTCTCTTTCGCAGTCGCAGAAAATCTGGTTTTAGCAGCAGCATTAAATCTGGTTTTAGCAGCAGCATAAAATCTGGTTTTAGAAGCAGCAGAAAACCTGTGTGTGTGTTGTTTGCATGTGTTGACTTTGATAGATTTAGTCCCTAACCTGTAACCCCATACAAGCAGCTAATCTGTGTCATCCACAATAATAATTCCTCCAGACAAGTGTCCACTATTTTTCGCATGTTTGCGAGGGCGTTAATATCGTAGTGGCGTCAGATTCAACGATTGTGTTTAAAAGTCTCATTTCATCTCAATTTATGGCCAGCATTTTCGTCTTGTCGATAACCGTAAAATATACATGATTTCGTATTGAAAAATATATGTCAACCTTTGTTTTGCTCCAAAGCATAACAAATGCTGGATCTATACCACGTAAAATGTGAATATGCATATTTACCACATTTTTCTGCGGATGATTTGTATATACATGATAGTTTTATTTACAAATACTTTTTTAAATTTCTGTTTAAAATAATAGTTTTTGAAAAGTCCTCGTGAACAATTAAAATATAGTTTATTTTTTTACTGCAAAGCCTGTTATGAAAAATCGAATACATAACTTTGTAAGAAGTGTTTTTGTAACAGAAACTAAATTATGAATATAGCGACTAATATTTGATCTTGAAATTTAATATTGTACTTTTTATGAGTTGTATCTTCCATTTCAGAGGAATGAGATTTTAGAAAGACTCAAATTGGTTAATACAACTGTAGTGCGGTAGTAGCAACTTGCATTTAGTAAGACCTAATTTTAATTTATCAATAACATCCACACGCTAAGAAATAACAGCTGCAGCAACATATTGCAGGAACCATGTACATGTTTGCAAGCATTGTTTCCGTGAATTGAAGTTCTGCTGCTTTGTGTTTCTTTATTGTAACAGACAGCAGTGGTATCAGCAGTTTTCAACAAATCCACATTTGGGTCACAAATACATATATTATAACTTATTAATCATTGTGTCCAAAACATGTTATATTGAATAGCAAACACAATGTATTTTGACACAAGTACACTATATTTGCGACAAGCTACAAACACATTCAAACAACAAAAAAAGGCAAATTTTTCAGCGTGCACAAATAATTCTGATATATGATAATTATGAATTCTAATCAAAATATGGACTTTATAATGGAATTTCAAATGCCTGAATTGATTTCCAACTAATCTTTTTCCTGTGTGTACTCTCTTACAAACCCAATAAGAAAATCAAAACTGTGTACTCAAATATGATTCCTTGAAACAAATTTTTAAATAAGAATGTGGGTATGTTTTGCACCATCTAACGGAATTTTAGAAATTTAGACTAAACTATTGAAAAAAAAGGAAAATTCAAATGTTAATGGTTCAAGACATTGGGTAGTCAATTTCAACAAAAATATATTAGGCTTGTGAGTGGAAAGTCATCTTTTATCAACGATCAAACAGTATTTTTAACCTTGAAGTCATTGTTTATGTTAATATTTGATTGCTGTTTAAACAGTTTAACAAGTGCCCCTACGATTGTGACAGAAACCCAAAAGAAGAACAAACTCAAAACTCCTGTAGTTGTTAAAAATTAACATTTATAATCACCCTCCTTGACGGTGTGGTAGAACAGCTCATTTTCCACAGGAGAGTGGCATTTGACTAAATATTGTCCAGTACAAAATTTCATAAAGATTGAATTGGGTTTACCTGATTGCTCGGATTGACAACCCGGAAGACCACAAAGCTTTTGTATGGTAGGTACCAGAATGGTCGTGACGATCTCGCTGATTTTCTCCAATTAAGTAGACATTTACAGATTATTAGCCACAGTGTACGTTGAAGCTAATCACTTCCACCAGAAAAAAGTTTTAGTATAAATATGGTTTTGTACTAAATGTGTCGATTTGTATTTGAGGTTTCCGAACAGGCGTGGTCAAAACACCCATTTTCAATTCCAAACGAAGTTTGGACAAATAATAGTCACTGACAAAATTTCGCGGTGATCGATAAAGGTCTGCTGCAGTTATCGTGTTGACTTGCCAGCCAGACAGACGGACGTGGTTCAATCGTCTTTAAAAGTTTATAAAGGAATTGAGTCCAAAGATACTAAGGGTTTATATGGCACCTTCTATGCGTTAAATTTATTCAATACTTTCCTCATCCTTATGGGCGAGGGTATAAAAATAAGTGATTACACTGAGAGGAAAGAATTCGTCATATTTTCATCGAAAGTAAGGTAACATTCATTTATTAAAAAAAGTTTCCTCACTGTGCCGAATGTGTTTCATTGTTGCCATGAATGTGAGGTATAGCTGTTATGGAAATGCTGTCCTGCTGCGATAAATACACTTCACTTCTGTGATACTTATGTCTGAGGAGGCACACGTTAGTTATGTCAATCTGCGGTCCATGTATTTATGCATAGTTAAATAAAGTACTTGGTGTGTTTAGCGTAGTACACTGCGTGGCACTCGACAATTTTATAAAAACAAGATCCGTTGCACAAGCGTTGCAAAAACCTTGTTAGACAAATCTCCGTAACAAATACATAAATAAAATATTGAAAAAACATTTTATTATTCGAGCTTGAATAGTCATTTATTCGGTCATAATAAGAAAGGACGAAGAAACATATTATTAATAAGTTTTAATAAATATTTAATTTGTTAGTTCCCAAAATGCAAAATAATTGTATTCTTTGCAGCAAACGAAATTGGGTGATTACAGCAGCGCGACGAAACGTCAACATCTTATATTAAAAAAACCATGAATATTTCAGTTAGTTAAATGTATCAGACCTTGAAAGTTTGCAGTACGAACCTCTCGTACGTTCAACAATCAAAACTAACGGATAAAAGGTCACTGGGAAAAATTCCAACTGACCATAGAATAATTCTTTAAGGACAGGAACTTTGACTCATCTGACAATTCCTTTCACACTCTTCGTGATGTGATCGGTGTGATAGAGAGATATTTGACCAGGTGGAATTACAAGAACTTCTGACTTTAATTTTTCATGTCGTTTTAGTGAAAAAGTGTGAAATTTAAATGATTTTTACACTTTTTTATTTACTGAAATTGTTAGCATACATTTGTGTTGGGTTTAACACAATAATTTTAACACACAAAACGAAATACCGTTGTTGTTATTTTGAGCCATTGTCTCTACCTGGTATTATTGAAGCAACTCTTTTCAACGTCCATTGTATCAGACCAAGCCATATGTCATAAATTTGCTGAGAGAAATGTGACACTAAATGACACTAGCCCGGTCATTCGAAAAACAATCTGACACATAAATACAACTATGTGTTATAACTAAACTAACCTCAAAAAAGTGCAGTCCTGCGAGAATGTAGCAGAAAAAGAGAACATGGTGAAAAAAAGCCTTCTGTCATTGTTGGTATAATTGATTGTCTGGTAGTAGTGTGACAATTCAGTTAAGCACACACTCTGGCATAACTAGATTCGAATTCCGTGACAAGTTCTTCATCAGATGTCTAACTACTTTGCCTGAATTGATACCCTTGGATTGAATTGATGATTACCTTGCTCGAGCCAGAATTGACGTTCAAATCATGATGGTAGAATATATACTTTTGTTTACTATCGTACTTACGGTTCCGGAGTTGAGCCCAGGCAGCAACACAGGAAATCATTGGGTCTATTCACCGAGCTATCGCTGGACTACGACGAACAAATCCTTAGCATTAGTACTTTGTTGTTTTCTTTTGTTGAAAGACGGCATAATCAATTTTTGTTTATATAAGCTTGGTTCTTCTCGAAGAAACTGTCTTCTTCTCGTTTATTAATAACGGGTGTTTTTTCTTGTCGCATAAGTAATTTTTTGGGGTTAAATAAACTTAATATATAACAAAAAAAATAATTTTATAAGACGTAAATCAGTCCTCATATTTGACTAAAATTGGACTTCTCTAAGTCCAAATTTTCTTTCGCCTGACCCTATGTTTGTTCCCAACTGCTAGCACATTCGAAATAGAGAAACCAAAATTTGTACTGAAAAGTTTTGAAAAAAAATCGTGTTTCCGTTCGACTTGAAACGATAAGATTGTGGAACACAAATCAACTATCTTTCGTGTGATTGTTACCCAGGGCTATCAAGTTTATGTTTGAGTTGTGTGTCAGTGTCAGTGAAAACGTTTCGAAATTTCAAAACTGTTTTCATAGCTGTTTATGCCATGGGTTTGAGTGAATGAAAACGTTTTCAAAACGGGCATAAACATGGAAATCTGTTGGTGATTTCCAAACCATTTTCTATTGCAAAATACCAAACTTATGCAAAGTGAAAGCAACCCTGACTTACGAGAGGCTTTAGTGAATACAGCTGATTGCTGACAAAGAAAAAAGAAACAAAGAAAAATGCAAAGTTGTAACGATATGTATTTAATGGAGCAAATCTACTTTAGCACCAATTGCCCTATTTTTTGTTGTATTAACATCTATAGGCACGGGTAGGGCAATCTATCAAAGTGAACACATGCAAACAACACACAGCGTTAGCATCACATCCGTGGTTGTTGTACAAAATTATCTATGCTTTTTGTATTGTTTTATGTAATAGCATTGCCGAAATGGTGCCTTTATATTGAAATATTCTATAAAGAGAGTAAGACTCGTTAATGCTCTTTTACTCAGACTCTCTACTTTACATAAGAGCGGAAAAAGAGTACAATAAGTTCTCTATACTATTTAATACTTTTTGTCGTCGCTCTATTTATGACAAAAAAAAAACAATAATTTCAATGAGCTAAATATAGCTTTACTTATTTCAACAATATTATGTCTAATGTTAAAGCAGATGTGAGAAAAAAGAAAGTGTAATAGCAAAAGCGCTTTCACCACAAAAACTATTCTTTTTTTTTATTTTCCAATGTAAAATTTACTAATATGTTCATAGAAATCGAACGGAACCGCGTAACAAAAAGGTGTTAACATATCGCCCGAGAGGTCGAACACTCAGACGTGCGATTGTTAGCCAGACGATCAAGTTTATGTTTGAGTTTTTGTTGTTTTTTTCGTGTGGGAGTAAAAGCTCAATTTACTCGATGCTCTTATATCAAAGTCATTTTTGTCAATGTGTTGTGATTTCAAAAGCTGTTTCTATTCGAAAATACCAAACTTATTCAAAATTAAAGCAATCCTGTCCTATAAGCTCTTTTTTAGTGAATACAGTGAATACAAAGAAAAAAGAAAGAAAACAAAAAAGTTTTAAAGATATGTATTTAATGGAGCAAATCTGCTTCAGCACCAATTGCCCAATTCTTTTATGCCTGATAGGGCATTGAACGTACGGCAATAAAGAAAGAAACACAATTGAGCGCTGGTCTATATTTTCCGAAATATTGGCCTCCTTAGCTTGAGTGTATAATCAGGCATATGTCCGCCATATAGTCTCCGATCTGGTTCAAATGGGTATCATTACAAAGGAAGTTCTAAACGGTATATGTAAAAACAGTATTAAATGTTTATTAACCCATTGGGGGGCTAGGTAGAACAAAAAATGTTTTTATCTCACTTTTTTGATATTTTTTTTTTAAAAGTTACCTATTAGTATAATATTTAGCAATAACCCTTCAAAGACCGGAGATATTGAAGTTCAAACTTTGAGCTCTAATTAAAGTTCACAGTATTTTTCTGTTATAAAGCTTTCTGCTTGACCGGGCTTAGAGATTTTCTCCTCTGGGATGAGTCCAACATCGGCTTCGCGGATCGGCATAGATTTTTAGTATTGTAAGGCTTTCTGCGTGGATTAGGGATTTTCTAGTCTGGAGTAGGTCCAACACCGGCTTCGCGGCGTGGCTATAGTATTTTCGTGTTAAATAACGCGATGTTTTTTGAAGTAATTTTTTAATTTTGGTGAAAAATGCGCCATATTTATTTCAAAATTTTGACCGTAAATATCTCCGGTCTTTGAAGGGCTATTGGTGTGTATTATAAATTAAAACAATGGCTAATGTCTTGCCTATTATCGGAGTCTACCCAAAAATAAGTATAATGGGGAAAATTGTGAAAGAAATTAATTTTATCAATAAAGTGAGGTTAAAAAATTGTTTTTTTTATAATAAATAATAATATACAAAATAATTAATAAAAAATAAATAGGTTTATACCCAATTTATACAGTTTAGAAAGGCCGATGTAATGATGCAGATTTCAATCAGATCGGATTATAAATAATGAGATACGAGCGAGTATATACTCCAACTTTAAAGGCCTATTTCTCAAGAAGTTCGACTGATCACGGAAAAAAACTTTTTGAACTCAGCGCAGGAGCTTTTGTTATAAATTAAATTTATGCCTAAATAATAATGTGGAAAACAGAAATAAACATTTTAACTGCAGAATATTTTATTTTCTGCGAAATGTTACAACTCAACGATTGTTATATTCTGATTCTCTAATGTGACATTTTTTTCAATCGTGTTTGATATTTTCGAACCAAAACTTTTTAGCAGGAAAAATCTCTTCTGTTTACACTCAAAATAAAGTGAACAAAAACCAAAAATTAAATTCGTGATATGACGTGCAATGATTGAAAAATGCGCTACAAAAATAGGCCGTTCGTTCGAGATACAGTCACAGGCGGTAAGTTTTTATTTGTGGGGGACGAATATATTCTAGCAGTCAACCCCCAAGCAGTATAATTTAATGGCAAAATAAATGAGTTCGCGCCAAACGATGTCTAAGCGGTTGTTTTTCTAGGCGTAGAAAACATTGTATTTTAGTTCTTTAAAGCGTGAAAATGTCCTTTAATAGCATTTGTTTTTTGTAAATAATTTTCTGTAAATATACTTCACTGCTACCATCGACGCATTAACACATGACCCCAATTTACACTGATTATGTTTTCTAGTTATCTGCTTAAACTAGGCTACTGCCTCACTTGTTTGCGATGCGCCTTAGCTGGTTATCTATTGATTATTCTTCATCGGCGTTCAGTAACCTTGCAATGTTTGCACAATGATTGAAATATACTGTGGCGAACTATCTGGGAAGACTTGGACCAAGTAGTAACATTTGTACTATTCCGCATCATGCACCCAAAGAACTAATTGGTTGAAAAAAGGTTGTAGCAACCACAATTCGGTGGTAACATCCGAATTGAGGTTGTGATGACCGAACTGAAATTCATTTGAAGCAACCTCGTTTTATAATTGATTCGGTTGTGGCAGCTGAATGTTCAATTATATTACATCTGTCAACTAAATTTTCCAAAATTTCGGTAGGAATTCAGAAAATTAGATTCGAATTTTTAATTAATTCGGATGCAACAATCAAAATTGTTTTCGTGAATAGAAGGTCTGCTGATTTTTGTTTTTTTATTGTCTTTCTCGTTTCTGTCTTCAGCGGGTTTCAACAAACAAAACCACATTTGGGTCACAAATGAATATATGTGTTTTAATCATTGTGTTCCAAACATGTTATATTGAATAGCAAACATAATGTGTTGGGATGCAAGTACAGTATATTTGGGACAAGCTAAAAACATGTTATAGTTGCATCCAAACAACAAAAAATATAACATTTTCAGCTATGATCACTGGACAATGTATAATAGACGCACACGCGTCTAGACTTGAAATCTGAGCTCAGGCTTACTACAGAAACTGTGGAGATGAAGAGGAGGATAGGTGCATCGAAGATCGCAACCGTCTTGTCCGTCCTCTTGTATGAGTAGGAGGAAATATATTATTACTTTATGTTGGATCTAACAGACGATTTTAGGGTCTTTCTGCAGAGCTATGTTAGGGTATTTCTGCAGAGTGGTAATTCGTTCACAAGGGACCAATGTACGTTGTTTCTTCACTCACTTACTGGAAAATCGGATCGAGGTATCATATGGATTAAACGTCCACTAACCGTAATGGGGCAAGTTACAGTCTCCACAATGTGGACGGAATATGACGTCCCATGTAGCCACAACGGTCCTCATTGGACTAAGTGAGACAGTCACTTCTATCAATCGTAACCTAAGACACTTAACATTATTTTCAGTTGCGAAACATTCGTGTATTTATTCACGGTAAAATGGTTTTCCCGGCCCATATTGGAAATATTCAAATAACAATACTTATATCAGACACCCGGGTAATACAAATTAAATTTATTTAAAATGGTGTTTTAATACCGAATATTTCGAAAAAATAGTACTTTATTTTTGGCACTTGAAAACGTTTTCATTAAACAAAAAAGTTTATTTTTCAACACTTGAAAAGTTTTTAATCATTTAAGTACAAGGTGTTTCAAAAGAAGTCATCCGATGTTGTTTGGCTCCCATTATTTTTCTAAATGAAAAACTTCGGTTCGGTTTTTTGATTACGTTTATCTGAATCTTTAGAATTTTATTGGTTAAGTTGAGAAGATGATATCGGTTAAATGGGCGCCGTCACAATTGATTACCACACGGGCGCGTTGCAAATCATAATGAGCGATGAGGCTCATTTCCACCTCGGTCAGCGGGTACGTGAACAAGCAAAAATCCACGCAGCGAAAATCCGCGAGTGATGCACGAGGAGCCATTACACCCGCTCAAAGTGACTGCATGGTGCGCTGTTCATGCTGGAGGAGTCATCGGGTAATTTTTTTCAAGAACGCCGCTGGTCAACCGACAACAGATATAGAGCCATGTTAACCGAGTTTTTTCTGCCGCAATTCGACGAATTAGAAATGGAGGACATGTGGATCCAATAGGACGGAGCAACGGCACACACTGCGCGAGCCACAACCGATATTCTGAAGGCGGCGTTCCCGGGTGGCCTCATCTCTCGTTTTGGCGAGTTGCATTGGCCGCAAGAACGCCCGATTTAACCGTTCCAGACTTCTTTTTGTGGGGTTTTTTGAAGTCCGTTGTTTACGTGAACAAGCCCGAGACCCTGGAAGCCCTCAAGGTCAACATTCGACACGAGTGCGAGAATCTGTCGCCCGAAGTTCTCGCCGAAGTGATGAAAAATGCCTTAAAACGAGCCCGTATGGTAATCAATTGTGACAGCGCCCATTTAACAGATATCATCTTCTCAACTTAACCAATAAAATTCTTAAGGTTCAAATAAACATAATCAAAAACAGAATCAAAGTTTTTCATTCCGAAAAAAAATGAGAGCCAAACAACATCGGAAGACTTCTTTTGAAACACCTTGTACAAGTTGAAAACCAAAATAAATTTTATGTTGTTCATTACTGACAAGTATTTTTGAAACTACTGTATTATTTTGAACATGAATGACAAATATTAAAACGTTATTTAACGGCTGAGTTCAGAATTTATTTTCAACTTGGATAATATTTATTTTTGTTGAAAACAAAAAAAGTATTGTTTTCCGACCCGTGATTTAAAAAAAATCTTTCCGTAAGTTCGATCGTACATACGAAATATTTCCTAAAAATTCGTAGTGACAGATATATTTTAGTAGGGCTATCTATCAACTGCCGTCGCCGTTTGTCCCAAAAAGGACTCACAAAACGTAACATGCGAAACAACACTAAGCCAGGCCAAAGAACAAACGATCTACAAGCAGCAACGAATTACATGAGTCAAAAGAAAAACCCAAAAAAAATTAAAATTGTCTCAAGAAACAAGATAAAAACACAAGTATTATGACAGGAACCTTTTGCAGCAATGTTGATGATGAGGACAACGACGATGATGATGGCCACATTATTGTCCATGGATGGGCAACCAAGCTCCACATGAACACCCCTGCCACCCTTTCGAAGCATTCTAAATACTATTTCGAGTGAAGATATAGTAGACATGTATAGTTCACTGTATGTATGTGGACAGGATATGTCTCCATGAAGGGGGTGGGTGGCGAGAGTTTATAACTAAATAAGTGACTTATCGTATAGATGGACGTCTGTAACGTATAAATATGACACAATCAAATGGACTAACGATGAAAAACACCCGCTAACTGAACATTATTAATTGTGAAATGTTGACAATACATCCTGGGCTCCAGCATCAAAAGTCAGATCTACCAACAGAAAAAAAGTGCAGTCTGACTTGTACATAGGATAAGATGTTTCCCGCCAACAATCATAATTCAAGAACAGATTTTCTCTGCTTTCATCGGTGAATCTGTCAAAGTCAATGCAGCAAGCGTATCAATGTAAAGATGTATGTCTGTCGTACCATTCATTGGTCGCTTGGTTTCTTTTTTATTTTTGGTTTCTGGAGTCTTTAGTTCGGGATGTCTGGTTTTCAGCGTTGCCTGTGTCCTCTTGGCACACAAAACTCGAAAGGGTGATCTTCATAAATCATATTATATTGTTCAGTTGTTCTCTGGCTGTTGCTAGCGTTGTCATTGCATTTGTTTGTAGGAAGGGCAGAGAAGAGTAGAGAAAGCGTCGGAGGAGTTCTTGATTTTCTGTATTGCAGTTTATCGGTTTTTATCAGTTTATGATGGACTCATGTTCCTGTCCAATTGCTTTGCGATGTTGTCAGCTATAAAAGAAGGCACCAAATCAATGCAACATCGCAAAAAATGCAAACTCCAAAAAAAGTACCGCCAACTACATTATAAGTTTATTAAGCCATACGAGGCCAGAGATGTAAGGTGGGTAAAATGAATGGTTTTACTTTTTCCGTCATAAACTGAAATATGCCTACAAATTCCTAAAATTATCCATTTATATAAATTATAGGTGTTTTTGATGTGTTAACATCTATAGGCACGGGTAGGGCAATCTATCAAAGTGAACACAAGTGAACCAACACACAGCGTTGGCATCACATACGTGGTAGTTATACAGCAATAGTCTCTGCCTGATAATAAGTATGATGGTATTGGTGTTGCGGCAGCGAACAAAGAAGCAGGTCGTCTCCGGCAAAGAGTATTGAATAGTATAGAGAAATCATGGAACGAATTGTATGACTCAAAAGCACTGGCGAAATCTGGCTCATGATTCAAAACTTATTACTCACTATTTGTCATAACTTGGTCCATTCATAATTTTTATGTGAAACATTGATGCATTTTGAAACATTTATGCTCTTTGTATTTGTATATTGAAGTATTCTAAAAGAAGAATAAGACTCGTTTATGCTCTCTTACTCAGACTCTCTTCATGAGAGGGGAAAAAGGGTGCTATAAGTTCTCTATACTATTCAATACTTTTTGTCGTCGGTCTGTTTGTGACCAAGCAAAAACAATTATTTCAGTGAGCTAAATATTGCTTTATTAATTTTAACAATATGACATCTAATGTTAAAGCAGATGTAATAAAAGCGAAAGTGCAATAGCAAAAGAGCCTTCAGCACAGAAACTATAAATTTTTTTTATTTTCCAATGTAACATATACTAATGTGTTCATAGAAATCGAAAGGGTACCGTGTAACAAAAAGGTGTTAACACATCGCCCATGAGTTCGAACACTCATTGATTTTTTTCTCCAGGATTTTACAACAAGTGGTGATATATTTGTGTCAGCCCTTTAGTGAGTTCTTAAGTTGGAAAACGCACAGCTCATTGATTGTGAGAAGCTTTCCCCTAACACTTTAACGAATGTACTGCGAAACATAGATTAACAACCTCGATATGGAACGAAATCTTTGGTTGAGTTCCATTAATTTAGACGACTTGGGCTCCCCTCTTTTGTCGTTTCTAGTTGAACGACGACCTCGGATTTGTTCAAAACATTTTCGAACAAATTTGTGGTCCTCAATTCCGCAAGCACTGTTATTTGCGAAACAAACGGAAAAGTTAAATTTTTTTATTTTGTTGTTGTTTGGATGCAAATATAACGTGTTTGTTGTCCCAAATATAATATACTTGTGTCCAAATACATTGTGTTTGCTATTCAATGTAACATGATTGGCACACAATGATTAATAGGTTGTAATATATGTATTGGAAATTGCTGAAAACACTGCTGTCTGCAACAATAAAGAAACAAAAACCAGCAGATCTTCAATTCACGAAAGCACTGCTTGCAAATATATATGTACATGGTTCCTGCAATATGTTGTTGGGGCCGTTATTTTTCAGCGTGTTAAAACCGAAGATCTTTTAAATGCGAATGATGGATGGTCTAGAGACACAGAATGCAGTATCACCTGGCGGTTCTCACCTTTATGACCTGAATCGTACACTAAACTTTATATCCATTCATAGACAGGATATGTGTACGCTAGTATTTGTAAACACTGGACAGACAAGTGACTAGACTTGAAATCTCAGCTAACGATTATTACAGAAGCTGGGGGAATGAAGAAGAGGGCGAGGGCATCGAACAACTCCTACGCTACTGCACTGCCTTTTATGGGATTAAGTGAGAAGAGGAGGGATTTCGTAAGCAGCTAGCGATAATCTTTTGCTTGCTACATGCTGAGGAAAAAAACGGTGCCAGCAACATGTTGCAGGAACCATGTACATGTTTGCAAGCATTGTTTTCTTGAATTGAAGATCTGCTGCTTTTTTTGTTTCTTTTCATCACGATTTTGTTTTCAACAAACAAAGCCTATTAACCATTGTGTCTCAAACATGTAATATTGAATAGCAACCACAATGCGTTTGAACACAAGTAGACTATATTTCCGATAAGCTACAAACACGTTACAGTTGCACCCAAACAACAACAAAAATACAGATTTTTCGGCGCGCACTAACGAGAACGCCAAATTAACGATAACACTGTAAGTAAAATTGTAACTTTCGAAATGACACAGAAAAACACCGAGACACCTCAACTTGATTTTGGGCCGTAGAACACAGCGGTGTACTCCGTTTTAAAAGATTAGTTCAAAATCAAGAGATATTCAATTTTTAAGTTTGTGTTGTCTCTCAAGCGATTTGTTGGTGTTTTAAGGAAAATACGTCAAACTGTCTTTTTTTTAAATCAAGTCATATGATAATGACCTTCCACCTTCCGGCAAGCACAATTCTTTTATTTTTAATGTGTGGTACTATTTAATCACATTTTGATAAATTTTATGCATTTTTTGTAATATTTTTCAAATTAACTCAATGTTTTTGGGATGGAATCGGTTGGGAATCATACTGTAATATCAACTATTTATTAAAAATTTAATACTTTTTGTTTTTCCTCTCTATACGACAACATTTTTCGCTGGCAGTTTTATCAGTTCTATTTTCTGCTTCAATCTTCTATGTTTGTTTTTATGTTGTATGTTTTAAAAATTTTCTTTGAAAACATCTATGATATATAAAATATTAAAATCATAAGAAAATCGGAAAGAGCACAAAGAGAAATGGCTAAAAATGTCATGAAATCAATTGCGAGGGCATTGCATTTCCTCCATTCTTGCTTCTCTACACCTCTTGTCCACAAACGTTATTTTTCGGGGGTAAAAATTTCATCGAATAAATACTGAATATATGTCAAAGTTAACTACTCTGAAATTTCGGAACATGCAACACTGTGGTAACAGTGTAAAATAAAAATGAAATTTCGCTTAAGCATTCATAACCTAACATTTTTTCAAACATTTTTGGAAAAAAAATGAATGACGAAGAACGGTAAGCACAATGTTTATGTTTTACTTAGTCCCAATCCACACACGGAATCTTTTGTCGCCGGCGACACGAGTTCGTGGGAGAGGGAGGCGAGAAATATGAAGAGGGGTACTTACGTCGTCCCTCTCTCTCCCACGAACTCGTGTCGCCGGCGACAAAAGATTCCGTGTGTGGATTGGGACTTACATATGTCGACTTTGAGCCGGAAGAATTAGAAATAAAATAATAACAAGGAAAATAAGGTCGAAAAACAAGATCTATGAATTAGACTAAAGAGTGACACAAACTGAAAATAATTGAATTGTGTCCACCTGAAAATACACTGTCATCGTTAGAGTTAAGTATCGACAAACAAACAAAAAATAATGCTACTTCAAAAGAGTTTTCAAAGCCTTTTGCCATTTATAGTATAAAAATAGCTAGCGAGAAGAATCAAATTTAAAATGGAATATCTCTTGGTTTTGACCTAATCTTTTAAAACGGAATATACCATTGTGTTCTACGGCCCAAAATCAAGTTGGGGGTCTCGGTGTTAATAATATTAATAAATTAAAAGAAAAACTTAAATACAATTATCATTAAAATAATTTTGACGTACTCATTTTGACGTACTGACAGTGTAATTTGGAGCTGTATAGTCGTCTTGCTCTAACGCATGCTATGCAGCCATTATTGCAAATGCTTGCTTCTTTTTCGTGTAGTTTAATATACAATAACAATATCCAAAGTCGTTTTTTTCTGAAATTTACGTACTGATAACTTTGTGCCAGCGTAAAACCAAAATGTTAACGGTCATTTCAAGCCCCGGCAAATTAAAAGGCAAACTAACATACCAGATAAATTAACAGGTTTTACGATTAGGTCGAAATATGAAGGCCCGAAGTATTACAACAGTCCTCACTGGGCTAAATGTGTCAATAGTGAGAGCCACGTCCACGCCCACTTAAAAATTAAAAAAAAATTATGTGTTCTAGCTTCGATTCGAAGTCAAATGTATGCTTACGATTTATTTTTCATCATGGGAACTTCTGTCTTGATCGTAATCGTATTGAATATGAAATATGTTGTACTCATTCGGGTGCATCCCATATTGAATTATCCAGCCGCAGCTTTTGTTGCGACTGTCAGCAGCAACATCGTACGTATCGCATGCCAATGTATTGGTCAGTTGCAATGCGCATATCCTCTTCATACCAATGATTGATCGAGAATTTTGAAAATGGGGTTGTTGTTTGAATTTCAAACAAAACGTCAAATAAATTTTTTGAACTAGACTGACTAATCGAAGTCACAATGGAATAAGACAACCCACCAACAGTTAGTACATTCGTACACGGCATTTTATCGTAGAGGTAAATTGTAATTGCCATAATTGTCTCTTTGACAGTAAGATTTTGAATCCAATTTTGAGCTAAATATCAAACCAACAATTTGAGTTAGATTGTCAGTGAGCTATGCGTATTCTAGGTTTATAAATACTGTTTGTAACCTACAGTTTAGCACCGGATCATATCGGTTTTTTGAGAGTCCTTTTTACACGTAATGCCGTCGTTACCAAAAGTGGTGACCGTCGTCGAGGGTAAAGATGGTCACGTGAGTAAGTTTTAAATAAGACGAAAATAAGACGGTCACATACACACGATTCCGAACGAATATATTTGGTCCTCACGTTCAGACAGGCTCACATGAACATAATTGGATCCAACTTACACTCCGACTCACGACAATCACGTTACTCGAGCCCTTCTCTTGTCGAAGGTCATGAGCTGGGATCGAAACCACGTTACTACGGACAATAGACTCACACTCTCACCATTTCACCACCGATGGTGGTAACCAAAGGAAATACATTGCGAAAATCCCCCTTTCTTAAAGCATCACGTTAACTTTGATTTTTTTTACACTACCTCAATATAATGCCACCCTCGAAGACAATATCCGAAATATCCCTGGCTAAAATATAACCATTTGGAATTGGACACAAGTTTAAGTGAATTTTCTTGCAGTTTAAAGTCTCATATTTTTATGATGACAAAGGAAATGATGATGATGATGATGATGATGACGGTGACTCCACTACTAGCGCTTAAGTTACACTGACTCTCATTCTTCGTTTATCAAATGTCGGCTGTTGTCTTTTTCATGTCATCATTTCTCGTCGAATCCGTCGTACAATATCAGTGTGACTAAAATATGAATGATGTTGGTGTAGTGCCTCATCTGCATGGTGTCCCTAACCATCACAATTTGTATTCTCGTTTGGGTTATACTTTATACTATAAGGAAAAGTTTTCTTATTTTATGCGTTATTATCGCACAAATAACACGATAAATCCATTTAATTTTATGGTATATTTGATTATGATGAAATATGAAGATGAAATTTGCAAAACGAGCGAAAATTACCAACACTGACACTGTCATATTTCCAAATGATTCGATATAAAATTAACAATAAAAACTTAAAGGAGTAATAAATTTGTTAAAGCCAAATGTAAACAACTTGGATGGATGTGCCAAAATGAAAGGAGTACAATAATATATTCGGGTATTAGTTGAGGTACTGCAGAAAGCCGTACAGATACGCCACACGCGACATGTTGTAGATTTTATAACGATCAATCAACGTGATGATAATTTAGCTTTCCATTTTGTGGATGCGAACTTATATCTAATTTCCACCTAGAATTTTTAATGTTCAAGTCTCCCTTGCGGCCTTTGATGGCGACATGATAGGTAATAAAGGTGCATGTTTTCATTGAATTGTATGTTTAAATGACGAATCATCAATGTTCTTTTCTTGGCCCTTATTGTTTAGAACATGTTTTGTTTACAGACTTATGTCGCATTTAGACCGAAGTAAGCGATAACCTTGTTGTCCAATCTTTGCCGTTTACACCGCCCAATTTGAGAATAAATTCTGGCATTTCAGGCGGAAACGTTGTGATTAGACCAATTTAGACCAACTCCGTGCAGGGACAATACTATCAAAGACGGCGGCACAAACGAAACAATCAATTGGCGGCCCCTGATTTTGTCAGTTTATCAGTACAAATCTAGAATATTTTTGAAATAACTGAACCTTAAAAATTGGATGAGTCGGTCAAATCGGGCCAGTCGATCAAATTGGCTCACATTTTAAACCAATAACAGTCAATTATATCGGTGGCGGTCTGCGCTTCAAAAACATTTTTGTGGCGTCGACGCGTAGGTAAATTTTCCATCAGCTTCCGCCGGTCAAACATTTGCTGGTTTGTGAACGTTTTGATTGTGGTGGCAGTTTTTTTTTTTGGCAGTTAACAGTGTTGCATCAAAAACTACAATGGTTTAAAATGAGGTTAAAAATTAAACTTCAGTTTCTACGGATTAAAATCGTATGAGTAATCTTCTGTGCTAGCGTGGGTTAACGGAATTATCCTTCGGACTTAAACATCGGTCAGTGTAAATGCCGTATTAGTATTAGATACCAAAATCGATTAACGTTAGAAATGCTACAGATAATAAGGACTCCAATAGCGAAGAGAATAAACCTTAAAGCAGATACGGATAATGTAGCACAGAATTGTAGACATTGAATTAGTAAAATGTAGAGCATTTAACCGAAAATTGTTTGAGGTATCATTGAATTTGTCGTTAGGTATCATTTTTAATATAACAGGATGTAACATAAGGGCGGATCAATAAGGCAGTGACGTTTTGAATGAAACACAGTTTTTTTTGCAAAAAAAAAAATAAATTATTTTTCAACATAATCTCCCTTTAGCTCACTACACTTAGTCCAACGTTTCTCCAATTTTTTGTATCCCTTCCAAAAAACAGAATTTTTCGAGGTCCATAAAATAGGCATTTGCTTGATCAATAATTTCATCGTTGGAGATAAATCTCTTTCCACCGAGGCATTTCTTTAGGTTTGGAAATAGAAAATAGTCACTGGGGGCTTAATCCGGAGAATATGGCGGAAATCGTAGCCCAATTCAGGGAATTTTGCTATTAAGACTACACACGTGTGCACCCGTGCATTATCTTGATGAAAAATAACTTTTTTCTTGGCCTCGTGTTTTTAAATCCTTGTTAAATCGGTCCAATAACTTTGCAAAGTTTTAATTTGAATTTTATGAATTTTTATTTCATACTACAAGCTTATAAGTCATGAACATTTTTCTTATTGAAAAATGGTTGGTTTTTGTTGGAAATAATAGACTATTGAGGTCAACACACACTCAATGGCATGACTAGTTTCGAACTCCGTGACAAGTTCATCATCAGATGCCTAACTACTGTGCCTGAATTGATACAATCGGTTGATCATAAATCGTATATATACAAACTCAATTCTGCAATTCACATGTGCGAATTAGTATCGATCGAAGATCCCTAAGTATCAACATCACTGAAAGGCCTATGTTTCCAACAACAAGAACATACAGAATTTGTCCACCATGTTCTCCTTTTGCTTATGCGTTCTCGCATTGTTGCAGTGCCTTGAGGTGAGTTTTAATCTATATCACAGAGTTGTATTTTTCCGTGGTATAGAATTTTTGAAGACCGTGCTAGTGTCAGTTACATTTATTTGAATTTTATTTACCGATATTAGTTAGTTTTTGGCTAATGTATGTGAAATTCATATTACAAGCTTACAAGTCATGAACATTTTTCTAATTGAAAAATGGTTAGTTTTTCGCCGTTTATTTCTTTTCCCTTTTGAAGGTCATCGATGTGGATTATCACGCGTGTATTCCAAAATCTGTTGCCATCACCTTATTGGACGACAAACTTACCTTGGCCTTCTTCGGAGTGGGATCACACTTAGAAACCCATTGTTTAGACTACTGCTTGGTCTCCGCAGTGTTGTATTGGATCCGTGTTTCATCCACAGTTACAAAACGCAGCAAAAACTCCTTCGAACTGCGGTTAAATAACTCCAAACAATCCTTTGAAGTTGTCACACGATTACTTTTCTGGACAATTCAGAGCAAACGCGGCACCCATCTTGCAGAAACCCAACTGATTATTTAAAATCGAAACCACACTGCCATATGAAATGCCTGTGGCATCAACAGTCCGTCGCGTTTTTACTCTTCTATCGGCCAACACCACATCGTGGATTTTTTCGACATTTTCGGGTGTACTCATATTGACCTAAATTGGCCGTCCAGAACGTTCAGCGTCATTTGTAATTTGTGCGACCACAACGAAAGTCAGTAAACCACTTTTTTACCTTTGAAATCGATGGTGCAGAGTCCCTATAATATTTATCAAGCTTTTCCTTGATTTGAAATGCACTTATGCATTTATCAAGCTTTTCCTTGATTTGAAATGCACGAGGTTGTATGTTTTGAACAGTTGTTAAACGCAAAGTAACTGATGGAACTTGCTCAAAATTTGACATTAATCTACTAACAGGTGGTACCTGATGGGAGCAGTGTTGAATTTCATATAACTACGAGGGAACTTCGAAAAGTCACGCCCTCTATTGAATTTAGCATTATGTATCTATATACTTGTGGCCGTCGGTGGTGCAATGGTTAGTGTGCGCGGCTCTTGTACATGAGATCCTGGGTTCGAACCCGGCTCTGACCACCTTAAAAAATTTCTTTCGGCGGCGGTCACCTCGCATAGCGACGGCGACACTATCGAGTATCTAGCCATGAAAAAGCTTCTCAAATTACCGTTCGGAATCGGTGTAAAAAGTGTAGGTTCCAATCAGTGAGTGAAAACTGGAAAGCGCACAGCTCAGTGATTGTGAGAAGTTCCCCCCAGTCCATTCATGGGATGTAATAGGAAACCATTTATTTATTTATCTATATACTTTTTTCAACCAAATTATTTTTCTGCCTGTAAATTTGAGAAACTATTTCTGCACAAATTTTTCTGGCTGTAACTATGACAAGAAAATTTCTTCAGTTGTTGAATTTTTTTCATTTTTGCTATCGTTGTTTTTTAAATTACATAAGGAAAAATTGTTGTTTATTAATTCGTTTAATTTTTAATTAATAATTGTGTTTATCTTCCTCACGATGCTACCCAAAGTGCTGTGAAATATTGGAGAATACAATTATTTAAAACCAGTACATAAGTTTCAGTCGGGTGAACCGACTTAATCATACCCTCACCCTAGTCGTCCATTGCGTGGGAGTTCTGTTAAATAGAAATGCCCATACTCAAAAGTGCCCATGTTCAATAGCAGATTGACATTGCGCTAAATATTATTGAATACCCAAATTAGTTAGTTTCCCTTTGAATATGTATATGCGAGGTACAAAAATGGGCATGGCAAGTTGTTGTCAAAATTTTGATCAATATCAAATTCTATTAAGATAGGTTATAATATATTGGCGATATCGAGTCGGCAAACCCCAAATACGCCCAAATTTTGTATGGGAGGTACGAAACTGAGCATGGCACAATAGTCAGTTATTAATTACACAGTAGCTTTTAGCAAAATATTGCCTAGTACCGAATTTTATTAAGATCGGTTGTAGTTTACGAGAGATATAGTGTCGATCAACCGGTCATCCGCCCAATTTTTATGTGGGAGGTACCAGAGTGGTTGTGGTAAAACATCTCATTTTCTATAGGAGAGTTTTGTGTGACTAATTATTGACTAGTAAAAACTTTCATAAAGATTGGGTTGGTTTTGCGGGACTTCTCGTGCCGAACAATGGGAGGTACCACAATGGGCGTGGCAACCTCACCTTTGTTTTACTTGGTGATTGGCGCTTCATAACGTGAAGCCTTATACCTAATTGCATTAAGGTCGGAAGTGTTTCACGCGATTTATCGGATTGATAAACCGGGCGAACACCCTGTTTTGTATAAGAGGTACCAGAATGGGCGTGACAATCTCGCCCATTTCCTCCAGTTAAATAGGCACTTAAAGATTATTAACCGGTGTGAGAGTTGAAGCTAATCACATCTACCAGAAGAAAGGTTTGAAAGAAATATGATATTGTGCTAAATGTGTCGATTCCAATGGGATCTCCAGCTTTCTCGATTCGTTGTCATTACGGGTTCGAATTATGTACCAAATCATAATCAAATACACGCAAAATCAAAAATGTTTGCCAATGTGCACAAAAACAGATGTGGATTCGTTTTGACATTAAAAAGCCCGTTACGAGTCCGTAAAAACATAGAAAGGAATCAGTGAAATTGGGATTTGTCGGATCCGTCTCGATCCCATTACTAGTCCGGAAAAACATAGAAAAGCGAATCAGTTAAATTGCGATTTAGGGGATCGCTTTCGAACCCGTTGCGAGTCGGTAAAATATAAAAAGCTAATATCAGTTAAATATTTAATGTCGCAGATTCACATCTGAGTTGATAAAACACCAAAATTTAAATAAAAATGCTAAAACGATTTAAATTTAGTTGACAACGAATGTTGTTTTTTTTTGAATTTGAATTTTAAGACCGATTTCGTTAGATTTTAGTTAATGTATGAGAAATTCATACTATAAGCTTACAAGGTCAGGAATATATTTCTAATTGAAAAATAGTTGGTTAAGCACATTTAGTTAAGCACACTCACTGGCATGACTAGTTTCGAACTCCGTGTCAAGTTCATCATCAGATGCCTAACTAACATCGGTTGATCATCAATCGTATATATAAAAACTCAATTCTGCAAATCACATATGCGAATTATCATCGATGGAAGATCCTTAAGTATCAAGTGGATCCGTCTCGAATTCGTGATGTTTATAAAAAACGACCCCGAAACGGATTTGAATAGGATGTCCGTTGCGAGTTCGAGACGGATCCGAAAAAGTACAAACAATGGTCCGCTTTTTCGAGAGGAGTTTTTCACATACAAATGGAATTCGTAACGATTGTGCTTTTCAGACAAAATGTACGAAGAAACGGATCCGTCTTGAGTTCGTACCGAATTCCTATGGCACACTGGGTTTGTGCTCTCCTAGTGTGCACAAAAGCGGAGGCGGATCCTTTTCAAACGCGATTTGGCGGATTCGTCTCGAACTCGTTACGAGTCCGCAAACACATAAAAAAGCGAATCAGTGAAATTGCGATTTGGTGGAACCATCTCGACCCCTTTATGAGTCCGCAAACACATAAAAAAGCGAATCAGTAATTTGACGGATCCGTCTCGAACTACTTATAGTGACGAGCCCGTAAAAACAAAAAAACGATTCACTGAAATTGCCATTTGGCAGATTCGTCAATTGTTTCAATTTCATTTATTTTCAAAAATTGCCGGAACTGATTTGAATATGAAGTTCGTTACGAGTTCGAGAAGGATCCGAAAAAGTACAAAAAACGATTCGCGGTTTCGAGAGTAATGTTTTACGAAAACGAATTCGATCTGAGTCCGTAACGGATGTCCGTTTCGGACAAAATCTCCGCAGAAACGAATCCATCTCGAATTCCGAACCAGTTCATATGGCATATTGGGCGACAGCTTCACATACACGAATGCTTTTGTGCAGCACACTCAAGTATTTGGCTGGGGAAACTTGGCTAGAGTACATGACTTGAAAAAAGCAAATGTCTTGAATGACCATGCAATACATCTTATGTTGATGTCTAGCGTATATACACTTTTTTGTAATACACTTGTTTCTTTATTTTCCTCAAAAGTAAATTATGACAATTGCACGATATACGTTTTTTTATTTGAGGGTTAAATGGTCAAAGACGCAAAAAACACTATTTTTGGCACAAAATAAACTTGTTTGCGCCAAACATTCTCTGAACGTTTATTTGTCGTTGCTTTCCAAAATATCTAGTAGGTATATAAACAAAATATCTCGTTTCAAAATAACCCATATACGATTGTGTGGTACCATAAGAAAATATCAGAATCGCCAAATATTAAAAGTATAATTTTTAATGGAAGCCATTGATATTACTTTAGAATTTTCGGTTTGCGTTAAACAATTACTGCACCTGTTAATGTATGAGAATTCCATACTATAGACAAGGTCAGCAACATTTTTATAAGTGAATATTGTGGTGGCATATCATTACGTCCAGGGACATAATGCCCATATACATGCTAACACTCCAAAAGTGGCGTTAGGTCAATGAACATTACGAAATTTTCAAAATTGTCACCGTGTCCATAAAAAATGTCGCAATGTCCATGGATCATATGACACTATTATGAGACACAATGTCCATGGACATTGTAACATGTAACCGAAAAATGGTTTTGGGTGGAATAATGTACAATTCAGTAAACCACAACCGTTTGCACGACTGCACGCTGAAATGACGAGGCTCGAAACTGAAAATCTTAAATTGCGCGATTTTGAAATCGTGCTGAAAAATGGGGATAGTAAATTGGAAAAGTGCACCTCAAGGGCTATCAGAAGCTATATATTTGGTTCATGGTTGAATCCCCATTTTGCCACAGAGGGCCAAAATCAGTTTTCGTATATGAATTTAAAATGCGTATTTGGACATTCTGAAATAGTTCTGAAATATATGATTACCATTTTTAGAATTTACTCCTCAAGGGCTCTAAGAGCGTATGCACTTGGTCCATGTGTGACGACGCATTTGGCCACAGTAAGCCAAATTAGAAAAAGGGTCCCGAAACTGAAAATCTTAAATTGCGAGATTCTGAAATCGTGCTGAAAAATGGCGATAGTAAATTAGAAAAGTGCATCTCAAGGACTATCAGCGGGTATATAATTGGTTCGTGGTGGAACCCCCATTTGGCCACAGTGTTTATTATGTACTTTAAAAGCTTGAAGGTTTGGAACGACAAAATTATTGCCCCTATTACGGATTACAACTCGACTCAGTTGAGTTGAAATTTCAATTGAAATTTTACAATTTGGTATTATCGATAACAATTTAACCTGTCAAAAAATTGTAAGTTGAAGTTAATCGTCTCTCAACTTTTTTGTGGTACTACCGATTACAATCCTGTGCTGTGCGGTTAACAAAAACACCAACAAATTACAACTCATCAATAGAAGTTGTAAATCAATTATTAGCGAAAAATGGAAAGCGGGTAAGTACAAATTTTTAATTTTCTCTTAATATAATTTATTAATCAGCGATTTGGAACAATTTTAGAAAAAATAGAGTTACAACAAAAGAACAATTTGAAAAACTTGTTGAACTTATGGAGAAGCATCCCGAAACTGGACGAGGCAAGCCACAATTCGGATGCAGCAAAAATAAAAGCAAGGAATTGTGGGAGGATTTTGCCATACATCTAAACAGTCTAGGACCGCCATCAAGAACTGCGCACGAGTGGGGACGAGTAATAATTTATTTTCCCTTTTAACTTACAATCATAACGTTAAAACTGTAGTAGCCCTTTCTGTTGAGATAAAGATGTTGCATCTCTTGTTTTGGTGAAATGATGCGAATGTGAGTCCCATCGATACATCCCAATATTTCCGGGAACCCACTTTTTGAAGAAAATTCAATATTTGAAGCGTTTTGCTCCTCTTCACTAATTTGGGTTTTAATCCATTTCCCACAAATACGCTGCTCGATGATATTTACAACCTCTTTTATTACTACAAATATGGTAGGTTGTGCCAGTCCCACATTAAAATCGTTTCCACTGCACTTCTGATAACTGCCGTCAGCGACGAACCTGAGAGTTGCACATAACTTTAAAACAGGAGGTATAGCCGTACCTCGCAAAGGCTTATGAAAATGCTTCTTCAGCTCATCTAGCAGATAGCAAAATGCTTCCTTATTTAAACGAAAGAAACTTCTAAATCTGCAAAAAAAAGTATTAAAAAGCCATTCAATTATAACCACATCCTTTTCTTACTTGGTGCTTGGAAGTTCCAAGGGATTAGAGTGATCGCGGAGACTTCTTCGTATGCGCAGCACGTCAATGTTTTCATCAACACTTTCATCGTTGTAAAATAAATCCAAACTAATATCCATTTCTTTATTTATTTCCAAAAAAAAAAACACAAACAAAAACTGAAAATTATTGTTTTCATTTTTTGTCACAATATAATCAGCTGTTTAATCAGTTGTCAAATCATTGCTTTTTTAGGCTGGCAACATCAACACAATTTCAACTGGAACAAGTTGTAATTCGTAATACCAAAATGGAGTTAAGTTGTTTTAAAGTTAAGTTGTTTCAACTTCAACTCAACCGTAATAGGGGCATATGTACTACGCACCATGTTTTTGAATTACTACGACAACAATATGAATTCCGAATATATATAAAAAAAAATGGTTTCACATTAGATCCCATGTAGGGACAGGGGAGAACTTCTCACAATCACTGAGCTGAGGGCTTTCCAGTTTTCACTCACTGATTGGGACCTACAGTTTTACACCGATTCCGAACGGTAATTTGAGAAGCTTTTTCATGGCTATATACTCGATAGTGTCGCCGTCACTATGCGAGGTGACGCCGCCGAAAGAAATGTTAAGGTGGTCAGAGCAGGGTTCGAACCCAGGATGTCATGTACAAAAGCCGCGCACACTAACCATTGCACCACCGACGGACACATCTGAATATATATGCTTTGTAATTTCTAAATTTGACCTTAAAATATTGTGCTAATAGGCCAAAAAGTGATTCTTTTATAAATTCTCCTATTTTAATCGCTTTAACATAACTCTGTTAACACAATAACAGTATTCAGCTAACTGAAGTGGTTTGTATTTTTGAGAGTTATATTCGAATTTATCTTCACGTACATAATTTCTCTTTGTCCCTCTTTTATTACTCGCCAGAACATATCGACAAAAAGATATAAAGTAATCAGTGCACCAAACACATACATTATTATAACATATTTATCATTGTGTCTCAAACATGTAATATTGAATAGCAAACACAATGTGTCTGGATACAAGTGTGCTATATTAGCGACAAACTCCAAACACGCTTTATATTTGCGTCCAAACAAGAAACAAATATATATTTTTCAGCGTGTAGTCTCGATCTACGTGATAACTTCACCATCGCACGCCTAACTAATGTGTCTGAATTGATACCACCGGTGGATCGAATCAGGGGGTATCCATGACACAATGGACCGACTATGAAATTGTTAGAAACCAGAGTCGACAGGGAAAAGAGTGATAAGCAACCAGGAGCAACCCATGCAGCAAACTAAGTTTAAATAGTGTTTGATTGATACTAATGACATCTGAATATTGTTTTATGTTGGTTGCATCGAACGAATATTTGCATTACCTGTTATTCCTGTCCGTTTTATATCCAATAAAAATTTAACATACAAGATCAACTCGAACTCGATGAAATAACCTACTACCTCATCGCCTTCGAGAGAACGCAAAGAGAGGTATATAAACTCTTGTCGATATGATCGAATTATTATATGCAAATTTTGCGCATGCGAAATGGTATCAATCGCAAGCCTCTTAGTACTGACTTACACTGAAACACCGTTCCTGCCACATCCGTACATCAAGGTTTATCTATTGTATTGAAATGTTTATTCTTTTTCAAATAAACTTCTTGTAACTTCTAATATATCTTTCCACAAGATCGGGTAGTTTTTGGTCATCATCACATTCACCGAACATATTAAATTTCCATAATAATGCCGTAATCAAACAGTAGCAGGTTATGTCAATAAAATGGTGAATGGATTTCTGTTTGTCCGCCAACATAACAGAATTTAAAACATAAAATAAAATCCAAAGAAACTGTCGACTTTGATTTACAAATGAAATGAAAAAGAGTTGAAAACGATCGAAGACGTTAGCAGCGGCACATACATACTATAACTCTATTCCTTTGTCACTCACTACATAGAGTCGACTAAATGTTGGCCACCAACATAGCCAAAACGTGGAGTCCCATCATAAGAGAACAACAACCACAAAATAAAAACGTTGACTTCTGCGCATGCGCATTGTGGCGAAGTCCAAAATGTATTCAAGCAGTATGAATGGTCAAAAACGTACAGAATATTATGTCGTAAAGATCATAATTCATTGTATAAAGTATTCATAATATTAACAATGTACAAATTGTTTTGGTCACAAAACGAAACTAAACCCTAAACGCACACGATACCAATCTACCACCGGACAACAAGATAGAGCGACAACACTACGTGGCATTTAAACAATGGCTACGGAAACCTTAAGGCCCCCTTCGTTCAATCTACAACTCATGTCAAGGGAGTTGATCACTCTAACAAACAATAGATACAAAGAACAAAGCATAAAAATAGTGATCATCATCAACAATTTTTATTAGATATCAAGTCAGTCGCTTCAAGATTATGTGTTAGAATGGCTTCATTGAGGCAGCTAAACGGAGCATTTTGAATTAAGACTTTTTCGTGGATTAAAATTAAATATCAGACTGAAGAAAAGTTGATTGTGTGTAGGAGATGTTTCGAGAATTAGATTTGTATGTTGTATATTTAGACTGCTGCCCTCATTAAAAGACAGTTAAAATTACAAAAGGGTATTTAGTATACACATACATAAGTACTGAGACAAATGAACAAATAATATGAAAAATATTAAAGCCAAGTACAGGATGGCGCGCGAATCGTGCTATAAAACGTAATAACATTGTTTCTGTGTGAGTAGTCGGCTTATTTTTTGGAACGAAGTTCCTTATTGCAAGTTGCTTGATGGGGGCTAAATGAAAAAAAATTAAACAACTTTTTTTTAACACTATTATGGTACAACCCAGTATTATCAACTATATTGGATTCTTTTGCTTTGGTTTGTATCTAGACTAACATATGTTGGGAAATTTCTTGTTTAAGGAGAAATTTTCTAGGTGGAGCCTGTAACCAGTATTTAGTATATATTGTAGTTTTGAAACCAATAAAAAGTAAATTTAGAAAAGACAAAGTGAAATAAGTTTAACAAAATAACATTTACTTAAATAAGTGCCTTTTCTTAAAGAAAATTATTTTTCTCAAACAAAAAATACATATCCACATTCTTAAAAAAAGTAACTTTTCTTAAAAAAAATACTTTATCTTAAAGAAGTACCTTTGCTTAAAAAAAGTAAATTTTTTTACAACAAGTAAATTTTCTTGAAAAACACAAATTTTTTTTAAATAAGTACCTGCTCTGAAAATAGTACATTTTCTTACAACAAATTGAATTTTCTTAAAAAGCTATCTGTTCTTTAAAGAGTACGTTTTTGTGAAACAACATAACTATTCTTGAGATAAGTGCCAACCCTTAAAAATTTACCTATTCTTGAAAAAAGGACCGATTCTAAAAATAAAATGCACCTTTCTTAAATAAAAAAACTGCTTCCTCAAAAAATACCTTCTCTTAAACAACAAATAAATTTTCTTACAAAAATCGTATTTTTCAACAGGCGCCTTAGGCGTGTTGGAACTAACTAGAACATAATATATAGCGAAAGGAACTTAGTTCCAACCGGGTGTCCCTTGATACCTCATGTATTTTTTTTGTATTTTCTAGGTTACTATTTAGATTTATTAAAATGAATGCCTGGGACACACAAAAGATGATGTCAATATTGCAGCGGTGCTACGCTTTGCAGTCCTTCATTTCCGTCCAAAGCGAATTTAGGTGGGAGTTTGGCGGCGTTCCCCCAATAGATGGACCATTATACATGTTTGCCGAATCTGGAAGCATCGCACGAAGACCATACCATCGAGATCCTTATGTTCGGGTTCAAGATACAAACGTGGTTGTAGCAATTCAGGCAAATCCAAGCGTTTCGGATCGAAGCATATCGTCGCAAATTGGAGTTAGCAGACGATCATTAGAACGTATAAATCATGATAACTTAAACTTGTTGCCAAATTGCTATTGCTATTTGTGTTGTTTACAGTAACTTAAAAGATTCATTTGGGACCAAAAATGGAATTAAATCGTGAACATTTTCGTGCGTTTATTTTTTTACAACTTTCGACGTCGATTAACTCAGCAACAGTGCATGGATGAACTTAATTCCATTTTCGACGATGAAGCTCCATCAAGGACCAGTGTTTATCGATGGTATTGTGAATTCAATCGTGGTCGTAGTTCTCTCCAAGAGGAATTTCGTGAAGGTCGTCCAAAATCAGCAGTTGTTCCGAAATCCATTGATGCTGTGCGCGAAGTGATTTTGCAAGATCGTTATGTGACCTATCGTGAGATTGAGACAACCTTAGGCATTAGTGGGACCAGCTTACATTCAATATTACATACACATTTGACTGTCAAAAAAATTTGTTCGCGTTGGATCCCAAACAATTTGTCAATCGCTCAAAAAAAGGCTGGTGTCGATTGGTCGAAAGAAATGCTCCAAAAATACGATCGCGGTGCTTCGAAACACGACTATGATATCGTGACAGGTGATGAATCCCGGATTTGCGCGTATGAGCCCGAAAGTAAACAGCAGTCAACTGTATGGGTGTTTCAAGATGAGCCAAATGCAACAAAAGTTGTTCGCGCCCGAAGCACTTAGAAGCAAATGGTCGCCTGTTTTTTCGGAAAACCTGGACATGTCGCAACCGTACCACTAGAACAACGCAGAACGGTGAATTCTGAGTGGTACACAACCATTTGTTTGCCAGTTGTCTTCCAAGAAATCAGGAAAACCAACCGCCGAAGACGGACCACTGTTCACCACGACAATGCGAGCTCTCACACATCGGCTGAAACAACTGCATTTTTGAGCACCCAAAACATCGATTTGATGGGTCCTCCGCCGTATAGTCCTGACTTGGCACCGAATGACTTCGTTTTATTCCCGTACGTAAAAAACAAACTGAGAGGTCAACGTTTTTCGACACCTGCAGAAGCGGTTGCTGCATTCACAATGCATGTTTTGGAGATACCTCAATCAGAGTGGCAAAAATGTTTCGACAATTGGTTCAAACGCATGCAAAAGTATATAAATCTTCATGGGGAATATTTTGAAAAACATTAAAGTGATTTCGATGATTAATATTTCTTTTTGTTCTCTAATCCCGAAACATAAAATTCAAGCCTCGTAAAATAGTTGTTTTTTCTCATGATGCCCATTTTCATCTAAACGACAATGTAAACATGCAAAATTGACGTATATGGAGTGAATCTACTCCAGAAATACTCCATGAGACGAAACTGCACCCAGAACGCAATTTCATCAAGGTGTTTGAGAGGTCATACTTCTTTGAAGAAACCGAAGTAACAGTAACCGTCAATGGAGACCGGTATTTAAAAATGTTGTAGGTTTTTTTTTTACCAAGAACTGTGCCGAACCCAACAGCATTTGGTTCCAGCAAGATGGGGCAATAACACACTTAGCCAGACCGGTAATGGCGGACCTCCAACGAAAATTCTCAAACAAATTAATATGCAGAAACTCCATGTCATGTCAAGTAAGAGGTGTAGAAAACAATACTAAGGAATTTGACTGAATTGAAGTAGTCCTTTAAAACAATAATTGAGGCGATCCCGACTTCCACCCTTCAGGTCGCAATGAATAATTTTGGTGGCCAGTTACGGTCTATCATCTTCAAACGAATTTGTTATATAGGGTTTTCCAATTCGAGTGATATGATTTCTGAGTGACGTTTCGGCCATTTGAAGTACTTCATGGTCTGTCATTATTTTCATTGTATTCAATGTAATGTGTACAAGTTCATCATAGCGAGGTATACGCAAGAACAACGTTTACATATTATTAAATTTTTATCCAAATAATCGTTCTCCAAATGCAACCTTTCGTGCGCTTTTGCCATTTTATGGCCGTAATAGTCCTCCACCTGTTCTCGTTATTCGTCGAATTCTTGAAAACTACGAGCGCGCTCGAAGTAATGAAAATATTGCTTCCGTTCAGGCAAGTGTTGCTGAACACCGACTCCAAGACATTGTCAACAATGGTTACTCTCTCAAACCACAACCTGGCAGATTTTGAGAAGAGATTTGGGCTTGCATCCGTATAAATAGTCATCACTCAAGAACTGAAGCCATTGGACTACCTACCGAAGACGTCATGAATTTGCTGATTTTGTCTTGGAACAACTTGAAAACGACAACGATTTTTTTAAGAAAATCATCTTCTCCGATGAGGCTCACAATTATCTGAGGGGTGCGGTAAATGAACAAAACTGTCGATTCTGGTGCAAAGAAAATCCACAAATTGTTCATGAACAACCATTACATTCACCTAAATAGACAGTTTGGTGTAGTTTCTGGTCTGGTGGATCCGTACTTCTTTCGAAATGAACCTGGTAACACCGTAACTGTCAATGGAGAGCGGTATAGATCGATGATAACCAACTTTTTATGGCCGAAATTGGAAGTAGTTGACCTTATAACACCTGGTTCCAGCAAAATGGGTCTACGTGCCACACAGCACGTGCAACAACCGAATTATTGCGAGAAAAGTTTGGACATTCGATTATGTCAAGAAATTGTAACATTGAATGACCTCGAAGAAGTTGTGATTTAACATCATTAGACTATTTCTTGTGGGGTTATTTGAAGTCATTGGTCTTTAGCAATAAACCAGACTCTATTCAAGCTTTACAAGTCCATATTACTACTACTACTCATTCCTAACATACGACTTGATTTAGTGGAAAAGGTGCTCGAAAATTGGGTCCATTGAATTTGTTCCTGCAAAAAAAGGTGTTGAGAGCATTTGAAAGATGTTTTATTCAGAACTTAATTGTATCGATTGTAATTCACATTAATTAAAAACTATTTGAATTTCCTTAGCAGTTAGTGTTTTTTTTTAAAGAAATCATATCACTCAAATTGGAAAACACTTTACTTATATAGAACAAAATTGAATTTTCTATACAATAAAAAAAATATATGAAATACATAGATTAAAAAAAGTTATATGAATTTCATATTGTAGCACAACTGGTGCCCCACCCGTAACGTAAAATTTTACTCAAATATAAAAATCAATATATCCTCATATGCAAACCTCTAACAGTTATATTTTATATTATTTAATCATTTTGTCGCTCCACCATACCCAAACAATTTATTCGTTGCTTCAACGAAAATGATCAACGAAAATGATCAAAATACCAAGGTTTTGACAACGGATTCAGGTAAAAAAAACACGTGTATCGGCGGTTTGGTAGTTTAGGTTTCATGTTTTTTAAGAGGGTGAAATTTTGCATCCACAAAGTGTGCCAGTTTGGTGTTGATTTTGGAGTGGTGGCATCATTGCCCCATTCTTCGAAAATGCTGCTGGAATCGCCATTTTAGTCAACGGCGAGCGCAACAGAGCCATGATTACGGACTTCTTAAGGGCTTAAATGAAAGACATGAGCTTGGCTAATCGTTGGATTCAGCAGGATGGCGGTCCATGCTAAACAGCTCAACACACACTTGATATTTTGAGCAATAGGTTCGGTAATCGTGCTATCCAGCCGTCTTAAAGATGTCAGTTGGCCGCCTCAGTTCAGCGATTTGACTGCTTTAGACTTTTTCTTGTGGGGTGCTGTTACATACCGATACCATACCAACAATCCAGAAACGATCCACACTGTTAGGGCCAATATCAGATTCGTCATTCGTGAGATGGAACCAAAAACTGACAAAAAAATCTTGGAAAATTGTCGCGACAGTCACATGAATGAAATTGTGTTCCAATAATAAAGGGAATTTTTGGTATTTCTAATAAAGCCATTATACACCAAAAGAAAATAAAATTAGTGCTATTTGTTTAATTCTTAAAAAGATACTTGTATTTGCACCTCCCCGTACTTTTGCGAATACTTTTTATACTTTTCTCTAAACTTTTCACGAATTTAGTCCCCTGCCACATTTTATGCAACTAAAACTTACGATAAAGTTTTAAAGCAATTACAATTTGACGAAGAAATTTTTCTTGTTGAATCTAAATGAAATGATTAAGTTTAGATGGATTTTTAGTACGACACTAAAAGCCGGCATCGAAGTTAAAAACAATGTGAAATTTGTCCCTCGAAGAATTAGGACTTCTCCCATACACACCAAAACTTAGAATTTAGTCGAAAATCTTCAAATTTGTAGTCATTCTGCTTCAGAGTTCTAAATAATTGTTTTCTATCGATTTTGGCCTCCTAAACGCGAAAATTAATTTAAAAAATTGTAATATTAAAACATTAATTTTTTACTCAGAATAATTTTCAAGATATGAATTTTATAAAAAATTTTGTATGAGATGCCACAGCTCATTGGAGCATAACTCCCAAACGCTATCACCGATTTGAACAAGGGTGGCCTCAAATTAAAGAAAGTTAGCTTTTCTAAAGCTCTTTCATACAAAGTATTAAAATCAGTGGGATAGTTTTTAAGTTAGAAGCATTCAAATTTTAAAATTTTTGTGCAAACATTACGGTTCTAAATTGAAAAAAAAAATATATTAAAAATATTAATCGCGAAAATAGCTCTAGTTTCACAAATTGAGCATAAAGTTGCAATGTAAGCGATGAACATGGAGAACGATTACATCAGCAACTGAATGCGATGGAATGGCGATATAATGGCTTATATAAGATAAAGAGTTTTTCAACAGAGACGCTACAAAAGTAAATCGATAGGGACAGCAAACGACGCCATATTTTTTCCCACTCCTTTGACATTTCTCTTCAGTAAGGTTTGCCATTTCATCATGGAAAAATATACGAACCTACGACGAGTCAAAATTATTAAAATTTACTACCGGAATTTGGAGTCAGTGGCCTCAACTTCCACGTCCAATTATGGTCGGCTCATTTCTGGCTGAATGGCTTCGTCAATAAGCAACATATGCGTTATTGGTCAGACAGCAATCCACACGTAATCCATGAGTCATCATTGCATCCCGAAAAAATTACGGTTTGGTGCGGTTTATAGGCCGGCGGCGTCATTGGTCCGTACTTCTTCCGTGATGATCAAGACGCTACCGCTAATCGCTACCGTTCAATGATAACCGAATATTTTTGGCCCCAATTGGATAATATGGACTTGGAGGACATGTGGTTCCAAGAGGACGGCGCCACAAGCCACACAGCGAATGCCACAAGCAATTTATTGGAGACCAAGTTTGGTGAACGAAATGGCCCAGTCGATTGGCCGCCTCGGTCGTGCGATTTGACGCCGTTAGATTATTTCCTGTGGGGCTACGTCAAGTCTATGGTCTATGCCGACAAGCCAGCGACGATTGATGAACTTCGTACGAATATCGAACGTGAAATTGCAGCAGTATCGGCCGATTTATGCTTGAAAACCGTCGAAAATTGGGTTCAGCGTCTGGACTTCTGCAAGCGTGCCCGTGGTGGCCATGCAAAAGAAACCGAGTTCCATACATAATGGCATCGAACGTACTTTCACAGGAATAAAGAATTTCATTGGTATCTAAAACCGGTTTTGTTTTATTTAAAAAAAACTTTTGTAGCGCCATTATTGAAAACCCCGTTACATACTTTTTTTATTTTTGAGTGGATGGAAATATAGAAAGATGTGTTGGAAGGCATTCGCTATTTATGAGGTTTGTTGAAAATTCTTAACTTAACTCTCATATTATGCTCCTACTGCTTTTATGGTATGATATGAAAATGAAATGAAATAAAATAAAATGATCTGAAATGAAATGAACTGAAATGAACTGAAATGAAAATGAAAAATGAATGAGGAAAAGTATGAATAACCACCTATAAATACTACACATTTGTCAACTCACGTACGACCTAAAAAACAACAATATTGTTGATGCCAAGCCTCTGTTTTGTTGTTTTGTAATGACAAAACAAACACAAATCATGCCTGTTTAAACCCGATGGTTTTTTGACATGATAAAAAAGAGTTGTGCTTGAAAGTGTTTCCAATGTTAGTGCTTGGTATTCTTCGAACGTATGTATGAAGGAATTCTCATTAATATGATGAGTGTTTCTATACATACAGTTTTGATGAACTCACCCAAAAGCATACCAAAAATGGCATTTGACGTCTGCTGATGAAGATCTTGGCAAGATCCGAAATAGCTATACAAGTTGAGCAACAATAAATTTAAAAAATTGATTATTATTTTTTATATATTTTTTTTTATCAATTTATACCTGTGATTTTCGCACAAAAAATTTGATTTTTTAAACTTTAAATGTCTCTACTATCAAAACTGTCCAACAGACTTTAACGTTCTTTATAAAAAAACTTATTACCTATTATTTGAGACAACGCTTGTTCAAATCGATAACAGAACTTACGCGTTATAGCCCAATAAGCTGAAGTGTCTGATAACACTAGTCAACAGTCAAAATGTACTCCGGATGCCATAATTTTTTCTGTGTAGATAACCTTGACGTGAGCTCGAAAAACGCAATAAAAATTTTTTTTTTCGTTTGGTTTTTTTTTGTTTTTTTTTTTTCAATTTTAAAAATTTTTTTTTGGTTAATTTGTTTTTGTATGAAAAATTGTATCAGCAACTAACAAATCTCGTCAAAATATATACTAAATGGATGGTAGTAGACCCCAAAACATAAATAATGTGCGTCTTCATTCATCGGCTAGCTACAGCGGTCGTAATCGGTTGTTGAATCAGGAATTTTACAAAATTTTACCGAAAATTTACAAGTGAAAGCCCCTTAAAGCATTTTAAAAAAATATTAATTCACAGAGTGCATTTTTTTTGTATTTTATACGCAATGTGACAGGTTTTAGAAATCAAACAAGCTACTTTTTAAGAAAATCCATCAATTAATAATGAAGTTGTGAATTTTTCCGCTAAACCACTCAGAATCTACTTTTTAGTTCGAACATTGCATTTTACCTTTGAAATTATCTCACTAGTCAACCAAATGAAAAAATGTCATGTACTTCTAATGAAGTATTTTTTTCTGTGTAGATAACCTTCAGATGAGCTGGAAAAATGCAACAATCGCAGTGAGGGATGGCTCAATGTATGCGCACCTTTGCTGGTATGTATCACTTATAGATATTGCACTTGGGTATGTTTACAAAATAATAACGGAAGGTAGTAATGTCACTACGCAACAATGCGTTTTGTTGGTCACTCTGCTACCTCTGCAACTACCTTAACCACTACCTGTTGTGCCTGATTTTATTTTAGGTATTTAAGGATGAACATTGCCAAATATCACTTACTTTCGTAATGAGCAAACGTTCGCGAGGATTTGAATACAATACCAATCCAAGTAATTTTTGTTACATATGCGGAGAATACGTTTCTGAAAAAAACAAGGGTGGTTTTTACCTAAATTGAGAGATTCATTTGAAGAGAGCTTCAATTTACAGGTCTCAAACATAGATGAGCGGTGGACACCAAGTGCTCTATGTCCAAGGTGCTACGTACAGCTAGCTGACTCAAGGTAAGTGTAGATTACGAAATTCAAGAACATATATAACTTATTATTGAAATTCTTTCAGATGACAGCCGAGAATCATCATGCCAATGCTTTGGAGAGAACCGCTTTGCCATGTAACAGATTGCTACTTCTGTCTTAGCAAAAAAACCGGCGTGGGAAAAAATATACGATGGACTTGCGCTGCTGTTTCAACAGTGACTTTTCCAGTGCCATTTTCCGAAGAACCAGTGGACCCGCAACCGTCCGTTTCAAGATGGGCATCTAATAATGAGGCGATAGATCCAACATCAGATCCGGAGACAGTAGAAACCACATCAGAATGCGAGTCAACATATACATTGCATGGAGGTCAACGCTTATGTTCGCAACCAGAACTGAACGATTGGGTTAGAGAATTGAAACTCTCCAAGGAAGATGCAGAGTTGCATGCATCGCGCATGAAACAGTTCGGTTTCTTGGCTCCTGGTGTGGTGACAACAATCTACAGGAAGCGTCATGTACCATACGCAAGGTACTACACAAAAAAATGCAACATCTGTTTTTGTAAGGACATTCGCGGATTATTTAGTGAACTCGGGTACTCTTACGATCCAGGAGAGTGGCGTCTTTTCATCGACAGCTACAAGCAGAGCCTTAAAGCAATTTTACTGCACAACGGCAACAAGAAACCCTCGATTACAATTGCTCATGCCGTTGACACCAAGGAAACATACGAAGTCATGGACAATCTACTAAAGTGCCTTAACTATAAGAGGCACGATTGGAAAGTTTGTGCCGACCTTAAGGTTATCGGTATCCTTTGTGGATTACAAGGTGGATTCACAAAGTACTGTTGTTTTCTCTGCCTTTGGGACAGCCGCGATCGTCAACATCATTACTCCAGGAGGAGTTGGACAGAATGAGTTAACTTCATCCCAGGCAGCGACAATGTGAAATATACACCACTCATAAAAAAGGAAAATGTTTTTCTCCCACCTCTTCACATAAAGCTCGGACTCATAAAAAACTTCGTGAAAGCTCTCAACAGAGATGGTGAAGCGTTCGCCTATTTAAAAACCATTTTTCCTCACCTTTCGTCGTCAAAGATTAAGGAAGGCGTTTTCGACGGCCCGCAAATTAAAAAGTTGTTGCAAGACCAACAGTTTGAGCACATTTTATCACCAAATGAAACTGCAGCTTGGAACTCATTTCGGCAAATTGTTTCCGGATTTCTTGGAAACAACAAAAGCTCAAATTACAGAGAGATCGTCGAACAACTACTCCAAAATTATAAAAAAATTGGAGCAAATATGTCGCTTGAGATACATTTTCTACACTCGCACTTGGACTTCTTTCCGGACAACCTGAGCGATTTGAGTGACGAGCATGGCGAGCGTTTTCATCAGCAAATGAAAGAAATAGAGCACCGATACCAAGGATTTTGGAACGAAGCTATGATGGGGGACTATATCTGGTTCCTGATAAGAGAAACAGACCCACAACAATATCAAAGGTAAAATGCAATGTTCGAACTAAAAAGTAGATTCTGAGGGCTTTAGCGAAAAAATTCACGATATTTTTGTCACCCAATAAATCTTATTTTTTTTTGTAATAAAAAAGAAAAAACCTTACCATAGACAAAGTTTTTGTTGTATTTTTCAAGCTCATCTGAAGGTTATCTACACAGAAAAAAATACTTCATTAGAAGTACATGACATTTTTTCATTTGGTTGACTAGTGAGATAATTTCAAAGGTAAAATGCAATGTTCGAACTAAAAAGTAGATTCGAGGGCTTTAGCGAAAAAATTCACAACTTCATTATTAATTGATGGATTTTCTTAAAAAGTAGCTTGTTTGATTTCTAAAACCTGTCACATTGCGTATAAAATACAAAAAAAATGCACTCTGTGAATTAATATTTTTTTAAAATGCTTTAAGGGGCTTTCACTTGTAAATTTTCGGTAAAATTTTGTAAAATTCCTGATTCAACAATCGATTACGACCGCTGTAGCTAGCCGATGAATGAAGACGCACATTATTTATGTTTCGGGGTCTACTACCATCCATTTAGTATATATTTTGACGAGATTTGTTAGTTGCTGAAACAATTTTTCATACAAAAACAAATTAACCAAAAAAATTTTTAAAATTTAAAAAAAAAAAACAAAAAAAAACCAAACGAAAAAAAAAAATTTTTATTGCGTTTTTCGAGCTCATCTCAAGGTTATCTACACAGAAAAAATTATCGCATCCGCAGTACATGAAATTTTTTTCATTTTGTTGAGTAGTGTAATTTGAAAATTTTTGAAATTAAATTTCGTGATTATGAGGCTAAACTATAGGAAAAAAATATTAAGATCTCTGAAGCAGAAAAAAATCAATACCAAATCGTTTGAGACTTCGATGAACAGTCCAACAACTGGCGTCAATTTTTAAGTGCCGCAGCATGCCACTAACTTTTCCACATGATGGCAATCTTTCTGGGGCTTTCACGACCAGTTGATGTGTTAATACTTTTCTTCCGTATTATTCTCTGAAGCGTCATATGACTTACATTACAATTTTTTGGACCGTTTCGAACAGAATTATTATATTTTAATAATTTCATGATTTAAACTAGTTTAGATGCTTTCCCTTTTAGTCAGCACGTGGACAATAATGAGCAATTGAAAAAATAACACAAAATTTATGAGCTACGTGATTGTTACATTTGAGTTGCTAGATCTTTTAAAGAGTTGCAGAGAGTGCAATACTGTAACATTGAAGAGAGCGGGTAATTATAACATTGGAGGTTGTTACAAATAACACCCTATTAAACATATATGTTCGATTGTTCTATATTTAATTGTTCATTATGAAAGGGACCATATCAAAGTAAAATTCAAACAATTTTTTTAGTTCTAAGTGTAAATGCTGCTAACCATGAAAGTTTTAAATTTCTACTATAGGAAATCTGTTACAATTTTCCTCTATTCTAAAACTCTCAATATACAATGTACAGTTTTTGGTTTGACAAACAACACTAAGCTTCGTAAGGAAATTTAAAATTAATTTTCTGGGAAGGGTAATTGCACGTCATTCCTACACGCCAAGAAAAACAAGGGGCTTAGAGATCCTTTGGCATAAATAAAATTCTTTAGCGTCAATCCTATGATTGATCGCAAATGTTGATACTCTCCTTGCAAATGAAACAATTTTTCGAAAACGTCGTTCCTTTGGTTTTAAACGGTCTTTCATTTAAACCAAAGATCATTTAAACCAAAAGAAATAAGGAAAAAAATTTATTATAAGCGAAAAAAAGTTTGCACAAGATGAAGTAGAGCGAAAATCGTACGAAACCAGACCCAGAGAAAGGTGGACATCGGAAAGCTGCAATTACCAGAGTTAGCCAGAACCTACTCAAGGTAATTCTCGAAAATGTTAGCACAGAACCCACCCGATAACGATCCTGATGGCAGTGGAAACAACCGTACTTGGTATTGAAAAATAATATCATAATAATCCATGGTACGATGGTACGAGTTTCGCATTGCAAATGATGAAAAGAACGCTGCACGTATGGCAATGCTTCAGTCAATTACAACGTGAGCTGCGACCGCTTGGTGTAGGGAAATAGGAAGGAGGTAAACAGTCTCTTTACGCGTAAGACACAACAATGGAGAAAGTGCGAGAGTGAGAAAATTGAGATATACATAAGGAAGAACGAAGCCCGAAAATTTTACCAAAAACTCAAAAACGGAACTAATGGACATGGTTGAGGGCCCCGCTTCTGTAAAGGCAAGGACGGAAATCTCCCCGCAGATGAGCAGAGCATGTTGGGAATATACCTTAGTTTACTTTTATTGACTATTTAACAACCTCATGTGGTCAGACATTATTACAAACAAACAAATTTCAACATATTCTTCCAACTGGCTCTATCCTTCGCCTTTTCTCGCCAGTTGGTAACACCAAGGATAGGGAGGGATACTTCTGCCTGGTTTTTCCACCGAAGTCTTGGTCGTCCTCTTTTCCTGCTTCCATCGGGTACGTTATCGAAAACCTTTCGCGCTGGCCATTCTGATAATATGGCCTCGCCCACGCAATTGACCTAATTTGACTCGCCTAGCCATGTCCACGTCAGAATACAGATTATATAGCTCTGGGTTCCAGCGACGTCGGTACTCGCCGTTTTCTCTACCGAGACCATATCATCCGCTTGCGATATGACCCAAGTTTCGGAGCCATATGTCAAGACAGGTAAAATGAGAGTCTGATATAGCTGGACTTTTGTCCGTCGAGAGAGGGCTTTGTTCCTAAACTGCTTGTTGAGCCCCAAATAGGATCTATTTGCAAGCACAATTCTCCTATTTATCTCCAGGTTGGCGCTGTTGTCCTTGTTCACGGCGGATCCAAGGTAGACAAAAACGTCTACCACCTCAAAATTAAATCGGTTGTCAACGTTCAAGTGCCGACCAAGCCGAGAGGTTTCTCTAATCGTTGACACCATCAATATTGTCTTGCCCTCATTAACAGCAAGACCCACCTTCGCTGAGTCCTTTTCGATTCTTGAAAATAATGCAGTAACCTCTCGCAAATTTCGCCTAATGATGTATATGCCGTCAGCATACACCAGCAACATGAGGCTTTTCGTGATAATGGTCTTGTTCCTATTTACTGCAGCTTTTCTTAATATTTTCTCCATTAAGATGTAGAAGAGATTGCACGAAAGTGTGTCGCCTTGTATCAGTCCTCGCTTGGTACGGATTGGTTCAGTGAGGTCTATCCCAACTTTCACTTCTGATTTGGTGTTGGTGAGCGTCAGTCTAGAGAGGCGGATCAGTTTTGCCGGAATCCCAAGTTCCGACGTAGCTTCGTACAGTTTTCCCCGTATGGGGCTATCGAAAGCAGCTTTGTTATCGACAAAAAGGTGGTATGTATCGATTTGCTGCTAAACTATCTTCCTCCTGATCTTCAGTGGAAGAATCTGAGTGGAGTAGATACTGATTATCAGTCTCCAGATTCTCCTTCTCGTCCTTGCAGGAGGGCAGCAGGGAATATGGAGAGATCAATTCTCCGCGCTACTGGTACCTTAGATATCCAATGACAATGAGACGATCGATCACAATTTGGACGACGACGTCGATTGCCCTTTTCCTAACCAATACGATGTCAGAACAGCCCGGTGTAAGAACAACAAAGCCGCAGAAGCCGATGGATTACCGTCGGAGGGGTTTATGGCTGACGGCGATGAGCTCACAAGGTACATGCATCACCTCATAAGCAAAATTTGGTTAGAAGAATGCATGCCCGGCAATAGGAGTCTCAGTGGACTATGCCCCATATTTAAAAAAGGTGACCCGAGTCTCTTTGCCTACAACCGTGAAATAAGCCTTTTGTCCATAGCATATGCGGTTCTATCTATTATAATGTGCGAAAGACTAAAACCATTTATCGTTGACCTGATTGGACCATACCAGTGTGGCTTTAGGCCTGGAAAATCGATAACTGACAAGATTTTCACGATACACCAAATCCTGGAGAAGACCCACAAAAATCAAATCGACACCTATCATCTATTTGTCGATTATCGATTATCGAAAATCAACGAAGCAATGTTTAAGCTTGGTGTTCCTGAAAAACTCGTACGCCTTTGCAGGATGACCTTGACGAACACCAAACCCGCAGTGAAAGTTGGTACCGAACCTTTTGAAACTTAGCGAAGCCTCAAGCGAGGCGGCACCCCAGCATGCAATCTCTTTAACATCTTAATGGAGATCATTATGAGCAAAGCTGCAGTCAACATGAACATGCAGTCAACGAACGATTTTCGAAACCGATCTCGAAGGAAGACCAGGACTCCGCTGAAGGGATCAGGTTGACGAATCCCTGCATACGCTTGGTATTACCAACTGGAGAGATAAAGCAAAAGGTCGAACTGGTTGGCGAAATAAGTTATCATCGTTTTGTAAGGTCCCTGACCACTCGGGGCTGTTCAAGACCGGAGAAGTAAGTAAGTATTTGCAAGGAGAAACCTTTTCGCAATATCTTGATTTAGATTATTTTCTAAAACGGGTATACGTTTTAGTCACAATTCTTTAAAATTTGTTCGTTGTGATTAAAATCAGTTTCCATATAGCCCATGATATACAACAATACAATACAACAAAGTACCTGATCTACAGCTGTTTCTTTTAAATTGAAAATAGACCTATTGAAATGAAATACGATGACAAAAGAAACTCCACTCACAAAATGAAAACATTAACATTTTTGATAGTATAAACCGATTAAAATCTTCTCCTTCCTCTCTAATAACTTAACACATCTAGACATACCAGAAGTCACATTTAATCTACGCATAGGAGCCGTGATTGAAATACTCACCTAATGACACAAATGCTAATGTCTTTGTTTAAAAGCAAATAGAAGAAACTTTGGTTGGAATTTCGATCGAATAACATGAGTCTGATTTCAGACTGAATTCATTTTGACTACTTAAGATTTTCAAACAGATTTCAAAAGCTGATAACACCAGCGAAATAGCGGCATCTCACTTCTGATGAGATTTGTTGGCAATACTATTCTTGATTATTGATTCATGTTAAGAGTATTTGACGAAATGAAGATGGAAAAAACTCAACAACAATTCGACCTATTGGAATTACTGGCGGTAACAAAGGCTATGGCTGGCTGAAGGTGAATTTGTAATAATAACAATGCGATTAGTTAAAAATTTACAAAAGGCAATAAAATACCTACGTCCGCCTAATGTATTTTGGGATTGCCACTGCTGGGGCTTTTAATTTTGATCCAGTTTCAAATGAGTTGACAACACCGACGACAACACGTCGAAACCATAATGCTTAAGCTTATTTCAAATAAAGATTCAATCCGAAGGCTAGAATAGAGCACAGTGGTTTGGATGGAACTTTTTCGGTGAATATTGGGACTTTTCCCTCATCAAATGTATTCATTGTTAGCAGAGACGGGTTTCTTTCGAAATGTTTACTATTCAAAGGTTTATACACCGCAGGGGGGAGTTCTGTCTCCTTTATTATGGTTAACTTCTGTCAATGAACTGCTTCTTGAACTGGACAGGGCCGAATGCCAGGTCTTTGCCTATGCCGATGATATTGCAATCATCTATACGGGTAGAAACCTCAATTTACTTAGCATTCGTACAACAAGCCTACTTAGTCTGATTTCGACTATCGCTTAACCCACTTAAAACCGAGCTTATCTTGTTCTCTCGGAAATATAAAATACCCGAATTTGAACTGCCGTCAGATAATGGGGTGTAATTACAGATGTTGCTCTTTACTACTGTAAAGGGGTGATAGGAAAGCGGTGGGGATTGTCTCCTAAGATCACCATGTAGATTTATACGGCAATAGTCAAACCAATACTTCTCTATGGCATCGTAGTTTGGTGGAGATCCCTCCAAAATAAATATATTCTGAATTCCTTGATGAAAATTCAAAGATTTGCACTGATTACCGTTAGTGGGGCAATGGGCACGACGTCTTAGCATAGCACTTAGTGCTATCCTGAACATCTGTACTCCTGATATCATGGCCAAATCGGCAGCCGCGACATTCCTGGTGAGAATCAGAGATTGTGGAGTTTTCATATCGGGGCATTCCGGACACGCTGAATTACTACACAGGATCAACTCTATTCCCGTAAAAACGGACTACTTTATCCCCTACCTTCTACCAGCGACAAATCTAAGGACTTCTATAACGAACCGGAATACCTGGGAAAATTGATCACCGATAGATCAAAGTAGGACGAGCAAGTAGGCTATGGGGTCCATTCATCGGACCGAAATGTAAATATCTCTTTCAAGCTGCCTGAACACTGTAATGTATTTCAGGTGGAAATTACTGCCATACTGGAGGTTGCTGAACTACTGGAAAGTAGTGTCACAATCCTCCGGAGAATATGTATCTACACAGACAGCCAAGCTGCTATAAAATCCCTGGAAGCCATGTTTGTTACGTCCCTGACGGTGAAAGAATGCCACTCATCACTTAGGGTGATGGCAGAGTATTTTGACGGCACAGGTTCTTCCGGCAAAAGAAGGTGTTAGTATGCCAATCTCTACCTGCCGCTTGCAGATCAGGCAGTGGGCCGATAATATGTTCAAGGACAAGTGGAGACTTACTTCTACTTGCAAACAAGCCAGGGTCCTCTGGCTACAGGTGGACAGGAAGAGGACTGGGCGACTACTTAACTTGCCGAGAGGCAGTCTATCCACAATGATAGGAACACCTGCGGGACATTGTCCTGTAGGAAAACACGCCCTAAGATTGGGACATAGAAACTCCACTCTCTGTAGATGCTGCATTGCTGCACGACGAACCACCTTCTCTTGGATTGGCCTGCTCTGGCAGGACTGAAAAGTAGGATACTCGGAACACATTTAGTTAGCGCTGTAGCCCTAGAGTATATTCCTGTAGGTCTTATTGACAAATTCATTGAAAGGGGAAATTGTCTAGACGACTAGTCAATAGTTGCTGCAGAGGAAATTGAAGGTATCGCAATGGGCTTCTTTAGCCTAAGTGTGCTAGACAGCGTGCTGTCTTGCAGCCTTTTCAACCAACCAACCAACCAGAGGCTTATACAAATATATTTTAACTTATACCTCAGAGCACGTACGTCCGCAGAGGGGGGAGGGGGATTCAGAAATTCATTCCTTCAGTAGTGATTTGTGAATATAGTTCTATTTTTCAACCTAAATTTTAAGTTGGGCCCCCATCCACCGAAAGAAAATACTACATACGGTGCTGCCTCAGAGTGTAGTGATTTGTATAATATATATCTTATTGCAGAAGCAAAGAATTTGTGTTGGCCTAAAGTATAAGCCAAACTTTATAATCTGCTGGTTTTCGGCAATTATTGATTATGACGATTTTTGTCAAATGTAATATCAAAGAATTTTATGTGTTTAGCGCAATATTAATGTATCCGTTGTTGCACAAAATCAAGAAACTGCAACAACTCTGCTTATTGACTCAACCGGCAGCATTTCTAAATCACTGTGCCCCTCATCCGTTCCCAATACCTGTTTAAATCCCGTGGACAAAAGATCCATTATAACAAAACAAAAAAAATGCTCACACAAACTCTATAGTCTTTGGGGGTGGGGGGTTTATTAATAAAAACAGATCGAAAATCTTATTGTCGTTCTGCTACACCTCAGACAAACAACAAAAACAAACAGACAGTTTATCGGACTAAAAAGTGAATAAAAAAAAAGACAAAATAATACGACAAAAATCTTTTTGTAACGAAAGACATCACAGAATGTGTAATAAAAGTATGAAAGTAAAATATTATCAGGCCCAACGACAAATATCCATTAAGATACAACACGGCAGCAGTTCACGGCGGCTACTGGTTTTGAAAATATCAATAATTTTATGTGTTTTTCACATCCAGATCACCGGAGCAGTGCAGGCAGGCAAAAAAGTAGTGGGTTCCCAAATTTGTTACTGTTGTTGCCCATTCTCTTTGGGTTTTATGCAATCAATGATGCGTTAAATCTTCGGGAATATTTTTGAACATGGCCTACCTCCTTCCTTCACTGCCATCTCGGTTATTATGACTCTTGTGTCTAATCTTTAATGTTTTTTGCTTTTTTTGTTCAATTAAATGAACCTTTTTTGAACCAATACGATTACGATAGGTTGAATTTATTTGTATTTTAAATATTACTGAAAATATGTTGATACAAATACATGCATGTCTGCTCTGAAAGGACGGATTAGTCAACGTTCACAATGAAAATTAAGTATTTTTCATGTGAATTTCCTTTACAGTGTAGTGATTGGGTCGAATACCCACTCGAATTGTATTACTCAATAACGTTTTAAAGATAACAAAAGGCTTAAAATAGTTTACAATAGAAATAACAAATAAACATACACCGTTTTTGGGATATATTTCTAAGACGATACAGTCGTGAAAGAGACTGAACTTTGATCAAAACATATTTGCTACTCTACAAAAAATGTGGTATACACTGAAATGGCCGTCGGTAGTGTAACGGTTAGTATACAGGGCTCTCTTACATGAGAACGTGGTTTCGATCCATACTCTGACCATCTTATGTTTCTCTCGACGACGGTCACCTCGCGTAGTGATGTCGACACTATCGAGTACTGAACCTTGAAAAATCTTCTACAAATTCTTAGGTGAAAAACTGTAGGTCCCAATCAGTGAGTGTAAAACTGGAACGCGCTAAACTCGCCGGTTGTGAGAGCTCTCTCTAATCCCTTCATTGGTTGAAATGGGAACATAATTTTGTATAAACTTAAAGGAAAAGCTTCGTGACATAAGTTCCATTGGTTGTCATCTCGACAAATATTTTCATCGAAAACGAGCTAACGTTCAGATTCAACCCCATAATGGATATTTTCACTGTACTGAATTTGTTTCATAACTACGATGAATAGCACTGTGGAAGTCGAAAAAAGAGACAAGGCGGGAGAGGGCGGCTTTACCCTAATTCAGGTAAGAGAAATCGAACTTTATCATTAGTTTTTTGAGTTACAATTACGGCTCCATACAAAATATATGTAGGCTTTGCCAAACGTTCTGTTTTCAACAGTACGCAAACTTTCATGTTCGTTGTACTGCTAATTCCACAACCCAATAAAAATTTTTTAGGTTTTCAGAAGCAGGACAAAACCGAAGCGCATATGTAAACGCTTCGTAATAAACTTTACAAATTTTTTTCATAATATAAGAAAAACAATAGCGGCATTCATGCAAACGTGAAAGCCGAGACCGCACCGTTGCATGAGGCACCAGGTAAAGTTGCTCAGCGTAGTTGTGCTCAAAACCATATCAGCTGACCAAGATGGATACATAAGGTGGTAGCAGTAGCAATTGCATGTATTATGTATGTGTACTTTTTCTACTGTTCTAGTGCTATCACCTTATTTATCCATTCTAGTCAGATGACAACGAAATGTCAAAAGTTTACACGTTTCTCCATCCCACGTTTGCGCAGCAAATTTGCCTCGAAAACTTTCCACATTTGTGCAAGTCGCTTTGTATGGGAAATTTGTTTGTTTTGACATTTGCTGTGCAAGTTTACGATGTTTTCGAGTTTACGAGGTTCTTTCGAACTTTCATGAAGACCACTAATTTCAAGAGCTTACCCATTCCCTTACGAGGAATCAGGTTGTAAGCAGACGAAAATGTACACGAATCATTACCGAACGTGTGTTATGTTTTGATGGCATAATAAAAAAATAATGATGAGTCACTGATTTGCTTCTGTGCACACAACACGTGGAATAAAAGTGAACGGGTGTAAAAAAGTGTTCTTTTTTATAAAATAATTTAACTACATTCGACGGTGGTGGAATGGGTAGTGTGCGCGCCTCTTGTACTTGAGATCCTGGCTTCGATCCCTGCTCTGACCAACTTAAAATTTTTTTCGACGGCGGTCACCTCGCATAGTGACGGCGACACTATCAAGTATTTAGCCATGAAAATGCTTCTCAAAAATACCGTTCGGAACCGGTGTAAAGCTGTACGTCCCAATCAGCGAGTATAAAACTAGAAAGCGCACAGCTCTCTGGCTGTGAGAAGCGCTCCCCGATTCCTTCATGGGATGTAATGGGAAACCATTTTTCTTTTTTCTTTTTGTTACAAAAAATATTTATTCTTTTATTTATTTCTTTAAGGCAGGAATTCATGATATTCTTGCTGCTATAACGAAGCACTTACTGAAGGCCATGAATTCACAGGTCCTCATATAAATTGAAAATGCGCTTATTTTGTAACAAATTAGTGCTTCCAAGTGGGAATTCGCCATACAAAAGTCATGCCTCATGTAAGCAGGTTTGTAAGGGACGATATTCCGTTTCTCCCTTACAAACCTGCTTACGGCGAAGCACCATATTTTATTGGGAACCCATAAAAAAGTAAACGAAAGTACTTTTGGAACGCAGTTCCTTATCGGACGTTGCGGAATGGGGGCTAAAGGAAAAAAGTGAAACTACTTTTTTTTACACTATTATGCTACAACCCAGTATTATCAACTATACTGGGTCCTTTTTCTTTGGTTTGTGTCTAGACTAACATATGTTGGGAAATCTCTTGTTTAATGGGAAGTTTTCTAGGTGGAGCCTGTAGCCAATATTTAGTATACATTGTAGTTTTGAACTCTATAACAAGTAAAATTAGAAAAGCGAAGTGAAAGAAGTTTAAAAAATCGAAATTTTTTAAACAAGTGCCTTTTCTTAAAAAAGTAAATTTTCTGAAAAAAATACCTATTCATATTCTGTACACAAAGTAAATTTTCTTAAAAAAAAAACCTTAACTTAAAGAACTACCTTTGCTTAAGAAGAGTAAATTTTCTTAAAAAAAGTATCTTTTCTAATACAAGTACAGTTTCTTACAACAAATTGCCTTTTCTTAGAAAATAAATATCGTTAAATGTGAAAATATCTGCAATAAATATGTTCCAGAGGGCTTAACTTGCTGGTAATTTGGACTTTATACGGCCACAAGTTTAAGTGATCATGAATTATCCGTTGTAATAACCCTCCAATTTGCGCCGATAAGTTTCGAGTCGAAACGCTTGTATTTGCCTAAACTGACGATGCTACAGCCTCGATTGTGTCTTGAACCCGAACATAGGGTTTTTGATGGTACGGTCTTCGTGCTATGCTTCCAGATTCGGCAAATATGTTTGCCCACCTCATAATGGTCCAGCTACTCGGGGGAGTGCGCCAAACTCCCGCCTAACTTCACATCGGACGGAAATAAATGACTGCAGAGCATTGTACCGTTGCAAAATCCTCCCAAATCCTACCCACATATACTTTCCGGTATTCCAAGCATTCATTTTAATAAATCTAAATAGTAACCTGTAATATATAAAAACAATAAACAAAGCATTTATTATATTTCTCGAGAACTGCACCATAGATCTTATTCACAAAATCTTATTAAAACTACACGATGAAACCCCCGTCTTTTTCGTTACTTGGATGTACGTCTAACATGTTTGTAGCTTGTCGCAAATATAGTATTCTTGTGTCCAAACACATTGTGTTTGCTACTCAATATAACGTGTTTGAAACACAATGATTAATAGTTCATCATATCTGTTTTTGTGATCCCAACTGCTGAAAACAACAACGCGACAGACAACAAAGAAACCACAAGGCAGCATATCTTCAAATTCATGAAAACAATGTGTGCAACCATATTCATGTTCCTGCATTATGTTGCTGCACCTAATATTTTTCAGCGTGTAGCCATTAGATGAATAAGATATTTTCGAAGATAGTTTCGTTTACGTTTCCAAAAAAAAAAAAAATTGACAGTTCAGGGTTCTGGATGTTGACTAGTGATATTAATATCACGATTATTTTGTACTGTTCTGTAAATTTACCTTATCAGAGGAATATTAAATTACTGTTCATTCACGCTGGAAAAAACGGCCGCAGCAATGTATTGCAGGAACCATGTATATGTTTGCCAGCTTTGTTTTGATGAATTTATGAGCTGGTGCTTTTATGTTTGTTTGTTGAATGTCACGTTTTTGTTTTCAGCAGTTTTCAACAAACAAAGCCACATTTGGGTCACATATATTATAAACTATTAATCATTGTGATTCCAAGACGTAATATTGAATACCAAACACGATGTGTTTGGAGACGAATATAATATATTTGCGACAAGCTACAAACACGTTATATTCATTTGCATTCAAATCACAGCCAAAATACCGATTTTTCAGTATATAGCTTAATTTGTTTTTAATAATTGTTTGTCAATTGTGTAATAACTATTTTATAACTGTAATAACATTTAAACTAAGCGACCAAAACCAAAATTAAATTCCATACTATAACTAATTGCTGCGTATAGTTTTACTAATGGAGTTTTTCTACATTAGTTGTAGAAAATTATATCCTTTAAGAGTCCACCATTAAAACACGGACACGCATCGATTCTTTTAATAAAATTTTGTATCACTTTTTGTGGGTGGCTGATGTGGGTTGGGCGATTTTTGTTTGATTGTTGTCTTTTAGATTCCGTAAAGGTTGTGCTTTGGTGATGTAGACTTTCGCCTTCAGGTAGCCCCACCCACAAAATTCTGGAGATGACGCAACGGGCAATCGAAGCGACAATCTAAAGTCATTATTGGGAAATATTAAAAACTTTCTTCCAAAGTTCTGAGTCTTCAACTCAAACTGTAAGCAATCTACGAAATAAATTCGATGGAAATAAAGTGCATCCAGGCAGTCTGTGGATCAATTTGTGAAACGAGTTCGCCAATACGGGTCCTTATTGGACAAGTGCAGTGGAAAAAATTGCCGCTCTATCGGCAGGTGTGCTCGAACAGCCATTAACATCAACTCGTCACCGTACGCAGCAATTGAATATTTCTCGCACTTCTTTGTACAGAATTTTTAAAAAAGGATCCAGTTAGTCGGAGAACTGAAGCCGCGTCACCATCCGATGCGTGTTCGCTTCGCTGAATGGTTTTGTGGCATGGCGGCACACAAATGAGCCAGGAGCCGCAGTAACCGCCAATGGCGAAAGTTACCGTGCCATGCTCAGCGATTTTTTGATCCCAACAGTTTAAGAGAATGACATGGGCGCCGTATGATTTCCACAGCATGGCGCTACGTGCAAAGTTACCAAAGTTACAATCGATATTTTCCACACTGCGTTCGAAAACCGCAAAATTAGCCGATGCTCGGAAATTCATTGGCAGTCCTAATTTAAAAAAATGTTTTTTTAACGAAATTAAATTCCAAATTTTACATAGTCCACCCTTGTTGTTTCCCATTACATCCCATGAAGGCATAGGCTTACATACTTTGACTGGAACCTGCAAGTTTACACCGGTTCCAAACGGTATTTTGACAAGCTTTTCATGGCTATACAACCGATAGTCGATCTGAAAATCAAAAAGACTGAATTGCAAATAAACGATTTTTATAAAACGCAGTGCGCAACAGCGTCATCGGGAGGGGTAAACTAGGAGATTAAGTGATTTGTATGGCGAAAGCTGCAGTTAATAAAGTCAAAAATCGTTCAATGTTGGTTGGTTGGTTGGTTTCCGTGGTTGCTAAGGATACTATTTAACATCAGTTAGTGTCTTGAGACACCGTTTTGCATACCACATCACTCCGGAAAGTCCAAAGAAACGTGTTTATATTCAGCCTGTTAATCGGAGATACCTCATTAGATCCCCTAGATCTATTTCGTGTATCTCAGTGAGGTTATGCAGGAAGGAACGGACCATAGTCTTCAGGCGTTTATTAATCAGAGCCGGACAACTGCAGAGGAGATGCTCCACCCTTCTACGTCATCGCAGGCACGGCAGTGGTCATTATATGGCAGCTTCAACCGTCTTGCGCTATTACCGAGGAGCCAGTGCCCGGTCAGCATGCCAGTTAGCCTAGATATATCTCCCCGATTATGGCTGATCAGGGAGTTAGTCCGGTGAATATTATATTCTGGCCATGTGTTTCTGGATATGCGGCACGTTTCCGTCCTATCCCATCTGGTCTTCCCTCGTTCAAGGTAATGTAGGAAAATACATCTTTTGACCAACCCTATAGGCGTTGCGACTGACACCATATGGAGTTCGGTGGAAGGGGATCCTGCCCTAGCTAGTTCGTCTGCCTTTTCGTTCCCTAGGAGACCCTTGTGGTCTGGTATCCAAGTAAGTACCACATTGGCCAGCCGGCCTAGCTCGACAAGTTTTCCCCTACATTCACTAACGAGTATAGATGCAGTGTTGTAAGATTTGAGTGATAGGAGAGCCGCTCGGCTATCTACAAATATTCCAATGCGCTCTGTTCTTCGCTGTAGTATAAGTGCGGTGCAGGCTTCTTTGATGGCCAGTATCTCCGCTTGGAAAACGCTGCACTTGTCCAGACGTTTGAATGATAAATTGAGGCCTTGGTCTTAGGAAAAAACACCCGAGCCGGTTCCACATTCCATTTTGGATCCGTCCATAAATACTTTGGTATCAAAACCCGTAAGTGGTTCCACTTTATCCCACTCTATTCATTTGGGAAACCTGACATCGAATAGGTTATCGAACGTCAATGAGGGGGTGCAGTAATCGGTGGTTATGTTGAGTTCTCTGGGATTGTCTGTAGTATACTCGCATGTCCATATGCGTTGCTCTTACAGAGCCCAAGAGCGTTTTGTCGGGGGGCACTCCAGGCCGCACTAGCTGTAATGTGAAGGTTGATTGGTATAATATGAAGCATTGCATTAAGGGGGTCAGCTGGACACGTCCTCATTGCCCCTGTTATGCCGATGCAAGCTGATGTCTGTACTCTATACAACAGTTTCATGGTGGACGTTTTCCCTGCGACAGGCCATCATACCATTGCTCCCTCCATAGGAGAGTATTGGTCTGATTATGCTAGTGTACATCCACAGCACCATTTTCGCTCGGAGACCCCACCGGCTTCCGAACATATTCCGACAAGCGTAGTACGCTTTTCCAATATAATAATTTCAAATCCATATTCAATGATGGATTTTTTTTTATAGTTTGCCAAATGAAAATCATAAATACGATTATCAAATTTAGAAGCTCAAAATAGGAATTTAACAAAAATAATTGAAAACTCTGCTAAACTTTATGACACTACAAAAACTGACCTTGTATCACAGGTAGTGAGATTTCAGCACAAAAAACAATAGTTTATCCAAAATGTACTAAGATTACTTTTTTTCATTACAGAAACATATTAACATTTTATAAACTGAAAATCAAAAAAGAAAATTGTTTCTATAAGAACCGCCCCATTTGAAACTTCTTCAGGTTACAGTACAACGTAAAACTCATTAATATCCCAAAACATTTTATTAAACAAACAGATATCTGAAAATTATAATATCTACAAGATAAACAACGGCTCTCAGACCCGCCAACAATACAAATAAAACAATTCCAAACCCATGCGATAATAATGAATATGCTAAATAACAAAACGGCGGACGGTGGGACACAGGGACAAGCGAACAAATGAACACTTCAAATGGAATACACTGTGAATATTACAATTAATTAACACTGTAGAAACACTGATTTAGCATAATTTTGTGGCGAACATCAGTTTTCATTCACTGCCAGCCTGACTGACTGATGGACGAACTATAATCGTGGACTGGCAAAGTGTGAGGAGTGACTGACGGTGGTGTGTAGATGTGCGTCGTGTTCCACATAAATATGTTATTCATTAATTCAAGTTCCAGGTCGCTTAAGACGGAAACATAATGCCACCTCATCATTATCGTTGTAATCGACATACCGACACGTTTGACTGAGTTGCCAACACACAGACGAACGCTGAACACCAGCGACTACAACACATCGACGCTTAAGAAAAAGCTTAAGTTATTGTCAATACGCCTTGCAGTAAGTTGTTGCTGTTGTTGCCTTGTACGAGTACTCGCGGTCGTATGCTTGTGCAGCGGACAAAGCCTCTTAAGGGAAGAAAAGGTGACTTCTCAAATGTCAGTAGATTTCTCGGGCTACGACCACGACGACAACAACAGTGCTAACAAGAAGGCGTAACTCAATTTGGCATAGTGGGTGAAAATTATAAAATTTGAATACAAATCATTCCATCCAAGAATAAACTTCAGACATTTTAGCGAAGCTCGCTGAGTGATTTCTAAGACCTATTTATAGAACACGTTCCGAAATAGCTTGATGGAACTCCAACTTAATTTTAATGCAATAACATTTGAGGCAAATTTTATAAAAAAAATTAAATCTTCCTTGAATTGGTTCCATTTCTCACATTTCCATTCAACTGTAAAGAGCCGTATTTCAGATTTTACTTTAATAGATCGTAAACAGCTCAAAATATTGCATTACAACCTTTGACAATATTGTAGCTATTTTCCCATTTCACAATTCCCTGTAATATATTTCTAAGGAAAAGTACACTGTTAATTGATTATTTCACCTAACGTTATGAAAAATTGCACATATTTTATATGTTTTGACATTTCTTGCCTAACGGTAAATAAATTGCGGTAGCTGTGTTCAAAAGAAGTGTCGCTTATAAATTTCTTGATAACTTTTCTAAATTCACTAATCAACAAAAATTGTATTTAGAGCTCCATAATTAATGCAGAAATGCTGCGCTTAACCATATTCGTTAAATATTCATCGGAAATAGGGCCCTGACCAAGCTCCATAATTTTCTTCGGCCTCTAAAAAAAAATTTTTACGTATTGGGGGAAAACCGAGTGGGGTTTTGTGATACCACGTCCAAGTATTTTCACAACTTTTTGATTTAGTGGAGGTTCGAAATAAATTGATTTCATTTGTGTCACAGTGTAATTTGATCGGTAGATGTTAATGTTGCGAAAATGTACAGTGAGTCAATGCAACAAATTCGTGGATTATATTAAACTAATATTTCTATAAAATCTATGAAATTTTACATATTTTACATTATTGCAATTTGTTCATAAAATATATGAAACGCTTTAATCGATTTTACTGAATTTTTTTTAACTGAATTAATTTTAGTTAATATATGAGTAATTCATACTAGTACAAGGTCAGGAAAATTTTTTCAAGTGAAAAATTGTTGAATTTTTGTTCGAGTAATAGCCAATACAGTTAAGCGCACTCACTGGCGTGACTAGTTTCGAATTCCGTGAGAAGTTCATCAATCGTTTGTATACAAACTGAATTATGTAATTTACAAATGCGAATTAGTAACGCTCGAAGATCCCTTAGTACCAACACACACTGAAAAGACTATAATGCCAAAACTTCGTAGACCTTCTTATAAAGGGTTTTCCAATTTAAGTGAAGTTTGAAAGAACGCAGCGCGACTCGTAATCTTTAACAGCTGTTTTCTGGAAAAGTTGATTTCTGACCATAGGTGCCTTTCCGTAGAACATGTGAAATGAAACAGAAACATGGTGAATTAGCACAAAAACCCGTTTCTCACATTGAACTGTTTCTGTAACTTTATTTTGTGAGAACTTTCTGTCATCTGTCAATTTTTCTCGCCTCACTGGAAAAATGTGAGAAAATATGTGTCTGTAAAGTACTCGATCGAGAAACAATCATTTTCAACTGTCAAATTTACTCCCAAATCAAAACTTTGTCGGAACGAGAAAATGTATTAAACCAAAATTGGAAATTGAAAAAAGTTATTTAGTATCTCGGTTTTATATACATGCATATATCTGATAAATGATGATAATACAGAAAAGGTAATACCGTCGCATAATATTAACTGCATGTGTACAAAATGAAAATTTGTTGGCTTTTACATATTACAAGTCCCATTATGAAAATAAAGAATTTTGGTGGGAGGGGATAGAACACACGATTCTAAGCATAAAATATAAAATACCCATACTTGGGGAAAATCCTATTTTCGGAGTTACTATAAATTCGGAGTGGTTACTATAAATTGTTAAGATCCGTGGAATGGGACTTGTCTGGAAGCATTTGTGAATAACATGATATAAAATAAATCAAGAAATTAAGCGAAAATTGTCGATATCTCGCGTTATCGAAATATCAGCTGGCGGAATTTTCAAAGGATATCGAAGATATTTTTTACATTTACCGCAAACATATGTTACGCGTATGAAATTAAACAATATTCTTCGATATTATATTTTAAATAATTTTTAGCCACAAAAATAGCAGAAAGCTATATAACACAAAAATAGTATGCTGATGCCGGTGTTTCACCTACCCCGAAGGACATTTTTTCGATAATTTAATGAGCACGTTTCTAAAAAATTTTATATATATTTTTTTAATAATCGGCATTCTACAAATAAGCTAGTTATCGGAATAAGTTGTTTAATTTTACATGTTTATCTTCTGATCTACTATCAGAAAACAATAATTTCCTTGTGCAAAATGTAAAAAATATATTCGACAACAATTAAAAATTTCAACACCCAATATTTCGATAACATAGACAAACATGCTGCAGCTCAAGTCCCATTACAGGGGTTTTAAAACCTAGTAACCCCCGTATATCCGAAATTTGGAAGCCCATAACATCTAAAATATGATTTTTCTCAAATATGTCTTTTTAGCATATTGTGCTTAGAATCATGTGTTCTAGCCCCCTCTACAATATTTTTCGCGAGTGGAACCTAAAGTAGGTGTTCCGTCGGACCACCAAGCCATCGAAAAAATTAAATCAGTTGTTCTAACGCTTCCACCTATACTAGTTACACCTTGGCTTAATGCTTTGTTTGTTTAGTCTGATTTTTGACATTTGACTGGAATATTTCAATATCAAAGAACATCAGTGCTGCACCAGAGTTACAGAGAGAGTATTTACTCATATGTCGAGGAACGGTGGAATTATTTGTTTCAGGCTTTCACGATGTGAGAAGTTTTCACATAAGTTACAGAACATGGGTACAGGTCATTCACATTTAGGAGAATTTCATGAGTGACACGGCAAATTCGTGTCACCCATGCACCTCTACATAAAACATATGATTCAATGTTATTTCTTGTCTGACTAAAACTTCTCAACTAAAAACTTGTAAGTTCTCCATCATTTAACTGTTAAGAATCTAACTCTCTTACGCTCTAGTGTAGGCCCGTCTGCACACATAGTATTTTTCCATTAGTTGTTCAGCCAGTTAAATTTTATGGGGGTATAAATTTTAGGCGGGAAAAATACAACTCTGTGATATAGATTAAAAAGTCACCTGAAAGCACTGCAACACTGCGAGAACGCATGAGGAAAAGAAGAGCATGGTGGAAATTCTGTCTGTTCTTGTTGTTGGAATTATAGGCGTTTCAGTGTATGCTGATACTTAGGGTTCTTCGATCGATACTAATTCGCATATGTGAATTGCTGAATTGAGTTTGTATATATACGATTGATGATAAACCGATGGTATCAATTCAGGCACAGTAGTTAGGCATCTGCTGACGAACTTGTCACGGAGTTCGAAACTAGTCATGCCAGTGAGTGTGTGTTGAACTGAATTGTCTATTAGTTCCAACAAAAACCAACCATTTTTCAATTAGAAAAATGTTCACGACTAGTAAGCTCATACATACATTAACCAAAAACTAACAAAAATCGGTCAATAAAATTCAAAATTCAAATAAAGTTATAAATAATGCAAATATTTTTTGAGTGCTCGTATTTTGAACAAAGTTGACGATGACATTTGACATTTTTGTGCACGGTGTCTAACTGACGTGTCTGGGCATTCATCAACATTGTCTCACACTGCAGCAATATTTTGTGCCGTACGTACGCTACGAGTTCGGCCAGACTTCACTTTATCTCCCAGTGTATACAAAGGTTCAAAATTCTTTACAATACACTGAATGGTTCACTTGCTCGTCACATTATGTAATCCAAAATATCTCGAAATTTTCTTCGCATTTTTACAATTGAACGATTATTTGGATCACATGGTTATATAACATCAGCACGTTGTTGATGCGTTAGATCCTTCATAATAAATCGTTATCGAATCCTCTGCACAACTGTCAAACACAAACTGACAAACGTCAACCAAACAGAAATGCAGGTCAACAAACACCGGCCTGGGACATAAAAAACTCTTTGGACTAAGTTGTCCATCAAAATATCAGCAACATGTATTGAGCAACATTTTAATGTTGCTAAGAAATATGCAATGACTAATCAATTTGAAGGAAGATACACTCAGGTGCAGTTATTTAAAGGCAGTAAAAATTCCATGTTCAGCAACCTGTATCTTTTGCAATTTGTAACCGATTGCCGAATTTGAAAATGGAAATGGAAGCTAGATATCTTGAGATATAAAAACAAATCATGACAATAGTGGTTTCTTAACTAAAGAATTTTTTTTAAGCAATTTATAAAAAAAAGTAGGAAAATGTGCTATTTTTTTGGTTCACTTGAATAAAGGCACTTTATTATTTTTTATTACAATATATTTATTATTGTTTATTACAATTTAGTGCATCTTAGTCATTTTACGAGTCAACATTTTCAATCTATCGGATAAAACTAAAATCGATGTTTCCCATTCTGAAGGATATTCTAACCGCTCAATAGCTAAAAAGATTGGACGGAGCCCAACAGTTGTCGAAAACTAAATCAAGAACCCAGAGGGGTATGGAAAAAATTTTAAAGGAAGGGTTTCATTATCTTTGTCTGCATATGAGAAAGGAAAAATCATCAGAATTGCTTCACATTCTGCCTCATCCTTGTCAAAAATAAGAGCTCAAGCTGGAGTGGAAGCGAGCACGTCATCAGTACGTAGAGTAATTAAGAGCTGTGAGTATATTAAATACCTGAAATTACAAAAAAAGCCGCCACTAATGCTCCTCGTAAGGAAAAGCGGCTTCAATTCAGAAGAGACTACATGATATGGGATGTGCAGCCAAGTGGTCATGTAAATGACTGGAGAACCGATGTATTTACGGATGAGAAGAAATTTAATTTGCTGGGCCTGATGGCTACATCTATTATTTCCATGATCTGCGCAAAGAAAAGTGTTTTTGAACCCGACATCACAGCCGAGTGGGCGGCGTTATGGTGTGGGGTGCTATTACGTATTATGCCGCCTTCGATCTTAAATTTCAAAGTGCAAAAATGGCTGGTGCAAGCTATAAAACGTTATTGGAATAAGTTTTTCTGCAGTTCGACCCCTATACATAACGCCAGAGTAGTAAAGGAGTTCATTGCAAGCCAAAATGTTAACATTCTTGACTGGCCTCCCTATTCGCCAGATCTAAACATTATCGAAAATGTCTGGGGTTGGTTATCTCGTAAGGTCTATGAAGGAGGTAGACAACTTGGTGACAAGCAGTCACTAATTCAGACCATTAAGGATGCTTGGAATCAAATTTCGTTGGATTACAGAAATTCTCTTTATCTGTCAATGAAAACCCGTATATTTGAAGTTATTAAAAACAATGGGGGTTGTACCCATTATTAATAGTTCTTAAATAAAACAAAATAAATTAAAAAAAAAACAAGAAAAACTGTTTTTCATTAAAATTAGTTAAAGTGCCGTTCTTTAATCAAGTGAACCAAAACATAACTCAATTTTGCAATTTTTTTATAAATTGCTCAAAATAAATTCTTTAGTTAAGAAACTACTATTGTCATGATATTGTCATGATCTCAAGATGTCTAGCTTCCATTTCCATTTTAAAATTCTGCAATCGGTTACAAATTGCAAAAGATACACGCTGTTGAATATGGAATTTTTAGTGCCTTTAAATAAGTGAACCGGAGTGTATGATCAGTGTTGTCTAACGTCGCTCAATTTCTGCACAAAAACAAATTTTTAGTGTAAAAGAAACTTAAAAACAGAAAAAAAATAGTGTCGTCATCATTGATATCAATGGTTCTGGCCCATTTCGCAGCGTAACAAATTAATTTTGCTCAATATTTTTCACGTAACCCATCTTAGTACTAGGCTGTACGGGCTTTTTGGTGTAATCGAACAACATCCAGTAACAATTTGCCCAAATTGTTGCTGACGGGCCTAAATACCAAACGCGACAATGTTAGTCAACAAAATTGTATTTGACAAATGCAACGAAAGAATGTTGCGCAACAATATTCTATCAACAATATTTTAGTAAAGAAAGTTTTAACTGGAACATTTTTCAAGTCGTTTGGGAACACAAGTTTCTATTTGGTTGTTAGAACTTTGCTAACCAAATTTTATTATAGAAAAACATGTAGTTAGAAGTTTGTTTCATTGGGTATGTCGTAAACGATAAGAGATATTTTCATGGCGATGGCAGTAATCGAAAGAACATATCCAATTTAGTACGATGCAATATTCAGATCATTTTATCAAAAATTTTCAGTGATAACGTTGTTGTTCTAAGGCCACGGTATATTGGAAATAGCATGTTGAAAAATGAAAATACTGGTGAAATGTACTGGAGGTAGATGGATATATTTCTACCAATAATATACATTCAAATTTGAAGACAAACCCCTGCTCAAAGACATTGAAGAAGGATATTGTTCAACACTATTTGGGACCATGATGTCCTATTCCTATTCGTACTAAGTATTTAATTACCTAGCGTGGGTATCAATTCATACATAGGAGATGTAGCAATCATGCAGCTACAGAACATGATAAGGTCTTGCTAACGTGCTTGCAACATCACCATGTACTGTAATATTTCAATATTAATATCATAACATTTACGGATAAGGGATATCTCAAGGAAAGCACTCATCTCCACGCCAATTTATTGTAGTGGCCTGGGATCTACCCTTTTAAACCGGATTCAAATGATAAATATAATTATATATACTTTTGCAAGGCTGCACCGCCTTTGCACTAAATTATGTTCGGTTGTTTCTAGTTTCGAGCCCGAGTTTACTATAGTAAACCGGATATAGTAGAAAACTCCAAATAACTATCTGATTTCACCATTTACACCCACTGTGCCCAATGCGTGCATGAAGCGAGGGAGCGATTGTTTCTGATTTCGTCTTTAAAATTATAACGTGTCATCATTGTTTGTTCTTTTATTTGTCCACCTAAAAAAGAACTCCTCATTCCACCTTTCAATCTTCCCCATCCACAAATTGACATGGGCAGAACTTATGAATGAATTTAAATCACATCATAACCTAAAACAACAATAAGACAAGAAAACAAAACAGCACTACCTAAACATTCACATGCATGCAATCATTTTAAAATAGATGGTTCGTACTACTCGACAAAATCCAACTCATAACAGACACCGAACAACAGAAATCCAAAACAGAACAGTAACCAAAAACTATGGACGTAAACTTGGATTGTTCGACTGTTGCCGAAGAATGGTAATGGGAATGGTAGTGACGAGGATGGTGATGACACTGTGTACCAGCCAGCAGTCATTCTTCTATTTTGCATATGGAGTAGATTGGTCGCTCGGGATGACTGTTGGGGGAAAGGGTCATGGTGCTTGAGGTGCTGCGTTGTAGTGATATGCATTTTGCTGGTGGGCATTGTTAAGCCACTGAAACACATGTTCGATCGTCTCTTGGCTTGGCAGTGTTTGCCATCGAGTTAGTTGCTGCCCGTAGCCTGTAGCCGAGTACACCACTTTGGAGATACTTTTCCACTTCTGTGGTGCAGTTGTTGGTGCTTCAGTATACATATCATTTTGTTCAAGAAATTAACATAATAATAGTTACAGCACACACTTTGTGTTGTCGTTTCCGGTGTTGATTTTTCTTATGTTGCTGTCGAATGTCGATGATGACTGTGTCGATTAGTTTTTGAGGTTTTTATATGTTTTTGTTCAGCATTTTACTTCAAGTTACTCTTTTATTTGTTTAACTTGTATCGCCTTTGTTTTGATGTATCATTAAGGTGGGGCAAGAAGAATTTTCCTATAGAATTTTTCATGAATTGTTTCAGTTTAAAAATTGCCTAATTATATTGTTGGGGTTCATAAATTTTAAAATCATTGCTACCGATATTCGGAATACTTATTGAGCTTAACTTATGCACTAAATAGGCACTAAGTTATTCAATTGACTGAAAATCAGTAGAAAACCTTTACACTAACGCGGGTTTTGTTTTGCCAGAAAGAGCTGGTATTTTGATTTGTTTAGCTCATATGATTCAAGTTTACAAAATAATAATCATTTAATCCATGAAGGTATTCTGGAAGATTCGGCTCGGGGGTTGAGTTACTCCGTACCTTGATGGTGAATCGAAAATAACTTTGAAAACTCTGTAGCATCGTACAAAAGAGGAAATATGTCATCATAAATTTGACAAAAATCGGTCACAAGTATAACATCACAATTGTAAGATGTTATGGAAATTTATCCGACCTTTCGTATTATATTCAAAATTTAAACGTTCGAGCGTTAGGTCTTTCTCAAATTTTGTTCTCCAATATTTCGCTGCCGTTTGGGTAATATCATCAGGAAGCTAAACACAATTATTAATTAAAAATGAAATGAATTAAAAAACAAAAATATTTTCCATATGACATTTATGGAAATATAGCAAATCACTGTATTTCTAAAATCAGGGATTGCTGTAAAAAAATGTTATTGCCAAATATTCAACATTCATAAAACTTTTATATTGTTTCATAAAATCTAAGAAATACTTCATTGCATTAACTAAGTTTATTAAAATTTTCTTGTGAAATCTTTCAACATGTTTCATACTTATTTACTAATCTCGTATCGAACAACCTCGGGGGGTCAGGGACCTTACAAAACGAAGATAACATATTTCGTCAGCCAATTCGATCTTATGCTTTAGTTCTCTAGTTGGCAATGCCAAGTGTACGAAGAGATTCGTCAACGAGATCCCTCCACCGGAGTCCTGGTCTTCCAATTTTACGTCTTCGTTCGAGTTCGGTTTCGAAAACACCTCGTGCTGGTTCGTCTTCATCCATTATATCGTATTGACATGGCCTAGCCAGCGCAATCGCGTTATTTTGATCCTATTAACTATGCCAATGTCGGGATATATCTCATACAGCTCATGCTTCATGCGTCTCAGATACTCTCCGCAGAGCACTATAGGGCCATACATTTTTGGAAGTATTTTTCTCTCGAAGACTATAACAGATGTTTCGTCTACTAGCGATAAGACCCAGAATTCTGCGCCAGAAAGCAAGACATGTTGTATGAGAGTTTGGTATAGCTGGACTTTTGTTACCCGAGAGAGCGCTTTATCTATAAAGTGCTTGCTTAGCCCAAAATAACATCTATTCGCAAGCACAATTCTCCGCTTGATCTCAAGGCTGAGTTTCTTATTTTTGTTTACGGAAGATCTGAGGTCTATAAATTCATCCACCACCTCGAAATTATAAAGGTTATCAATGTTCACGCTTTGGACTAATCGCATGGAGGCACTGCTCGTTGAACCCATTAATTTTGTTTCGTCCTCAGTTACTGTCAGACCCTCTTTTGCTGACTCCTTCTCAATTCCCGGAAACACCGCAGTAAATTATCTCATTGTGCGCCCAATCATAGGTAAAGCGCTACAAAAGTTTTTTTAAATAAAACAAAACCGGTTTTAGATACCAATGAAATTCTTTATTCCTGTGAAAGTACATTCGATGCCATTATGTATGGAACTCGAATTCTTTTGCATGGCCACCACGGGCACGCTTGCAGAAGTCCAGACGCTGAACCCAATTTTCGACGGTTTTCAAGCATAAATCGGCCGATACTGCTGCAATTTCACGTTCGATATTCGTACGAAGTTCATTAATCGTCGCTGGCTTGTTGGCATAGACCACAGACTTGACGTAGCCCCTCAGGAAATAATCTAACGGCGTCAAATCGCACGACCGAGGCGGCCAATCGACTGGGCCATTTCGTGAGATAACACGTTCACCAAACTTGGTCTCCAATAAATTGCTTGTGGCATTCGCTGTGTGGCTTGTGGAGCCGTCCTGTTGGAACCACATGTCCTCCAAGTCCATATTATCCAATTGGGGCCAAATATATTCGGTTATCATTGAACGGCAGCGACTCGCATTCACAGTAATGTGCCGGTCATGATCATCATGGAAGAAGTACGGCCCAATGACGCCGCCGGCCCATAAACCGCACCAAATTTTTACGTGTGGATTGCTGTCTGACCAATAACGCATATTTTGCTTATTGACGAAGCCATTTAGCCAGAAATGAGCATCATCGCTGATTGTTGAGGCCTCTTAAAGTTGAGGCCACTGACTCCAAATTTCGGTAGTAAATTTTAATAATTTCGCCTCGTTGTTGGCTCGTATATCTTTCCATGATAAAATGGCAAACCTTACTGAAGAGAAATGTCAAAAGAGCGGGGAAAAATGTGGCGTCGTTTGCTGTCCCTATCGATTTACTTTTGTAGCGTCTCTGTTGAAAAACCCTTTACTTCATCAGCATACGCGAACAGCATTAACAGCAGATTTGCTGCTGATGTTTTTATTGATGTTGACTGCTGCTGTTCTCATAATGATCTCTATTAAGATGTTAAAGAGATCGCACGATAGGGTGTCGCCTTAGCTGAGGCCTCGCTTAGTTTCTAAAGGTTCGGTAAGATCCTTACCAATCTTCGCAGCGGATTTGGTGTTCGTCAAGGTTATCCTGCAAAGTCGTATGAGCTTTGCAGGAATACCAGGCCCAGATATTGCTTCGAACGTTTTTTTTCCGTATCGTGATATCGAATGTCGCCTTATAATCGACAAACAGATGGTAGGTATCGATTTGGGTTTCGTGGGTCTTCTCCAGGGTATGCCGCAGCGTTAAAATATGGTCAGTTGTCGATTTTCCAGTATTAAAGCCACACTGGTATGGTCCAATCAAGTCCGCGAATATTGCTTTAGTCTTTCGCACATTATACTTGATAGGACCTTATATGCTAGGGATAAAAGGCTTATTCCTCGATAGTTGGCACAGAGACTATGTGGGACATAGTACACTGAGACTCCAATCGCCGGGCATGCATTCATTTAACCAAATTTTATCAGTTCATCGCTGCCAGCCTTAAACAGCTCCGCCGGTAATCCATCGGCTCCTGCGGCTTCGTTGTTTTTAAGCCGGGCAATAGCTGTTCTGACCCCGTCTTGAGTAGGAGGGGGCAATCGACGTCGTCGTCCATCCACAGGTACCAGTAGCGCGGAGAAATGATCTCTCCCTATTCCCAACATGATCTGCACATCTGCGATGAGATCTCCGCCATATCTTTACAGAAAGGGCGCCCCGAACCATGTCAAATAGTCCCGTTTTTACTTTTTGGTAGAATTTTCGTTCTGCCTTCTGTCTGTCTCTATTTTCTAACTCTCGCGCATTCTCCACCGCCTTCTTTTTTCATACAGTTGCTGAAAATTTTTCATTAAATCACTGGAGAATTTTTTTTTTAAGTTTTTTATGGAACCGTTTCGTAATCATTTCAAAAGGGAGAAGGGGCGAGAGTTAGAGAGGACAACTGCATGGCGTATGAAATTAGTGATAGATATAGATTTGTAGCGCTAATAAAAAGCTACAAGATATATTGGGGAAAACCCATGTTTTTAAAACAAAAGATAGAATTTAGAAAATGTTTTAAATTTTTTTTTGATAAGATAGAATTTACGAAAGTGTTAGTTGTCAAACGAAATGTCATACTGCACTCACTTTTCAACATTTATGATCTGCAGATTCAGGCAAACAATCGCAAATAGGCTCACACTTATACAAACCTACAAAGTTATCCAAATTCAAGTTCAAAATCAATCTCCGATTCACGCAACTTATAAATGACTGTGATTTTTATGGCGCACATACATAATCGTCCATATGAGGAAGGCATCAGTCGAACTGTAGATAGATTTCATACCACGTGCTGTCTAAATGATGAAATAATACCAACACGTCGGAGGACTATGTGTACTGAAGAGAATAGGAGAATACGAGTATCGCCTCTTTAAACGAAAGTGTGGAAGAAGATCTAAATTTATCGATTCGTCATCGTTCGCAGTAATTGGCGCTCTGTCCGTCCACTACGTGGAAAATGTTGCGCATAGGTCTTAGACTACAGCTGTATAAGATCCAGCTGGTGCAGGATCATATGTGTTGTTATTTCGCCGATTCGGGTCTAGAGCAATTGGAAACTGACCCGATGTATTATCACAAAATTGATTCTCAGTTTTAATAAACAAAATTGCCGCATATGGCATGAGTCCAGTTCGCAATAGACACTACAGACTCCACTACATCCAAAAAATGCACCGTCGAATGCGGTTTACACACTGGTGGCACCGTCGGAACCTATTTCTTCAAAACTTACGCCGAAGCTCGCGTTACGGTGAATGGAGATCGTTACCGCACCATGATCAATGATTTGTTGCTTGAATATATTTATCACATTGATCACACATTTCACATTGCGCCATACGGCGACCGCAACCATCGATTTATTGAAATCAAAATTGGGCGATAAGTTGATTCCTAGAAGGGTCGTCGGTGGTGCAATGGTTAATGTGCGAGGCTCTTGTATATGAGAACATGGGTTAGATTCATGAAAATTTTTCTCAAAATATCGTTCGGAACCTGTGTAAAACTGTAGGTCTCAATCAGTGAGTGCAAAAACTAGAAAGTAAACATCTCACTGATTGTGAGAAACTCTACTCAATCCCTTCACAATTTTTTATTTATTTTTTTATTGATTCCGGGAATGAACCTGTCAATTGGTCTTCAAGATATTGCGATTTAATACTCGATTATTTCCTTGAGGACGGACCTGTGGTCACTGGCTTATGCTGATAAACCAGCAACGTATTATTCGTGACACACGGCCAGCAATGGTCGAAAAAGTTTCCAAATTGGACGTCCAGAATTCCCTTCATCATGAACAGTTGCGTTGGCCACATGCTCGAAGACATTTTCAGATGTTAATCTTAGTGTCATGTAAATTTGATCGATTACAATTTAATTTTTAGTGTTCTTGTTTAGAATTTCAGTTTCTATCCGTCTTAAAACACACTGTCTGTTATCAGAGATGATTTTATTTATGCGACCCTTTTATTGGTACCTTTATACTGTATTAGTCAAGCTCAAGACCATTCTATATCTCTATTAATAGTTATAGTGTTTTTTTTTAACAAATTTTGTGAAATGCATCCTCGTGATTGCTGTCAAACCGTATAACTGTTTCAGATCTCGCCACAGATCTTCATCAGGGGTTGTGGCACTGATTAAATGCATTTCAACGTCGAGCACAACGAAATTGCATGAAATTGTTATCACATGTAAGAATTGTGTTGTCTTTTAGGTAACAATAACAATCATGTCTAATGGGGCCCGATAGTTCTCTGGAGACGAAAGGATGTTTTTGCAAATGTATTCTTGAGTGCCTTGCGATATTTATCGAACTCTTGCATAGTGGAAAATTCTCAATTGAGATGAGCTTCGTGTGCATTTAGTTTAATCTATTTTTCAATAGCATCATTCCAAACAACTGGTAATGAAGATCTGTGGCGGCGGCATAAAATATCGCCCAAAAGAAAAATGACCCACCAATTTTATGAAAAATTGCCCAATTTTTAAAATTGGGTCAAAATACGAAAAATAGCCCAAAATTACATATGAAATTTACCCCAAAAATAAATGCAAAATGACCCAAAAGAAAAATTAAAAATCGCCCAAAATTATTGGGCAATTTTTCATAAAAAAATGGCCCAAATTAATTGGGGAAAGTTTTATAAGAGAAATAGCCTAAAATAAAAGTGAGAATGACATAGGAAATATTTGAAAAAGATTAAATCTCAGTCATTTACAGCCATTTTATATTGTGTGTAAATAAGGTCTGCAGTCAAAAAATCGAGCGATTTTGGAGAAATAATTGTTTGATAATGTATTGAAGCAAGCGCTGCAGACGAAAATTTTATTGCTCCAAAATCGTGCAATGTTTTTGAAATAACTTTTCATGTTTTGTTTTAGCGAGCACCGCTAGAGTAGTCACTTTTAAAAAGCCATGCTTTTGTTTTTGAAAAGAATTTTATATTGTGTTTAAGTAAGGGCTGCAGTCAAAAAATCGCGCAATTTTGAAGAAATAATTGCTTCATAATGTATTGGTGCAAACGCCGCAGGCCAAAAATTATTTCTCGAAAATCACGCGATTTTTTTCGAAATAATTTTTCATGTTTTGTTTTAGCGAGCGCCGCTATAGTAAAGTCACTTTAAAAAAATAAAACTATTATTCTTGAAAAGAATTTTATATTTGGTTTAAGCGCCGCAGTCGAAAAATCGCGCGATTTTTTGCCAAATGCTTTTTATATTTTGTTTTAAGTTGCGCCACTAACTAAAAATCATTTCTAAAATATCTTTTCTTTTCAAACATCTTTTCATATCGTATTGCAGCGCCGAAGGCGAAAAATTATTTCTCCAAAATCGCGCGATTTTTTCAAAATAATTTTTCTTATTTTGTTTTAGCGAGTGCCGCTGACGGAAAGTCAATTCATATTGTGTTGTAGCAAAGAAAAAAAAATTATTTTCACAAATTTCAATAAAACAATTCATTATTGTGTTGTCCGAAAAAGCCAAGAGTTCATTAAAAAACGAATATTTATATTTTGTAATACATTTGTTTTAATTTCAAGTTTGGGCTATTTTTCGTATCTACATATTTAATTTTATGAAAAAATAACTAAATAGTCAATATTTCGCAAAAGTATTTAAGGTGATTTTTCGTACGAAAAATCGGCCAAAGGGTGAAAATTAAATAATGCCAACAATTTATGAAATAAGACCCACTTTTTCTGGGCGATATTTCATATGAAATTTGTCACACATTTGTATGGGTTATTTTTGGGCAATTTTTCTTAGGGCGATTTTTCGTTGCCCCTCTGTTTACAAAAAAAAGAAAAAAATAATGGTGTCCCATTTCATCCCATGAAGGAATCGGCGACAGCTTCTCACAAACCGGTAAGCTGACTGCGTTCTAGTTTTATACTCACTGATAGGGACCTACAGTTTTACACCGGTTCCGAACGGTATTTAGACAAGCTTTTTCATGGCTAAATACTCGATAGAGTCTCCGTCACTATGCGAGATGACCACCGCCGAAATAAATTTAAGGTGGTCAGAGCAGGGATCGCACACAGGATCTCAAGTACAAGAGGCGTGCACACTACCATTGCGCCACCGACAAATACGAAATAACTATTCCGTTTGGCTGAAATCATGCATAAAGATAAAGGCTGGTCTTGAGCTTGAACACTAAAATAAGATGGAAATAATATTATAAATACTGTCTTAATCTATATGACTACAATTATAAATTACATTTACTCTTAACAAATACTTGGGATATTTTTGTTACCCATATTGAACTACTTTTTCGACCACATGAAGTCAGATAAAAATCAATTGGCCGTGGGCAACGAAAACATACCAAGTACTCATAATAAATAATGGTTTCCCATTACATCCCATGAAGGGACTGGGGAGAACTTCTCACAATCACTGAGCTGTGCGCTTTCTAGTTTTCACTCACTGATTGGGACCTACAGTTTTACACCGATTCCGAACGGTAATTTGAGAAGCTTTTTCATGGCTAGATACTCGATAGTGTCGCCGTCACTTTGCGAGGTGACCGCCGCCGAAAGAAAATTTGAAGGTGGTCAGAGCCGGGTTCGGACCCAGGATCTCATGTACAAGAGCCGCGCACACTAACCATTGAACCACCGACGGCCAAGTACTCACTTAATATTATATCCAACTTTAGGGCAGCCGATGTCAAATTATCCAGATGCACCAATGGGTATAGATTTAAAAATGTGTATATTGAAATCAAAGCATGACATTTTTAGTTTGATTTGAAAATATTTCCTTGAAATACAATCAAGAAGTCCTTGGATATATGTCTGATGTTTTACTGACAATAGGTTATACCTTAGTCTAAAACCATCAGAGCTTTCTTAAACAAAATTCATTTGATGAACTTGTACTGGAAAACTGGCCCTTGGCTACTACAAAAAGGGATTGAGCTTGTTAAATTTGGCCGCAACGTTGGTGAGATTTAAACATACAGATTTTGGCCGCAATGCATTGAAAGAACACAATGTTAATGTATGTACGGTAGAGCGTAAATTGGAGACACACTGAAGGATCTGTGGCGTGGCGTAACGTAGCCTGGCGTAAAATATATCGACACTCCAAACCCAATTAATCAAAGTCGCGACAACTTCTGTCACCAAATGTTGTTGGGATGTTTTTGTTCTGCTACCAAGTATTTTTTTCACTTTCCTGTGCAGACGCAGGTATTGTATTCCTTTGCCCAAAAGATCCCACAATGGGGTAGATATGCGAAGCAAAAAAAAATCAAGTGACACTTCAGTGCATTAAAACGGATATTCACTTTTTTTTTGGAGTAGGTGATCATGCAGTGTTTCATTGATTGTTTTCTGAATTCATTCAAGGAACAATAAAACAATAGTTTTTTAAAATACGCATAAAATGCATGCGGGCAATTTTTTTCCTTCATGTGGGTCTTATTTCAAACAATTGGCAAATTTTGTGTATTAACGATGTAGGAAAAAAGGTCCAAAGTTAGAAAATTTGAGAATTTAGTTTATGTATTTAAGTCAACCAATATCGAGAAGCCGTTGGTTGCTGTTGGAAGGAAGCTGCTTAATAATTCAACAGTCCCATTGTTGCTTTTATTGTTCCTACTTCTCCGCCTGTATGTTAATCCAAAATTCCTTACAATTAATCAATAAAACACTCATATTTTATAGAGTCCCCATCGTTTCTACTCCCTAGACACTCAAATCGCATAAATCACCTTTAACAACACCTATTTGACTGTTGTGAAAATGCAAATTATCTACACGATATTTTGAGTCGTCTAGTGGAGGCCAGTAGATGCATGCCACAAACCTACGCATGTTGATGATGATCATCACTATTATCATTATCATCGCCATCCTTGTGAACATGGGCATTGTGTTCCGGCACTTGGATGCATTCATCATTCTCAGCGGAATAAGTAAACGCCTGTAACACGTCCCTGTTTACATTTGCGTTGCAATATGCGGTGAAGCGGAGTATTATAAGCATACTTCTGAACATTTTTCAATACAGTTTTTACAGCATTGGAATTTTTTTAAAAAAAATTTTAAAATACATGAGAGTCTTCAACGGATTTAGTCTATTTCGAGTCCTATGCATCATTAGTTTTTTGATCACTAATAAAGGCTTCATACAAAAGTTGTGTTTCCAAGTCGATTTTTACTCGAAGTGTGCACGCAAAGAATAAACTGGTTCCTCCCAAATGAAATCTCAGATAACTGAAGTTCGTTTGGGGATTGTAGTTGGGAGTAACGAACTTCTGTTAATCCATAAATGTCATTTCGGTTGGGAGAAGCGAAAAATTTTTTCAGCAAACGAGTTATGCTGAATAAGCTGAAAAAAACGTTTACGAGAAACGAAAAATGGTTCCGTCAATTGTTGTTTCGGTTACAGCAACCGAGTTCTACTAACTCCAAAATAAAAAAAGACGTTTGTGAGAACTGAAAGACGTTTGCAGTAAACGAGTTATGAAAAATTAGAGCTGAAAAAACGATTGCGTGAAACAAAAACGGTTCCACCAACTGTTCTTTCGGTTACAGCAACCGACTTGTAGTTAAACTTTTATAGAATGGCTTCCATAAGCTCTTTTTTGTTTAAATTTCCAACTTTTATGATTTTGGTGTTACCCATAAAGTTTGTTTACAAAATGTTGGCATTTTTGTCGATTTTGAAGGCATGACGCCAATTTGAAAAGTTGAAAATCTCGAAAACTTCTAAATATTGGATGAAAATGTAGATTATTATCCCACCATTCCAATCGAAGGGCTGACAAAGAGAACTCGAAGCAATGCCATTTCTTAGCATGCACCTCACCCAGCGCAAGGGCCGGATCTGCGCATTTTGTTGTGCCAGTAGTTCCATAACTTTCTGCAGAGGAAATAAGTACTGCATACAAATTTCATCGCCGTTCCTTTTTAATCCTTTTTCCCAAAACCATCGAAGCTGAATGTCGCGTCAGCAGGTCACTGACACAGATAGTGTGGAATCGTTTCCTCACATCCTGAATTCGTTTGAGTCGGCTCCTTCAAAGTGTTATTAAACCAATGAGTCGACCAAGTTCGAGTTTGTCCCTCTCCATGAATCCCCAGATCCTGCCTCGGTCTGCCTTATGATCTTCGCTGATCTGCTACGTCCCATACCTATTCTACATTATAATTACCCATTGTTGAAGCTCAGATATTAGTGTTTGGAATGACCTCGGTGGCCGCTTGTCTATCGGTGAAAATTCACAATCGTTATAAACAATGGATACTAAGCCATCTTACAAAATCCATTGTCTGTTCAGTTTCTGCTGGTAAAATAATGTTCTGCTCAAGAAGTGAAACGTACTCGTAAATATTTATATATATCTGTCCTTTATTTATTTTAATAAACTAGTATGACAACAGTATAACAGTATAAAATATTACAATACAAAGGGAAAATAAAAGGTTCACTAAGAACTTAGGACGTCAACGAATTCTCTCCATCGATTTCTGTGTCTGGCAAGAGATTTAATTTGGTTCCCTGATAGTCGAGTTTGTTTGTATCCATTTCATTATCATTATCTTTATTCATATCCATGCACCACTTCCATGTATTTGGTGGTCTTGCTGGCCCTCGATAAACCTGCAGGTTCCAACCAAGTGCCGCTTTAGCAATATCTGATGTTGGGGACCCAAGTAAATGGACGATCCAAGTCCATTTTCTTTTGGGTATATCCAATTTAATAGGACTGTTACATGTACGTTGCCAGAGTATTTTATTAGAAATTGCCTCGGTCCGTACATACGGATTAGTTGCCTCAGACAACGGTTGACAGACTTTTGTACCTTCTTCATTGACAGCTTCGTCAAGCTTCAAGTAGTGCAATCATAGTCATTAAACAAATTTCTACATATCCCTCCAACTGTCTCTATACTTCACTTTTTCCCGCCAGTTGGCAACACCAAGGCTACGGAGGGATTCTTCTGCCTGGTCTTTCCAGCGGAGTCTTGGTCGTCCTCTTTTCCTGTTTCCATCGGGTACGTTATCAAAAACCTTTCGCGCTGGCTCATCTTCATCCATTCTGATAACATGGCACAGCCAACGCAATTGGCCCACTTTGATTCGTCTGGCTATGTCCACGTCAGAAAAGAAATTATATAGCTCTGCGTTCCAGCGACCTCGGTACTCGAAGCTTTCCATAACAGGACCATATATTTTACGGAGAATTTTTCTCTCGAAAACTCCCAGGTGTTTTTCATCCGCTTGCGATATGACCCAAGTTTCGGAGCCATATGTCAAGACAGGTAAAATGAGATTCTGATATAGCTGGACTTTTGTCCGTCGAGAGAGGGCTTTGTTTCTAAACTGCTTACTGAGCCCAAAATAACATCTATTTGCAAGCACAATTCTCCTATCTATCTCCAGGCTGACGTTGTTGTCCTTGTTCACCGCGGAGCCAAGGTAGACAAATTCATCTACCACTTCAAAATTAAATCGGTTGTCAAAATTTCTCTTGTCGTTGACACCATCAATTTTGTCGTGCCCTCATTAACAGCAAGACCCACCTTCGCTGATTCCTTTTCAATTCTTGAAAATACTGCAATAACCTCTCGCAAATTTCGCCCAATGATGTCTTTGTCATCAGCATACGCCAGCAACATATGGCTTTTCGTGTTAATGGTCTTGTTCGTATTTACTGCAGCCTTTCTCATTATGATCTCCACTAAGATGTTGAAGAGATTGCACGAAACTGTGTCGCCTAGTCTAAGTCCTCGCTTGGTACAGAGTGGTTCAGTAAGGTCTTTCCCCAACATCACTGCTGATTTGGTGTTGGTCAGCGTCATTCTACAGAGGCGAATCAGTTTTGCCGGAATACCAAGTTCAGACATAGCTTCGTACAGTTTTCCCCGTATGAGGCTATCGAAAGCAACTTTGTAATCCACAAAAAGGTGGTATGTATCGATTTGCTTTTCGTGGGTCCTTTCCAGGATTTGGCGTAGCGTGAATATTTGATCAGTTGTGGACTTGGCTGGTCTAAAACCACACTGATACGGTCAAATCAGGTTTTCAATAATTGGCTTTAGTCCTTCACATAATACGCTCGACAAGACCTTATACGCGATGGTTAAAAAACTGATACCGCGACAGTTCGAACAGACACACGGATTACCCTTTTTGAATACAGGACATAATACACTGAGACTCCAATCGTCGAGCATAGATTCTGCACTATCTTCCACTATCATTACCTAATGATCTTCAGTGGAAGAATCTGAGTGGAGTAGTGCTGAAAAGTGGTCTCTCCACATTTTGAGCACACACTGCTTCTCAGTCACCAGATTCCCATTCTCGTCCTTGCAGGAGGGCAGTCCATTATTAGGCCCGTGATTCGATCTTCTTACCGTCTGGAAAATCTTTCGGAATTCTCCATTCATCCTGCACATTTCGGTTCTTTCACTCTCTCTCTGCTCCCACTGCCATTTTTTCCGCCTAAATAGTTGAATTTCCTCCCTTCTTAGCTTATTATACCGCTCACTCGCAGCACGCGTTGTAACTGACTGTTTAGTTGCCATACGTGCGTGTTGTCATCAGTTGCAATGCGATATTCTTCGTCGTACCATGGCTTATCCTTCTGCGGTTTTTGATAGCCAAGTTCAGTTCTTGCAGCGGTTTCCATAGAATGGAAGATGTGCTTCCACTGCGCATCTGGGTCTTCGGGAGGGGGGTTTTCTGCTCTAGCAGGAGAGAGTTTCTGTGGATAGGACATTGATATCTCCGGTATTTGCAGCTTGTCAATATCCAGCTTTTCCCGTGTTCGGCTTCGTACGTTTTTCACCCTGCTCAACCTCGCGCGAACTTTCGCAGCCACGAGGTAATAATCGGAGTCGATATTGACACCTCGAATCACACGTAGTTCCATTACACTAGAAGAGTGCAATCATACAGCAGTACAAATATCACAGAATATTCGAATTTTCCGATATCCTCTTATTGGACCAGATTTTTTGCAGGTTTAAGAATACAACACGGACCCTATTTATTCGATTACCTATATCCGCTGTGGAGACAATATCCTTGGTAATCTTACATCGTGAATTCACGCTGAAAAAATAATGTCCCCAGCAACATATTGTACATGTACATGTTTGCAAGCATTGTTTTCGAGAATTGAAGATCTGCTGCTATTTATTTCGTTGCTGTCTGTTGCATTTTTGTTTTCAGCAATTTTCAGCAACCAAAGCTACATTTGAGTCACAAATACACATATTACTTATACTCTATTAATCATTGTGCCCCAAACATGTTATATTGAATATAGCAAACACAATCTGTTTGGTCACAAGTATACTATATTTGAGACAAGCTACAAACACATTATATTTGGATCCAAACAACAACAACAAAAACAAATTCTTTACCGTTTAGTTGATGGAACCTACGCTTTCAATTAACGAACCACCAGCTGTTAGTGGAGTATTCCGGTATGTTCGAATACGCAGTAGCTTTATCTTCTTTATATGGTTTTATTCTCAATCGTACTTTTTTCGCATTTTCGGAGAGTCTGTTTAACTTGGCCGCGATGTCATAAAATTTGTGGATCATAAGACATATGTCATCTGCGTAGTCGATATCCAGTAGATGTTCAGACGTACTCCGCTTATTGCCGAACGGTGCTTCTGCATTAGTTGCCTCCATTTCCTGTTCCATAAGAGGAATAAATAATAATTGGGGGGGACAAGACACAACCTTGACGAACTCCCATAGATGCGGGGAATGTTAGGCTTTCCTTCCCATTAAAACGAACTTTATACGCTGCATCTCAGTACAGTTCAGTTCACATGGACAGTATTTTGTTCGGCATTCCCTTCTTGGTCAATGTGGACCACATTGACTTACGGTGTACACAATCAAACGTTTGTTCGAAGTCTACGAATAGTAAATACAGTGGCGAGTGTAGCTCAATTGGTTGATTTATGATTATACGGCGTGTGCTCACGTGGTCTGCACACGAACGACCAGGCCTGTAACCCGCTTGCTACTTTCGCACAAATTGATCCACCACCGGCGAAATCGGCTGAAGTATAATGGTTGCCATTACTTTACATATTGCATTGAACAATGCAATATCTCAAGATCCTGCACGGCGTTAGATCACCTTTTTGTAGGGATCACTAACCACTCCCTCTTTCTACTCCGTAGGGATTTTGTTGTTTACCCAAGCACTTCTGATGACCCGGTAATGAGATATGCTAACGCTGGTGCGTCATATTTCAACAGCTTCAGGCCTAGAAATATGTGATCCCTCATTTTACCCAGTACCGCCTCGATTTCTGAGTGCAACTGGACTTCTGTTGAAATATGTCTTCTCGGGTTGTGACGTGTGCATACTAGCTATCGATCGATCTTCATTATCCAGAAGTCTAGATTGTGTTGTAAAGAATTCACGCCATCGCTCTACTAGCTGATCTGGTGATGCTGTCGAAGTGCCAGCTTGTAACGATGCAGTACTCCTAATGTTGTTTAAACTCAGATTTTCCATCGAAGTCTACACAATACGCAGGATACCTGTTTAATTTCCGTAATCTGAACGGACCATGTAACCCACTCTACGTGCTGATTGCCGATAAAATTAATAAATAAATGATTTCCCATTACATCCCATGAAGGGATTGGGGAGAGCTTCTCACAACCAGAGCTGTGCGCCCTCTGGTTTTATACTCACTGATTGGGACCTACAGTTTTACACCGGTTCGGAACGGTATTTTGTGAAGCTTTTTCACGGCTGAAAACTCGATAGTGTCGCCGAAAAAAATTAAGGTGGTTAGAGCAGGGATCGAACCCAGGATCTCATATATAAGCGGTTATTTTAGTTTCTTCGGCAACATTGGTGTCTTCGCTCGAATACGCATATTGTGCAGGCAGTCTAGATTCCGAACTTGTACACTAAACCAAGGTTTATGCAAACATCTATTCTCAAGAAGGACCTCCATGGGTGTTTTCTTCAGCCAGGGGGATATTGACTGTCTTGTGCCAAATTAAAGCAATCGAACCTGCAGACGGTTTGTACTGTACTTTACGATTTTGACTCTAATGCCGTCGACAGCCGCTGGACGGAGCCGGAAGGTGCCCACTCAGAGTTTGTGGACGCTATCCATGTCAGCACCATGTCAAGTTTTGACATCCAGCAAGTTACCCAGAAACATCTTGCTGAGAAGTACTCGTATATGGCTAATTTGATTGAAGGTTTGACCATCGGCTGATTCGCATGTATACTTGTGTAAATCACCATGGGGGAATTTAGTCCTGCTGATAACGGCGAGTACAAAACTCTGTGGGCCTGTCATCATTGTCAGTTCTCACAGTTCCAATACCAAGTCTTCCAATCAATTCCTGTAGGATGTTGTTGTCGTTTTTCTATTTAATTTAATAGATGTAAATTTGGGGCTGTTTGAAATTGATTTTACCAAAAAAAATTTAAAGCTCGCGCGAAAAGAAAAATGCCACCAGTATTTTCAGATCTTACTTTACAAGTGATTTTTTATTCTAAAACTTCAACATGACCTTAAACATTTAAAACAACAAAAATATCCCAAGCGGATAGCAAAAAGAGAAAAGATTACATTACGTTACAAATTAACAATAAAGAAAAAATTCATTTAAGAGGGAAGAAAAACAATTAAGGAAATAATTCATTTAAAAAATGGAATGACAGAAAAATAGAAAAATTACCAAACATTTAGATTATCAATAAAGGGACAACTGTATTCTCATCCGTCCGTCCAACATCAGCCACTTTAGCTATGGACCACATCGGTTTTTTTAGGACACGCTATAACGTCACAATGTCGGATTTTCGTATGCGGATTGGTGTCATTTGTATATTAACGTATTCAAAAAGGTTACAACAGTTTTACACCGGTTCGTACAGGTTGTTCTCTGAGAAGGTTTGGCATGGCTCTTTATCGGAAAATGTGGTCAGTGTGGGGTTACAAGCAGGTCCTCTTGTGCAGAAGTTGTGCAGTTGCAGAATTGCCCCAATTACTATAACAACTAATTTCCTTTGCCTCCAACCTGGGTCGTCTCGAAAATAGCAGGGAAATGCTGTCAGAGATACTCATTGTGTTATGGGGATGTTATGCATCACATATTGTTCCGAAAAATTCTTCCAGGAATCGAACTGAGAATCTAATTTGTTAGTTGTTTTGAAGAAAACTAACAGTTTCCGTTCAATTTCAACCGACGGATTTTTTCTATCGATTGACTCGATTTTATTAGACTATTATGTATCGCGAGCGTAAAAAACCTTAATCAAAGTTAAATTTGAACGAAAATAGGAATGGTAGTTCCACTCATTTCGCTAAACATACGATTCTCCCTTCGAGAATGCAGCATCAAAAATCGCCATACAAAAGAAGGACTGACAGATGAACGGACAGATTTTTACAAAACCAAACCAATCACAAAAGGCTACACAATCACATTGAAAGGAGTTCCATCCATATGCTCTTAAAGTATACCGACCATATCACAACTTCTAGTTTGTAATACACGTCGTACTGATCCAGCGAGCTGGTTTGTTGCCGTGTCAAAAGAGTGTTGAAAACCACACCGGCTGGTGATGATGTGCATCATTAATTTAATCACTTGGGGTTCTTAATTCACATTTACACTTTTTTCGTCTCTTGATCATCATAATGCATTTCATGTTTCTTCTGATCATCATACGAGGGCGTATTTACATAATAAATGAGCACGTGCTCCTCTGTTGCTGCGCGACAATCGCAAATTTCTCGCGTTTTTTTCATTGGCGTTTTTGGAATTGTCGTCATTATTTTATTATTTTTTTGCGTTTAAAGATTTCGTGTGAATTTAATTGTATTTAAGTATCTAATTAAGAGATCAAAGCGCAAGAATCTCTTACGTACGCTGGTGAAATCGGTGGCATTATTTGATGTCATACTTTGAGATTTTTCTGGGGAAAATAACAGTGTGGAATAGGGGAGATTTTAAACAAACAAACAAAAAAAATTGTCAGATGGCGTGTGTTGAAATTCACTTCCTGCTTGAGACGGAATATACGAAACCAGATTATAGAAAGCAATTGTAATTAAGGAAATCAGTAAACTTTGTATTGGCAAACGAATATTTAAGGAATTTACTTAACTTATTTTAATGACCACTATCCATTGCGTGCCAGGATCCTGTAAAACGAACGAAATCTCTTGATTAGATACAGGAATATGTGTAAAAAACACTTTACGCAAAGAAAAAGGTTATGTCTCGTTTGGCGCAACAATATTTTTCCTGGAAAAATATTTCGGTTGGTGCGTAGTCTCATATTAGGAAAAAATTTTGTCGTAAAAGTTGTTTATGTTATTGTAAACGAACTTAAATTTATTAGAAGAATATTTTTCGATTTCCGTTGAGCTAGACAAATAAAGAAAACCGTTTACTATGAACGAAAAAGTGTTCACAGACTCATCTACACTCAAACTCACTCTAACAATGTTTTATGTTTTCTTTGACAGAAAACAAGTTTATACAAATCGAAACATACGAGGGTGGTCCCAAAACTAGTCGACTTGATGTATAGAGGGTGCTAGAAGTTTGAAAAACAAAAATTTGGTGAAAAGTGGCAGCCTTATCAAACATATGTTTTAATTTGAATTTTGTGAATTTGTAAACATGGAAAAAATTGGTCAGCGTTATGTAATTTAATATTTACAGTTGAAAGGTTTGAGTCCAAGCAATATTGAAGCTTAACTGGATTCTACTCTAGAGGAGTCTGCTCCTTTGTTTACGACTGACTGCAATATATTGGGTAGCAGAGCTTAAACGAGGCCTTACGAGCTGCCAAAACGAACAGACACGGTTAAGAAAATCTACAAAATGGTATTGGATGATCGTCGGCTGATACAACAAACAACATTGGTCTCCCATTACATCCCATGAAGGAATTGCGGAGAAATTCTCACAACCAGTGACCTGTGCGCTTTATAGTTTTATACTCACTGATTGGGACCTACAGTTTTACACCGGTTCCGAACGGTATTTTGAGAAGCTTGGCTAAGTACTCGATAGTGTCGCCGTCACTAAGCGAGGTGACCGTCGTCGAAAGAAATTTTAAGGTGGTCGGAGCAGGAATCGAACCCAGGATCTCCTGTACAAGAGGCTCGCACACTAACCATTGCACCACCGACGGCTGATAGGCATTTCAAAAACTGCTGTACGTCGTATATTGACCGCAGATTTGAAGATGAGAAATCTGTGAGCAAGTTGGGTGCCGCGCTTGCTTTCAGCAGAGCAAAAACAGCGTCGTGAAGATGTTTCAGTAGAGTGTTGGGCGATGTTTCACTGGAATAAAGCCGAATTGTTTCGTCAATTTATAACCATGGATGAGACATGGGTTCACCGCTTCACACCTGAAACAAAGGAACAGTCAAAGTAATGGACTCGGATGGGAAAATCGTGTTCAAAGAAGGCGAAGACGGTCCCATATGCGATTAAGGTCATTGCGTCTGATTGATTATCTTCAGATTGATTATCTTCTAATTATGATTGATTATCTTCAGAAAGGAAAAACCATCAACGGCGAATATTTTCCGAATTTATTGCAGCGCGTAAGCAATGAAATTGGGGGAAATTGGCCGCATTTAGCGAAAACGAAAGTGTTGTTTCATCAAGTGTAGCTCCAGTTCACACATCCAGTATTGCGATTGCCAAAATGAATGAATTAAAGTTCAATTGCTTCGTCACGCACCTTATTCGCCAGATATATCTCCCTCGAACTATTTTCTATTTCCAAACTTGAAAAAGTGTCTCGGTGTGAAAAGATTTGCCAACAACTAAGAGGTGGACTCTGCGGTTGGTGGCTATGTTAAGGAGTTTGACAGTTCTTACTATAAACAGGGTATCGAAGCTTTTGAATATCGCTTGAAAAATTGTACCGAGCCAAAAAGGAGATTATGTTGAAAAATAAACAAAATTGTTTCCAACTTTTTTGTGTCTTCTTTGTTAGGTCGGTTAGTTTTGGAACCGCCCTCGTATACTAAAATATCTGCTTAAATTAGTCGGTCTTCTTTCAACAAAAACAGCTAGGCAAATCGTATAGTTAAGGTTAAATTCTTTTTCGTGCAACATATGTGATGGCTCTGACGATAGATGCTCAGACGATAGATTGCAATGATGGTGCCTGAGTTCCACTCCATGTCAGTGAAAGCGGGAGTATTAAAATAAATCTTTATTTCAAATTCAATTAATTACTTTTACTGATGCCGCAAACTTTCGGTCTAAAATAAAGCCTATTCTGATACACTGAACTAGTTTTGGGTTAAACGAGAAGGCAGTTTGTCACAAAAAAATTTCGTTACCCGTATAGAGATTGGATCGGAATTGGGGTTTTTTAGATTGAAATTACTTTAACCCATTTGCGGATCATGTAACAATAGTTTGTTAAACAAATTTAAATTTCTTGCAACCGTATTATTGAGTTTAGGGTAATGAGACATCGTTTGCTGTCAACAGTCTTTCAGTGTTCGTAAACGATACAGTTTTATTTTCAACACAAAGAATATTACATATGTGACTCAACAAAGTTTCTTTTGCAGCAATTGCATTCTAACAACGAAGTTCAGTTACCTGAGAATTCGTTTGGGCGTAATATAAGAAATTTATTAAAGAACTAAAAGTAGGACTGGTAGTTCATTTTAGGAAGTTAATTTGATCAGCATATGTAATACGACTGTTGTAAGTATAATTATAAACAGGTTAAACTATTGTTCATTAATAGTACGGCCGTCGGTGGTGCAATGATTGGTGTAGGCGACTAATATAGTTTATACCGAGAGAAAAATAATTTTGCTATTCAATTAAAAAATTCGAAAATTATAAGAAAATATTAACTGAAATTCATGTGATAAATAAAGTCACATATCAGCAACAATATTTATAGGTTGTTTATAAGAATAATATTATTTTTAAATCGGCGAAAAATTTCACCTATCTACCAAAATATTTGTACGTTATTTATCAAAATACTTTCCATTTCAGTCGATGAAGAAATTCACATACTAACAAATGATTTGTTATCATTCCGACTAATTTTTAGAAAGTCTCTTTGTTTTAAAAAAAATTTGAAACAGCCGCGGTAGCATTCGAACTCACATTCGCCGGAAAATCATTTCCATCTTCAGCAGTGTCTGCCTGTTACGTCACCGACTACCGGGACAAACTTATCATCAACCGAAGATTTTGGGCTGTTCATATCATATCGAGTTTTTCAATAAGAGCGCTACCGAAGGTTTTTTAAAAAAAAACAAAACCGGTTTTAGATACCAATGAAATTCTTTATACCTGTGAAAGTACGTTCGATGCCATTATGTATGGAACTCGATTTCTGTTGCATGGCCACCACGGGCACGCTTGCAGAAGTCCAGACGCTGAACCCAATTTTCGATGGTTTTCAAGCATAAATCGGCCGATACTGCTACAATTTCACGTTCGATATTCGTACGAAGTTCATCAATCGTCGCTGGCTTATTGGCATAGACCATAGACTTGACGTAGCCCCACAGGAAATAATCTAACGGCATCAAATCGCACGACCGAGGCGGCCAATCGACTGGGCCATTTCGTCAGATAACACGTTCACCAAACTTGGTTTCCAATAAATTGATTGTGGCATTCGCTGTGTGGCTTGTGGCGCCGTCCTGTTGGAACCACATGTCCTCCAAGTCCATATTATTCAATTGGGGCCAAAAATATTCCGTTAGCATTGAACGGTAGCTATTCGCATTCACAGTAATGTGCCGGTCTTGATCATCACGGAAGAAGTACGGCCCAATGACGCCGCCGGCCCATAAACCGCACCAAACCGTAATTTTTTCAGGATGCAATGATGACTCGTGGATTACGTGCGGATTGCTGTCTGACCAATACCGCATATTTTGCTTATTGACGAAGCCATTCAGCCAGAAATGAGCCTCATCGCTGAAGATGAGTAGCGCTCTTAAAGTTGAGGCCACTGACTCCAAATTTCGGTAGTAAATTTTAATAATTTCGACTCGTTGTTGGCTCGTATATCTTTCCATGATGAATTGGCAAACCTTACTGAAGAGAAATGTCAAAAGAGCGAGAAAAAATATGGCGTCGTTTGCTGTCCCTATCGATTTACTTTTGTAGCGTCTCTGTTGAAAAACCCTTTATTTATCGCAATTTCCGAAAATAAAAATTATTATTAATTTTAAAAATTTTCTAAATTTATTCAAGCTCGAGACCTTTTTAATAATATAAAGGTTATTTATTAGCTTTATATTATTTCTAAAAAAGTCAAGCACAAAAATGTTTCAATGATGCCAAGGCCGTCTGCTTAGCTATTTCGGATCTTGCCAAGATCTTCATCGGCAGACGTTTTTGGTATGTTTTCGGTGAATTCTTCAAAAGTATACATATATCTAGAACCACTCATCATATTAATGAGAATTCCTTTATACATATGTTTGAAGAATACCAAGCACTAACATTGGAACACTTTCATGCACAACTCTTTTTTATCATGTCGAAAAACCATTGGTTTTAAACAGCTATGGTTTGTTTTTGTTTTGTCATTACAAAACAGAGGGTTGCCATCAACAATATTAATGTTTTAAGCTCGGGATGCCTTGCGGGAGTTTTCTACTCGGTCTTGAAGCTTGAATAAATTTAGAAAATTGTAAGTTTAAAAAACAGACCGAGTAGAAAACTCCCGCAAGGGATATAATGGATTATTAATTTTTAGTTGAACCATAACGTTTAGTAGAAATCGTATACATATTGATTCATTTATTTGTTAACCATGTTAATTGAGTGTGAATTATGGTATTTTTGAAACCAATAAAAATTTTCACCAAATATTGGGATATGTTTGTTGGTCCCATTTATCGATTTTCGTTTCAATATTTTATTAATTTATTGGCTGAATAGCCGAATACCAAGCGGGTCTCAAAACAAAACAAAAAAGAACAAAATTAAACTAAAAAAATAAGAGCACCCAAAAATAAAAAATTCTTTGTCGGACGGACCCATGGGGGTCATGAGATCCAAACACGAATCTACCTAGAGAAATCTAGCAACAGGCAAGTGTGGATACTCAAATGAAAGGTATTCATCTAAACTGTACATTTATTTTTCCTTTGAAGCAACTGTGGACCATGACAAATCTATTATGTTATATAATATGTAGGTCCTGAGACTTATAACACAAAAATACAATGCTGAAGCACCAAAGCCCGTGGTGGTCCTACACCAGAGAACAAAATTTCTAATACCGGCCAAAAGCCGGCCACACTGAAAACTTTGTAACACAAAGACACTACGCCAACTATCCTAGGGGAGAAAATTTCTAAGCCCAGCCACCCAGAAAGCTTTGCAACAGAAAAATAATATGCCGCAGACGCTTAGCCGGTGTTGGACCCACTCTAGGGGACAAAACCCCTAAGCCCTGCCAAGGGTCGTTCACCCAGAAAGCTTTGTAACACCACAATATTAGGCCGATGCCGCGAATTCGGTGTTGGTGCCACACTTTTTGAAATCGTGCTAGAAATCCGTGTTTGGATTCTGTGATCCTCATGGTCAGAAATGTTTTTAATTTTTGTTGTTGCTATATTTTACTGTAATTTTGGGGTTTTTTTTTTGAACCGCTTGGTATTCGAAAATGTTGCCAAATTTTTAGTATATCAATGGCAAATTTAATTGAGTGTTGACATTTTTCATGTACCAATTTTTTCGTTAAAATTTTACGGTCGTATGGACCCCACGCTCTGACCACCTTACATTTCTTTCGATGACGGTCACCTCGCTTAGTGACGCAGTCACTGTCGAGTACTTAGCCATGCCACACCCAGTAAGTGCAATCCGGTGGAGCGGACTGCTCACTGATTGTAAGAAGCTCTCCCCTATGCCATCATGGGATGTAATGGGAAACAATTTATTTACTTATTTTCAATTCATATTATTAGGATACGCATGCGATTGTAAAATTGCCCTCGCATGTCGTAGATGTTTGTAGATTATTATAATAGCAGTTGGATCCAGGATCAGTTAGATTTTGGCATGCTCAGGATAAACCTATGTCAACGATATATTTTAGAACCAATGCTGTTAATTCCAAATGTAGCTTGCCAAAGAGTTTGAGAATTTAAACTTGCAGTTAGGAAATACACTAATTTTTAGCTGGAATATTAAATTCCGCCGATGTTCAAAGAGAAAACAGAGTTTTCTACTCTGTTTTCACTCGGCCTATATGGACACGACCTAGACACTAAAACTGAGGTTGATTTATGGAAGAGTTACATTTCATTTTCAGCTTAATGCTTTGGAAAGCCCAATCGCTCGCAAGATTCATTGAACACGTTAAATTCGTGTTTATTCCAGCGGATGTCGTACTCTAGATTCGCGTCAAGAATATCAAGAACATTTGATTGTTAAAAATATGGAGATATGGACAATTGAGCCCTTAAGCAAAATTGGGTCAACGATGCCATTCGCTCGGCCACGTACCACTTGGAATGATTTATATGACGATTAAAAGTCATCTCAAAACTGAAGATGAGGTTGGTATTCGTTCACAATATTTACAAAAGGATATGATGGAATGGAAGAGTTTCTGCAACCCCAGTTGTAATGTTATGCTCATCGAATATGATTCAACAACTTGTATACCTTGATCCCGATCAAAGCACGCTAGAAATCGGGGCAAGTTAGTACATAAGCCAAAGGTAATTATCCCTGACAGGAGAGCGTTTTGGCAGACCCTATTAATTTCTTTGAAAATATCCAGAGCTACAACTTTATGTACCAATTAACTCCACAGTTCCTTGTGGAACACCATCAAATGCCAGCAGATCGGCTTATGTTAGACCCATAATGTCGATCGATAAATAGATCGTTGGACTCAAGATAATAGTCCAGATGATAGTTAATCCAGCCCTCTACCACCAATGAGAGCACAGACCATATTGCAATTGGTTGGTAGTTTTTGGGGCATATGACCTTATCTGTTTTACTTGTACTAGCAACCGTTATGAGTAGTTCCGGAATTCCATGCGGAAGGGATTTTTTTACCATAAAAACGGAAACTCTTCCAATTATCTCATAAACCAAACGATGGTCCATGGCTTAAGTTATTCTACTACTTGGGTTATGTAGTCTAGCAAATCAACATTCTGGCACACAATATTCCATAAGGAACTAGTTGTAGTTTTTAATGACGCATCTTTCACAGTTCTATTTGCATAAAAAGAGATGCAACCACTTGAAAAGTCACTGAGAATTGTTGTTTAACAATTAGTATCTCGAACTCAAGCGCACTAACCAGAACGCTTAAGGTGTATTTAATTGGTAGCTAAAGTTAGACGGCGACTGGTTCAGTCAGCTGAAGCGCCTAATAACACCGATGTGAATTAGATTAGATTAGATCAACATCAACACTATAAATTCAACTTGCTATAACTCAACTTGTATACTTGCTTGGAGGTTCTTGATCTAATGAATGCGGTGGTCTAATGAATCCGTCTTGATCCCACAGAAGTCGTATACCGGTATGCGGTCATCATATCATTCAGCCTACATAAACAAAAAAACATATTTGGCTTAATCAACGGTTTATGACTGATACATGGAATGATACAACCTCATTAAAGGTAGACACAACCTCAGTAGGTTGACACAACCGAAGTTTGAACGATTTTTTTTACCAAATTGATGCAAGATTCAGTTACTCCAACCGAATTTGGTACCAATATCGATTGCTGCACTAGAACTAATTCAAAATTCGGTAATTCAAAATTCCGAAGATTTAGAAAATTTAGTTGACGGAACGACTCTAATTGAATACTCAGTTGTTACAACAAAATCAATAATGAAACGAGGTTCCTTCCTTGTCGTGACAAACTCAATACGGTTGTGGCAACCGCAATTTGGTGGCAACCTGAATTTTCGGTTGCTACAACCTCTTCTCAACCAATTACTTCTCTGGGTGTAGTTGTGTTGTATATTTTGGTGATTGGTATGCAATGTTTTTACACGCAAATGAAAGCCAAATATTACCAATATTCTATATTATGCTATTATGCAGGAGGTTAGTAAGCGCATGCCTGTTGACTGCTTATATCGAAATGTTATTCAGATGCGGAATTATTTGCTAGATTTTGTAACAGAAGTATTTCTAGTTTGTATTGTGTTTACAGGACATGCCTAACAACACGTGGAAATATTTTACTAGTTTATATAAAGATATGATTTTGGAGCCAATAAATGCTAAGCAATTGTGGTGCCGTCATAAAGGGCAGTAAAGTTCAATTGTTTGCAACAGACGGTTTGAATAATTACCCCCGGATTTGTATAAATTATTTGTACACACAGGGAAAAGATTAGTGCGAAATCAATTGAGGCATTGGAAGTTCCATGATAAATTCTATATTTTGATTAGAATTCATAATTTTTATTATTTTTCGATGTTATTGATAAATTAAAAATATGTCTTACTAAATAGAAGTTGTTACTCCAGAAATTAAATTGTATTAACCAATTTAAGTACTTCTAAAACCCCATTCATCTGAAATGGAAGATACAACTCATAAACCGTACAATATTAGAATTCGTGTTCAAATATTAGTCACTGTATTCAAATTCCTGTTACAAAATCACTTCTTACACAAAGGTATGTATTTGATTTTTCATAAGAGGTAAATAAGCAAATTGAAAATAATTTGTTAAAAAAAAACAATAAACTATATATGACCCTGTAATAGAAACCCAACTTAGTGTGTCATAAGTCAAGTTTTTGAGTAAAACGCAATTAAAGTTCTATCTCTGTGTTGCATTTCCATAGTTTACTGTTTTATATAATTGCATTTTTACATTAATTTCCGATGTTTTTGAGACTTGCGAGCGGTTTCATAGGAAAATTGAAGGTTGTTTACACACAAATCCTAAATAAAAACTGAATTCAGGAAATTTGACACACTACGTGGGTTTCCATGAGGAGGGTCACATATAGATATCATCCACCGAAAAACAGGTGCGTATACATAGTCTACTTTGGGCAAAAACAACGGTTGACATATATTTTTCTATACGAAATCAAAAGAAGGTCATTAAAGTCCATGTATATGTTAGTGTTATCGACAAGACTGTATTACCATAAATTGAGGTGAAGTGAGCGTTTTAAATAAAATCGTTGAATCTGCCGCCACTATTGACGCCTTCAGAAACATGCAAAAAATTGTGAACACTTGTCAGGAGGAACTATTATTGAGGATGACACAAATTAACTTAAACATACATTTGTTGAAAAAGCTTCTCAAAATACCATTCGGAACAGGTTAGAACTGTAGGTCCCAATCAGTGTGTGTAAAACTATAACGCTCTCCCTAATCCCTACATGGGATATAACGGGAAACCACAAAAAAAATTATATTTTAAAATTATATCTGGTTGTATATGGGAACAAACAGAGATCGTAGAGATCGAAAATTGCCAAAATTAATATTTCGCGAGCCAAAAATCACTAATGCGCTCTCATGCCAATATCTCTGAAGCGGAGTATCCAATCGAAAACAGAACTAGTTTTTACAGATTTTTCATAAAGTGATCCGTCCAATCGTATGGAAGAGATTTTTTTTTAATATCACCAAAATAAGAAAATCGCTCCAATAAAAATTTGATCATAACTCGGAACCGGTGCGTCCAATCGCAATTATAGTAACTTTCTTATTCCCAGCTTTAACCAATGGATGTTGTTTTTGGAACGAAGTTCCTTATCTCACTTTGCGGGATGGGGGCTAAATGTTAAACTATTTTTTAGCAACTTTATTACACTCCATTAATATCAACCATATTGGGTATTTTTGGTTTGGTTTCAAAGGAACTTTTCTAAGTGGATCTTATGTATTACATATTGTAGTTTTGAACCCAATAAAAATAAAATTTAGAAAAGCCAAAGTGCAAAACTGGCATGTGCATGAAATACAACCCTGAGCATGAAATTACATTTGGCAGCACACTTACTCTTCCACTCTTGCACTTGTACTTTTGGTTTGGTTTGCGTCTAGACTAACATAAGGCGGGATATTTCTTGTTTAATGGGAAATTTTCTAGGTGGAGCCTGTTTATTACATATTGTAGTTTTAAACCGAATAAAAAGTAAATTTAGAAAAGCCAAACTGAAATAAGTTTAAAAAATAACATTTTCTTAAGTAAGAGCGTTTTCTTAAAACAAGGAAATGTTCTCAATAAAAAATACCTATTGATATTCTTAAACAATCTACCCTTTCTTAAAAAAAAACCTTATCTTAAAGAAGTACCTTTGCTTAAAAAAGTAAATTTTCTTACAAAAAGTACCTTTTCTTAACAAAAATAATTTTTTTAAATATGTACCTTTTCTTAAAAAAGTACATTATCTTACAACAAATACCATACCAAAAATACCATTTCTTTAAAGAGTACATTTTTTGTAAAACAAAATAACTTTTCTTGAGATAAGTACATACTCTTATAATTGTACATGTTCTTTCGTAAAAAAAAGCTTTTCTTCAAAAAAAAATATACCTTCTCTTAAAAAAAATACATTTTCTTACAAAAAATCCTTTTCTTAAAAGTACCTTTTCTTAAATATAATACCTTTTCCTTTCTTTTTTTTTTGAGCTTAAAATAAGTAAATATTCTTAAAAAAGTACTTCGTTGTAAAAAAAACTCATACTGGTTGTTACCGAAATTATTTCTTCTTAAAAATAGTACCTTTTCTTAAAAAAACAATTAGCGTTTAATACAAGAAATACCTCTCATCAAAGAAAGGACCTTTTCGGGAAAATTTAATACATATTCTGACAAAAGGGACCTAAAAATATATTTAAAAAAAAATACATTCAATAAATAAAAAATTTCTTAAATAAAGTTTATCATTTTACAAAAAGTATCTTTTCTTAAAGATCAATTTAAATTACAATACTTTTCAGCAGGCGCCTTAGGCGTGTTGGAACTAACTAGTACTACATAATATAGAGAAAGGAACTTCGTTCCAACCGGGTGTCCCCTGACACCTCATGTAATTTATTAATACGGCATCATTTAAAAAAATCGCTAACGCATACATATGCACGTTTTAGCGGTTTTATATTTGAAATCTGTTAATTGAATGGATTTTTTTATGAGGTAAAAAATCTATGGAGGTAACAAATTTATTATTTTAACGTTTGGACAGACATTTTCCGAGTTATAGCTATTTTTTTATTTTGGCAATTTTTTTAAAAAAAACAAATTCCGTACGAATATGACCACTTTGTGGGCAACTTTTGGAAACTAGAAAAACGTGGCTAATTTTCGATTGAACGCCCCGTTTCCGAAATATAGACATAATGGCGTTTTCACGATTTTTTGTTCGAAAAATTGTTGTTTTAGCGGTTGATGTAAAAAAAGACGATGCCGTATAACAGTCATCCATTGGTTACAACTTCCAGTGGAGGTAACAAATTTATTATTTTTGCGATTGGGCGCAAAAATCTATCCCAGTTATTGTCATTTATTATTTTAACGATTTTCTAATTTGAGAATCTCAAAAAAATCATACGAATTGGACTACGTTTGGAAACCCCTTAGAAACTCCGAGAATTTTTTTATAATTCTTCATATTTTCGAACAAAAATGGGGATGGGTTACCCAGGGTAACCCATTACCCACGAAATATAATACGAATACGAAATAAGATACACAATTTTAATAAAAAATCAAATTCAAGGAATTAGTTGCGCATGCCAATATATTATTTGGTACAACCGAATTAGATTTTCCTGTTTTGTTGATCCAACAAGTAGAATATTTACCACTACAGGATAACTAAATCTCGATTGACAGATTACATTTATTTGTTTGATGCTCTGGCTTCACCTAAATATTTCAGTTCTTGCAACCAAAACTGAGTCACAAATCAATTTATGTGCAGAACAGTTGGTGATGTGGAACACAATTATTGATAATCAGAACTGAATATTGTAATAGTCCGAGGAACCGCCAAATTTTAGTTCGCTGTAAATATAGTTGTGACAACGAATCTCTTCTCTGTGTGTGCAGGAAAAGCTTTTCTATGAGATAGCACTATATACATAGTGTGGAACGGTGGAGTAAAGGTGAAGTATGTACCTTAATCCATCATCGCACTTACTCCGTTCAAACTACACCCTTGGAAATCTTAAGTTCTTTTTAAACTAATACACGAATTGTTGACTTTGGCACCTTCACGTTCACAATGTTAACAATCATTTTATAAAAAACTGATTGCCCCCATATTGTGGACAATAAAATGTTGGCTTTTTTCAATTTGACTTCGAGCAGTCAGTGTGATTTAATTGCAAATTTTGTTGATTTGTTAAAACCATAAAACAAACGAACAAGAAGTGCGCACAGAATCCAACCAACAACACTGCGAGATCTGTGATCAGACTCCGAGAGGAAACAGATCACGCATAACCTATAACAAATCTTTTGCACGTTTTACACACTGGTACTGGCTCTGATTTCAATTTTCTTGTTCGTTTGTTTCGTTTCGTTTTGGTTTTATTTTATTGTAGTTTTTACTTTTGTCTCAACAAGTCTCGCGCACTTAATTTTCACGGTTGTAAGGCTGTGAACTCGTAGTCCGGCAGGGTAACAAAGAAGAGAGGGGTTTGAGAAAAGACCAACAATATAAGGATCTTTCCACACATGATGAATAAAAAGCTTTGCTTTGGTGTTTCTGAAAACAGTTTCTGTTCAAAAACGTAAAAACATGTATGAATAAATGTACACGTTTAAAAATGAATGTAAGCTGCACAGAGAGAAATAAAGGCTGGCAAGAATGTAGGCACATAACATATCAATGTTTTAATGTATCCGTAAATAACCGTCGGTGGTGCAATGGTTAGCGCGCGTTCTCCTTAGTCTTTTCATAGCATGTAACTTACTAAGTTCCGTAGGTTTCTTAAAATTTGTTTAATGTGAATGTTCCTCAAGTTCTTTCGAACATATCTATATATTTTTAGATCAGAATATCATTTAGCACAATGAAGTCTGCAATCAACAACAAACAATATTTACAAATTATCTGCGGACACGTTCTGTTATTACAGCAAATGTACTGCGATAGGAAACAAACTGTTTGCAACGTTGATAAAATACCGGACGTACCGCTTGCTAAGACAACAAACATAATAAGCGTGTTTTGTTACACCGCTTGCTTATATAATCGCTTGTTTTGATGAAGCACTTAGCGAAGACTTAGCGACGCGAATCATTTTCGCTAAGTTTAAACAAATTTGTTTTGACATCTTTTATCATTTTCAACCCTTTACAATATTTTTGAATAAAATCACTTACCGCTAAATATCTGTTTTTTTACAACTTGCAAGCGATAATCGATTACACAGTGCAACACGAAAAAAAATAACCATATACGGACACCACTACGTGATAAAAGACTAAAAAAAAAAGACCCGTGTCTCTCAATTTTTCCCAAAGTCATGCACTTTTTTTTTTATGGGCCGCCAAAGATTTGGGGCCTCGGTATCATTTTCGTAAAAATGTGATCATTTTCTCAGGCTCATATCTTGGAAACCGTTCAGAATTTCGATTTACTCTCTGAGGCAAAGTTGTAGCTCTTGTCATAAAGAACAATTGCGAACATATAAAATCAAAAAAGCTTCACCTTCCAGATCAAAATCACGCGATCATGCACCGACAGCAGCAGCATAGGCAATGCAGTAAGCTCAGCACACGCAACAAGGCACACAGCACACAATATAAAAGCGACACGACGCTCACATCGAGGCATTACACAGCGCGACGTCAACGAGAGCTCAGCGGTGAAAGTTATACGTGAAAGTGATACCTAAGCGCTACCTAAACGGTGTTAACCCTTGGACAAACACATGGTTCTGGCCAGGCATATTTCATTTTTTGCTACCTATGGACCTGAACAGGAGAAAAAGGTAAAAAAAATGAAATTAAAAAATTTTCGGCAAATTTTTCACTTTTGCGTGCTACCGAAACAGTGTTAAGAATCATCTCTAGGAAGTTTATATGTTCTAGAAATTTGTTTATTGAGATCTTAGGTAAATTTTTGAACGGTTTGCTACCTATGGACCTGAACACGGGAAAAAAGGTTAAAAAAAATCGAATTTTTTTAAGTTTTTTGCGATTTTGATCTGGAAGGTGAAGTTTTTTTGATTTTATATGTTCGAAATTCTCTATGACAAGAGCTACAACTTTGCCTCAGAGAGTAAATCGAAATTCAGAACGGTTTCCAAGATATGAGCCTGAGAAAATGATCACATTTTTACGAAAATGATACCGAGGCCCCAAATCTTTGGCGGCCCATAAAAAAAAAGTGCATGACTTAGGGAAAAATTGGGAAACACGGGTCTTTTTTTTTGTCTTTTATCACGTAGTGGTGTCCGTATATGGTTATTTTGCCATGACTTAAAAAATTACACACAGTGTTACTTGCAACCAAAACACAACTAATGTTTGTTTTACGCATTTCAGCAAAAGGAAAGGAAACAACTAAAGGAAATTTTTGGAAACTATTTTCATCACCATATATGATTCGATCTGAAATTATTTCTTAAAAGAATACTTTGTTTTCAATTTCCTTTGAGCTATACAAATCAGGGGCCTAATCACGGTAAACGTGATCGCGAAGACAATCCTACCGAGTCAAATTTCGTGCAATCGACTTGTTTGGATCACGGCTCCCGATCGAAATTTTTCATTTAGTTTTTCCCTGAACACACCCATTTATGGAATTTTTCTTGCATTGAATGTAACATTTTGATCATTTGTGAAAGAATTGAACAATGTTAACGAATTTTCGTAAAAAAATTTCAACTAATATTAAATATAAATAGCAAGTAAATTTAAAATGTGAATTCAAATGGTTAATTTTATGGCTTGAAATCGGAATCTGAAGTGGAACTCAATATAGAAATTATTTTTGACAGAAAAAGGTTTGTAAAAGAAGACTTGAAATTGACTGTTTCGGTGGATGGTTGAGAAGATAGCTATTTCGATGCGTACCAAGGCATCTAATCAGCTCCCTTCTCCACAAGTATGTAGGTATATCATCACACATTCTAGGGATAAACAGTTCTCAAAGTAACGAGAATTGTTTCAGCACCACCTACTAGTGCGAAAACATCCAAACAATACTCTACCCGAATTATTAATATTCACAATTTCTTCTCTATGTAGGCTTCCATTGAAACTCAACGCATAGATGTTGTTGTTTCAAAATAGAACAAACGATTGATGAGATTGGCGTTACAGTGTGCCGTCTCCGTATTATATTCGATGTTCTTTTTATTGTTTATCTGGTTCAAGATAATTTGTTCCCATTAAAAATAATTTTTAACAGAAAAAGGTTTGTAAAAGAAGAATATATTATATACATTCCCAACCATCGACTCAAATAGTTAATTTCACTTCTTCTTTTACAAACTTTTTTCTGTTCAAAATTGTTATTATAATCTGGTAAAATTATTTTGAACCGGATAATGATTGAGAAAAAGAACCTCGGAAGGAACTCAATATATCTATATATATATATATATATATATAATTCCTGCAGGGTCTACAAGAAGTTCTTCTGCGAGTGTCAAATTGTTCCTTTTACAGAAACTGGGAAGTTTCTTCTTGCCTAAAGATTATTTTGCTACAACATATTAAGCTCTAAAATTATTAATTCGATCTTTTATTTAACAAACGTTAACGAAGTTACTAAAGTGTTAAAAAAAACCGGTTAATTTTCGGTTTTTATTACGGTTTTGTAGAAAAACTAACACAAAATCCACGTAAAATAAAATTTTCTTGTCCTGTTTCGTTTGCCCGTAAAAAGAGTCATTATTATTGTGAAAGCATAACAGCATTTGTCAGATTTTAATATTTTTAAATTTATTTAATTCAATTCCATTTTCAGTTCAGTGCAATTCATTTCAATTCAATTCGATGGAATTCAATTCAATTTATTTCAATTCATTTTATTTAATTTCTATTAAATTAATTTCAATTCAGTTCAATTCATTTCATTACGTTTCATTTCATTCCATCTCATTTCATTTCATTTCATTTCATTTCATTTCATTTCATTTCATTTCATTTAATTTCATTTCATTTCATGTCATTTCATTTCATTTCATTTTATTTCACTTCATTTAAATTCAATTCAATTCCATTCAAATCAGTCCAATTCAATTCAGTTCAATTCAATTCAATTCAATTCAATTCAATTCAATTCAATTCAATTCAATTCAATTCAATTCAATTCAATTCAATTCAATTCAATTCAATTCAATTCAATTCAATTCAATTCAATTCAATTCAATTCAATTCAACTCAATTCAATTCAATTCAATTCAATTCAATTCAATTTAACGATCTAGACTCAACATATGTGTACAAATATGCAAATCTGAAACATGTATTTTATACAATCTTCATTTCTCACTTTGACAGTCAGTAATTTGATTGTCAAAATAATATGGTTCTGACTATAAGTTAACCAACCAGCATTGGGTGGTTAAATCATAGTTAAACAATGACTAAAAAACACAAATCGATGTTTAACCACAATTTAACTAAGAATCGAGGATCACCACTGACTGAAAAACTGGCAATAAGAGGCTGATGAGAAAACTTACAAACTTCGACATTATAAATGCACCATTTCGACAAGGTTATTACATCAAACAATACAAAATGCATACATGTTTCAAAAGGCATCAGTGTTTTTATTCTATACTATACTATTCAATACTTTTTGGCGACGACGACCTGCGTGTTTGTTCGCTGCCGTTACATTAATCTCATCGTACATATTTTCAGGTAGAGACTACTGGTGTACAACAACCACGTATGTGATGCTAACGCTGTGTGTTGTTTGCATGTGTTCACTTTGATATAACCTACATCGTACACTGAACTTGATACCTTATGCTTGACCAGACATCTCTACGCTTTTAGTACTCCTTCCTGAGCAGACACATGTCTAGACTTGAAATCTCAGCTCATGATTACTGCAGAAGATGTAGGCATGAAAGAGGAGCGTCGAACGACTACTATGCTGCATCTGAACAACTGGTTGTGACCAAAAAGCTGTACCCAATGGGTAAATTAGCAAATTTTTTGGTTTAGAATGACGAATTAAATAAAAATACATAAATACACAAAACATACGCAAACGGATTCGTCCTCTGTTCGTAACGGATGTCCGTTTTGGACAAAATGTACGAAGAAACGGGGACGTCTTAAATTCAAAACGGAGTCAAATGGCACAATGGGCGACGGCATTAAATATTGTTTTATATTGTAATTGTACCCAATTCGTTAACCATTTTCAAGTTTTCAATTTTCATTTGTTTTCGAATTTTTATTTGCCTTATACATTTCTCACAGTGTCTATTCTACCGATGATATACGTACGATACGAATGTTTTTTGTTTTTTTTTTGTACAGACATAGTAGAGGTACGAACACATTCGGAAAGGATTCCGTGTAAGTTGTAAGCGCATGCGCATGTTTAAGTTAACAACTTGTAGCAGTTCGTGTTCGTCTTATGTTTCGGTGTATACAACACATCGAATGTGGGTGGATGGATATGAATGGAGGCCTTGTTTGCGTCGATGTACGATGTTGTGTGCCTCATCATCATCATTCTCGTCATCATGACGATGGTGGCTAAGATGCTGATGATGATGAGGTAGAGTAGACTTTGTTGCTGCTCCTGCTGGGGATATTCATTGTTGCTGACTACTATGATGGCAATTGAATTATTGAATGATGATGGTGTTGTTCCATGTCGTTATTCTATAGATGTATGAGAGAACCTGGAAGTCTTTGGTTTCTTCAGTGTCTGACGTCTTGTGAAGATTGTTAAGTTGCGATATGAATGTGTATGATCAGTTGTTGTTTAGTGATGGTACTCGTAGTGGGTAGGTGTTGGTGGTGCCTTGTAATTCTGTATTTTTTGTATTCCCAATTCTTTTTTCTGCAAGGCGCTTCACATTTATTTAAAGTTGTTGTTTTTTAATTCACACTTGTGTAAAAATCCATGTTGTGTTGTTCAACGACTACGGCGACTACAACCAGGGAAATGACGATGATGATGCAGCAATTGCTGCTGCTAGTGCTGTTCGAGGCGATTCTGATTCTGATGCTGTTGCTGGTGCAGATATTGACTCATACCAGTACTACAACTGCTTCTGCTGCTGTCTTGTAGTGCCACAACGCCATCATCACATCACCATCAATGCAATTCGAACATTGGCTGCAACAGCAATGAATATTATATGTTTTCTTAAATTAAGAAGCCAACCAATCAACACTTTTTCAGCAACAACACCGCACCATGTGACTGTTGCGATATTGTCTGTCTGTCTGTCTGCCTTCTTTCGTAGTTGTTCGCATTGCAAGACAAACAGTTTAAATGCATTTTGAAATCTTAAGGACTGGATGTATGTATGTATGTATGTATCTGAATTCATTTTTATTTCAGCGTTTCTCTGTGTTTTGTTGCTTTTGTATTTTGGCACATCATCATTTACTTCACAACAGCACGACATCATATCTTTCCAATTAAATTTGAATTTATTTCACTATAGATTTTGATTTTGAACGAATGAAGGGGCTGTAAAGAGGAGGATGGCTTTGTAAGTGCAACCGAAATTGCGATGGCAATTATTGATTAAGAATGAAATAAAATTTGAATGAAATGATCACCCAGAACATTAAGGTGAAATAGTTAATTCAAAGTAGATTAGATTTAGGACAAAATGTTAGTCTTCGAAGAGGAACTTACAACAATTTACGATGTTCTTAATAGGCTTGTGTATTTTTAGCACAGTCGAAAATATGGTAACATTTTTCTACATTCTCAAATAGTTGAAACTTTATCACATACAATATTTATTCAAGTTCAAGACCACAATGTTTTATAGAGATAGAGTTTTCACACAAGAAAAAGTCTGGTCAACCATATTGCTGTTGTTGGAATCCTGAACTGCTCATAATCTCAAAACAACCATTCGGAACTGGTGTAAAATTGTAGAGTTTAATCACTGAGTGTAACCCTAGACCGCGCACACCTCACTGGGTGGTAGAAGCTTTCCCAAATCCCTTCATAGGATGTAATGGGAGCTCATATATTTTTTAATATATTTGTCTCTCAGGCGAAGTTATTACGGTTACCCGGTTATCTATTTGTTAAAACTGTTTACTTTGTCTAATCATAACTAGCTGCCACACCAAATTCAGCTGATACCATCTTGATGCTCGAAAACGAAAATACTTCAGTAAATTCTCGCACTGTTCGCCCAATATGATTTACATTATGTGCATAAGAGAGCAGATTTTGCAATCTATTTCAGATGCATGCAAAGAACAATTTCGTTACACACCAATGAAATCGCAAATAAATTTATTTCGTTTAGGAAATGTTATGGAGATAAACGACTATTTGATGAATGAAACATATCGTTTCCTGTTTGGAAAATAAATATAATAGTTTACGAGAACAGAAAATCGTTCACAACAAACGATTTACGGTAACTGTAAAAATGTAAACAAAAAGTCATTAGAAAGAAACAACGAACGTTTCCAGTAACTGTCGTTTCGTTCACTGCAAAGGAATTATAGTAGTTCCAAACTCAACAAAAATCCTGTACGAGTAATGAAAAATGTTTACCACATACTGGTTTTCCCATTAACCACAACAAGTTATATTTCACTGCATAGAATTTATTTTAGATGGCACTGTAACCATCAGTAATGGAAGAACTTTACCGAATTTTACATGCAAGCATGATATAAGCATGTTTCTCTCAAAAAATACAGGATCTTTTTCGATTGCAAGAGACGGTCTTATGTTTGCCGCAAACAGAAATTATCAGAAGTTTAGGGTAAATTAAAGTTTGTTTACAACTAAGGAAACTAGAGGGCGGATCAATAAGTCCATGACATTTCGAACTTTCCTCGTAGTTATGTGAAATGCAACACTTCTCCCATCAAGTACCACCTGTTAGTAGACTACTGTCAAATTTTGAGCAAGTTCCCTCATTTACTTTGCGGTTAACAGCTGTTCAAAACATACAACCTCGTGCATTTTTTTAAAAATGGAAGAAAGTGAATTTCGAGAGCCAATTTTTTGCGAAAAACAAAACCGTCAATCAAACCAAGGAAAAGCTTGATAAATAAATACTATGGGGACTCTGCACCATCGATTTCAATGGTAAAAAAGTGGTTTACTGACTTTCGTTGTGGTCGCACAAGTGCATATGACACTGAACGTTCTGGACGGCCAATTGAGGTCAATAAACCCGGAAATGTCGAAAAATCCACGATATGGTGTTGGCTGGTCAAAGTGCGTGAGATTGTTGATGCCGTAGGCATTTCGTGGCCGTCGGTGGTGCAATGGTTAGTGTGCGCGGCTCTTGTACATGAGATCCTGGGTTCGAACCCGGCTCTGACCACCTTAAAATTTCTTTCGGCGGCGGTCACCTCGCACAGTGACGGCGACACTATCGAGTATCTAGCCATGAAAAAGCTTCTCAAATTACCGTTCGGAATCGGGGTAAAACTGTAGGTCCCAATCAGTGAGTGAAAACTGGAAAGCGCACAGCTCAGTGATTGTGAGAAGTTCTCCCCAGTCCCTTCATGGGATGTAATGGGAAACCATTTATTTTTTTTTTTTAGGCATTTCATATGGCAGTGTGGTTCCGATTTTAAATGATCAGTTGGGTTTGGGAATGCCGCCTGCAAGATGGGTGCAGCGTTAGCTCTCAATTGACCTAAACGTAATCGTGTGACAGCTTCAAAGGACTGTTTGGAGTTGTTTAACCGCAATTCGAAGGAGTTTTTGCGCCGTTTTGTTACTGTGGATGAAACAAGGATTCATTACAACACTCCGGAGACCAAGCAGCAGTCTAAACAATGGATTTCTCCGGGTGAACCGGCTCCGAAGAAGACCAAGGTAAGTTTGTCGGTCAATAAGGTGATGGCAACAGTTTTTTGAGATGCACGCCGGATAATCCACATCGATTACCTTTAAAAGGGTAAAACAATAAACGGCGAATATTATGCCAACTTATTGGACCGATTTAACGAAGAATTAAAAAAACGACCCCAAATGGCCAAGAAAAAAGTTATTTTTCATCAATATAATGCGCGGGTGCACACGTGGGTAGTCTCAATGGCAAAATTCCATGAACTGGGCTACGAATTGGTACCTGATCCGCCATTTTCTCCGGATTTAGCCCCCAGTGACTAGTTCCAAACCTAACGATATAGCTCGGTGGAAAGACATGTAGATCCAACGATGAAATTATTGATTAAACAAATGCCTATTTTATGGACCTCGTAAATCCTATTTTTTGGAAGGGATACAAAAATTAGAGAAACGTTGGACTAAGTGTATTGAGCTAAAAGGAGATTATGTTGAAAAATAATTTTTTTTTTGCAAAAAAAAAAACTGTTTCATTCAAAAAGTCACGGACTTATTGATACGCCCTCATACTACACGCCTTTTAGGGTCTGATGCATTGTTTTTCTATGTGAAAAATGGCTGTAAGAAACTCTACCTAATCCCATCATAGGATGTAATGGGAAACTATTTTTCATATGAAATTCGTAGTTGCGAATTAGTATCGAGCGAAAATCCAGATACTATCCCAGAATCTATGAGTTAGTTTCATTGCTCCGATCAAATATATATTTTTTGCTGAATTTATTAATATTTACTATTTAAATTTGATACTCGTCGGTACGCATAATTTCTTTAGTTTGGTACGGGAAATTAAATTGGTTCAAACTCGATCCCGTGACTCGGTCCGTGGTGGGCAAGAAGCGGTCGTAGCTCTAGAACTAATACATTAGATCGAGTTTGTTTAAAGGTCCAAACAACGCAAAGATATCAGGGCCCCTTTTTGTACAGATAAGAATGGAAATTTTGTCCCACATCTGTACAGTATGTTGGGAATAAGGGGAGATCACTCCTCTCCGTTTCTTGTCTCAGGAGGCTTCAACACAGATGACGGTATTGAGCAAATACAAGCCGATGGCGTCGACAGCCATAGCGAAGTTAAAACTGCAATTTCCCGACTTAAGAACTACGAAGCAGCTGGTGTTCATGGACAACCGGCTGAGATGTTTAAGGCTGGCGGTAGTGCTCCCCATTTACCGGGAAACGGTATTCCCGGTTTTCCCGGAATTCCCGGTCGTTTCCTGGGAAACCGGTATTGACATATTTATGTTGACATACATGTAGCCCGGACCGGCATTTTTGCAGTTTTTAAACAAATATCACAAAAATCCGTGGAAGTGTTCTACTAACGTTATTCTTCAATACTGCAAACTCGCTAGCCACTTGAGCAAGTATTTTAAAAACGCCGGTCCGGCATAGACGGCAAAACTGAAAACTTGCATACACCCAGATAATTAATTGGTTGAAAAGAGGTTGTAGCAACCGTAAATTCGGTTGTTACCCCCGAATTGGGGTTGCTCTAACCGAATTGAGGTTGTCACGACCGAATTTAGTCCTCACAACCGAAACTCGGTTGAAGCAACATTGTTTCTTAATTGATTCGGTAGTGGCAACCGAATCTTGAATTATATTAGTTCTGTAAACCAATTTTTCCAAAATTTCAGTTGGTACAACCGAATTTGGAAATAATTCGGATACAACAACCGAAATTGCTACCAAATTTGGTTGTCACAACGGATTTTTTCATCAATTCGGTTGTAACTACCGAAGTTTGTATCAATTCGGTTGTAACTACCGAATTTGGTATCGATTCGGTCGCAATAACCGACTTCACACTTAAGTCGGTTGCAACGACCGAGTTCGGCGCCAATTCGGTTGCTGTAACCGTATTTCTCATGAATTCTGTAGGTACAACCGAACTTCATTTTGAACATGACGTTTAAAATTATAAAAACAAATATTATATTAAAAGACGTTAAACAATGTATAATTGTTCCTGTCACCGCGATATCAATATTGTTTTGTGGTTATTAACAAAGGTAAGTTAACATATTGTAATTGTGGTTTTTGTATTAAATCGTCTTATTTTGCAGAAAATGCCTAAGAAGGTATCAACAGTTTTGGCAATTTTCAAGATTGGTCGTTGGAGATATGCTGCAACCATCTGTGTGTGAAACGGTTTAGGACCCACATTAATAGATACAACACGCCAAAATTGGGGCGGTTACCCATGATGGCCGGGATTTCCAAAAAGGTCGGCAGTGCCAAATGTGTTACCCTAAAGATTACCCTGTTTTTTTTTAATAAGAAGACAGGAAAATAAATCATTACTTAATAATAAATAAGCTTTCATTTGCATTTCCTCCATTTGCCACACTATCTACATTCGGTTGTGAGAACTACTATCGAGGTTGTGTCAAGCTCTAATGAGGTCGTGTCAACCTCTAAAGAGGTTGTGTCAACCTCTAATGCGGTTGTGACAACCTCTAAATTCGGTTTCTTTGTTCCCGGACCGGCGTTTGAACAGCGTTTCATCAAATGGCATAATTTTTTTGGGAGAATATAACGAAGCCTCTGTTTATGATATCTGCACAATTTCAAGCCATTCTGTGCATCTTTGCTTAACAAAGCGGCGACGGGTTCGCTCGATTAAAAAAAAAAAAAAAAAAAAAAAAAAACGAAGAAAACAATCAAAATCCCGGTATGTCCGGGAATACCGGGAAAATTCTAATTCCAGGGATTATTTCCCAGGTAACTGGGAATCCCGGTACAAACGTAGAGCACTTGCTGCCGACTATGACTTGGATAGGTGCATGCACCAGCTCATGTGCAAAATCTGCTAGACTAATACATGACCGATAATTGGGGTCTTAGCATACTATGTCCTGATTTCAAAAAGGGGCGACCCGTGTATTTGCACAAACTATCGTGGAATAAACCTTTTATCCATACAAAGCAGATAAAGCAATTTCAACTATTGACCGGATGTTCACATTGCAACAAGTTCTGGATAAACCCCACGGAAAATAATTCGTTGCCTACAACTTGTATTGTACTTTATAAGGCTGCCTTCGAAAGCCCGATATGTGGAAAACTGTACCAAGCTATGTCGGAGATAGGCATTCCTGCTAAGCTGACATGCTTTTGTAGAGTAACACTGACTTAGTAGAATAACACTGACGCTGTTCTCAGTAAAGATTGGCAAAGATCTCACCGAAACATTTAGTGCAGAGCGAGGATTCAGGCAGGGCGATAGGGTCACGCGATCTCTTCAACTTGCTTATTGAGATCAACGTGGGTAAAGCTGCTCGGGACACTAGTGAAACTATCACCCGGTCACCGGCTTTGGACGAAATTTGCTTGAAGTTGCTGTAGTTTATTGGAGAATTGTAGAAGGAATCAGCAAAAGTGGGTTTGACAGTAAATGAGGGCTAGACAAAGTTTATTGTTTCGGCAACAATAAACGTTGAACGTTGGAACGTTGATGACCGTTTTAATTTCGAGGTAGTGTTCGAATATATTTACCTGTGATCTGCCGTACACAGAAGCAATAGCGTCCACTAAATTTCCGTTGAAGTTTTTTAAATATAACTGTTGTCATTCCTGCTTCAATTAAAAATCAATGGTTTTCCCGTTAAATCCCATGAAGGAACTTTGAAGAGCTTCACACAACCGGTGAGCTGTGCGCTTCTAGATTTACATTCACAAAATGGGGCCTACAGTTTTACTCCGGTTCAGAACGGTATTATAAGAGGTTTTTTGGAGTGTTAACATCTATAGGCACGGGTAGGGCAATCTATGAAAGTGAACACATGCAAACAACACACAGCGTTAGCATCACATACACGGTGGTTGTACAACAATAGTATCTGCTTGAAAATAAGTATGATGGTATTGATGTAGCGGCAGCGAACAAAAAAATTTCATATCTTGTAAATTTCAATTGTTGTTTTTAATTTATGTATTAATTAATGTATTTTACAATTTTTATATTTTAAATTTCTAAAATTCCCGAGAATAGTGTCAGCTGGTACATAATAGTATCTGACTGAAACAACATTCAAACATTTAAAAAACGTGTCAAGACGTTAAATTTTGTCGAACTGTATAATATTTACAAAATTATCGATTTCCCCTCCTCATTAGCTTTATCATTCCCTTAATAATATACATATTTGATGATCCTAATAATGTGTATGTTTGATGTTCATCACATAGATTCATAGATACCATACATACCAGCTGAGAATTACACACAAAATTCATCTAAAACATTTCCGAAGAATTCATTTGTTAATTTCATAGCAATTAAATCAAAATTATGTTATTAGCAACACATAAAAATAAAGATCAAATATCACATTTACGTATCACTCCTCCTCCACCGCCTCTTCTTATGATGGTGAATATGATATGTTTCGGAATACCCAACGATTTTAATGGATCTTAATTATGACACATTCCAAACATAATTTACCATTTAATAGTTTGAAAATGCGGCAGCGTCTTAGAAAATATTCCCTGATTCCCCACCTTTTATGTCAACGAAAACAAAGAAGGCGGATGATTCTAATAATTAAATGTTCTTTTGTTTTGTCATGTTCAGTTTTTTTTTTTTTTTTTTTTTTTTTTTTTACTAAAATCCAATTGAAGGAGCTGTCATGTGAGGTGTCAGATCACAGCTACTCATGCTGTGCAAAACGCATTCGCCCGCCGTAGATCTCACATCGCGTCCCCAGCCGGCACATAAGGCTAACTAATTTAAATGAAACAGCGATCGGAGCAGTGATCTCCATCGTCATCATTTAGTGGTAAATGCTTCGATGGCTCCTTTACAACAACAACAATAAAAATGACTAACAATCACAATGAGTGAGTAGAGTAGAGTAGAGCAGTTCATAGCTGATGCTTAAGTATCCCAACATAAATGATGTGGGTTCTTTACTAGTCTCGCTTTTCTGTTGCCAGCAAGCGTTGCATATTTGATGCGCCATCTCAAATTGGGTGTGTATGCCAGATTCCTTCTCCTCCATTCTCCCCTATCACCCAACCAACACCTCACAAGTCGGCCAGTCCCACCATACATCACGCAGTGTCTCATCGATTAAATGCCTGCTGATGATCAATTTGAAATCCCCAGGCGGCCCATTACCTCCAGATACATACATATCTTTCCATTCCCATCTCTTGTGGGTTTTTGCTGTTGTGGTTTTCGGGTGTAAAATGAATTTACTTTAAATGTTGCGTATCGATGTTTTGACTTACTTAATGAAGTTGAAAATAGAGAAGCTATAGGAAGAAGGAGCTGTTCCCAGTGGTCGTTAGTGTTTGGACGGAAGATCATAACTTCATGTCAAAATATTGAATAGAAATTCGTGTGAAATAATGTTTTTTCTAAGGCGATTTCATAGAAATTCTAGGAAGTGAAATTGGAAGTGGTTATAACTAAATTGAAATTAGATCCTTTTTGGTTTAGTGGTTTGCTGGTTTTGTAAACACTATACGATTTAAAACCGCATGCAATATATGGAGATGATACTTGTTATAGAACAACAAATATGGGAAGGAGAATTTTTCTGAAAATAATTTGAGCAATGGACTAAGTACTTCAGTAGTGGTAGCAAATTCCACCTAACATGTAACAAAGTTTAGTATGGAAGTTGAACTCTGTTAGACACTTACTACGTTCGCGATATGATATCACGATACGTCAAAAAAATACACGTATAAACGCTTTAGCGCGATATAAAGTGTGTCACGAAAGTTTACTATGATTTCGCTCCATATCACGATATTCTATTTGTGAGTTGCCACCTAGCATCACATGGCTGTTTATATCATGATGTGTTGAATATCGTATAAACAGGAACATGAGGATATCACGATGTGATTGATATTGCGATAAGTGTCGTATAAACGAGGTAACTTAAGTACCTCATTTGACACAAATAATACTATTGTTTTGACGTAAATTAAATTTAACTTAAGGAGCTAATTCTATTTATTAGTTTTGATTAATTCTAAATCCAGTTATGTTCTCTCTAATGTTTATACTCTAATGTTATTTTGACTGTCTCCCAGTCTTCATTAACAAACTCCATCAGTTCCACATGAAACAGTTGCAAAAGAACTCAAGAAAAAGGCAACAGTCATCTACACACAGGGAAAAGATTAGGTGGAAATCAATTCAGGCATTGGAAATTCCATGATAAAGTCTATTTTTTGATTAGAATTCATAATTGTCAAATATCAGAATTATTTGTCGAAGTTATTGATAGATTAAAAATAGGTCTTACTAAATACAAGTTGCTACTACCGAACTTTAGTTGTATTAACCAATTTGAGTATTTCAAAAACCTCATTCATCCGATTTTTTGAAAATGCTATAAAAAAAACTACTGAATATTTTCTCAAATTTATTTTTTTATTTGAAATTTCCGGTTAATAATGGAAAATAATTTCATTCAAATGGCTGCCTCGGCTGGCCATGCAGTAGCCTACACGATCGGTCAAATTGTTAAGCACATTATCGATTGTGTGCAGCTGTATTTCACCAATGGCTTCACGAATATTGTCCTTTAAAGCGTCAATTGTCTCTGGCTTGTCGGCGGAACACTTATCTTTGAGGGCACCCCACAAATAATAGTGCAACGGTGTCAAATCGCAGCTCCTAGGTGGCCAAACGACATCAGCTCTGCGGCTGATAATGCGATCTTCAAAAACAGGGCGCAAAACATCGAGTGTAGCTTCGGCTGTGTGGCACGTAGCGCCGTCCTGTTGAAACCAAATGTTGCCAATATCCTCCTCTTCAATTTTTGTGAACAGAAATTCGTTCAACATGGCCCGATAATGATCGCCATTGACTGTAACGGCCACTCCCTGCTCATTTTCGAAGACAAATGGCCCAATTATGCCTCTGGACCAAAATCCGCACCAAACAGTGACTCGTTTTGGATGCATCGGCTTTTCAATGCATGCGTGCGGGTTTTCTGTGCCCCAAATGCGACAATTTTGCTTGTTTACATACCAGCCAAGATCAAAATGAGCTTCATCTGAAAAGATGATTTTTTTGCCAAAATCGGCATCTTCTGGAAGTCGATCGCAGGCCCACTTAGCGAAGCGAAAACGCAATGGGACTTTGTATGGCGTCACACCAAGGTCTTTATGAAAAATTCGTCTCAATGATGTCTCCGAAATGTTCAATTGTTGAGAACGACGGTGAATTGATGTTGATGGCGCTTCACGCACACTTTCTGCCACAGCAGCAATATTCTCGGGTGTACGCACTATTTTTGGCTTTTCTCGCTTTGGTTTATCGATGAGGATGCCAGTTTCGTTCACTTTGTTCACAAGATAACGAACATACGGAGCTGACGGTGCTTCTCTTCTTCCAAAATCCGTACGCAATTTTCGCCCACATTCTGCAACATTACCATGATTTTCAAAGTAATGTCGCAATATTTCCCAGCGTTGTTCAAGCGTATACACAACCATATTCGTTCAGCGGAAGGATAAAACTAATTATCTGTCAAATCAGACATGAGCTAAGTGTTACCATTCGCGAAATAAGCACTAGTTGAAAAAGAAACGTTAGATGGCGGACCCTTTACAACTAATAAAAAGTACAATCTTAGAATTCGTGTTCAAATATTAGTTACTGTAATCATAAGTTAGTTTCTGTTACAAAAACACTTGTTGCAAAGTTATGTATTCTATTTTTCACAAGAGAAGAGAAACTTCGTATATTGGAATGTTACACGAGGACTTTACAGAAAAATTATTATTTTAAACAGAAAGTGATAAACAAAGTTGTGAAAAATCAATAAAGTGTATAGATATCAGCCAGCGGAAAATACATATTACCATAAATTGAGGTGAAGTGAAACTTTTAAACATAATCGTTGAATCTGCCGCCACTATTGACGCCTTAACAAACACATGCAGACAATTGAGGATACTTGGCTGGAGGAACTATTTTTGTGGATGACACAATTTAACTTAAAATAAATACATATGATACCCAGGGTAACATTTAGAAAGATTGTCTGTATTTATTTTTCGATTGGACGCTTCGAGATATAGAAATTGTTTCATATTTTCCATAAAAAATGGGCACGAAATACGAACCCTGATTACTATATTATTATTAAAGGTCTTTAAGAGACCTTTCAGAATCAATAGCCCTGTTATTTCGCGTCCAAAAACAAAAATAAACATTTTTGCATTTCAGTTAAATGGTCATAACTTTGGACCGGTAAGACCTCTGGGCTTCGTTTAGGCCATTTTGGAAAGGTAAGAGGTATGGCTACCTTTCAAAAACATAAGTTACCTACCATCTGGCTGAGCAAATTGAGGTTTGTGAATTTTTTTTAAATGTTTTTTCCGAAAGCTCTGTATCTCGGCGATTTGACTTTTTTGGCGTAGAATACGTCTTACCTTACGGTATAGGGAGTCATGTCAGATTGTTATTGTTGTAATCTTTATTTCATTGATTATGAGGAAACGGCGAGATAACTTTTTTTAAAAATTTGTTTGTAGGTAAATGAAGATGTTATCTTTCGTTTGATATACATTTCATATTGGTTGATATCTTCCTAATGTTTAAATTTCTCAAATGAAAATTGAGTAAACACATACACTCAAACATATATGTGGGGTGTTTGGTTGAGTGTTTGAGTTTGTAGCGTGAACACAAACTATGCTGCTCTTTCAGTGTGGACACAAACCTTCGGCTGTTATTTTGATTGATGAAATATTGAAATTTCGTATATTTACTTATGTATTTAAGTGAAACAAAATGTTAAATGTGAATTTGAATTTAACATGGATACATAATTATAAAAAATATAAATCAAATTGATTTGCGTCTGTTATTTATCATTTATCCTTACTCTTTTAATTTAAAAACATATTATTTTTCCTACCATATGCTTATGTATATTATCAAAAGTAACTATCAAATAAATAAATTCATTTGCTTATGTTATTTATCATTTATTGTTATATATGTTTTCTGTCTTATCGGATGGCGTATTCTACGTTAAACTTAATGGCCGTGTCTCTGACACAGCCTGCAGGGACAGTCTGTCAACTGTCTGCTGCTTTTTTTATTGATTCTAAAAGGCCTCTCAAAGACTTTTCCAACAAGCCCAAAAACACCAATACGAAAATTTTGAACCCGCTGCCATTTCGCACCCTTACATTTTCGGACATGGTCCTAGTGGACTTTTCTTCATGAAATGAGCCAAGGAATACGCTGGAGAAATTTGTCCGAACTTCCTGAATCACCCTGTATTTAAATATAAAATACACAATTTTAATAAAGTTATTTTTTTTACTTTTCTTCTATAAAATTCATAAGGGGTTAAAGCATCGTCAAATGGTTGTGTCAGCCATCACATTCAAGTAATTACTTTAGTTTAACATTCCAATATATGTAAATATAGTTGTGACAACGAATCTCTTCTCTGTGTGTAACATTTTAGGTTTTCTATAAAATTCAACTTTTGAAATTTTTAGGTTTTTATATAAAATTCTACATAGTTCCATTTTGATAACATCATATAGATTTATTTGAAAAAAATATCGTTATAATTGCATTAAACAATCAATGCGAACGAGACCCATGCTTTCATACTTCCCACGAGCCAGGACAGCAATCCCCATGAGATGATTATCTTTAGTTAACATTTCAACTAATTAACGAATATTAAATCTCAACGATCGTATAATTCATCTGATATCCCAGTGATCATAATTTCAACTCTTGCAACTCTTGTATAAAATCGTAAAAAAATCAGTTCTTTTTTGTGTCATTCTTAAGAAGAACATAATAAAACAATGCTGAAAATGTCATTCAATAATTTTATGATTGGCAAGAATTTTTTGTCTGTATTCTCTGAGTCTCTTTCGACATTTTTCACAAACAACTTCAACTACACGAATTCCAATCTGTCCAAAAACCAAACATCATACTCCCATGTACTCGTGTGGCTGATTCCAAGACAGTTAACAGTTCATCAACGACTCCTTGGAGTCTCTTTGGTGGAAGAGGAAAAACAAGCGACTGTGGGATATGATCAATTAGTGCCATTATGGACCGGCTATAGATGAAGGCTCACAGAAAGGGCAAGGGAGAAAGAGTATGATAGAGCGAGAGGGAGAGATATATACAGCCAGTTTAGGGTTGCCAGATGCTGAGAGCGAATAGTCGGGATAAGGCTGACTAAAAAGCAGGATTTCTCTGGAGAAGCAAAAATATCCAAATAAATTACACAGTGCGAGAGTGGTCCTTCAAATCATGCACCTCTGTGACGGTTCGATAGTGTATCCAAAACGATGACGATTGCCCTCTTTTTTTTATTGACCTACTTATCTGCAAATCTCATTAAAGTTCAACATTTGTAACAATTCTTCGAGTTTTGATCGAATAACACAAAAATGTATGGTATAAATAAATTGTAAATGTATTGTAATCGAAAAATTAATCTCTTGGGCTTAAATTGTAGAGCCGCATTGTTCTACCCATACGAGGCAAAATTTCATCAAAAAAAAAAATTAATGCGTGTTCGAACTCACGGGCGATGTGTTAACACCCTTTTGTTACACGATACCTGATCGATTTCTATGAGCACATAAGTAAATGTTACATTAGAAATTAAAAAACAGAACACTTTCTGAACTTTCGTTTTTCTTACATCTGCTGTAATATTATATGTCATATTGTTAAAATAAATAAAGCAATATTTAGCTCAATGAAATCACTGTGTTTATTTTGTCATAAACAGAGCGACGACGGCCTGCTTGTTTGATTGCTGGCATACAACTGAATAAAACACAATATTTACCTCACTGAGATAATTGCTTTTGTTTTGTCATAAACAGAGCGACGACAAAAAGTATTGAATAGTATAGAGAACTTATTGCACTGTTTTCTCTCTCATCCACAGAGTCTGAGTAACAGAGCATAAACGAGTCTTATTCTCTTTATAGAATATTTCAATATAACTGCACCATTTCAACAATGTTATTACATAGAACAATACAAAATGCATAAACGTTTCAAAAGGCATCAACGTTCCACATCAAAATTATGAATGGACCAAGTTAAAACAAAAATGATTCAAAACGTATGAATCATTCGCCAGGTGCCGCCAGTGCTTTTGAGTCATACAATTCGCGTCATGAGTTCTCTATAATGTTCATTACTCTTTGGGGAGCTGCTTGTTTTGTTTGCTGCCGCTACATGAATACCATCATACTTATTTTCAGGCATGGACTATTGTTGTGCAACAACCACGTATGTGATGCTAATGCTGTGTGTTGTTTGCATGTGTTCACTTTGATAGATGGAGCGTGCCTATACTTAGAGCTGTTAACACAACGAAAAGTAATAAAACTTCCTACTGGTACAGTCGAATTAGGAAAGAAGATCGCAAAATGGGGTTTTTCACCTTTTTTCGCTATGTAATAATAGCACGATTTTTCTACGATTCATAAGCTATATTTTAGCCTAAAATTGTACTATGAAATTTGCACTCAACACCTGAAAATTTGAGAATGACAAGAGCGATATTTCGAAAACGGGTAACTCAGGGAAAAAATCCTTAGGCAATCGTCAGAATCTTGGATACACTAAAGAACCGTCATAGCAGTGCATGATTTGCAGAGATTAACCAGCAATTTCTTTCACTGTGCTATATGGGGCTTTCATTCGTTTGTGTTTGAAATTGAAGATTGCTTACATGAAGACCCGAATCAGTCTATCCGCAATCGTGCACAGGAATTGGATATGTGTGCACCCACTTTATGGAAGATTTTACAGAAACAGAAAAGATCAAATCTGCCGTATTTGGCAGTGAGAATTCGGGAAAATCTCGACGAATTCACAGCATCAGGCAACCCTAAGCTACAGTTAGTGTACATCCAATGACTTTACTTAAAATGCAAAGCACGTACAACGTGTGTGTCCTGAAAATGTTTCCTTCCCAAAGGGTTTCTTAAGACACCAACCTACAAACCCTCACCCAGCATCTGCTGTGGTGGAGCGCAGACATTTATGTCCACGCATTCCTTCTCATAACAGTCATAAATGCGCGACTTACAAAATGTTTGACAAAATATGAATTCATAAATTGAATTTATGAAGACGGCATCAAAGTCCATAAACACATTATTAAGTCATCATTTACGAATACGATGACAATGATGAACAGAACTGAACAGCGAGCAAGCAAACAAAAAAAAAGGCAGAAACGCTTGCGAGTAAATGACATTTGTGAGATTTTTGTGGCGGCTTTTTACGGCTGTCCCTGTTCCATTGTTGATGTCTCAAAGAACACAAGTATGAGGATGAGGTTGTTCTCGTGTCCTGATGATGCCTTCCTTTCACATTGCATTATTGGAGTCACGAAGACAACATTAGTGATGGTATACAACATGTTTTATTAAGGCAAAATTATGAATTTATAAGTAGGTGTCCGAAAAAACAACGTCAAGAGCAACCAACAAATTTGCCGAAAAAAAATACACAATTGTTAATAGTATCAGGAGCGTGGATGCGATTCCATGTGCGAAGAATGGGGAAGGTCAGGCATCGCACTTTATAAAGGCAGGCATGTATTTGTATTGCGGCCGTTGGTGGTGTTATAGTAGTGTGCGCGGCTCTTGTGCATGAGAACGGGTGTTTAACCCCTGCTCTGATCACCTTACATTCCTTTCGACGACGGTCACCTCGCTTAGTGATGACGACAATATCGAGTACTTAGCCATGAAAAGGCTTCTCAAAATACCGTTCGGCACCGGTGTAACACTGACAATCAGAGAGTGTAAAAGCAAGAAAGCACACATTTCACTGATTGTGACATGGGACACCATTTTTGCTTTATGTATTTGCATGAAGCTAAGTAAAACAGTGTAGAATATTCTCTATACCCTAGTAAAAAATAATACATTTGATCTAAATTTTATAAAACTACGAGGCGGATCAATAAGTCCGTGACTTTTCGATCGAAACACAGTTTTCTTTTGCAAAAAAAAAAAATATTTTTCAACATAATCTCCTTTTACACTTAGGTCCATAAAATAGGCATTTGTTTGATAAATAATTTCATTGTTGGAGCTAAATGTCTTTCCACCGAGCCATTTCTTTTGGTTTGGAAATATAATATAGTCACTGGGGGCTAAAACCGGGAATATGGCGGCTGAGATACAAATTCATGGAATTTTGCCATTGAGACTACGCATGTGTATACCCGTGCATTATCTTGACGAAAATAAATTTTTTCTTGGCCTCGTTTTTTAAAAATCCTTGTTAAATCTGTCCAATAAGTTGGCATAATATTCGCCGTTTATTGTTTTACCCTTTTGAAGGTAATCGATATGGATTATCCCGCGTGCATCCAGAAAAACTGTTACCATCACCTTATTGGCCGACAAACTTACCTGGGCCTTCTTCGGAGCCGGTTCACCGGGAGAAACTCATTGTATAGACTACTGCTTCGTCTCCGGAGCGTTGTACTGGATCCATGTTTCATCCACAGCTACAAAACGCGTCAAAAAGTTTTTCGAATTGCGGTTAAACAACTCCAAACAATCCTTTGAAGTTGTTACACGATTACGTTTATGGTCAATTGAGAGCAAACGCGGCACCCATCTGACAGACCGCATTCTTAAACCCAAATGATAATTTAAAATTGAAACTACACTGCCATATGAAATACCTATGGCATGAACAATCTCACGCAATTTTACTCTTCGATCGGCCAACACCATATCGTGAATTTTTTTCGACATTTTCGGGTGTATTGACCTCAATTGGCCGTCCAGAACGTTCTGCGTCACTTGTACTTATGCGACCAGAATGAAAGTCAGTAAATTTATCAAGCTTTCCTTGGTTTGTCAAAATTTGACAATAGTCTATCAAAAGGTGGTACTTGATGGAAGCATATAACTACGAGGGAAGTTCGAAAAGCTACGGACTTGTTGATCCGCCTCGTATATCCCATTATGATAAATTTTGCGGCGATGGCAAATTTTAAAGCCTCTTATATCGTGGATGTCAGTTAGAAATATGGGAGACAGTATAAAAAGGCACGTAAAAAAAGGGAAGGTAAATTAAACAAAATTTGTCGAAAACTTTATCAAAAATTTATCGTTATCGCGAAATTAGGAGTTGAAATTTTGAAAAATTTGTGTTTTACAACAATTACTGTTACTAAATAACCATTATAATTCAAGGTGAACGAATCCAGAGGAAACCTAATGACTTATTGGATAGGAAATGTGAAATATCGAATCAGTTGGAAGCATATATGTAGATAGAAATATATAAAGTGTGTGCAAGATTGTCCTACGGTCGGACTAGGGTCGTTGAAAATATAAAAGTTGAATCAACAATGCACTGTCTCTGATTATGAGAATTGAAAATATTTTTTGCGAGAACACTGTTAGCACTACTCTAGAATTATTGCATCAAAAAATCGACTTTTGTAGTCAATATGTGATTCAGCCATAAGCAGAAGAATCTGCCTCTTTTTGTTGTGTGGATGCAAATATAACGTGTTTGGAGCTTCTCGCAAATATAGTATACTTGTATCCAAACACATTGTGTTTGCTATTCAGTATTAAATTTTGGAGACACAACTATTAATAGTTTATAAGCTATGACCCAAATTTGCCTTTGTTTGTTGAAAACTGCTGAAATCGAAAATGACAGAAAGCAACGAAACAAAAAACCAGCAGAAAACTGTGCTTGCAACCATATACATGGTTCCTGCACTATGTTGCCGGGGGCCATTTTTTTCAGGGTGCAACGTGTTACACAGTTCGTATAATAAACAAATATTTTTAACAGCTACTTTTAGAAATTTTCATCATAGTGGACACTTCACTTTAAAAAAAATAAAAAGTCTTCGGAAACTGAAAATAACGTTAAAGGCTACACAAATCTCCTTAACTTTCGCAAATCCAATCAAATGAAAATAGTACTTGAGATTTCTTCCCCCATTCCGTCTCCTGTCACACAAACCACCACTGCCACAAGTGTTTTAAAATCAAATACAGCAACACAATTCTTTATGATCTTTATACGAAATAATATAACAATCACTTACCCAAACCGACACAGGCCGTCGCCTCGCCACCGCTCCAAAACAGCAGATGACAACAACTTTAAGTACAACTAGCACGCATGCGCAAAATCGTGAGTTACGCATGCGCATTAGCGTAACTGGAAATACAGCGTTTTACAGGGCTCACATGATCTTTGGCAGGCCGGCCGGCTACGTCTGATATTTGCTAGAAGTTGAACTTTAAGAATATAGCAACAACAACAAAAAACGCCAACAGTTACCGATCGGTAGAGAAGAAGAGGAACATAATATCGTAAGAAACGGCAGAGAAAATGTATGGACTGGCGCCATGGTTTTTGCTTTATGGTCAACTCATAAATTCATAACTATAAAATTTTTAAATTGTCAGTTTTATTGGTTTAAAAAGTCATGTTTGGATATGTTGTCATAACGCAAAGAGACTATGATTCGTCTTATACGATGTGTTTCTTTTTCTGCCTCCTTTGCCACAGTGTTGTATGTTATTTGTTTGTCGTTTGTTGCGGAGCAAAACGGGCGACAAACCTACCAAACCCACTAAAACGTCAAGACAAGACAATCTGAACAATTAATGCGACATTTTGATGATGGTGTTGTCGTCGATCGTATGTATCCATTTGGTATTCCAAAGGTTTGATAAGCCATAAAACATATACAATTTAATACTAAATTCTCTATATAAAAATTTACTTTTATAACTTAACGCAAGCGCAACAACCGAGCTATCATAAAAATGAATGAATATGTATAGTTTTGGTTTATTGTCTATCTCTGTTAGAATTGACCGACCACTAAGTTTCATTTCGCCGTTTATCTTTGATTGATTTCCTCTTTCGGCTTAACATTTTTAATGATACAACAAATTGTATTCTAATTTTTATTTTCGTGCATATTGAAGATTAAAGAATATAAATCTTTCGAAAACACAGTTGAAACACATAGGTAATAAAACAAAATCTTGGCGGTAATTCTAAAGAAATGCCGCATACAAAATGTTGCATGGAGAAGAAGTATGATAAATTGAGAAATTTAAAATCAAAGTAAATAATGCAAATTGCATGAACACAAAAGGAAGTTGTTTCAGTGTAAAATGTACTGTTCTTAATCGATATTTGTAAGTTATAAAAATACTGCCCTTGTTTAACGCATTTTTTTCACGCTGAAAAATCTGTAGTTTTTTGTTGTTTGGATGCAAATATAACATGTGTTTGGAGCTAGTCGCAAATATAATATACTTTTGCCCAAACGCATTGTATTTGCTATTCAAGATTATATGTTTGAGACGCAATGATTAATATGTTATAACACTTGTGCTGGCGACCCAAATATATCTGTGTTTGTGATACAAATACAGGCGTGTTTGTTGCACTGTGTATGCTCTATCGCGAGCAAGAGAATAAAAGAGGGCAGTGTGTGATTCATAAATATTCCTGAATGTGCGTGTAAAGTGCAGATGAAGTTAGTGTTTCTTATTTTGGCTAATGAATTGTCGTCAATAGTTTATTGGACAGGGCATATCAAAAGCGCTTGATCAGGGGAAAAAGAATGAATAAACGCTCGGATGGTTAATGATGATGTTGCTTTGGCTTTTGAGTATGTGTTTCGCATATATTTATGTGTGCTACCAAAGTGAGAAACGATTTTGAGGAAAGAAACTGGAAGGGGCATCAACGTGAATCCCTTTTTCTGTTCGAGCCTCTACTGAAAAAATCGGAATGGATTTTCGAGCCTCAGGTAATTAATACATGCTTGTCTTGCATGAACTAGATTTGTATATGGGTGATTCCTTGGAAATAACGTTTTTTCGGATGGTGAAATTATTAGTTTTTAACATACCTCGGATGTGATTTTTTTTTTACAGTTTTTGTTTATATATACTACTATAGTGTATACCAACATCTATTGTACTACAACTATTTAAAACATTTATCAATATATTTTATACTATAATTTTCAGAATTGCCACGATTCTGACATCCACGGTATTGACATTTCATATTTAAATTGACTTCATTCTATGCCAAATTGACGTGAGATAATTTCCTTTGAAAATCACATTTCGATGACTAAATATCGAACAAATTTCGTCACTAGGAGGGCGAGTATTATATTGCGCAATAAAAAAGCGGTACCATGGTATTGACTGCTAATTTTGTGACTTACCCTTCGTAAAGAAAACACTTCACTCCAATCGATTCAATGTGGATAAATCTGTCAGCCATTGATGTAAACATAACATTTGATATACAATGGTCGAGTTCTCACAGCGAGGGCGCCTTTATACCCATCCAACATGGCGCCACAGCGGTAAAACGTAAATGTACGATATTAGGCAAAAATGCGTGGACAAAGTTTAGATCTTGTTAGTCGGGCCTAAATAGGAGATTTACGCTCGGTAAATACATGAAAATATCCTCTATCTAGGCAATTTCAATGACCATAAAAAAATATCAATCCATCCTGCGAAATGAGGGAGTGAATATAGTATAAACCTTGATTTTTATGAAATGGACACGCCACGGTTCTGATATTTTCATTAGTTTCTGTATGTTTCTATCGAATAAGCGCGACGCAGGTGAGAATATTGTTGTGGAAAATCTTGTGTACCATAAAAGTATTGAAATTACGCGATTATTTATTTGCCGTCCCTTAATTACATGGAAATAAACGTGATGGACAAAGAAAACGTTATTTCCAAGGAATCACCCATATATGTATATTGTTTGGGTACCTACGCATAGTGAAAACCAATGCATAGTTGAAACCACGGGAAAACAAAAACGTGAGAGACTACAAAGACAGGAGAAGCAAAAGAGCACCAGATTCTCATTTCATACAAAACGTAATGCATTCAACGCAAAGAAATGTAAAATGTAGATATTTTAATTTTTTGTATTAATTTTTTATATTAATTATAATAAATAAAGAAGAGAATAATTCGTTTCTAAATATTATTACGTTTGAGCGAAAATATGCATATGTTTCCACGTAAGTATATGGAGGTTTGGGGGAAACACGTGAATGCTTCCTCGTAAGTATATGGATGTTTGGGATGAAGCACGCATATGTTTCCACGTAAAAGCATACATATTTCTCATAAACATGTTAATGTTTGCATTTAAATACACCTGAGTTTGGGACTTGCAAACATATAAACGTTTGAAGTAAGTTCCTAACATATACATGGTTCCTGCAGAATATGTTTCGAATAACATACTACTGACGCCGTTTTTTCAGCTTGTATACACAAATGCAAATCCCGAGTTAAATCTACCTATTGACTCAGTAGTTATTTTAACCACAGGCATATAATCAAAATAACATGTAAGTCAAGACAGAAGAAAAGACTGCTGAAATCGTGAAACCAAACAAGATTGTTGTTTAAGCAAATATATGTTTGTTGTTCTATCAACCATACTCTCCGATATTGTATAAAACAATATGTGTTATGACAGTGCACTTCTGTAATAGCCGAAAAATTGCCAGCTATTAAATAGCAAACAAAGTTTGCAGTTGATAGAACATTTTATTTTGTCACTGTAGTTTAGAATTGTTAAAGGTTTTGTTCCTGTACCAATGCATGATGCATGAACTTCCAGTCGGCAATAGAGAACCGTTTACTGATTTTTAAATTCGAATCAATTAAGTTTGCAGTGAGTTCAATATACGATAGCAAACAAAATTATTTGGGATATCCAGTAGAACAGTAGTCTTTCGTGAAATTTTGAAATACATTTTCTGAAGATCTGATCGAAATATTAAATAATTAAAGTTTTGGATTTTCTTTTGAGAATTTCAATACCTATATTTAAAAAAACAATGCCGAGTTTAAGTAGACTCTATTGAAAAAACAAATTACATGAGGTAGCATGAGGTAATTTAAAAGGATCTTTAAGAACAAATACTTTTTGTAAAATGAACTTTTTTAAGAAAATTTTTTTCTATAGAATGTATTTTGTTCAAAGAAAAGTATATTTTTAGGTCCTTTTTATAAGAATGTGTATTATACTTTCCCGAAAAGGTCATTTTTTAAAGAGAGGTACTTCGTTTATTAAAAGCTAATGTTTTGTTTAAGAAAAGGTACTATTTTTACGAAGAAGTACTCTCTGGAATTAAAAACCATAAAAGTATGAGTTTTTTGATGTGTTTACATCTATACGCGCGCCTCTAGGGTTAGGTTTGTAAGAGTAAATCATCGTTTGTTTGTTCGTTGCTTGGCAGTCGGTATTGAAAGTGATTATTGGACGATTTTCATATAATTTTCCCACGCGATTTTCTCCGGAAATTCATAGCCGATTTTATTAATTTTTGGATTAAAAAGCTAGTGCGGGTTTCGACGAAGAGTTTAGGCCAAAAATTAAGGCGATCCGATATCGGCGAGCCGAGATTTAAGTGTTTTAATTTGGAGTATTAATTTGGAGTAATATTAAAAAAGTGTTTTGTTGATCTTCGGTTTTGTCTTATCATCGTTTCTTTGTTCGTTGCTTGGCAGTCTGTATTGAAAGTGTTTATTGGACGATTTTCATATAATTTTCCCACGCGATTTTCTCCGGAAATTCATAGCCGATTTTATTAATTTTTGGATTAAAAAGCTAGTGCGGGTTTCGACGAAGAGTTTAGGCCAAAAATTAAGGCGATCCGATATCGGCGAGCCGAGATTGAAGTGTTTTAATTTGGAGTATTAATTTGGAGTAATATTAAAAAAGTATTTTATGTTGATCTTCGGTTATATCGTACGAATATAACAATGTATGTATGTATGTACAAGTGTCTGTTGCTTTGCATTCTTTGACTTTTGTGGGAATAAAAAAAATGTATTGAGCAAGAATATAATGACACATGTGCTTGCACTGGGTCTTTAAATAATTTTAAGTATTAATATTATTTAACTGTAACGTCATCATATGATTGAACGCTGTTTTTTATTTTCCAATGTAACATTTACGAATGTGTTCATAGAAATCGAACAGGTACCGTGTAGCAAAAAGGTGTTAACACATCGCCCGTGAGTTCGAACACTCATTGGATTTTTTTTACACAGGAATACTGTGTTAGAAACAGGTACTTTTACTTTATCACAAGAAAAGAAAGGAAAATGTGTTATTTTATTTTTAAGAAAAGGTACTTTGAAGAAATGGCATTTTTGCAAGAAAAGGATTTTTTAAGAGAAGGTATTTTTTTAAGAAAAGGTTTTTTTCAGAAATGGAAATTTTTTTAGAATTGATCTTTTTTCAAAAGTAGGTAAATTTGTAAGATTAGGTACTTATCTTAAGAAAAGTTATGTTTTTTCACCAAAAGGGTACTCTTTAAAAAAATTTAGTTGTTTAAGAAAAAACAATTTAGTGTAAGAAAATTTACTTTTTTAAGAAAAGTATTTAAAAAGTATTTATTTAAAAAAAATACTTCTTTTAGAAGAGGGTACTTTTTGTAAGAAAATTACCTTTTTCTTAAACAAATGTACCTCTTTAAGATAAGATATATTCTTTTAAGAAAATATACTTTCTTTAAGAATATGAATAGGGTTTTTTCTTGAATTTACTTTGTTTAAGAAAAGGCACATATTTAAGAAAATTTCCTTTTTTAAATTTCTTTCACTTTGGCTTTTCTAAAGTTACTTTTTATTGGGTTCAAAATTGCAATAAAGTATATAGCTAATATTGATTACAGGCTCCACCTAGACAACGTCCCATTAAACTAAAAATGTCCCATAATATGTAGTCTAGACACAAACCAAAGCAAAATTACCCAATGTAGTTGATAATACTGGTTTATAGCATAATACTGTTAAAAAAAGTGTAAATTTTTTAAATTAATCCCCGTCTGAGGTAAGGAACTTCGTTCAAAAAAAAAGAGGTTTCCATTACGGCCCATGAAGGGATTGGAGAGACCCTCTCAGAACCAGTGAGAAGTGCGATTTCTGGTTTTACACTCACTGATTGCTTCCGCTTCCGAACTGTATTTGGAGAAGCCTGTAAGGTGGTCAAAAGCCGTATGCACTAACAACGGCACCACCGTCGACTTTCTTCTTACAGCAATTGTGCTACAATAAGAAATTCACAAAATTTTGTTTAATCAATATGACAAACATAGTTATTTTTATTGTATAGCCAATTGAATTTTGTTTTATAGAACTAAATGGGTTTGAAGATTATAGACCGTAAATGACCTGCATGCTCATTCACGCATATGCGACACCTGATCAGAAAATTATTCATTGCGGGTTGAAGTCGGGAGCCCCTCAATAATTGTTTTCATGGACTGCTTTAATTCAGTAAAATACCTAGGTTTCGTTTTGTGCACCTCTTGCTTGACATGACCCCATAAAAAAGCGTCTGGTGCAGTCAATCAATATTTTCACACTGCATATTGAAATCGTCAGTTGCCAATGGTGTGTGCGAATTATGCTCTAGCACTTTCTCTATAACTTTCACCGCTAAGGTCTCGTTGACGTCGCGCAGTGTAATGCCTCGATGTGAGCGTCGTGTCGCTTTTATATTGTGTGCTGCGTCCCTTGTTGCGTGTGCTGAGCTTACTGCTTTGCCTGTGCTGCTGCGGTCGGAGAGATAGCACAGTATCTCAATATTGAAGTAAACGGTGTTAAGAATCATTCCTAGAAAGTTCATATGTTCTAGGAAGTTATTTATTGAGATCTTAGGTACATTTTGTAGTTGATTGTTTCCTTGAATTTTTAACGGTTTGCTACCTATGGACCTGAACAGGGGAAAAACATTAAAAAATTGAATTTTTTAAAGTTGTTTGCTATTTGACCTTGAATATAAAGTTTTTTTGATTATATATGTAGCAATATGTCAAAAACGACTTTTTGCGAAAAAGAACTTTTTTATTGTTGAATATGAATCTTTGGGGACTCACAAACAATATTTATTCCACGAGTTTTTTTTTTAAAATTAGTTGTATTTCAAAATATAACACAGTTTAACCATTTTCGTGGGCTTAAAAATTAAAAAATTAAATTAAAAAAAAAAAAAAACTGGAAGTTTTTAATTTTTTACAATAAACTGGGTTAGTAGCCTTTCATTTAAGATGAATATTTCTTTCGTACACTGAGAGAAAAAAAATTATTATAATAATAAGTGGTAAAGGTAGATTTACGACTTTTTCATTTAAAATGACACAAAAACGGCTAAAGATTTTTGGCCAAAATTTTCTATTTTTCGTTTAGAACCTTAAAATCTAAAATTCCACCAAGGCGCTTCACGTCACAAAGCTTAGTTTGGACGTTATGTGTTGAGGAAGGTAAAAAAGCTAAAAATTTTGGATTTTTTCCATTTTTCTTGAAGTTTTTTCAATTTTTTTTCCAAACGAAACATTGTACTGCGAAGCGCCTTGGTAAAATTTAAGATTTTAAGGTTCTAAACGAGAAATAGAAAATTTTGGCCAAAAATCTTTAGCCGTTTTTGTGCCATTTTAAATGAAAAAGTCGTAAATCTGCCTTTACCACTTATTATTATAATAATTTTTTTTCTCTCAGTGTACGAATGAAATATTCATCTTAAATGAAAGGCTACTAACCCAGTTTATTGTAAAAAATTAAAAAATTCCAGTTTTTCGGATATTAATAAAATTTCAGGAAAAAATTCGTGATCAGTTGAAAAATCAATGACAACAAGAACACCCTATAATTCACATATCATGTAATTGAGGGCCACCCTAATGAGCATTTCAGATAGCCGAATGTATCCCCAAATCAGTACATATAATTTGGTACATATATCTTTAAATTGGAAAAACCACTTTTTTGACATATTGCTATATATATGTTTAAAATTCTTGTTCTTTATCACAAGGGCCACAACTTTCCCTCAGAGAGTAAGTCAAAATTCCAAACGGTTTGCAAGATATGAACCTGACAAAATGATCACGTTTTTTTTGCAAAAATGACACCGAGGACCAAATCTTTGGGGGCCCATAAAAAAAGACCATGACATTGGACAAAACTGGGAGACACGGGTCTTTTCTTTTTTGTCTTTTATCACGTAGTGGTGAACGTATATGGTTATATTTCCATGACTTAAGAAATTATACACAGTGTTATCCACCAACTGCACAGGCGCCCATTGCGACAAACAGAAATAACACTCTTGGGGATTTTAAGAACATTCTACTGGAGAAGTGTGATCTTAAACTGTTTTGACCTCGTCTTGGTCTCAGGTACCAGTAGCGAGGAGAAGTGATCTCTCCATATTCCCAACATGCTCTGCCCATTTGCGATGTGATATCCGCCCTTGTCTTTACCAATGGGACCCTCAACCATGTTCATTAGTTTAGTTTTTAACTTTGCGGTAGAATTTTTGAGCTTCCTTCTGTTTGTCTCAATTTTCTCACTTTCGCGCTTTCTTCACTGCCATTTCTTACGCCTAAAGAGACGGTTTACCTCCTTTCTTTTCTCCCTGTGCCGCTCAGTTGCAGCTAGCGATGCAATTGACTGAAGCATTACCATACGTGCAGCGTTCTTTTCATCATTTGCAATGCAACACTCTTCATCATACCATGGTTTGTTGCGAAGCCATGTTGCCAACTACGGTTGTTGCGGCAGTTTTTATAGAGTCGAAAAAGGGTTTCTACTGCTCTTCAAGATCGTTATCGGGAGGGGTGGGTTCTGTGCCAAAAGTTCCGAGAGCTTCCTTGAGTAGGCTGTGGCTACCTCTTGTAATTTCAACTTTCCGATATCCAGCTTTCTCTATATCTGGTTTCGTACGATTTTCGCTTTAATTAATCTTGTGCGAACCTTTGCTGCTACCCGGTAGTGATCCGAATCGATGCTAGCTCACTCGTACATCCATTACCTTCAATTACCACGTGATCAATTTGGATCTTCGTTCTTTGATCAGGGGATACTTAAGTAGCCTTGTGGATGACTTTATGCTGGAATCTTGTACCACTAATGTCCATGTTTGTTGCGACGGCAAAGTCAATCAGTATCATACCGTTATTGGAGCTGTCACCATGTAGACTGAAATTGCCAATAGTTAGATGAAACACATTCTCTCTGCCTACTTTGGCATAAAAATCTCCTAGTACAATCTTAATGTCGTGGCCAGGGCAGCGGTCATACGTTTCCTCTAGGCGCGCATAGGTTACGTCTTTGGCAGCATCATCTTTCTCTTCTGTCGGGGCATGCACACAAATTAGGGAAATATAAAAATATTTCGCTTTTATGCGGATTGTGGCTATTCGTTCCCTCACCAGATTGAACCTAGACTAGACTAGATGTTCCAGTCTTTTGCCAACTACAAATCCGCAACCAAATTCATGTTTTTTCGCATGGCAACTGTAATATATGCCGCAGTTTATTTTCCTTGTACAGCCTTGTTCTGTTCATCATATTACCTCAGCCTTATAAAGGGTTATCCATTTTGCGGTTTCAAAAGTAAACGTAAATAAAAGGCATATAAAATATTTTGTTTATGATATTTCTTTTTTATTATAAAGTTTGAACGTTGACATTATGTGTGAAACACTACATCATTTAAATGACCACCACGCGAAGTGTTGCAAGCATTGATTCTTTTAAGGTAATTTTCGACCATCGTCGTTTTCGAAGAAGTAAGGTCCAATCACACCTTCGGACCAAAGAACGCACCAAACAGTGACTTTTTCTGGATGTAATGGCCTCTTTTCAATTACTTGAGGATTCTCAGAACCCGAAATGCGACAATTTTGTTTATAGACATACCCACCAAGTGAGAAATGTGCTTCTTCTGAAGAAAATTTTGTTCGAAAAATCGCCGTTCACCGCCTGTTGCTCAAGCACCCATTCCACGTATCTACGACGTTGTGAATGGTCAGCTGGCTTCAGTTGTTGTGTGAGCTGGACTTTATATGGATGTAGGTGTAGATCCAAATGCAAAATACGCCATAATGTGCCGTAAGACAGTCATAATTCCTGAGAACGACGAGGAATCGACACATTCGGGTCTTCGGCAACACTTCCACTGCAGCGATATTTTCAGCGGAACGAGCGAAACGATGATGCACAGGCCTTACAATATCTGTAACCGCTCCAGTCTCTTCAAATTTCTTCACAATTTTGCCAATTGCTTGCGTAGTTTGACGATTATGTAAACCATAATCTCCTCTTAAAGCACGATATGTGGCTGTGCCAGAATCACCATTTTTGTAGTAGGTCATGTCCTGTCCATCGGATTCCCTGGATAGCGGTAATGTCAGCCTTATAACTTTCGAGTACGTCTGCCAATTGGATACTTGCACCGGATCTATATAGAGTTCTTACATTCCAAGTGCATATCCGTAAATTGTGGTCCTTATAACGTTTGCGAGGGTCGTCAACAAATAGGGGTTGTTTATGATTTCTTTTTCGTTTTGGAATGTTCACTGCTATTGTGAACGGTGTCGAGAGGCAAACCCAGTCCACTGGGCTTTTGCATTTTACCTACTGCCAGGATATTTGATTGCAGCCGCGCATTATGGATCATATGCTAAATGTGATTTGTCAGTATAATTCGTCAGTGTGAATATCAAAAATTCCAGTCACACACCATCACACAGGCGATTGTAATTTCGATTACGTGGTTTAATTTAATATTAATCACGATAACGCGTGACTCTCAAACTTGTATCACGCGCACACCTCTTGTTTCGATTACGATATTACATACATTGATGCACACATACGTAGTTGATATGTTGAAATTTCATGAATTGGGCTACGAAATTCTCCCTCATCCACTTTATACTGTAGATATATTTCCTGTTTTTAAAACTTGAATAAGTTTCTCGGAACCCGATAAATCGCATTTCATGGAAGGTATCGAAAAATTGAACTGTAAAATGTTAAACAGTAAGGGAGAAAATAGTTTCTTTCGTTTCGTGAAAAAAAAAACTTGATCTATGAGAAACGAATTACGGTTGCGTGCTGTTTTAATTATCTTTTGATGTCAACCTACTCCCCATGAAGTCATTTGTAGACCCACTGATCAGGACCAGCGGTTTGACATCAATCCCAAACGGATTTTATTACTAAGCTCATTCATGGAAAATTCCTCGATAGGGTTGCCAGTGTTTAGCGAGGTGACTATCGCTTTAAGAAATGAAACGACGCACAGTGGCGCCATTTGAGTTTTTTCGTTGCAAAAATCATATCTTTTGAACTGAATAAGATAATTGAACAATTTAAACGGCATTTGATAGATAACTGTTCAGCTTGTGAAATAAGTGTTTGGAAAGGGTGCTAGGCTTTATAGGTGCTTACTTCTGGGTTATCAAAGTTAAAAATTGTAGAAAAATCAATTTTATGGTGAGTAAAAAAAAATAGTTTTTACATTTTTAGATTGCTTTTATTTTTTTTAGGGTTTTATGTTTTAAAATTATTACCCAACAAATTACAAAAAAAAATTTTTTTTTAAAATTTAAGTTTTCAATTTTCTGTAAAATATTCATCACAATTCGTAACAGAAGGTATATCTAAAAGACTAGTCATTTCTAAAGTATAATTATTTTTTAACTCTATTCGTGACTTCACATGCCGCAGGATCGGAAGATGCTGCCAACATGTTGAAGAGGTCCTCATTTTGCCTTACTCTTGATGCTTTGAATGTGTTCTGCAATCTATTTTTTTTATAAAATTTGTTAAGAGACTCCTGTGCTTCTTCAGAAAACTCTCCAATTGGCAAAGACTGGAAGTCAATTATATCTTTGCCATGCGCCCATATTTTATGGACGGTCAAGATCAACTTCTTCTGTGGATACATTCCTGCTAAAAGAGATGCAGTTTTCGATGCATATTCTCCAAATTTTGTAGAATTAACACTTTCTTTGCAGTTTATAATATTCAAGATCGTTCCCAATCTTTTCACGATTTGATTGTCAATTCCAGTGATTCTAGATACTGCCTCATCATTTTCAAAAAATCTCCTAGAAGTATTTCCATCGTTTGAGTTACCGTATCCGCACTTGGGACAGTCTACTTTTAGTCCAACTTGTTCAAAAAAAAAGCATCCTGTATTTGCTTCTGTCTGATCTTTTCCTTATCCTTAATTGATGTCTTTTCATCGATGTTTTCATCTTGTTGTGGCCGCCAGTTTTAGCAAGAACTCCATACACCTTATCCTTGCGAGCAATGGTAACATTCCATATTCGTAATTCTCTTCGTTTGTAGAATCGTTCAAATTACCGAAGTTCTTCTGACTCTTTTTGCAAATCGGGCATGCCAATGTTGAGGTTGTTCCTGTTAGTTCGTTTACGACTTTTCCGTCAACCATGGTCAGGTGGAACTCGTAACTACATTCAATATACTTTCCTTTTTCAATTTGTAGCTTTGTAGGCTTAATATTGCATGTTTGTTCTTCAATGTCCTTCACCGTGGTGCTTATGAGTTCTGCCGATTCCTTTGCAAACTCAAACATTATTGGTCGGCAATAATACACTGATGGCGGTCGTGGATTTTTCCAGTATAGGGAAACAATAGATGCCATAAACATATTTCCGTCAGATGTTGTAGCGTCATTGGAAGATATCCTTAGCTTAGAAACGCTTTGTCCGGATGATCTATCGCAGCCCCATTTGCTGATCAATGTCAGTTTCTCAGGAAGAATTTCCACCTCATTTTCAGGAAGACTCTCCAGCAACCGTTTTGCTGTATGGCCCATAAGATCCTGCAGATTGGCTTTCGCAGAGACTTCCGTAAACTCCGAATGCAGTGGTCGTGAATTTATTTTGGCTTGCGTAATATGCTTGTATCCGGGTAAAACGTCAGCCCCGAGTCGCATTAAAGATGCCCGTAGTATCTCATATTTCTCTTTGGAAAGTTCTAAGTCCATAAACGGGGCCATGGCTTCTTCGGAACCATACTTTTTAATGTGTGCGTTTGTGGGAGTGGGAATGCTTTCCTTAATCCTTTTTAGTCGCAGTGGGCTTGAATCAGCAACAGATTTTGTAATCTGCGACCTAACTCTTTCACTATCGTTTGTATATTTAATAGACAGCGCGTCCGATAAATGCTTTGTGTTCAAGTCATTGGTGGCATCGGCAAGTTTCCACTTTCTTGCGAAAATTGAACACTCCTCCGTACTTTTTTTGGCCTTCCTTTTGATCCTCTGGTTGATGTGGTGGGTCTATCTACTGCCAATATATCCAGGATGGTGTCTTCATTAAGCCAGTCCTAGTATTTGGAGTTGAAGTTGTGAATGGTTCGACTGCATTTCACCCATTTTCCATTTATTTTTGCATATATTTCACAAAGATTATTTTTTATACTTTTGCTTCTCTCAATATTTCCGTATAAGCTATCGAGATCTTCTAAAGCAGCTTCCGCGAAAAACGTTGGTGTGGTTGACTTTCTAAACAGTTCAAATAATTTTAAATTGTTCAACGCCATGTTTTCAGTACTTGTTGCACCAACTTTCAGTCGTAGACTAATCCAAGGATTATGCTTATTTTGCAATATATAGGTTTATGCTACCATGCGTAAAAATGTACCTGTTACCTGCATACATATGGATTTAGGTTGATTTATTCAATTTTGATATTATGCACGTGTCCAAATAAGATTTGTGCCTACCTGAAGGAACCAGAAGTCAATATTGTTCTTGGCCATTTGTACGACAAATTAATTTTTAACTGAGGTGCGTACCAGCTAATTTATGAGTAGTTTTTTGTGTATCCTGTGTCTGTAGCCAAATATTGGGAGCAGACTTTGCCAGAGGCTCTCAGGTAGACACCCGACTAAAAATTAAATTTTCAAACTATTGGATCACTATTAGATCAGTTAGTTTGACATGTAAGGGATGCACGCCCTACAATTTCTGCAACGATGTCTTTTTAACCTTTTTAAATGTAGAAGCAAAACGGGCAGATAAAACCTTTTGAATTACGTAAAGGAATAATCAAAGAACATATTTTGAAAATATGGCAGAGGTAAAAAAATATAATTTTTTTTTATTTCCTGTCAAAGTTGAAAAATAGAGGAAAAGGGGATAGTTTTTAAATAGTGATTTACCTAGGGAAACACAAAGCAAACAGTAAATTTTTTTTATTATTATACATTAAATAAGTACATGAATAAATTGGAAAAAAAGATGATTCGTTACCTAGTTTCGTGATATTACACCCGAAATCGCACCTAATTAACTAAAAATTAAGTGTTTTTTTGAAAACCGAAAATCGGTCAACTAAACTAAAAATCTGATATTATTAAGAGTAGCATATTTGAGATCGTTGAAAAGTTTCCTATAATATGGGTTTATTTAAAATTTCGTAGGCGCACCCGAAAATTTTGATTTTTGCAACCTCGTTTGCTCTACGGACGCAACTGTGCGACGTTTACACCTTCCATCTTAATTTCATTTTCCTAACCTTGTTCTCTCTTCTTATCACCCCTACCTCGTTTTACAACTAGGCATGCTAATGCTTACACGTTTATTATGTACATTGATTTAAATTAGATACATAAAAACTCGAAATAAAACACTGACAACACTGAACTCAAGTTTTGAATGTCATACACTCGTCTGTCTACAGGTAACTAAATGGAGGGAACAGTGTGGCAGTCACCATTCTCGTACTCAAAATGCTCCAATTGTCAAATTACCGCCATTCCGTTCGTTGGGTATCTGTGTTGGAGTTTGAGTACAAAATCCCCTTGCGTCCTAACTCCGCTACCAAGTGACGTTTAGTTGCTATATATCGTACATAAAAAATACTCTTGGGAAAAATTAGTTCCAAGAAAATGTACCGGAATTCTGATGAAAACTCGTGTTGTCATGTACGAGCCATGTCTGTCACAGAAGACACCAAAAACGATATTCCTACTATACATGTACATGCCCAGTTGTATGTAGTTAGTACGAACAACTCGCAAACGTGGTCTGGAATCGGACACCTCGCCACACCGAAATATGAAGAAGAAGAAGAAGAAGTACACTCTACTACAAAGCAGAGAGTTTGAACAGAAGAAATTCTTAAAAGTCAGCAGAATTTTTTTAAAATGTTAGTTTTTTAAAAAATTTGGGCGCAAAAACATTTTTAGGCTGGTTTTGCATAATTCAGCAAAAATGATCTCAACTTGATTAAATTCAGGTATTTAATTTGGTGTTGTTGCAGGTAATGGTGGTGGTGGTGGTGTTTGTTGTTGCGGAGATCGGATTCATGTCATTTGCGTTGCTTTTGGGGATTTTGGGCGAGAAATTGGAATATGGCTGAGGATCATATCTCGTCGCCAAATGCCTGCCCATTGCATTCTCCTAGTTAAATATGATATAATGAGAAAATTTAGTTCTTGGAAATTGTTTTGATTCACTTGCTGGTAGTTTTGTTGCGATTCGAGCATAAATATGATAATGCAGTTTATGATGGGAGTAGTATGACTGGGAGCTGGAGCTAAAGGTGATCAAAGTTCTGATTTTCAACTAAAGTTTGGAAAAAAAAACGTGCGGAATAGTATTTCATTATGTAGACTATGTCGACAACATATCAGTGGTCACAAACCATAACAGTCTAACTTGAGTAAGGACAAAATTGAAAAAAAATTTGAGAAGTTACCGTGCCTAAATAAGCCACACTTTTTGTTGTTAAGAAGTAAGTAAAAGAATTCGTTTCTTGTTATCTGTACCAAAGCTGTCACAAAAACTCCCACTCCTGATTTCCAGTAAAGATATTAAACTTTGAACTACTCTTCTTGAACAATTTTAGAATCGACATAGGCTGTAATGGCTTGTGACCACAGATATTCCTCTGGACTTCAATTTCGAATACCTAATCGCATATTTTAGACCTCAGCGGGTTATATAAAAGTCTATGGAGTCAAATATCAAAATAAATGTTTAAGGATATTAAAATATATTATCTTGTGACTTTGACTTTGCGACCTTGGAATTTTCACTTAAAGTATAATAGAAGCAACTACTTTGGGACAAATTGCTTCACTCTGTTATAACTACATTAGAGTGGCATTTTTTTGTATGAAAATTTTTTTTCTTTCTACTCAAGGATTGCCGGGCCGAATGAAAAAATGTTATGCTATAAATTTGGGGAAAATTGGACAATGTTAACACGTCGCGCCCGAAGGTCAAAGTTCAAAAATTTTGAAATTATGTTTTTCTAAGTGACAGATTGTTGCAATATACTTATTTTTCGGCAGATTTTTGCGAAACTTGGTGAGTTTACAACACAGAAGTTACTTTGTATCTGGTAAAAATTTAGGCAACATGGGGCAACGTTAACACGTAGCGCCTTTAGGTCAAAATTGAAACATTTTTAATTTATCTATCTCCAATAGACAACTTGCAGAAACATACTAATTTTTATTCGGATTTTTATGAAACTCGGTACAAATGTAACAGTGAAGTTCCTCTTAATCTGGTAAAAATTAGGACAAAATTGGGCGACGTTAACACTTACCTCCTCAAGGTCAAAGTTCAAAAATTGATGAATTATGTATTTCCAATAGTCAGCTTCGAGCAACATACTCATTTTTTAACAGATTTTTACCACAAACTTCGTAGAATTGTAACTATGAACTTGTTGTTTATCTGGTAAAAATAAGAAAACAATAAAAAAAAAAAAATAAAAAAAAAAAAAAAAAAAAAAACTTTGACCTAAAGGCGCTACGTGTTAACGTTGCCCCATGTTGCCTAAATTTTTACCAGATACAAAGTAACTTCTGTGTTGCAAACCCACCAAGTTTCGCAAAAATCTGCCGAAAAATAAGTATATTGCAACAATCTGTCACTTAGAAAAACATAATTTCAAAATTTTTGAACTTTGACCTTCGGGCGCGACGTGTTAACATTGTCCAATTTTCCCCAAATTTATAGCATAACATTTTTTCATCAAGTGGCATAATATGCGGCCCGGCAATCCTTGAATTTCAAAAGTAAGGGAAAAAATGCCACTCTAAACTACATGCATTGTTTTTAAATATAAAAAATATAAAATGCAATAACAAGAGTCAATACAAATAGTACAAACTGCGATGACCAAAGTAACGATAACTTCAAAATAGGCATTTATTTTAACGACTCAATATTCATCGTTGATGGGAAATCTATTTAAGTCGAGCCATATCACACAGATTGTCAGACTACGATCACACAGATTGTTGGACTGCGATCACAAATTAAGCGTGTTTTGGTTACACCGCTTGTTTTGTATGAAGCACTTAGTGAAGACTTAGCGAGAACTTAGCGATGAGAATCATTTTCGCTAAGTTTAAAAACAAATTTTTTTGACATCTTTTACCGTTTTCAACCCTGATTCATATTTTTGAAAAAAATTACTTATCGCCAAATTGCCGTTTTCTTTGCCGACTGCGACTGCGAATTGCTGTCCGACTGCGAATCACAGATTGTCAGACTGTGAAAAAAACACACACTGATGTAGCGGCAGCGAATAGTTGTCTTGTGTGGGTGAGGAGCACTCTCAGAGCAAAGAGAATAATGACGTGGTTATACGTATATAAAAATGAGATAGCAAGAGAGCCACGAAAATTGTGTGAACTTGTGTAGCGTATGTACGAACATAACAGTGTATGTATGTTCATGTGTCTGTTTCTTTGCATTCTTTTGTGGGAATAAAACAAAAAGTTTTAAGCAAGAAAATAATGGCACATGTGCTTGCACTGGTCTTTAAATAATTTTAAGTATTAATATTATTTAAATGTAACATCATCATATGATTGAATGAACGCTGTTTTCTATTTTCCAATGTAACATTTGTTAATGTGTTCATAGAAATCGAAGAGGTACCGTGTAACAAAAAGGTGTTAACACATCGCCCGTGAGTTCGAACACTCATTGAATTTTTTTAAACTGTTTCTTTTCACATTATGATCTCCATTAAGAATGGGGTATCGCTTTGTACGAGGCCTCGACTGGCATCGCATGGTTCAGAATTGGTTTCAATTCCGTCATTAGCATACTACAGAACCGTGTCACCTTGGCAGGGATACCAAACTCAGATATTGTTCTGTCAAATTCTCTCCGTATAATGCTTTCGCGGGTATTCTTCAGGATTTGACGTAATGTCCGATTAGGTCAACAATTGCCTTTAGTCCTTTGCACATTACGCTCAAGAAAATTAACAACTTATTCCACTGTACACAATGGGACCGATTGCGGAAGAAGTGGTAGCAATGTTCTAGATGTAGGGAGGTTTCAGAGTTTCACTGATTTAGAGGCACCCTGTGACCATTTTGGCGCCCTGTGTCTACTTTGGCACCCTGTATTTACATTGACACCCTGTGCCCTCTTAATTAGACCACTTTCAGCTATATTTCGTCAAAAACTAGTTCCTTCTTAAAAACCGCTGAACTATAAACTAAAAAAAACAGATTGATGCAAAAATTGGTATTTAAAATTTTTGATTTCAAATATGTATCTTTGTAACGAAACAGGCCAACAACTAGGCATATTATTTCCTTATTTGGTAGATTCTCATAACAAAAAATCTTTCAAATCAGCTGAGACGCAGTAACAGGCTTTGAAACGCTAAACGTCACCAAAGTAGTCTACTTGGGCATATTGTATCACATTGTGAGCTGCTACAGGGTGCCTCTAAATAAAATGTTCTGAAAACATGACCCCACACCTATAGATTTTTGGTATATTATAAAACAATCCGAATAGTATAATAATCGCTGAAGATGAAGCTTCACAAATATCGAAACGATCGTCCTGCTAATGGGAGTTCGAATTCCATCCGCGCATTCACATTTTTGCACTAACCGGAAACTTTCTATAAAAAAAACTCGGATCAAAGACAACTAAATTTGAGATCTGACTAATAGTTTAGAAGTTCAGATATTATTACAACCTTTTTGCAATCGTGTCACCTTTCGCCACTGTGGTACACAGTGCGCTGAGACTCTTATCCTCGGGCATCAGTTCATCTAATCAGGTTTTGTATATGAGGTTATACACGCTTTTTTTTGTAAGTCGGGACATTGCTGTTCGGCTTGAGTAGAACATCGTCTTCTATTTGCTAAATTCGTATCTCCATATCCTCAACATAGTTTGCACATCTGAGACTAGATTTTCGTCCTTATTTTTATTTTTACAGACGGGGGGCCGAAGTTCGGCTTTTTGCCTATTGATAGAATTTCTATAAGTTTAAATTTGTTCTATAAGTTTAAATTTGTTCCACTGGTGTTTTTGATTAAAGTAGACGTCTCTCCTTTTCTCTTTCTACTGTCCTGTTGAACCTCGCATTCCGATTGAATGAAGCGTTGCCATACGTGCAGTGGAATTCTCATCAAATGCTATGCGACACTCTGCATCGTACCGTGGTTTTTCGTGGGGGAAAGCACCCCAAACACGGTTTATGCAGTAGTGTTTACAGAGTCGGAAAAGCGTGTCGAATGCTCTTCAGAATCAGAGCTTTGTCAATGTAGAAAGTTGTACCAATTGCATTGACATTTTTTAAAAATTTTTGTTTTCGTCCCAAGACATGAATATTTTTGGAACGAAGTTCCGTATCGCACGTTGCGGGATGGGGGCTAAATGAAAAAATTTTAAACAACTTTTTTTTAACTACAACCCATTATTATCCACTATATTGGGTACTTTTGGTTTAGTTTGGTTTAAAGGTAAGTTTTCTAGGTGGAGCCTGTTTATTATATATTGTAGTTTTGAACCCAATAAAAAGTAAATTAAGAAAAGCCAAAGTGCAAGACTGGCAAATCCATGAAGTAGTACATCCCTGAGTATGGAATTACATTTGGCAGCACTCTTACTAACATATTTCTTGTCTAATGGGAAATTTTCTAGGTGGAGCTTGTATATTAATTGCATATTGTAGTAGAACCGAAATAAAACGTAAATTTAGAAAACCAAAAGTGAAAGAACTTTAAAAAACAACATTTTCTTTTAAAGCTTAAAAAAAGTATATTTTCTCAAAAAAATACCTATTCATATTCTTAAACAGAGAACCTTTACTTTACAAAATACCTTATCTTAAAGAAGTACCTTTTCTTTAAAAAAGTAAATTTTCTAACAAAAAGTACCTCTTCTTAAAAAAATTAATTTTTTAAATAAGTACCTTCTCTTAAAAAAGTACATTATCTTACAACAAATTGTCTTTTCTTAAAAAACTACATTTTCTTCAAAGAGTACCTTTTTGTAAAACAACATAACTTGTCTTGAGATAAGTACCTACCCTTAAATTTGTATCTGTTCTTTTGTAAAAAATAGATTTTCTTACAAAAATTCATTTTCTTAAAAGTACCCTTTCTTAAAAATAAAATAATACCTTTTCTTTTCTTATCCTGAAAATAAGTAAATTTTCTTAAAAAAATAAGCTTATCCTAAAAAGAGTACCACTTCTTTAAAAAGTATCTGTTCTTATAAAAAGTATTTCTTTGTAAAAAAAAATTCATACTCTTAGGCTTTTTCTTGAATAAAAACATTAGCTTTTAATAAAAGAAGTACCTCTCATCAAAGAAAGGACCTTTTTGGGAAAATATAATATATATTCTTACAAAAGGGACCAAAAAATAGTCGTATACTATTTTTTAAAAAAATACATTCAATAAATAAACAAATTCTTAAAAAAAAGTTTATCATTTTACAAAAGTATCTTTTCTTAAAGATCCATTTAAATTACAGTATTTTTCAACAGGCGCCTTAGGTGTGTTGGAACTAACTAGTACATAATATATAGCGAAAGGAAATTCGTTCCAACCGGGAGTCCCCTGACACCTCATGTAATTTTTTTGTCTGAAAATTTAACAAAATTATCTTCCAACATTTGTAAAATCCAAACGCATAAAGATAAATCAATAAAAATCAATTAAAAGGATAATAATACACAATCATTTGAAAATGTCATATAAAAGCAAAAGGTCCACATCCAACACAATGACTACAAGAGCCAAAATAACAATAATAAACTTTGAAGCTTCAACAACTTCGTTATACAAAGAATGTTGTCCTCAAAAACAACTGAACGCAAAATTGAAACATTTAATTTCTGTCAACACAAATGTTATTAATTTTAATGGCAAAACGTTCGTCACGGATACTGGCAGCGAGAAAACGACAACATTAACAACGATAAAAGACAAGTAATCGAATCACTTGATTCCACTTTTCGCAATAATATTAATATGCAGATATAATTGTATGAAGGCAAAAATGAAACGATTTTAAACCAACATGTTATTGTTAAATTTATTAGTTTCCCATGAAATGACAAAGAGACTACAATCGATACAAGAGATGGGGTATTGTTTTGATTTAACCCTTTGTGGGTTCACTGTATAAAGCTGAGCCAACGCAAATGGTAGTCGAAGACGTACTGGAAGGAAATCGGCAAAGAGGACGGCCAAAACTACACTGAAAACATCAGTTGGTATAATCTCTGAAATATTGGTTTGATCGACTGAAGAGAAAGGAAAAGATCGATTCATCGAATCATGACTTCTGTGTTACAAGACTCCTAACCGAATAGTCTATAAAAACAAAGTAACGTAAGGTTGAGGATTACAATATTGAAGTCAACCATAACTTCGGCAGAAATATCATTTGAACTATGGAGTAAATATGTCTCATATAAAGAGGAAAATAATTACCATTGTGGACATAAGAAACTGACGTATTTTTAATTTACATATAGTCAAAAAATATTAAACGAATTGCAAAAATTCCATTCGAAATTCAAATCTTATCAATAGGAACTGCTCTGGTATGTTTTATAGTTCCAACTAATAACAATTCAAATTTATATTAGTGGTATTCATGTAAACGTGCAAGAGCCTCGAAAACGTCGACAGCAAACATCAAAACAAAATTTGTTCTCATACAAAAAAATAACTTCAACAACTGTAGAAAAATTTCGCATCAATTTTGCTGAGCAAATATCGAAAACGAAACGTCGGAAATTTCTTCAATCAGGAAGTATCCATGACACAGCTGATCGACTAAGTAGTAGGAAAATTATAGAAATCAGAGTGGATAGGCGAGAGAATGATAAGCAACCATGCAGCAAACTAAGTTTAAATAGTGTTTTGTTGATACTAATGATCGCTAAATTATGTTTTATGTTGGTTTCATCGAACGAAAATACGCATTCCCTTTTATTTCTGTTAATTTTATGTCCAACCAAAGAGTAAAATACAACAGCAACTCGATGAAATGGCCTACTAACTCGTCGTTATCGAGAGAACGTGAAGAGACGGATAGCGACTTCTGTCTATTGCTCTGTGGTTCAATTCGTATTGGATGAGAGCATTTTCGTTTGATTTTGACTTCTTTAGTGCAAGTTTTCCAGTTTTCGTATTTCTATGAACACCCATAATAATATTAAGGGCACTTTTTGTTGTTGGGGTTTCAATTTTAATTGTATGGTCTGAATTTCAACCGAAGAGTTTCAAAATTGCAGTCTTTTGAATTGCAAGACAACGAATCGTCTCCATCGATTTCTGTCTCTGCCGAAGTTTAAGGGTCGGTCCAACCTGACTACGAAAATTGCACATCAAACCGTCCTACTGTGTTAGGCGTATGCACAGAAATGTGTTACCAGTATCTATTTCGGCTCATCTTTGCCAACCTAACATAAATAACACAGAGCTTTTAGTAGTTTATCGATACTCGACTAAATCTATCGTTGGATTATCAAGGAACCAACTTAAATCATGCGAGTGAACCTTAAACTTCAGCAGGCAAGTGGTGCTGAGTACAAATTTCCCCAGAATTATAATGTCAGAAATCGAAACCGAAAAACTTTGCAACCGGTTAACCTATATTTTTCTCCTAACACAGTGCCGGGTTCTTTAAAAATATAATTTTCGCACAAACCATAATGTTACTTTAGGTGGCCTCCCCAGCAAAATTAATGATTACAGGTGAAGGATAACACAGATTACACAAAAAAATTTATAAAGTTTGCTCTATTTTCCTTTGACTTTTCAAGCCCTTTGCCCTCATACTTATCCGGGTGTAAATTGATACATTTGGACATTTGGATTCCGATCCAAAAAAAAAACACCTACGATAGGGACTGTGCGAAGGGAGCCCATGATATTTACTTACTTAACAGCACAGAGTATCCAAGGGCCTCACAAAATGCAGATACAACATTTCTCCAACCGGTTCGGCCTTCAGCATTTCTCCTCCAGTTGGGAATACCAAGCTCTCGGAAAAAATATTGCACCAGGTTTTTCCTAAGAAGTCTTGGTCGTTCCATTTGTTGATGTCCTTCGAGTACGTCTTCGAATAGCTTCGCACTCGTTCATTCTGATCGATTCTACTGACATGACGCAGCCAGCGTAAACGAGGTATTTTAATACGCATAACTATGTCGATGTCGAGATACCGATTATGCAGCTCGTCGCTCATCCGTCGTCGGTACTCGCCGTTCCCAAAAATACGGCCATATTTAGGTCGGAGCATATTTCTCTCGAAGATTACCTGTGACGTTTCATCAGCATAACGTATGCACCACAAAGCAAGACAGGTTGTTTTTGAGTCTGATGTAATTGGATCTTCGCTTGTCTCGAGAGGGCCGTTATCTCTGAAGAGCTTGTTTATACCGAAGTATCACCTGCTTGTAAGAACAATTCCCCGTTTGATTTCCAGGCTGACGTTAGTGCTTCTGTTCATAGCAGTTCGTCCACTATTTCGAAATTTTAACGATTATCAACGTACACCCTTTCATCGCATCGGGTGGATGTTTTGCTTGTGGAAACCATTCATTTTGTCTCACTCACTTTAGCCGATTCCTTCTCGATTCTCGAAAATACTGCAGTAACTTCTCGCAGATTTCGCCCAATGATGTCTAAATCATCAGCATACGTTGGCTGCTCATAGTTTTATTCGCTTTTCTCACGATGCACACTAAGACCGATTGACAAAACTACGGTAATAATATCAAAACTTTTAAAGTATTGTTCTGATCATTTTGGGATGTAATAGACATTTGTAGAGGAGCTTTCGTCGAGTTTTCTCCAGTATTTATCGTAATGTGGATATCTGGTCCATAGTTGACTTTCCAGACCTAAAGCCATACTGAAACGGTCCGATTAGGTCTGCAAAAAAACGGCACTAAGAAGACCTTGTATGCGATGGATAAAAGGTTTATTCCACGGTAGTTGGTACTTATAATCGGATCGCCTTTTGATGTGTTATCATCTATAGGCACGGGTAGCGCAATCTATCAAAGTGAACACATGCAAACAATACACAGCCGTAGCATCATATACGTGGTTGTTGTACAACAATAGTCTCTACGTGGTAATAAGTATGATGGTATTGATGTAGCGCAGCGAACAAAAAAGCAGATCGTCGTCGCCAAAGAGTATTGAATAGTATAGAGAACTCATGGAACACTAGCGACATCTAGCACTAGCGACATCTGGCGAATGATTCGAAATGTATTACCCCATTCTTGTCATAATTTGGTCCATTCATAATTTTGATGTGAAACATTGATGCCTTTTGAAAAATTTATGCTTTTTATACTGTTTTATGTAATAACATTGTTGAAATGGTGCATTTATAGTGAAATATTCTATCAAGAGAATAAGACTCGGTTATGCTCTTTTACTCAGACTCTCTATATGAGAGCGGAAAAAGAGTGCAATGAGTTCTCTATAATATTCAATAGTTTTTGATGTCTCTCTTGATGACAAAACAAAAACAATTATATCAGTGAGCTAAATATTGCTTTATTTATATTAACAATATTACATATAATGTTAAAGCAGATGTAAGAAAAAATAAAGTGCAATAGCAAAAGAGCCTTCAGCACAAATACTATCCTTTTTTTAATTTTCCAATGTAGCATCTACTAATGTGTTCATTCGAACACTCATTGATTTTTTTTTAAAACAGGACACAGTATGCTAAGACAATAGTTGGGTATGAATTCGAATAGCCATATTTTGCATATGAGCTGTTGTATGCCCCTTCCAACTCATAGCCGCCAGCCTTAAGCAGCTCAGCCGGTAGTCCGTCAGCACCAGCTCCTTTGTTTTCCTTAAGCCGGGAAATTGCAGTTTTAACTTCACCTTGGCTAGGAGGGTGAGAGTCGATGCCATCGTCCTGTATGTGCTCAAGACCGTCATCCATATTGAAGTATCCAAGGCTAAGTAACACAGAAAAGTGATCTCTTCATATTCCCATCATACTCTCCACATCTGCCACAATATTCCCATCCTTATCTCTACAAAAGGGGGCCCTGTTCACATTGCTATTGGGTTGGGTTTGTACTTTTCTGAATAATTCACAGGTCTCACTCTTCCTTCTGTAAGATTCTATTTTGATATATTTATACACACCATTGACTTTCTTCAAGTAAGTAAGTATATTTGTGAACAACCGACCACCAGACAGCAATGCCGTAGAGCAATATTGTGCGGTCAACAGCTGTATATATCCAGTAAAATTTTTTCGAGAATAGGTCTCATCGTCCTCTGACGACGCTTTTACACGAACATAGAGAAACTGTGGCTGTACTGATGATACCCATAGTAATTAGGTTGAAACTAAGACTTGGACTATTCGTTAGGCAAATTTCTCTACCACATAGAGACAAATACTGAGACCTTTTGCTTCCCGGTAAACAGTACGAAATTGCTTTATTCGGATTTATGCCCAGTTATTTCTTCGTGGCCCACATAGAGTATCTCCTAGTTAAAGTCCGGAGCACATCTCTGCATCCGGAAAGTTAGTTTCCGTGTATTTGAATTATTAGGTCGGTGCCATATGCTACGACTGTGCCACTAATCCCCCCATCTAAATTAAAACACAATTCTGGGCTATCTTTCAGGTAAGTGAAGTTCAGACTCCCTCTTGAGGTGTTCCTCTACTCACACTTCTAATTAAAGTCGTGTGATCCAGGGGATCGCGTAAGTAATTCATAGATCAAATTAATGATACTCCGGTCTACCAAATGTGCCCGGTAAGAAATTGTGTAAGTCATCGTCTATATCGACATATGTAACAATTACAGTGCATTCCTTTAGATAAACAGATTTATCTATGAATCTCACTCGAGTATGCAAACCGGTATCCATAAAAAAATGGTTTCCTGTTGCATGGCATGAATAGATTAGGGACTGCTTCTCACAAACCACGTTGTAGTTTTACACTAACTGAATGGGACCTACAGTTTTACACCGGTTCCGAACGGTATTTTGAGAAGCTTTCTTATGACTAAATACTCGATAGTGTCGCAGTCACTAAACGAGGTGACCGTCGTCGAAAGATATTTAAGGCGGTCAGAGCAGGGATCGAACCCACGTTCTCATGCACAAGAGCCGCGCACACTACCATTGCACCACCACCGGTACCCATACACGCCGAAAAATAACTGCCTCAGCAAAATATTGCAGGAACCATATATATGTTTGCAAGCATAGTTTTCGTGAATTTCATTCATTTTCATTTCTTTGCTGTCTGTCACGTTTTTGTTTTCAGCAGTTTTAACAATAAAGCCACATTTTTGTCACAGAAATAATTATTATAACATTTTAATCATTGTCTCTCCAATATGTAGTATTGAATAGCAAATACAATGTGTTTGGACACAAGTATACTTATATTTACGACGAACTACAAACACGTTATATTTGGATCCAAACACCAAAACTATACAAATTTTTCAGCATGTAGAGCTGTCTTTGCTGTAAGCTTGCCGGCATGTGGACAGCTGGGACGAACCTATGATCGAGCTGTTGCCGCTGTTTCACCGAGAGTTCCGCCTCTGTTAGGTGAAAGTTAGTTGCATTTGCATGGTCGTTTCCGATCTTTAGACATCTGCAGCAACTTAAATATATATCGTTAACTGTATCAACTTGTTCACAAAATACTTCCTATGACCATCGACCTTGTCTTTCCCGACGTACCCTATTGTAGAGCCTAGGTACTGTTTTACCCCACGCAATATGAACAGATTCGTCATCACAATCTGTAGGTATTTCCTTAGCTGTATATGGTTTTTTTATTATATGATGGAATAATAAGAAAAACCATCCAGTCTTAGAGGGTTAACTAGATTTTACTCACACGATGTGAAAACAACCAAAAGTCTTTGCGACAACATTTCAAATTGGCACAAAATAAACACAAGACAACGCGATCATCCTTAAATACATATTCACCATCATCAATATGTCAAGAATACTCGTAGACTTAACAGAAAAAAACAATAAAATCACTATGAATACTTCTAAAATCACATGGAAAATATTGAAAATGTTTGTACTACATATCCTCCGCAATTTCAATGCGAATTTGACACAACTCCTTCACAATGCCTATATATTCTATAGTACGAGGTATAAAATGTATTCATATCCCACATTTGGATATCGCATCGAGTTGTTGACAGTATATGGTTCTTGTCGATTTGGTCGGGGTGTCTGTCTTCGTCAAGCCAAAAAGAAAATCAACAAATATCAGCAACAACGATACCTCGTAAGCGCCTGGAATACTAAACAGCTCTTAATTAGGATACGAGTGATTAATGTCGGATTCGGTTACGATTTCTTAAGAATTAACCATCACCTCCAGCAACAGCAACATCATCGCACTAGCACCACTCACTCGCTGAGATTACGTTTAAAGGTGACAAATCTTGATCTTTTGAACGATTGTCTTCTGTTATTTTTTTTTATTTTATTGGGCTCCGCCAAGACATTTACCATATACGACAGACGGCTGGTTGGCTGAATGAATGGCAAGAAAATGCAGCAAAAGAGTTGTAAAATATCTGCAAAAATGTCGCCACATCAATGACACTGCTGTTGATTTTAGTGTAAATTTCCACTTAAAAGTACAGGAAACTACCCGAAAGACAGACATGCAGCCAAACACTTGGACAAACGATTCTTATCAATGTAGAAGCCACCCATCCTGAATCTTGATTCGTGGTAATTTCATCAATAAAACCTCAAAAGCATTTTATGATACATCAAAAGACCAGACGAAACGGTCACAAAGTTCGCTAAAAATTTTAAATTTGCACAACTGTTATTTTAATTTAATTGCTCACAAAAAGATCGATAAACAAATGAAATGTGCTGTAGAAACGTTTCATCCTTAATGGATGTGTTATTTCTTGATGGGATGATGCATCAAACTGTAGATTTAAAATATTTGCGGAGACAATATTTTGTCAACGAATTTCAGAAATATGAGAGACAATACGTACGATTTTCACACAAGCAGATAATCAAACAGATTCTGAACAGAAAATGCCTGAGTATTATCTAGATCAAATTGTATGTCTGCGTCTCTACGATATGGGAAAGTTACGATCATGCCCGCAATCGCTGATCCTGACATCTGATTATGTGCTATAATGTTAGTAATGATTAAGTTGAATTTTTTAAATTTCAGCAGACAGTTTTACCTTTTTCAGCAACATAGTTGCTATTCTTTCAAGTTTAGAAACTGGCTCTCTTAGAGCCGAACTTTTTTTAAAAAATAATTCTTTGTATTTTTTTTTATATTTTACAACCTGATTACTTAATCTTTATGGTAGTAACAAGGGTGACACGCCCAACCACTTTATTATTGCAGATATATAAGAGGACATTGATACCACTTCTGCATCGTAAGATGTCTTTGGGTTGCTCAAGAGATGGAAGGGATGGAAGCATGTGTTTTCCGAGTATCGCTACATAGGGTTTTCACTCTCACAGAACATCTCCACTTTGAGGTTCCAAGAAACGTTCGAAGCAAAAACTGCACCCAAGTACAGACCAAGTTCAGACAAAGTTGCAACGGTCTAATGAAAAGCATTCTTCCCTTCGAACCAGTAAATACGTCTAAGGTTGAAGATCTTCAGTTCTTAACAGATTACTTAATTCCGCATGTTACATTAGCCACACTAGGTAAAATTAAACCTTCGTGGTGGAATAAGGATCTGAAAATCCTGAGAAAGTTTTGCAGAAAGCTTTTTAACCGGGCTAGGTCCTTTAGGACGAAGCGAGACTAGGACCTGTACAAATTAAATCCTAACGAATATAAGAAAGAGTTAAGATTTTCAAGGAGCAGGACTTGAACATATTTCTGGGACGACAATGAGAACGCGTCTGGGCCTTCCAGATTGCGCAAGATTCTCTCGATGGCTCACAGATCTCCGGGCGAACTGAAAGAACAAAACGAGAGGAGGACGTCATTGAATAATGAATCGTTAGATTTCCTGTTTAACCCAGTTTCCAAGAAATTGGTTGAAGATATAAAGTCGGACTCATCGAACAACCACGTCACCTCTCAAGTTACGAAAAATATCATGTCTATAGAAACACTACACATTGAAAGAAGAAGTTTAACCCATTTTGAGCCGCGATGAAAAATATTTTGCATTTTTGTATAGCAATAAGGGTCAACTGCACTCAAATTCGTCGTCAGAATTTCGTTATCTCATATAGTTTCACCGATATCGGCTGTCTTACATTCCATTTAGAAATTTGGTCTAAATATAAGGTTCTTTTCAATAACGCCCCAGAGACCACAAAAGGATGAGGAAAGGAAAAGGATGTAATAATTTTTTGAAAGCATCATTACCTTTTTTGCATTGCGTATACGCTCTCTTTAGAAAAAATAGGGTTGAAAATAGCAGTTCGAAAACTCGAACAGTGGCTCAAAGTGGGTTAAAGCCTGTCAGATCCCCTGGCCCTGACGGTATAGCTCCAGTGGACTTACAAATTGAACTACACATTTAAAAAAAAATGTTTACCCATTAGATCCCACGAAGAGATTGGGGAGAGCTTTTCTCAACTAGTCAGCTGTGCGATTTCTAGTTCTCACTCAACGATTGATTGGGACTTACAGTTTTATACCGGTACCGAACGGAATTTTGAGAAGCTTTTCCATGGCTAAATATTCATTAGTGTCGCCGTCACTAAGCGAGGTGACCGTCGTCGAAATAAAGGCAAGGTGGACAGAGCAGGAATCGAACCCATGTTCTCATGTACAAGAACTGCATCAATATAACCTATATTCCCCTTAGGTGAGGAGAACCCAAGGTGGTATTCATCCCGAAGCAGTAAAAATTATCACATATTGGTATGAAGGACTTCAGACCAATCAGTCACTCGTCTTTGGTTTTGCAGGCATTGGAGAAGATGGTCGATTCATATCTGGGAACGACTATAGGTACTTCACAGCTGACCACAGCTTATAATGCTTATAAAAAGGGCAAACATACGGACACCGCTCCAGCAAACTTCATTGAAAAATCTGTTTTTCCATACGACAACCCTCTTGTCGATACAGATGGCGACTTTAACTACGTCTTACCGAGATCGATAAAATCAGCTAGATCCCCACTTTGTGTTGACCAGGTAATCATAAAAACACCGGTGTGGTGTATGATATGGGTTAAACGCCCCTTAATAGTTAGGTCAATTTACAGGTTCTACATTTGGGATGGAACATGACCTTCCGTGGTATCACAACAACTTTCCTTGAAATAAGGATATCACTGCTGCTAACCTGCATAATCTAATGCTGATCTCAGACCCAGATGGGAAGAACACCCTAAAAGTAAAGGGATGAATTAAATATCAAAGGGGGAAAATGTAAATAGATATTTGGAAGAATTTTTTTGTACAACCAAATTCTATAACGCATTCTGAAATAGGGCCCCGAGCGGGGTTTTGTGATACGCCGCCCAAGTACTTTCACAATTTTTTGGTTTGGTTGAGGCCCGAAACCCACTGTTGCACAGTGTTATCGAAATTTACTTTGAAAATCAGTCATCGATTCACGCAACTTATAGACGACTTAGTGATGTTTGTGGCGCACATCTGTGCAAGCCATGCATCCAACTGTAGCTAGATTTCATACTACATATTATCTTAATGATGCAATACCACCAACACGTTGAAGGAATGTGCGTACTGAAGAGATTATTGACGCTGTAAACGAAAGTGTGGCAGAAGATCCAGATTTATCGATTCGTCATCTGACGCAGGAATTGGAGCTGGAATTAAAGCCACGAGACCATCATATGATTCGTTCTTTCGCGGATTGGGCTCTAGAGCGGTTGGAAACTGACCCGATGATTTATCGCAAATTTGTGTTCAGCGATGAGGCTCATTTTTGGCTTAACATGTTTGATAATAAACAAAATTACATCCAGAAAAATGCACTGTTTGGTGCGGTTTACACTCTGGTGGCATCACCGGACCCTATTTATACAAAAATTTAGCCTCAGCTCGCGCTACCGCCTATTGAGATCGTTACCGCTCAATGATCAATGATTTTCTGGATGAAAATATGGATGACATTGATCCGGGCAAAATGTGGTTTCAACAGGATGGCGCTACGTGCCATACGACGACCGCAATCATCGATTTATTGAAATAAATATTTGGCCTCGGAGGCCACAATTGCTTGTGTTATTCGTGACAGACGGCATCGAATGATCAAAAAAGTAGCCCAAAATTGAACGTCCAGAATGCGCTTTGCCGTGAACACCGCCCGAAATATATATGCCCGAAATCAGTTTCAAATATTAATGTAATGTATTGATCTTTCTAATAAAGACTTTTTTTTGATTAAAATTTAATTGTTTGTGCCATTTTTACAATTTCAATTTCCATAGCGCTTAAAATATACCCTTGATAAACGGAAATATCAGGCTGCTCATACATTTTGCATATCTTAAAAGACACTGATAAAGTCCGAACATATTTGCAATAATTGGCTTTGGTCTAGCACACATTGCGCTTTGGATAACCTGTCCAATCACCAATGGTTAGATATTCTGGTAGTCTATCGGTACCCGTTGCTTCGTACACTCACATTTAGAAGATATTCTGATTTTGTTTTCCACTAGCTTCCCACTTTAGTACACTTTTCCGGTAATAAAGAGGGGCGAACTAACAAAGTCCGGGGAAGACTTTGAAAACATACAGAGAATGACAATAATTTTACTGTAACACTTCACTACATTATGATTTTTTTTCACTTAATATCCCTTGTTTTTGATTGATTTAATTGGCAAAATTTACACTCCCGTTCACTTATTTAAAGCAGAGTTCCTATTTAGCCCCCATGAGTAACCCATACACATCGTCGTGAGGAATGTGTAATGAACGTTTATCCATTACCAACAGGGTATGGGGAAAATAATGGGTAGCTACCCACGAAAATGAGGAATTACCCATCACGATTACCCATTACCCTCAGGACAATGGGGAAAATAATGGATGGCTACCCACGAAATGGGGAATTACCCATCACGATCACCCATTACCCTCAGGGAAATGGGGAAAATAATGGGTAGCTACCCACGAAAATGAGGAATTACCTATCACGATTACCCATTACCCTCAGGGCAATTGGGAAAATAATGGGTAGCTACCCACGACGATTTCATCACGATTTCCCATTACCCTCAGGGAAATGGGGAAAATAATGGGTAGCTACCCACGACGATGGGCAAAGGGTTACCCAGAGCAACTCATCCTCATTTTTTTATCGATAATATGAAAAAATTAGAAAAAATTTCTATATCTCGGAAACGGAGCGTCGAATTGAAAAAATAAGCAATTTTTGTGGGTTTCTAAGGTGTTTTCATAAAGTGGTCCAATTCGTATGGAAAATCGCCAAAATAAAAAAAGTGGCTATAACTCGAAAACGGTGCATCCAATCGAAAAAATAATAAAAAATTTACCACCAAAAATTTACCAAAAATTTACCAAAAATTTACCAAAAATAAAATTTTTCATACAAAAAATCGCTAAAACGCCCTCATGTTTATATCCCGGAAACGGAGCGTCCAATCGAAAAATAACAAATTTTTCATAAAGTCGTCCAATTCGTATGGAAGAGTTTTTTTTTCGAAAAATCGCCAAAATAAAAAAACGCACCGTTTTCGAGTTATAGCCATTTTTTTAATTTTAGCGATTTTTTTATTTTGGCGATTTTTCGAAAAAAAAATCCTATCATACGAATTGGACCACTTTATGAAAAACCCTCAGAAACTCATAAATTTTGGTCACTTTTTCAACTGGACGCTCCGTTTCCGAGAGATAGACATTTTTTCTAATTTTTTCATATTATCGACCCTGGGTAACCCATTGCCCATCGTCGTGGGTAGCTACCTATTATTTTCCCCGTTTCCCTGAGGGTAATGGGAAATCGTGATGAGTAATTCCCCATTTCGTGGGTAGCTACCATTATTTTCCCCATACCCTACGGGTAATGGGTAAACGATCGCTACTCATTCTCCACGGCAATAATAATGTGTTACCATGGGTAACCCAGGGTAACTCATTATCCACGAAATACGAACCCTGATTTAAAGGCACTAAAAATTCCATATTCAGCAGCCTGTATCTTTTGCAATTTGTAACCGATTGCAGATTTCTAAAATGGAAATGGAAGCTAGACATCTTGAGACATAAAAAATCATGACAATAGTGGTTTCTCTCCTCTTTTGAGCAATTTATAAAAAATTAGTGACTGCTTGTCATCAAATTGTCTACCTCCTTCATAGACCTTACGAGATAACCAACCTCAGACATTTCAATAATGTTTAGATCTGGTGAATAGGGTGGCCAGTCAAGAATATTAACATTTTGGCTTGCATTGAACTCCTTTACTACTCTGGCGTTGTGTATAGGGGCATTATCCTGTTGCAATATCGAAGATATGGGACCAAATAGTTCACTGAACTTCGGAAAAGCCGATTCCAATAATGTTTTATAGCTTGCACCAGTCATTTTTGCACTTTGAAATTCAAGATCGATGGTACCATAGTACGTAATAGCACCCCACACCATAACGCCGCCCTCTCGGCTGAGGTGTCGGCTTAAAAAAGCTTTTCTTTGCGCAGATCACGGAAATAATAGTTGCAGCCATCAGACCCATCCAAACTAAACTTCTTCTCATCCGTAAATACAAGGGTTCTCCAGTCATTTACATGACCTCGTGGTTTTTTTTTGTAATTTCAGGTACTTAAGATACCCACAGCTCTTAATTACTCTACGTACTGATGACGTGCTCGCTTCCACTCCAGCTTGAGCTCTTATTTTTGACAAGGATAAGGTAGAATTAGAAGCAATTCTGATGATTGTTCTTTTCTCATACGTAGATAAAGACAATGAAACCCTTCCTTTAAAGTTTTTCCCATACCCCTCGGAGTCCTTGATGTAATTGTCGACAACAGTTGGGCTCCGTTAATTGTTTTAGCTATTGCGCGGTTAGAATATCCTTCAGAACGGTAAACATCGATTTTAGTTTGTTCCGATAGATTTAAAATTTTTTGTTTTGCCATTTTGACTCGTAAAATGATTAAGATGTAATAAATCGTAATAAATAAACGCTCCCTACAAAAAAAAATCATAGCTTAGTTTAAAAATAATAAGAAAATAATAAAGTGCCTTTATTCAAGTGAACCAAAAAATGGCACATTTTTGGCCTTTTTTTATAAATTGCTCAAAAAAAGTTTTTTAGTTAAAAAACCACCATTGTCATGATTTTTTTTATATCTAAAGATGTCTAGCATCCATTTCCATTTTAAAATTCTGCAACCGGTTACAAATTGCAAAAGATACAGGCTGCTGAATATGGAATTTTTAGTGATTTTAAATAAGGGAACCGGAGTGTAGCTGAATATGGAATTTTTAATGATTTTAAATAAGGGAACCGGAGTGTAGTATATGTTTAGTACTTTTGGCCTGACACGCGGCTGCAGAAGTATGAAAACCGTAGCACGCAACCCAGTCACCTATCTCCGTTTCATCTTTGAAATCATTTTCTCTATAAGTTTTCAAAGTAATAAGTTGATCAGCTGTCTCATCGGCACCCTTTGAAAGAAACGGATAATTTGACTTGGGAAAATATCATTTGAATGATCTAGGAAGATTATCTTTGTTAAATTTCATTGCAGAATTTTGCACGGGAAGTAGCAGTAGGAAGTTGCACGGGAAGTAGAAAAATTTTATATCCTTGATCTTGTATTTATATCGGACAATATCGAGCAAAAAAAAATCATTTGCAAAATATGCTCGTTTATCAAAGATCTAATTACAAGCTTTGCCAGGTTTTTGCTAACGGCCCCGAAATTCTAAATTTCCGCGAAGTCATTGCAAATATATGTTAACATTTCTGGCCGTCGGTGGTTTAATGGTAGTGTGCAAGGTTCTTGCGACGGCCGTTCGGAACCGGTGAAAAACTGTAGGTCCCTATTAGTGAGAATAAAACTAGAAAGCGCACAGCTCACTGACTGTGAGAAGCTCTCTCCAATTCCTTCATGGGATGTAATAAGCAACCATTTTTTTCAGTGTGTCCAATAAGGAGACATAGTCTTGAATATCTTAAAGACACTACGCGTACATAATAAGATATACTTTTATAGCACAGATCAAATACAGTAGCACATTAAAAGTTTGAATTGCATACCTCGCAGTTAAATTACATTCACCTGTAAACATTCCCCTTCCATTCAATATTCCCTACACACAAACATGATCCCCTTTGAATGCATTTTTTTCTCAAATCTCCCATTGCGTTCCAGAATAATAAATGACTTTCCTTTTAATGGCTCTAATAATGGTATAAAACCGACAATATTCAATAGGATTTTGTCATGAATTTCTCGACTTAACAAATTACAGAGATCACATTGTAATTCTCAATACAATAAGACAAATATTATGACTTTTTCAATGTGAGTTTCGTTTTATTGCCCTGAATGAAAGGAGAGAGAAAATAGAAACAACGGAAATAAAATATTACAAATAGAAATCTCAAACGATCTCTGTTGTCCATGCAACTCTTCGAGGTCACCAAAAATACCGCCCACGTTGCTTGTAGCCTGATCGTCAATCACAATAGTGTAAATGTCGGCTTATGGACATCAATACACAAGCAACATGTGTAGTGACTTCCTTATGGCCGGAAGTAAATGGTAATCCTAAATAAAAACCAGAATTGACCTGTAAGTTTGTTGAAGGTGTTAAAAAAGGAAACGTGCAACAACATAATTCAGTTGTTATTGTTGTTGTGGCTAGAAGCATCCTGACAGCAGAGATTGAGACATAAAATTGTCTAGTGCGACTAGGTAAGGACGATTGTAATGCAAGTAATGAACGCTGATGTTGTTAGGCCTCTATGTACCTTGTCCCAGAAAATATAATCGGTAATACGCGCACATGCATCCAGATATATTATCGTGTTGACATTTATATTTTAGAAAGATATTAATATTCATGAGAGAAAGCCGTTGTTTCTTTACATTAATAGATTTAACTTCCTTTCAGAGTCTACCGTTATCGTTACATGAATTCCCTTTAATTTAAATTTTATGTTGGGTTTTCTGTATCCTTTTTTTTAGTTCAATGAAATTTTTATAGATTATAGTGTCGTTGTTGTTGTGTTTTGTATCCTGTTTGCGAAAATGTTCCGAAAAATTCAATAACGATTGTTGATATTTTGTTTCGGCAATTTTCAACACGTGTTGTTGAAAACTCATAAATTGTATTTTAAACTTTCTAATGTTCAGTTGAGTTCATTTAGTTCTAGTGTTGCTGCTGTTGTAATCTTTCGGGTAGTTCAGAAAATAAAGATTTTTCACACTGTTGTACATTATACTTTATATATACATATATACAAAAGGTACAGTGTGACAAATTTTTAAATAATTGCTCCAATTTTAATTAATGTATGGATAAAATAAATGAATAAATGTTTTCCCATTACATTCCATGAAGGAATTTGTGAGAGCTGCTCACAACCAGTAAGCTGTGCGCTTTCTTGTTTTACACTCACTGATTGGGACCTACAGTGTTGCACCGGTTCCGAGCGGTATTTTGAGAAGCTTTTTCATGACTACGTACTCGATAGTGTCGCCAACACTAAGCGAGGTGACCATCGTCGAAAGAAATGCAAGGTGGTTAGAGCAGGGATCGAACCCACGTTCTCATGTACAAAATCCGCGCACACTAACCATTGCACCACCGACTGCTGCAATGTACGGATAGTTAGCATTAATGTTATTTTGAACTTTATGAACTTGAACTTTATGAAATGAACTTTAACGTGAACTATATCGCGAATTATATCTCAGCCTTAATCTTAATCTCTGAAATATGCAACATTATGGAGGTAGTTCACATGTGTGACAAGCTGACGTGCCGACAGGATCAGAGACTCATTTGGTCGACATAGAGAATATAACCTGGGATTTTCAAACTACAGTCTCCAAGTTTGCTTAATATTGTAAATACTAGTACCTTAAACTTTTTTTTTTTTTGTATAGTGTTGGACTCAGGGTATGCCCCCTAGAAATGCAGTGCATTGTGTTGGCGAAGGAAAATTGTGGTAGTAGAGGGTGGAAAGAGGGAGTAGTGTCTGTTGACGTTTGCCTTGAATATTTGTAAGTCACAATTGGTGGGAAATACACTAGCCGGAAGTTTATTCCACATACGGACTGTACGACTGAAGAACGAATTTTCTCTATAGTGTGTAGTACGGCCAACCGGCCACTCGATAAAAAACGGATGAGAGTTCCTGGAGAAGCGCGTACTTCGGCTAAATAGCCTCACGTCTGGCATAAGTTGACGGATGTCCGAGGAACACATACCGTGGAAACATCGATAGAACAGCGACACGCAACCCACATTTCGACGATGCTCAAGGGAGGCAATAGAGTTGGATACCGTCGCTCTCCTCTGGACACGGTCGAGAAGCTCCAAAGAAGTCCTAGGAGCACTTGCCCATATATGGGAGTTATACTCCATCTTTGGCCTGATGTAGGTGGTATAGATATTAAGAAGATCAGAGGGAGTGAAGTATTTCTTGCACCGCTTTAAAACGCCTAGACACTTGAATGCATCTTTCGACACTTCAAATACAGGTTTTGCCCAACGGACATTGACATTACATTGTATTTTCATGCCCAGAACATCAAGAGCGTCTGATTCATCAATATCAACACCGTCCATAGACCATGACGACACACCTGGGTCAGCAATACGTTTATGCGACAACAAACAACACTGGGTCTTATCCGCATTAAAATCTACTCTATTCTTTCGACCCCATTCAGCAATGGACACCAGATCGCGCTCGAGTGTTTCATTCATCGTCCGGCGTTTGACTTCAATCTCTTGAAGACTTGGGCTACGATCGAATGAATACGAATGACAGAGATTACTGTCGTCGGCATAAGAGTAGATTGGATTCACAGTCTGACCCTGGAGATCGTCAATGAAAATAAGAAAAAGAGAAGGAGAAAGAACAGAGCCCTGCGGTACACCAGCAGTCAATTTATGCTCGTCGGATGAAACCCCATCTACAACAACTCGTATAGTGCGATCTCTGAGAAAACTCGATATAAATCGAGTGAAGTTATCACCGACACCAAAAGCAGCGAGCTTTGACAAGAGTGCATCGTGCCATAGTCTGTCAAAGGCCTTGGAAATATCAAGAGCGACTACCTTACTCTCACCAAGCCGGTGGATGGATCGACTCCACTGTTCCGAAAGGAACGCCATCAGGTCTCCAGTAGATCTCATTCTACGGAAGCCATACTGCCGATCGTTAAGAAGGTTATTGGACTCAAGATATTTCACTAGATGGTGGTTAACCATGCTCTCCATAACCTTCGAGAGCGCAGAACAATTTGCAATTGGGCGGTAATTTGCAGGGTTACTTGCATTACTTTTTTTAGGGATTGGCTGGACATTAGCAACCTTCCAACGCGCCGGCAAGACTCCGGTACGGTATGCAAGGTTGAAAAGGTTGCGCAGTGGACACGCCAGTGTCGAAGAGCACCTACTCAAGACCAGTGCAGATATGCCATCCGGGCACGGGGATTTACCTCCGACGAGATTCGCAAGAACCTTTTTAGCTCCTCGAGTTCGACAAAATATCTTGGGCATGGACAAGATACGTAATTGATCACGGGGAGTGGTTGATTGCCATCCGGCAAGGAAGAGTTCCTTGCAAACATTTCAGCCAAGAGGTTAGCTTTATCAACCGGTTCAGTGAATGTTATGTTATCTGAAAGAAAAGTTGGGATAGAGGAAAAACCATCCTTTATTCTTCTTGCAAATGACCAAAAGCTCTTAATTCCACTAGGGAAAGAAAGGACTTTAGCATGAATACGCTGTTCGTGAAGAAACTTTTCGCGTCGAAGTACTTTGACACAATTGGATCTTGCAAATAATAACTACTTTGATGTAATTCAAGTTGATAAACAAAATTAGGAGAAAATAATCGTAATCTTCAAAAAATTTTGTAATAAGTCGATGATGGCAAAAAGTATACTGTAAGACAAAGTGGTTCATCAGCTCCACTGCAGGCATTTATACGCCTGCGGATTTAGGTTCGTTGCCAATACCAGAGAGAATTGTAACACGTTAAGTCAGTAAGTTTACTCCATTGAAAGTGAGTATTTTTTGGATGGAGATTAATCTCATAAAGACTTCTGTGAACTGTAAAGACTTGTAACCAAAAATACTACACGCTGAAAAATAACGGCCCCTGCAACATATTGCAGGAAGCATGTACATGTTTGCCAGTATTGTTTTCGTGAATTGAAGGCCTGGTTCTTTTTCTGTAGTTATTGTGACAGACAGCAGTATTTTCAGCAGTTTTTGACTAACAAACCCACATTTGGGTCACAAATACATAAATTACAACCTATTAATCACTGTGTCCCAAACATGTTATATTGAATAGCAAACACAACGTGTTCCATCGGAAAAGATGATATTTTTCCTGCACAAAATGTCTCTCCACTAGTAGCAGCGATCACTATGCACTGGTTGATAGGTAGACATGCGTTTAGATTCGGAATTTCAGCTAAGGATTACTGCAGAAGCTGCTGAGATTTATAGGATTATTTGAATAACTGTTATTGGGAGTAGGACACCACATTCAAGGTCGTACTTCCTTTTGAATCAAAAGTACATTCAGAGTGTTACGCCAAATGACCTTACAATATTTTTACGGATCAGAAACTGGGTCACCTGGAAATATTTTTCAACTCCGTCATGAAACACCGGTATGGTATATGATATGGGTTAAACGCCCCTCAACGGTTAGGTAAATTTACAGGGTTTACGTTTGGGACGGAATATAACGTTCCGTGGTATCACAATAGTCCTAGTTGAAATGAATGCGTCACTTCTACATTGCCTGTCAAACCTAATGTTGATATCAGAACAAGATGGGAGGAACACATAAAAAGGGAATGCGCCGAATTACACATCAAATGGAGAAAATCTGAATTGATATTTGGAAGAAAGTCATACCTTTCAATCGAAAAAAAGTTAAATGCAACTGTACAACTAAATTCTAAACCACATTCTTGGCGTTAAAAGAGTAAGAGAATAGATTTAGACATTTTGAATTAAACACCACAGAAGGATTAGAGACCATGCCAATCCTGAAGCATAAACCTCAATATCACTGATTCTAGGCGTCGAGTAAAACCATCGAAACCTCCTAACTTCGTTCTAAATACAAACATGCTGCAAAGTAAATCTTTTCTGTTGTTGTTTGCATTCAAATATAATGTGTTTGTAGCTTACCTATAATATAATTGTGTCCAAACACATTGTGTTTCCTACTAAATATTACATGTTGTAGATACAGTGGTTAACAGATTAAAATATATGTTTTTGTGAGCGAAATGTTGCATTCTTTGTATAAAACTGCTGACAAAAAAAACGTGACGGACAACAAAGAAACAAACAAGAAGCAGATCTTTAATTCATGAAAACTATGCTCGCAAACATATACATATACAGACCGGCTCACATTGTATGGTATGTCCACCCTCAAAATGTACCTTGGTATATTTTCTGATGCCTCCCAAAATACTTCGCCTCTAGTATTAACATCCCGTGAGATGGACCGTTTTTATAAAAGGTTTTTTGTTTAAAGAATTTTGTACTTTAACTGTGGCCAATGTATAAAATATAGGTATCATTTAATAGGCTTTTTTAAGGCGCGTCCAAAGGAATGAAAAACATGCCAGAGCATGACTTGACATATCCTTTTTTCAGGGATATTCTGCAAAAAAATTTAATTTTTAAGTTTTTAGTACGGAGATTTTCCTGATTTAAATTCCAGACTGATATATTTCAATCTTTAGTCGATTTAAGTAAATATGTGTTTCAGCTTTTTTTGAAATTCGCCCTAGTTCGCGTTTCAGCAACAACTCAATACGGTGAGAGCATTTCGTTCTAAACAGAGCAAAATGGGTATCAAATCTTTTGTTTGGACAAGAACATCATTGTTGTTATATATATACTGTTTTTATTTTGTAATACATTTTCCAAGGTGAACTGGAGTAAATGCGGAATATTTAGAACTACTCCAATCTGTAATTTAAATCAGAAAAACCTCCGTACTAATTACTTAAATATTCGGTGATTTTGCAGATTATCCCTGGAAAGGGTCGTATCAGGCCATGTTTTGATATGTTTTATACACCGTAGGACGAGCCATAAAAATGCCTTTCATTTGATACTAATATTGTCATTCACTTTAGCTACCGAAAGATTTTGGGAATCATTAGAAAGCAATCTAAGGTACATTTAGAGTGGTGGACAAAACCGCTTCTTTCGATTTTTTGAAAAAAGATTACCAGCATGTATGAGGGGCTACTTTATCCATACACTTTAGAAACCCTCGACAATGAGGTTGTATTCGCAATAGGTTGCTCGGTTTACGAGATATGAGGGTTGCTATTGACTGAACTGACCGTGACCGTCGGTGGTGCAATGGGTAGTGTGCGCGCCTCTTGTACTTGAGATCCTGGGTTCGATCCCTGCTCTGTCCACCTTAAAATTCTTTCGACGACGGTCACCTCGCATAGTGACGGCGACACTATCGAGTATTTAGCCATGATAATGCTTCTCAAAAATACCGTTCGGAACCGGTGTAAAACTGTAGGTCCCAATCAGTGACTATAAAACTGGAAAGCGCACAGCTCACTGGTTGTGAGAAGCTCTCCCCGATTCCTTCATGGAATGTAATGGGAAACCATTTTTTTTTTTTTTTTTTTTTTTTTTTATTGACTGAACTGAACTGACAATACTAGATGCAAACTGAACTTCCATTGGAGAGTATAACAGATTTAACATTTTCACTTACGAGCACTACTTGTTGAAAAATCCATCTCATGGATTATCGCGAAAAGAGTGTCTCAATCAACTTGTTTTGACTTTTGGTGCTGAAGCACAATCAAAAACCACTGTAAATCGCTGATACCAAGAGTTCACTCTCGGAAGCCGTTCGCTCCAGGATGAATTTCGTAAAGATCGGCCAAAATCGGGTGTTCTACCACAAAGCATGGATGCAGTGCGTGAACTGATAATGCAAGATCGTCATGTGATATATCGCGAGATAGAAGCAACCTTACATATTAGTTCCATTTCAAAACATTCGATTTTGCATGAATATTTGGCTGTAAAAAAGATTTGTTCGAGTTGGATCCTACATAAGTTGACAATCGCTCAAAAATGGGCTCGTGTCAATTGGTGTATGGCAATGGATAAAAAGTTCGAGCGTGGTGCTTCTAAAGACGAGTATAAAATCGTGGCAGGTGACGAATCACGGATATAAGTGTAGGAGACGGAAACAAAACAGCAACCGACCGTGTGGGTGTTTCAAGACGACCTAAATCCAACAAAAGTTGTTTATGGAAGAAGCACAGCGAAGCAAATGGTCGCCTGTTTCTTCGGCCGAATGGGTCATGCGGCCACTATTCCACTTGAGGAACGTAGAACAGTCAATTCTGAGTGGTACACGACCATTTATTTGCCGGAAGTCTTCGGAGAAATTCGTAAAACCAACCACGAAATACGAATCATTCTCCATCATGACAATGCGATATCTCACACATCTCGTCAAACGGGTGAATTTTTGAGAAGTCAAAACATCGAATTGATGACTAATTCTCCGTACAGGCCTGATTTGGCACCCAATGACTTCTTCTTGTTCCAGAACATCAAAGGAAAACTGCATGGTTAACGATTTGCGACTGCCGAATACAATGTTTTGGAATCGCGGCTTTCGAGCGTACACGCTGAAAAATCTGTATTTTTTTAATGTTTGGATTCAAATATATTTGTATCTGGGTACCGGGACACAGCGACATTCCAGGCAATTGCGTAGCGGATGCGTTAGCTAGATAGGGCACTACGGCACATGTTATTCCAGCAAAAGAAGGTGTTAGTATGCCAATCTCTACCTGCCGTTTGCAGATCAGGCAGTGGGCCGATAATATGTTCAAGGACAAGTGGATACTTACTTCAACTTGCAGACAAACCTGGGTCCTCTGGCCACAGGTGGACAGGAAGAGGACTGGGCAACTACTTGACTTGCCGAGCGGCAGGTTATCCACAATGATAGGAACACTTACGGGACATTGTCTTGTAGGACAACACGCCCTAAGATTGGAACACAGAAACTCCACTCTCTATAGATGCTGCATGAAACAGGACGAGGAAACGACGAAACACCTGCTCTTGGATTGCCCTGCTCTGACAGGACTGAGAAGTAGGATATTCGGAACACATCTAGTTAGCACCGTAGCTCTACAGGATATTCCTGTAGGTTTATAAACAAATTTATTGAAAGGGCAAATTGGCTAGACGACTAGTCAATAGTTGCTATGGAGGAAACTGCAGGTATCATAATGGACTTCTTTAGCCTAAGTGTGCTAGACAGCGTGCTATGCTATCTTGAAGCACCCAACCAACCAACAAATATATTTGTAGCTTGTCGCAAATATACTATACTTGTACCCAAATATATTGTTTTTGCTATTCAATATAACATGTTTGAGGCACAATAATTAATTGACTATAATATATGTTTTTGAGATACAAATGTGGTTTTGTTTGTTGAAAATCCCTTAAAATAGATAGACAAGAAAGAAACAAAAGAGCAGATCTTAAATGCATGCAAACAATGTTTGCAAATATGTATGTATATGTTTTCTGCAATCTATTGCTGGGGCGGATATTTTTCAGCGTGTATTTTTCTGATTCCAACGCTCAATTTTTCTAATAGTTTAAACAATAGGATGTATGCCATTTTATTATTATCATCTTGCAGACCATAAATCTGCGATTACAGTCGCCCAAGCATTCCGATGTTCGTCTAAAGACCTTTAAGAAATTCATGCATTCTCATAGGTGTTTGTCCCACTGTAAGCGAGACAGCAACCTAACGTCAACTACTAACACAATATATTGTTTTGTATTTAATGCCAAAAATAATAAAAATTTACAAAACACTATTCGGGAGCATAAGGAGTAATGGCCGAACATAGGGACAAACAGTTTCCTTTCAGCTTTTTATTCCATCTGATGTTTTTTGGGAGCAACAAATGTGAAAACATGAAGTGACACTTGTTCCATACTCTCAGAGCATGGCTGTGAACACTTTTAACATTTCATGCTATTGTGCCATCACTTTCCTCCTGCCATAGAGTGTTTTAGATGTTGGTCATCTCCTGGTGCTGTGCCTCGACTAGACAGTATTTAGGTTAAAGGCACTTTTAGAATATTGCATCCAGTAAAGGGTGTAGGCCATTTGATTTAATGAAAAATTTACAATTATGAAAAAGTATCTAAATCGTGAGGAGATACAGGACTAACGTTTAAGTATTAAAAAAGAAAGAGTGAGACAGAAAAAAGTGTCTCATCTAAACGTTAATATCGCTTTGTTACTATCAGAAGTTTGAGCCAGTCATAACTAAAGAGTTTTGAATTGGAAATAAAGATTCAAAAGTGCAAACTTCTCCGCATCTGTATTATAAAATTATGCCTAAAATTACAAAATAATTCGGCGGGGATTATAAATCACTCTTCTGAAAGCTACCACGCCAAAAGTCCGCCCCTTTAACCCTATGTTACATGTGCAAGAAATATATTTTTTAAATATTAAAAAGGAAGCAATCTAAAACATTTGTCATCAAATCGGTATTGAAGTTTAAGCATGAGTGTTCAAAAAGGAGTTAGGTGCTAAAGGGTTGCTTGGTTTCTCACCCAGTTTTCACTTGTGCCAAAGTGCCGTAAAGATATTTGCCCCATAAAAAAATATATGTGTTTATTTTAAAATATCTTGAAAAGAATAATAATTGATTTGTTGCAAAAGGGGTGAGCCCAAAGGATATTTATGACTTAAGTTATTAAATTTTAAAGAAATTGATAATTGATAATCCCTATTGGTTAAAGTCGTATCGGTAAAGGAAAAGGGTGCAACTAATGTTCTATGTTATGCATATCGAATCGGAAACATATGGCTATATGGTTATAATAGAAAGACAAATTTAAAAATTGCGATTTAAAATATATTAGTAGTTAAATATTTTACAAATGACAAAAATCGCGTTTTATGGAGTTAACATATGGAATTTTGTTTTATGAAGTTAGCTTCCATGAAACTTGTTTCAGAAGCGATAAACGTTTTTGGTTCCAATCATTGAAAAAATCAAATTATCCCCACAAACAATAGCGATATTACGGAAATAAAATTATTATATCGTCAAGAAAAATATATTGGAAGTAGTACTTTTAAGAATCTCCCTTTTGCCATTCGCGAGATATTTAAGCAATATTAAGAAATGCATATAGATTTTCTTTTTGTGTAAAATAAATAAACGCTGAAAAATCTGTCGTTTCTTCTTGTTTGGATGCAAATATAATGTGTGTTTGGAGCTCGTCGCAAATATAATATACTTGTGTGCAAACACATTGTGTTTGCTATTCAATATTACATGTTTGAGAAACAATGATTAATAAGTAATAATATATGTGCTTGCGGCGCAAATATATATGTGTTTGTGATATAAATACAGCTGTGTTTGTTGCACTGTTTCTCTCGAAAGCAAGAGGATAATAGAGGGACATCGAGATAGTCTAACTCGTGCGTCTCGGTATTTTTGCCTTATTCTCTCAGTCAGTGATTCATAAATATTCCTGAATGTGCGTGTAAATTGCAGATGAAGTTTCATGAATTCAGTTGTCAATGGTTCATCCGACACAGGATATCAAAAGCGCTTGATCAGTGAAAAAAGAATAAACAAAGGCTCGGACGCTTAAATGGTTGGTGAATTTGTCCTGGTTTTTGTGTATGTGTTTCGTCTATATGTGGGTGTGCTACCAAAGTGAGAAACGATTTTGAGGAAAGAAAATGGAAAGGACAACAACATGAAGCCCTCTCTCTGGCCGAGCCTTTACTGAGCAAAAAAAAAAATTGAATGCAAGTAACTGTAAAAGGGTTGTTTAAAATCTCTTAATTTTTTGTATTAATTATTTATAAATATGGATTTATATTGATAAAATTAATTATAATAAATAATGCAAATATATTGAATTCAAAGAATAATTTTATTCTAAATATTATTATCTTTGGAAGAAAATACGCACATGTTTCCACGTAAGTATATTTATGTTTGGGATGATGAGCGCATATGTGTCCACGTAAAAGCATACATGTTTGCCAGTAAACATGATATTGTTTGCATTTAAAGACAAGTGTGTTTGTGACTTGCAAACATATGAAAGTTTGAAGTATGTTCTAAACATTTACATTGTTCCTGCAGAATATGTTTGGCAAAATATGTAACAGACGCCGTTTTTTTCATTCTTATATAGTGTGGCATAAACTTACAAAAAAGACAGTTATGGCGAGATGACGTTGGTAAGTTGTTCAAATTCATATACATATTTGGTAATGGAAGAATGTAGTAATGTATAAATGCAGTTGAAGTTCAGTTGTTTTAAAATATTAATTAAGTTTTTCAATAGCGTTTAGATTTTAGATAATAATCCAGCATTTAATTTCGGGTGCATATGGCATCACTGGTAGAAACATCATTTTAGTTTGAAATTGTATTTGCACATTTTTGAGAGCGACTGTGAACTATATTTTCAGAATGAATTTATACACGCTGAAAAATCAGTCTTTGATGTTTGGATGCAAATATAACTAGTTTGTAGCTTGTCGCAAATTTACTACACTTGTGCCCAAACACAGCGTGTTTGCTATTCAATATTCCACAGCGTGTATAAGGTGGAATTTATATGGGTGACAATGATATAGATCCAGAAATATTTGTGTAACTTACAGATGTTGCTTATGATTCAGGTAAAGACGACGCGGACGATCGCGAAAGTGGTGTCGTTCGATTATGAGCTTTAACTGTCCGCCATTGAAATTCAGATACGCTTCGGCTGTTCTAATACAATTTTGCATTACTTTTTGTAAGGTAGCTGGTATAATTTATTCGATTTTTGTTTTGAAGGTTGTCTTTCAGCTCCCTCCAGATATTGTCGCATGCGTGGTATGGGCGATATCACCACCTTGCAGTAACCATATGTGCAAGAATTCAGTGGTTATTCCAGGCGGGATTTAGGACAGCTCTGAAGCACTCTAGTCGCAATGCCACGTCAGCAGTATGAAGTAGCTGGACCAAATAGATATTGTAAAGGTACATGTTCAGATCTTTTACAAAAATCAGAAGATTCGTGTCACACGGTATAGCCAAATATGTTGAACATCTCCGTATTTATGTGTGACCGTGATCTGGAACACTGTCCCTTACGTGATAGATGCCTAAAAATAAACATAAAAATTAAAAAAAATTTAATCTCGCAAGTAAAATACAAAATAAATGTCGCCCAAGTAAAATAAATTATTGAAATCTCCCAAGTACAATACGAATTTTTATAACAAATCATGATGCTTAATTGGGAAAGAGAGCTTTTTTGCCATCCTGTATATGTATTAGGGGTGGGATATTGCACGAGTTTAATTTTGTGAAGTTGGCGAAAAAACTTCATGAGCCAAAAAGGTGAGGGTGTGGGGGTCAAAGGTGGAGTTGAAGGGTGAAAAATACACTACTAGCCCTACAACTACTACGGAGTCGCCACATAGAGGAGAGAAATGTATATGACCGACCTAAACTAATTTTTCCCTTCATCAGGGAAGAATTTCATTTATTCGGCGTTTCGTTAGTACTTTTCAATTTATTTATCCAAGCTCGAGCCCATTCTATTTCTCTATTAATATAAAATATCACCGATTCCCCAATATTTATGCGCCACCAAAAGTTTCTCGAAACGTTACATTTTTTTATACGTTTTTTATGGATTCGGCGCCTACAGCTCCCATTGTCCTTTCTAGGAGGTGAAATGCAGGATCGACTCGCTTTTAATTTACTCTCCCAACATTTTCCATAATACATAAGGATAAGGATAGGGATAGGGAAGTGACCAAAACCAAAAAGATCTCCACAAAATAATATTTTCTTTAAAATCTTGTTACTAAGGATCTCCATACAATACTATCCCACACCTATAATACAATGAAGAAGAACTGTGACATATACAGATGCAATGAAAAAAGCATGAATTTTGTTGCGGATTTGTAATTGGCAAAAGACTGAGACATCTATTCTCTAGGTTCACCACCGTGAGTGAAGGTATTGGCACCATCCTCATAGAAGCAAAACACTTTAACATATCGCTTATTTGTGTGCATATTCCGACGGAAGAAAAATACGATGACGCCAAGGACATGTTGTATGAGTACATAGAAGAGTCATACGACGGCTACCTTAGCCATGACATTTCCATTTTAATGGTAAAGTCTGCAGGGAAGATACCTCAACCAACCATCGGTAAATTCAGTCTACACGGCTGAATGACGCAATTCGATTTTGCCACGGCGAAAAATATCGTTGTCAGTAGTACGACATTCCAAAAATAAAGACGTCTTAAAGAGTAGTTGGATATTTCCTGATCAACACACGAAAAACCAGATTGATCACTTGGTAATTGATGGAAGCCACTCCACATGCGGATCACTACCTGATTACGGGAACGGTTCGCACAAGGTTGAGCAGGGCGAAAGTCGTACGAAAAAACTGGACATCGGAAACCTGCAATTACCAGAGATAGCTACGGCCTATGCAGAGAAACTCACTCAGATAGTGGCGGAGAACGCACCCCTGCCTCATGATGTAGAAGCAGTAGAAGTACATTTCCCACCCTATGAAAACTGCAGCATAGACCGTACTTGGTTATGAAAAACCGGTTAAAGACAAACCACAGTACGATGAAGAGTGTCGATGAGAATGCCAAAAGATGAAATGTATGCTGCACGTAAGATAATGCTTTATTCAGTTTCAATGCGAGCCGCGACAGAGCAGTATAAGGGGAAAGGAGAGGCGACACCCGTTTATTTAGGAAGAAAATACGGGTTTGGAGAAAGCGTGAGAGTGAGCAAATTGAATATTACAGGAGCAGATTGAGGCCAATTAATTCTAACGAAAAGTATAAAGTCGAACCAACGACCGTGGGTCAGAGCACCCTTTTGTAGAGATAAGGGCGAGAATTCAGTCGCAGATGTGTAGAGTTTGTTGGGAATATGTAGAGATCACTCTTCTCCTTTACGTGTCCCAGGAGACTTCAATTCATAGGAGGGTGTTGAGCAAATACAGGACAATGGCCTCGACTGGCCAGTCCCATCCACAGAGGAGTTAGATCTATAATTTCCTGGTTTAAGAACAACAAAGCCGATGGTGCTGATGGACTACAGGCTGAGCTGTTTGAGGCCGGGGGTTTGAGTTGGCATAAACTCCTATGCAAACTAAACATCTCTGTACCAGCAGGATGACTTTTTACTGGAGGTCCTGCTGATACAGAGATGTCTAGATCAGGATTTTTGTATGATTACACTGTGTGTGACCAAAAATCTGAATTGAACGAAACAAAGCGTGTCATCACAATTTTGATACGCTGAATCTAATGGTATTTACCGGTTTTCTCTATACCGTCAAAATTTTGACATATTTGGCCACAAAGTTTAATGGGAAGTCAAAAATGCAACAATTTTTGAGACAAAATTAGAGGCCGACCGCTTGTGAATTAATATTTGACTTCTGTGTAACAAATGTAGAGTACCCTTATACGGCTACTAACTTTAGGTTGTTACCCCCTCTCCAAACCACGTTTTCATTAATAATTCGGCTAACCGAGATTGTATTGTATTGACAACAATTTTTTCCAGAAATTGTGACAGTGAATGGCCTCCAAGAAGTTGTGATTTAACACCATTAGAATAATTCTTGTGGGGTTATTTGAAGTCATTGGTATTTAGCAATAAACCAGACTCTCTTCAAGCTTTACAAGTCAATATTAAACTTGAATAGAAAAAGTGCTCGAAAATTTGGTTCATCGAATTCGTTCTGGCAAAAGAAGACAGATGATGTTTTATTCAGAACTGAATTGTATCGATTGTACTTCACATTAAATAAAAAAAACTTGAATTTCCTTAATAACACTGTGCGACACCAAAAAAAATTATGGGGTTCTGTCAACGGATTCTGGTAGAAAGGTCAAAAAAATATACGTGTATCGGCTTTTTGCCAGATCTGATCAGAATTTTTTTTAGGGCGGGTCAAAGTTTCCGCCCCTTGGAACTTTCCTGCAACATATCGGCATGCAAAATTGTGTGTTCATTACTTCTGAGTTACAAAGTATATTCAGAAGTTTTATAGAAATGATTCAGATAAACATTTTTGTGGAACAAATTATTAACCCTTAGAAGGCAGTTAGTTTTTGCTTATTATCTAGCACTTGGGCTAAAATTTGTGTTTTGGAGTGTTCGGACACATATAGTGAAATATTTTTAGAATATTTTGACCACGTCCCCTTCATTTTGGAGCAGTTTTTTTTGCGAGTTTTAAAAAGAAGTAAAAATTATGGTTATACGTGACAGTTAGAGGGTTAATTTGTTCCACAAAAAAGTTTATCTGAATCTTTTCTATAACACTTCTGAACATACTTTGTACCTCAGAAGTAGGGAACACACAATTTTCCATGCCGATATGTTGCAGGAAAGTTCCGAAGGGCGGCAAATTTGACCCGCCCAAAAAAAAAATTATGATTAGAGCTGGCAAAACGCCGATACACGTATATTTTTTTTTAGACCTTTCTACCAGAATCCGTTGACAGAACCCCAGCATTTTGAAAAAATCTAATTTTGTCTCACAGTGTAATTATTGTGTTTTTTTTAAAGAAATCATATCACTCAAATTGGAAAACCCTTTACTATGCCCTCAAACCACATTTGTATGAGAAATTTACGGTTTATAAGTTATAACAAGTTTTCTAATCTACTTGTGCTGTAGTACCAAAACGTATATCAATGGACACCTTGGTAAGTAAAATCTATAAAAATAAATGGTTTCCCACTACATCCCATGAAGGAATTGGGGGAGCTTCTCAAAAGAAGTGAAATAACTGTGCGCTTTCTAGTTTTATTGTCACTGATTGGGACCTAGTTTATACACCGATTTCAAACGGTATTTTTCACGACTACATACTCGATAGTGTCGCCGTCACTATGCGAGGTGACAGTAACCGAAAGAAATTTAAGGTGGTCAGAGCAGGGATCGACCCAGGATCTCACGTACACAAACCATTCCACCACCGACGGCCACAGTAACATATATGGCTAGATTTAAATGGTTGAGAAATATTACCAAACATTCATGAATGTATTCGTGGGTTGTTATATTGTGAAAATATCAACTGTATATACTTGATAAATTTCATCCTTACAAACAATTAACAAACAAATATATTTATAATATATTATACATTAGAGATGGTGGGGAAAAAGTGTTTTTGACCGCCCCTCAAAATTAACCTTGGTTTGTTTTCTGATTATTCTCAAAATATTTCGTGTCTAGCATTAAGATCCCGTGAGGTGGACCGTTCTTAACAAAGGTACTTTTTTAGTTTTTAAAGAAATTTGTAGAAAATTGTATGATATGAAAGGGGTCCTGGCGCGTCCAATCATATATAAAACATGTCAAACCATTTCCTGTCACATCCTTTTTCCAGGAATATTCAGCAAAAAAAACATTTTGAAATTCTTTATATTAACTTCACCTGTATGTATGCATGCGGGGGAAACTTTGGATTGATTTTTAACCCTTTTCCCGTGACCCAATCGAGCAGGCAAATTAATGGCGACGATAAAAAAGAACTATCAAAATATGGGCGGGATTGGACAAAGGGTCGTGGTACCTCCCATACAAATCACAAATTAAAAATCCATTATTTCCGCTCCTGTTAACGGTATTTGAACATAATTGGGTATGTTGGTTAGGTGTACATATTCGAAGATGTGCTGCACATATGGGCGGCATTGGTAGTTTTTTAACGTTTGTGTCTAGAGTAATGTGTAAAATAAAAAACCATGTGTCATATAAAGGGTTTTTCAATAAGAGTGCTACAAAAGTTTTTTTTAATAAAACAAAACCGGTTTTAGATACCAATGAAATTCTTTATTTCTGTGAAAGTACGTTCGATGCCATTATGTATGGAACTCGATTTCTTTTGCATGGCCACCACGGGCACGCTTGCAGAAGTCCAGACGCTGAACCAAATTTTCGACGGTTTTCAAGCATAAATCGGCCGATACTGCTGCAATTTCACGTTCGATATTCGTACGAAGTTCATCAATCGTCGCTTGCTTGTTGGCATAGACCATTGACTTGACGTAGCCCCACAGGAAATAATCTAATGGAGTTAAATCGCACGACCGAGGTGGCCAATCGACTAGGCCATTTCGTGAGATAACACGCTCACCAAACTTGGTTTCCAATAAATTGATTGTGGCATTCGCTGTGTAGCTTGTGGCGCCGTTCTGTTTGAACCACATGTCCTCCAAGTCCATATTATCCAATTGGGGCCAAAAATATTCGGTTATCATTGAACGGTAGCGATTCGCATTCACAGTAATGTGCCGGTCTTGATCATCACGGAAGAAGTACGGCCCAATGACGCCGCCGGCCCATACACCGCACCAAACCGTAATTTTTTCGGGATGCAATGATGACTCATGGATTACGTGTGGATTGCTGTCTGACCAATAACGCATATTTTGCTTATTGACGAAGCCATTCAGCCAGAAATGAGCCTCATCGCTGAAGATGATTTTCCGATGATTTCCGCTCTTAAAGTTGAGGCCACTGACTCCAAATTTTGGAAGTAAATTTTAATAATTTCGACTCGTTGTTGGCTCGTCAAGCCAGCGACGATTGATGAACTTCGTACGAATATCGAACGTGAAATTGCAGCAGTATCGGCCGATTTATGCTTGAAAACCGTCGAAAATTGGGTTCAACGTCTGGACTTCTGCAAGCGTGCCCGTGGTGGCCATGCAAAAGAAATCGAGTTCCATACATAATGGCATCGAAAGTACTTTCACAGGAATAAAGAATTTCATTGGTATCTAAAACCGGTTTTGTAGCGCTCTTATTGAAAAACCCGTTACATTTTCCTAAAAGAAATACCTTATCTTAAAGTAGTACCTTTGCTTAAAAAAATTCATTTTTATACAAAAAGTACTTTTTCTTAAAAAAAAGTAATTTTTTATAAAATAAGTACTTCTTTGTAAATAAAAATCCATACTATTGTGGATTTTTCTCACGGTAAGTACTTCTTCTTAAAATAATACATTTACTTAAAAAACATTAACTTTTAATAAAAGTACCTCTCTTTAAAAAAGGGAATTTTCGGGAAAATTTAATACATATTCTTACAAAAAGGACCTAAAAATATAAAATTCGTAAAAAAAAAACATTCTAAAAAAAAATGTTTTTAAAAAAAGTTTATCATTTTACAAAAGGAATCTTTTCTTAAAGATCCATTTAAATTATCGTATTTTTCAACCGGCACCTTAGGCGTGTATTCAGCAACTAGTACATAATATATAACAAAACGAAATTCGTTCCAACCGGATGTAGCCTGACACCTCAAGTAATTTTTAATTAAATCATAAATATATTTAAGACCGAATATACTATTGTGATATATTCAATAATGAAATTTATAATTGATAGACAAATTTATATTTCAGACAATTTCCACTCAGTGGAGCGATAAATGCTCTACATGTGTTTCTGCCACGGAGTTGCCATATAAGTTTAAATAGAAATTAGGATTTTGTCAAATTATCGAAGACTGGATTACAAAATGTGTTATAACTACTAAACAGTAAGTTTACCATACAAATGTGTTTTAAGGACCTGTAGTATTCTTTTACAAGGAACACTTTTCTCAAACAGAAACAAATACAAATATAGGGTTCCCCGTTCATCCAATGAAGGATTTAGGGAGAGCTTCTCATACAACCAGTAAGCTGCTCGCGTTCTAATTTTACACTCGCTGATTGGGACCTACAGTTTTACACCGCTTCCGAACGGAATTTTTTTCATGGAAAGAAATAAATTTAAGGTGTTCAGAGCAGGGATCGAACTCATGGTTTCATGCACAAGAACCGCGCACTACGTCCACAACAATTGTACCAACAACGGCTACAATTTTCTCAAATATACTACTCCAAACTAAACTTCCGTTACTTTTAATGGATACAATTTGTTTTTGTCGACGTATTTTTGGCAAGGGAGAGGTGACAGCTTAAACAGCTTAAAGTTAGTAATCTTCTAAGGGTGCTCTACATTTATTTTCTTTTCTTTTTACATTTCAGAAGCCAAACATTAATTCGGAAGCTCTCTGCCTCTAATTTAGTCTCAAAGATGTAATCAATTTTTGATATCCCAGCAAACTTTGTGGCCAAATATCCCACAATTTTGGTGTTATACAGAAAAAAGGTAAATGCCGTTAGATTAAGGGTTAGATTATGCTTATTTGCTTTGTTTCATTCAATTAAGATTTTTAAAGTGCAAAAATCACACAGAGTGGTGTTATAAATTTCCAGAAATTATGGAGTAGCCTGGTATAGTTGATGCAATAAAATATCCATATTCCATAATCTTCACAAATATTAAATATAAATACAAGAGCGTGTTAAATGGTATTCCATCGAATTTTTTGTAATGTGAAATATTTTTTAGTCTCAGGGAAACAGCCATATACCGCTGAGATTTTCAGTTTCAGGAAAGAACTGCACGATATCTCCTTCCACAGGATCGACAAATTTTGAAATATGGTCACTACTAACGGAAACAGACAGTTAAATATTAATGTTCATACAGTTTTTGAATTTTAAAATAACAACCGTTCCACTAACAATTTTACCATCCGAATCTTAAAAAATATGTTAATGTCAACGAAATATGTACAAAAAAGGAGAAAAATTACACAAAAAGTGTGCTAAAGCAAAAGGTTTTTCTAGAATCAATGGAAAATAAATACATTTATCATTTGTCCAACGATACTCTATGCAGTTGTATAGACAACCAGGACCTCCCGCCGGTACATTTATAGAAAAATAACCAACATCCTGGCTGGTTTTGCGAAGCGTGTGTCGTCCAACTGATGGTGGTCTGGTCTGTCCCTTTTTGTTCGACCCAATCATCATTATTTCTTTGGGTTTCGTGAAACGAAAGACGTGGCAAAAGATGCAAACAACAAAAAGTTATTTATATTTCTCAATTACAATACTCCAATTCTTGAAAATGAGACAACATAAAGGACAATGTTTTGATATCCTTTCTTGTGTTGTTACTGTTGCTTGTCTGTCTATCTGTCTTTCTCTATGTTGTATGAGTGGGTAAATTGGTATTGTCCTTTTCGTTGTTCTGTTCAGTGCTAAGTGTCTCTGTTAGCATTTGTTAGTTTGCCCATTGAAAGGAAATGGACGTATGGACGTTTTGTTTTAGGATATTCTCCCGAATACCATCGTCGTCATCATCAACATCCTTCTTGCAAATGGATGGGGTATACAACAGACCATCATCATCATTTATCATTTGCCATATTGTTGCGAGGAGTTTCAATCGAAAAAGATTGCTATCGTATTGAGCTTATTTCTCGCTTCATAAAATTGAATGGGAACTGGAGAGTGTGTTATTTATTTGTTTGCAAACTATCCTTAAAATGAATTTATTTACGATTTGTTGTTGTCGTCATTGTAAAAAGGATGTGTCCGTCCCTCTGTCACTGTATTTACTGGTGGTGTTGGATTCATTTAATTTCGTTCATTGATATCATTTATGGAACGGAAACCTCTAATCTGACCATGTTGTTTAACGAATTCCCTGCTATTATTCGTTATATCACTTGGTTTTCGATTGTTTTTCTTCGTCCAAAGTGGCAATTTGGGGATGAAAATTGAATTGGTTTTTGTTGATAATACCGACCATTATTTATCTATTGTACCAGTATCAGCATTGATTGAAAATTTGATTTGAATTACTAATCCAAACAGCGAAACAGTTTGGGGACCACTTACGTGGCAACTTGAGTTTAGTTCAACAAAATATCTTAAGATATGTGTGATTTGCAAGAAACTTGTATATTATAATTGAGGGGTCCTTTGGAAGGGACGTATTTATTCATTGTAATGTAGAGGTATTTGTATTAGGAAATATGCTGAAGTACAAAAATAGACAACACAATTTCGATTCAATTGCACAGATTGACCAAATATGGCTTTTTCGAATTTTATATGGGTTTGCACAGCTGTTTAGGTGCTGGTACTGTCTTTATTATCAGTCAGTAGATTATCTGGACGTCGACATATATTCCCGCTGTATAGTTTGAAATTAAAATAAATGGTTTCCCATTACATCCCATAAAGGAATTGGGGAGAGCTTCTCACAACCTGTGAGCTGTGCTTTTTCTAGTTTTATACTCACTGATTGGGACCTACAGTTTTTACACCTATTCCGAATGGTATTTTGAGAGGCATATTTCCTGGCTAACTACTCGATAGTATCGCCGTCACTATACGAGGTGACTGCCGCTGAAAGAAATTTAAGCGGGTCAAAGCAGGAATGGAATCCAGGATCTCATGTACCACCCATAATTTTATGCAATTTGTTAAGAGACTCCTGTGCTTCTTCTCTAATTAGCAAAGACTCTAATATTTTATGGACTGTCGGGGTCAACTTCCTCTGTGGATACATTTCCGCTAAAAGTGATGCAGTTTTCGATGTATATTCTCCATATTTTGCAGAATTGACGTTTTCTTGGCGGTTTAAAACATTTAAAATCGTTCGCAATCTTTTCACGACTTTATTGTCAATTCCAGTGATTCTAGTTACTGCCTCATCGTTTTCAAAAAATCTCCTGCAACTGTTTCCATCGTTTGGGTTTCCGTATCCATACTTGAGGCAGTGGAAGTTCTTCTGACTCTTTTTGCAAATCGGGCATGACAATGTTGAGGTTGTGCGTGTCATTTTGTTTTCGATTTCCCGTCAACCATGGTCAGGAAAAAGCTCTCCCAAATCCCTTTATTGGATGCCACGGGAAACCATTTATTTATGGTCAGGTGGAACTCGTAACTACATTCAACATATTTTCCTTCTCCAATTTGCAGCTTCGTGGGATTAATCTTATTCTATATAATCTATATTCTGACGTGGACATGGCTAAACGAATCAAATTGGGTTAATTACGTTGGCTGGGCCATGTTATCAGAATGGATGAAGATGAGCCAGCGCGAAATGTTTTTGATAACGTACCCGATGGGAGCGGGAAAAGAGGACGACCGAGACTCCCCTGGAGAGACCGGGCAGAAGAATCCCGTAGAATCATTGGTGTTACCAACTGGCGAAAAAAGGAGAAGGATAGAGCAAGTGGGAAGAATATGTTGAAATTTGTTTGTTTAATTAATATATGTAAGACGTCTGACCACATGAGGTTGTAAAATAGTCAATAAAAGTAAAAGTAAGTAAAGAGCTTAATCTTGCTTATTTACTCTTCAATGTCCTTCACCGTGGTTCTTATGAGTTCTGACGATTCCCTTGCAAACTGAAATATTATTGGTCGGCAATAATAATAATAGGACGCTAGAAACATATTTCCATCCGATATTGCAGCGTCATCGGAAGATATCCTTTGCTTATAAATGCTTTGTCCGGATGACCATCGCAGCCGCATTTACTGATCAATGTCAGTTTCTTAGGAAGACTCTCCAGATTGGCTTTCACAGAGACTTCCGTAAACTCCGTATGCAGTGGTCGTAAATTTATTTTGATTTGCGAAATGTGCTTGTATCCTGGTATAATGTCAGTCCTGTGTCGCATTAACGATGCCGGTAGTATCTCATATTTCTCTTTGGAAAGTTCTAAGTCCATAAAGAAGGTCAAGGCTTCTTCGGAACCATACTTTTTAATGTGTGCGTATGCGGGCATGGGAATGCTTTCTGTAATTCATTTTAGTCGCAGTGGGCTTGCATCAGCAACAGATTTTGTAGTCTGTGACCTAAGTTTTTCATTATCCTTTATAAATTTAATAGACAGTCATTGGTGGCAACGGCAAGTTTCCTCTTTCTTGTGCAAACTAAAGAATCCTTTATACGTTTTTCGGCCTTCCTTTTGCTCCTCCGGTTAATGTGGTGGCTCTATCTTCTGCTAATGTAACTAGGATGGTGTCGTCATTAAGCGAGGCCTCGTATTTGGAGTTGAATTGCCCAATGGTTCGATTGGATTTTATCAATTTTTGCTTAATATTTTCTTCTCTCAATATTTCCTTATAAGCTACCGAGTTCTTGTAAAGCAGCTTCCGCGAAAACGTTTTTTTTTTACCTGTTTTACCTCTAGAAGCCAAAGTGGCGCCTGGAGGCAAATAAAGCTTTTTGCGTCATGTAAAGGTATAATCAAAGAACATATTTTAATTTTTTTTTATACATTGAACAAATACATCAATCAAGTTTCGTGATATTACAGCTGAAATTGAACCAAATTACCTAAAAATTGTGTTTTTTTTTTTTTAATCGAAAATTGTTCAATTTTGAACGGCTATATCTTCTAAACTAAAAATCTAAATTTATTAAGGGTTGAATATTTGCAATCGTTGAAAAATTTTCCTATAAAATGGGTTTATTCAAAATTTCGTAGGCGCACATAAAAATGTTGATGCTTGCAACCTCGCTTGCTTTGCGAGCGCCACTGTGCGACGGCTACTGAAAAATTAACTGATATGAGGTGGAAAGTTTCTGATATCCACTCATTTGGGAGTGGCCGGCAATGGTTCCGTCATAGGGCAGTCCAATCAGCTTACTACTTCCTAGAAGTATGTCCTGGGCAATTACTTCATAGCTAGCTAGCTAGCTAGAATGAGAATTCGAAACGAATGAGCAGCCTGTTATGCGATCAATGACATGTCTCCCGTTAAACAGTTGGCCCTTTCACTAAAGCTCTTCGAACCAGTGGACATATTCCTTTGTTCTTTGAAAACGAATGAGACAACTGTACTTGCCACCTGCGCATCATCCAGTTTTACACAACCCCAGTTTTCGAAACACTGCATTCTGGTCAGCGTCTGCACCATAATGGTCGGCAGAAATATAATCATGCTGGCAGTAGGTAAAGTGCAAAACCATGGCGGGCTGGGCATGTCCTTCCACCAACGTTACATTGGAAATGAAAATACAAAAAGTGAATGGGAAACATAAAACCGTCCAAGCTATTTGTTGATGGCCACCGCAAACATTATAAGGACCACGATTTACTGATATGCACTTGAAATGTGAGAACATTATATAGATCCAGTGCCACTATCCAACTGGCAGATGTCTCGCGAATTATAAGGCTGGCATTACGGCTATCCAGGAGATGCGATAGACAGGTCATGGATACACAAGGAAGAATAACTGTTACATATACTTCATTACGGATTTGTCCTTGGACAAAGACGGAGACCAGTGGTCTCAAGGTTTAACCCCGTGAAATACATTATAATATCGCTAACTTATGTACCTTCCCCGATGGAAAAAAAGACGATGCCACCATGTTCTATGAGCACCTGGAGGAAATATACGACCGCTGCACAAGGACATGACATTAAGATTGTTCTAGGTGATGTCAATGCTAAAGTCTGCAGAGAAAATCTCTTTGAGCCAACCATCGGTAAATTCATTCTACATCCGATAACAGAATGAGACTTTTAGATTTTTCCGCGGCGAAAATAACGATTGACATAAAGACATCCATAAGGCTACTTGGATATTCACTGATCAACAGACGAAGAACCAGAGTTATCACGTGGTAATTGATGAAAGGCACTCTGCTAGTGAAATGGACGTACATGTGATTCGAGGAGCTAATATCAGTTCGGATCACTACCTGATTGTGGCAAAGGTTAAGCAGAGCAAAGGTTGTACGAAACCACTCGTATGGAAAGTTGGACATTAAAAATCTGCAATTACCAGAGATAGCCACGGTCTATGCAGAGGAGATCGCTCAGATACTGGCGCAGAACGCGCCCCGCCTCATGATCCTGAAGCGCAGTGGAAGTACATTTCTCTCTCTATGAAAACTGCTGCAGAGACCGCTTAAAAACAAACCATGGTACGAATAATTCGGTCAGTAGCAACGCGAGCCGCAACAGAGCGGAGGGGAGAGGACACCCGTTAGTTAAAGAAGAAAAACTGTTGCGGAGAAAGCTCGCGAGTGAGCAAATTTAATCATACAGAAGGAAAATCTGTACAAAAATACAAAGCCACACCAACTGCCATGGATCAGAGCCTTCCTTTTTGTAGAGCTAAGAACGGGGATCGCAGATGAGCAGATTGCGTTGGGAATATGGAAAAAACACTTCCCTGCTTTATTTGTGCCAGGAGTCTTAAATGCAGACGAGGTAGTTGGGCAAATACAGGACGATGGTGTCGACAGCCTCCTCCGAACCAAAGCGAAGTTGGAACTGCAATTTCCTGGCTTATGAACAACAAAATCGATGATTATGATATCCTACCGACTGAGCTGTTTAAGGCTCACGGCTATGAGTTGAAAAGGATCATGCATCAGCTCGTATGCCATGTCTGCGTAGACGAATGCATTCCCTTTTTTTTACAAATCGACTGGAGTTTATGTACAAACTAGTGTAGAATACGACCAAAAGACGAAAAACAAATTGACACCTGCCACATCTTTATAGATTATACGGCTGCATTCGATAGCCCGATACGGAGAAAACTGTACCAAGCTATGCCGGAGCTTGGTATTCCTGCTAAGCTGACGGCCTTTATAGAATGTCACTAACCTACACGAAATTCTCACTAAATATTGGTAAAGATCTTCTTTTAGTACGATGCGAGACCTCAGGCACGTCATCCGATGGCTTGTACATATTAATTGAGAACATCGTGAATAAAACTATCAGCATCAAAAGTCGCATGCTGCTCTCGTATGTTGATGAGTTAGACATAATTGGGATAAATCTGCGAGAAGTTACTGCATTATTTTCGAGATTTGGCAAGGAATCCGCAAAAGTGGGTTTGGCAGTAAACGCGGGCAAGACAAAATTAATGGTATCGACATGCAGAACATGAATGAAAGGGTGAACGGATCGGATGTGCCGTGAACAGAAGCAATAACGTCAGCATGGAAACCTGGACTTGCAAACAGGTGTTACTTAAGGCTAAGCAAGAACTTCAGAGATAAGACCCTCTCTCGAGAAATGAAGATCCATCTCTATCAGACTCTCGTATAAGCTGTCTAGCTTTATTGTGCAGAATACTGAGTCATATCGCACGCTAATGAAACATCACTGGGAGTCTTCGATGGAAAAATGCAGCGAAAACATATGGTCCTATAATAGAAAACGGCGAATATCAGCGACGGATGCACCACGAGCTGTATAAATTGTATGCCGACATCGGCGTAGTTCTGCGTATCAAAGTTGCGCGTTTACGCAGACTAGGAAGACGTACTCGAAGGACATCGAAAAATGGGACGAACAAGACTGCGCTGGAAAGACAAGGTGGAATATTGCCTGCGAGAGCATGGTGTTACCATTTGGAGCAGTAAGCTTGAAGATCGAGCCTATTGAATATATATGTTGTACTCAGTTTGCCAGGCCCTTGACCCTTCTGGGTCGGTCAAGGCCAAATAAATAAGTAAGTAATTAATAGAAAAATTTTCAAAATTCGGTTGTGGCACCCTCTAAATTTGGTTGTGACAATCTCTTATTCGGCTGTGGCAACCTCTAATTCGACTGTTACGACCTCTAATTCGGCTGTCCCAACCACTAATTCGTTTATAGCAACCTCTAATGCGACTGTAATAATCCAAATTCTGTTTCGGCTGTGCCAACATCTTATTCGGTTGAGGCAACCTCTGATTCGGCTGTAATTTCCTCTACCATAGCTGGACAACCCCTGAATTCAGTTACGGATAAACAGAATTTTCTGTGGGTGTATGAAGGGATAAAGATCATAATTTCTGTACTATTTCAGGAATAAGTCCAAATCTTAAAACGCCATTATATAAAATAATCAATATAATTGCCATAGAAGGCAAGCAGCGCCTCAAAGAGGAACACGGAATGCTACCGGGATCAGGTTTTTTTCGTTGGCTTCAGTTTCCTCGTGCTGTATAGATTCAATGTAATCATGAAATGGAGTATCAAAGGGATCTGTCGGAAGCATGTATACGAAAAATCTGAACTTCACAATGTTGTCACAATGTCCCAGGTTGCTGCTTCATACAGCGCGACAGGTAGTATGCGAGTTTAATATACTTTAGAAGGAGTTTTGATTATCTTTGAAATGGGCGTAAATCCTGAGATGACACCTATTTGCCAACACAATTCTCTTTTCTACGTCAGATCTAAGTTAAATAAAGTTGTTCCCTACTTCCGTGTTCGAGTCGACCCTGTTTTTTCACATTTATGATATTTTTCATTTACTGCCAAATCCGCGTTCGGATTTTTTCAGATTCTCGAAAAATCTGCGGTAGCTTCTCGTAATCTCCTCCATGCTTGTGGGTTTTCATGCTGATTGTTGCATTTGTGTTAAATACTGCTTTCGTTATTACGACGTAAATTAAGATGTTGAAGATATCGCATGATATGATGTCGCCTAATCTGATGCTTCGCCTGGTATCATGTGGTTCCGTAAGAACTCTACTAATCTGTATTCAATATTTGACGTAAATCACTGTCATTGTGCAGGGGCATATCAGCTTAGCAGAGATACAGTGCTCCGACCTAGCTTTGCGAGAAATATCGAGTTGCTTTTCGTGTGCACGCTGCAAAAGAACGGTCTCTCTAATATATTTACCCAAACATATTCTGCAGGAACCATGTATGTATATGTTGGGAACACACTTCAAACATTCACATGGTCGCAAGTCCCAAACTTACTTGTATTTAAATGCAAACAGTATCATGTTTACTGACAAAATTGTATGCTTTTACGGTGAAACGTATGCGCTCTTCATCCTAAACATCCGTATACTTATGTGGAATCATTCGCGTGTTTCTCCCATATACATATACTTACGTGGAAACAAATGAGAATTTCCTCCCAAATTTAATAATATTTAGAATCGAATTATTATTCGATTTCAATATCTATGTATTAGTTAGTATAATTAATTAATTTTAACAATATAAATTCACATTTATAAATAATTAATACAAAAAATTAATAGATTTAAAAGAGCCCTTTTTACATGTATTTGAATTGAATGCATTATTTGTTTTTTTTTCATGAAATTAGAATCCGCTTCTATTTTGCTTCTCCTTTCTTTGCTGTATCTCACGTTTTTGTTTTCAGAAGGTTTCAGCTATGCATTGGTTATCGCTATGCGTTAGTACACAAACAAGATGTTTATATACAAATTAAGTTCATGCCATCTTAGCGTGGATAAATTACTTGTGGTTTTTTTATTACACTTATTTCACAAATGGTCCGCCGTTCCGGTTCGCTCAATAAAAGCTCGAACAGACAAAGGGCTTCACGTTGTTGCTCACTCACTTTGGTAGCACACATCCATCTATACTAAACACATACACAAAAATCAAAGTAACATCACAACCCATTTAACCGTCCGAGCCTTCGTTTATTCTTTATTCACTGATCAAGCGCATTTGATATTCCCTGTCCGATGAACCATTGACGACTGAACACAAGAAACTAAAACGCAAAACATCAGCCAAAATAATGAACACTTAATCTGCAATTTACAATCCCATTCTTGAAGCTTTATGACTCACTGTCTGAGAGAATAATGCAAATATACAGATGCATACTTACAAGATAGACTCTCTCGTTGTCCCTCTTTTATTCTCTTGCTCTCGAGAGAGCATAGACAGTGCAAGAAATACAGCTGTATACGTATCATAAACATAAATATATATGCGTCGCAAACACATATATTATAACATATTAATCATTGTGTCTCAAACATGAAATATTGAATAGCAAACACAATGTGTTTGGACAAAAGTATATTATATTTTCGACAAGCTCAAAACACATTTTGTTTCCATCCAAACAATAAAAAAGACGGATTTTTCAGCGTGCACTTTACACGGACATTCAGGAATATTTATGACTCACTGTCTGAGAAAAGAATGCAAAAATACAGATACTCACTTACAAGATAGACTCCCTCGTTGACCCTCTTTTATTTTTTTGCTCTCGAGAGAGCATAGACAGTGCAACACACACAGCTGTAGTTGTATCACAAAAATAAATATATGTGGGTCGCAAACATATATATTATAACATATTAATCATTGTGTCTCAAACACATATATTATAAGATGTCTCAAACATGTAATTTTGAATTGCAAACAAAATGTGTTTCGACACAAGTATATATTATATTTGCGAAAAGCTCCAAACAAACTTTATATTAGCATCCAAAGTACAAAAAAGACAGATTTTTCAGCATGTTGGTTTTACTACCTTCTTCACAACGTACATGGTTGGTCTGATGTAGATTGATGTAGCCTGAAGCTACACTTATAAGACCTGAACATTTGCAACAAATGGCATGAGTCTATCGCACATTACGTTTGAGAGGGCATTGTATGTAATGGATAAATGGCTTGCATCACGATAGTTGGATAGTCGCATTTGTTTTTTTTTTTGAATCCGAAGACAGTACGCTGAGGCTCCAATCGCCAGGCTTTCATTCGTCTACCAATATCTTAGTTAAATGCTGATAAATCTCCTAATCAGATCAGATCGCCAGGCATTCATTCGTCTACCAATATCTTAGTTAAATGCTGATAAATCTCCTAATCAGATCAGATCGCCACCGGGTTTAAACAACTTGGGTTGAGGTCCATCACCAGCAGCTTTGCTGAGCTTAAGGCAGGAAATTAACAGTTATTTTAGAAAGCGGGGTTAATCCTGATAACTCAAGTCAATCTTGTATTAATTTTAAAGCTAGGGTACTACTACCATCTTCTCTGTCTCTTCAAATCCTTGAAACCGTTTTGAAAACTTGTTAATTCTGAAGAACTCTCTTGAATTGATTATTCATCTGGATGATCTGTGTTTAAATCTCCTCCAGATGCTCACTTTACAGCCGTCAAAATATTATTACAAATGTTGACAATAATACAATTAAAACACAATCTGATACACATTTCAAAATAAATGAATGATTTGTTTTCAAACTTAAATGAGGAAGAAACCCAAAAAACCAGGGATGAATGCAATCAGCCCATGAAAACCAAACAATCAGTCTGCATTGAAATGTTTCTCCTTAATATCCTGCCGTTTTCTACAGTGACCACTGCCATGCGTTATTCTTCCTCTCCAATAGGGGTAATTTCGAATCAAGGTGTTATAATTTAGGCATTTGAGAGAAGAAGAGAAGCAATCCATACAATTTCAATGTGGTTTCGCAATTAAATACTAATGAAAATGTTTGCTATCAATGACTTCATTAAGCCGCTTATGCTACAACAAAAAGGGGCAGTTGATAGAATCGTATTACAATGTATGCCATGTGTGGTGTGGTGGTATTGGTCATTTTGCTGTGAACACCGGTCATTATCCTGCTGTGAACTGAACTGAAAAAAAAAACTGTTGTGTCCACTCCGTTTTCGAGGATAAATTGTATTGATGAGATCTAGATCAGGGTTATATTATTCTTTCATTTTATTAGGAAGCAAAATGTGTTACAGATGAGTGTAAGAGGCCAAGAAAGGAAACATATGTGGGTAGCAGGAATTACTCGTATTATCGATAGCTTGTTACGAATAGTATTAGTTATTGATTAAATGATTAGAATTCAAGAGGCGTAGATCTAGTCAAAATTGAATGATATACAGCCTTTCGTATTGATATTATAATAGACTTAAAAAGTACGGATTTTTGACATAGAATTTGGAGTTGTATTTCTTATTATAATGGAAATTCGAAATCGAAACTAATATAAACGGATGTTACATGTTGATGGAACCGATGATATATGCATTTCATAATTAAATATTATATCATAGCTGCTATTTATAGCTGCAATAGAACTGGTCCTTGCCCACTAGCCGACAAATCCAGTTAATTTCCTTGTGAGTTAGATTTCTACACACTTCAGAATTTCTACATTTGTGTCTGGCGTATCTGGCTCAACGTATTGTCTCAATTTGGCACTGGCTAACAGTTAAAATAGTTCGATCCCGAAAATCTTTACGAAACCAAGCTTTAGCTTGGTATCTGTGCATGAGAACGTGGCTGCGGTCCCTGTCCTGCTCCCTGTACGTAGCTCTTGTATATGAGAAGGTGGGTTTGATTCCTGCTCTGATCACATTACATTTCTTTCTACGGCGGTCAGCTTAGTAACGGCGACACTATCGAGTATTTAGCCAGGAAAAAGATGAACCGCCGTTCGGAACCGGTGTAAAATAATAGGTTCATTCAGTGAATGTAAAACTAGAGCGCGCACCGCACAAAAAGAAGAGAAACTCTCCCCAATCCCTTCATGAGATGTAACGGGAGACCACTTTGTATTTGTTTTTTGTTCATAGCCAGAGGGTCATTTACCGCCCAAATTTGACTCCATTTAAGCTGAGGTTTTTATATATTGAGTACAAAGTAAATTATAAAAATATCTATTTGTCGATGGGTTAAGCGGTTTTAAGATGGATTCAAAATCTTACTTACTTTACTTATTTAGGTGGCCTATAACTACCCAGTGAGGATAACATGTTCCTCCAACCGGCTCCATCGAATATTACACAGCGTATTTCCAGCGAACTCTAGGTCATTCCATTTTTCGATGTCCTTCGCGGACGTCTACGAATACCTGTCGCACTGGTGCATTCTCATCCATTCTACTGATACGGCATAAAGTACCTATTTTGATACGCATAACTACACTCACAGAAAAATTCGGCTGAGACAGCCGAATTAGCCGTAACCGAATTAAGACGTTGTCTCAACCGAATTAGAGGTTGACACAACCTCATTAGAGGTTGTCATAACCCATTAGAGGTTGACACAACCTCATTAGAGATTGACACAACCTCATAAGGGGTTGACACAACCTCATAAGAGGTTGACACAACCTCACTAGAGGTTGTCACAACCTCATAATAGGTTGTCACAGCCGAATTTAGAAAGTGTCACAAATTAATTATTAACGTGTTTTATTAATAAATGATGATTTATTTTCCTGTATTCCTATAAAAAATTCAAAAAGCGAGAAAATAAAGTCATACATATTGGGTAATATATATAATAATAAATTTGTTTTACATGCCTCTTCCGACCTTTTTCAAGTCCCGGCCATCACGGGACACCGCACAAATTCTGACATTCGGCTGATGTATCGGTTGATTTAGGTCCTAAACAATTTTGTATACAGACGATTGAAGCACATCTCACATGACCGACCATGAAAAACTTGAAAACTGTTGATATCTGCTTCAATAATTTCTGCAAAATAAGAGGTTTTAATACAAAACATATTTTACTTACCTTTTTTAATAACAGCAAACAATTTTGGAAGTTTTTAATTCTTTTTAAAATAACATTGTATTATAGAATTTTCAACGTCATATGTTAAATACATGGCATTAGGTCGTGGTAACCGAATTGAATATGAATTCGGTTGTACCCACAGAATTCATGAGAAATTCGGTTACAGCAACGGAATTGACGCCAAATTCGGTCGTTGCAACCGAATTAAAGCTAGATTCGGTTACTGCGACCGAATTGATACCAAATTCGATAGTTACAACCGAATTGATGCCAAATTCGGTTACTACAACCTAATTAATGCCAGATTCGGTTACTCCAACTGAATTTGGTACCAATTTCGGATCTTGCATCCGTATTTATTTCAAATTCGATTGTTCCAACCGAAATTTTAGAAAATTTAGTTGACTGAACGAATATAGTTGAAGATTCAGTTGTCACAACCGAATCAAATAAGAAGCGGGGTTGCTCCAACCGAATTTCGGTTGTGGGGACTAAATTCGGTCGTAACAACCTCAATTCGGTCGTAACAACCTCAATTCGGTTGTGGCAACCTCAATTCGGTGGTAACAGCCGAATTTATGTTGCTACAACCTCTTTTCAAACAATTAGTTATCTGAGTGTACGTGGATGTCGGAATACAGATTATATAGCTCGCTGTTCATCCGTCGTCGATACTCGCCCTTTTCTATTATATGACCATATATTTTACTGAGCATTTTTCTCTCGAAGACTCCCAGAGATGTTTCATCAACATGCGATATGACCCAGGCTGCAACGCCATAAATCAAGACAAGTTTTATGAGAGTCTCATATAGTTGAGTCTTCGTTCCCGAGAGTGGGTCTTATCTTTATAAAGCTTGCTTAGCCCGAAATAACTTAGCCCGAAATAACTGCCGTTATTGCCCTTTACCACCTCGGAGTTACAACGGTCATCTACGTTCACGCTCTGATTCACATAGTTGCACGCTTTGGTCGTTGAAATTTAACTTTGTTTGTCCTCATTTACTTCTTTTGATGACTCTCGAATACTACGCAGTGACTTCTCGCACAGTCCGAGCAATAACATCTATACGAGTATAATCAACATACGGTAAAAACATATGGCTTTTGCTGCTGGTGGTTATACAGGGTGGAGCGCGGAAATTTGCGTTTTTTCAGTGCAGCCTGTGACGGCACTGTTGGCCTAAGAGAGTGGCGAATGTGCGTGGCTTATAGTGGCTGACAGGAAATTTGTATTCGTCTGCCTTTCAGTTGCCATCATGCATTGGACACGTGAGGAGAGATCATTTTGTGTTGAATCGTATTTTTCAAATGGGTTATCTGAATTCGAAAGTTTATGTCAACAAGCTACGGACCCTGCAAGCATTAATAGAGAAAATTCTACATGAACAGCCCGAAAAACTACGGAAAGTGATGGAAAATTCGGAAAACGAGCACATTGCGTAATTGGCTCTAGCAGCAACAAATTACACGATAGCATATTCTGCAAGTAATCAAAAAAAAATTTCACGGTTCAACAACTAATTTGTGTGTTTTTATTATTTTTTTGTTGTTGAAGAAAGTGCAAGTATTGTAGAGTGGCTTGTCTTCACCTGGTATCAAACGCTTTGACAAAAACTTTACCAAACCTTCATTGAAGAGTTGGGAAAAAAGTAGATATCGTCTCCAGATTTTGGAGTAACGTTAATATCTAACCATTTGTGGATTTTTCAGGTCTACATCCGCGAGGTTAGCAATATATGCAGTGGGCAGTGGATAAAAGACGTATTCCAATGAAGTTGGCACATTTATTCGGCTCACTTCTTTTAAATAATCTAAATATTCATCTGACACTCCAATTGAAAGGTGTGTATACATCTACCCAAACTTTGCACATTAGCTTGTGCCTACACCTTATTAGCACATCGCAATAAGTCTTAAGCATCAGAAACAGGTAGTGCTTAGAAATGATCTCTCTATATTCGAAACACAGTGAAGATCTTCGAGTTAGTTTTCGTTTTTATATTTAGAAAAAGGAAGTTGGTAGAATTGTCTTCCTTCTGTTAGTTAATTTTTTTCACTCTCACCCTATCCCTTGAAAAATATGCACTTTATTATTATTATGGTGGAATCATGTACCAATGAGGACCATATTTGTTTGCGGCTTCGAATTCTATCAGTCGCATTTTTTTTTTGTCAAACCAACACTCAGCGGATGCCCCCTATAAATGCAGCGCATTGTGTTGGCGAAGGAAAATTGAGGGTGGTAGTGGAGGGTGGCCAGAGGGAGTAATGTCTGTTGATATTTGCCTTGAATCTGTGTATGTCACAACTGGTGGGAAATACAGTAGCCGGAAGTTTATTCCACATACGGACTGTAGGAGTGAAGAACGAATTTTCTCTATAGTGTGTAGTGTGGTCAACCGACCACTCGATAAAAACGGGTGTGAGTTCCTGGAAAGCCGCGTACCTCGGCTAAATATCCTCACGTCTGGCATAAGTTCAGTGGAAGTATCGATAGAACAGCGGCACGCAACCCACATTTCGACGATGCTCAAGAGAGGCAATAGAGTTGGATACCCTAGTGCCCCCTATTAACACCGTCGCTCTCCTCAGGACACGGTCGAGAAGCTCCAAAGAGGTCCTAAGAGCACCTGTCCATATATGGGAGTTATATTCCATCTTTGGTCTGATGTAGGTGGTGTAGGTATTGAGAAGATCAGATGGGGTGAAGTATTTCTTGCATCGCATTAAAAAGCCTAGACACTTGAATGCACCTTTCGACACATCAAATACATGTTTTGCCCAACGGAGATCACATTGTATTTTCACGCCTTGAACATCAAATCAAGAGCGTCTAATTCATCAGTATCCACACCGTCCATAGACAATGACGACACACCTGGGTCAGCAATCGGCTTGTGCGACAACAAACAGCACTAGGTCTTACCCGCATTAAAATCTACTCTATTCATTCGACCCCATTCAACAATGGACACCAGATCCCGGCCGAGATGTTTTATTCATCGCCAGGCGTTTGACTTCAATCTCTTCAAGATTTGGCCTACGGACGAATGAACAAGAATGACAGAGATTACTGTCATCCACAAAAGAGTAGATTGGATTCGCAGTCTGACCCAGGAGATCGTCAATGAAAATAAGAAAAAGAGAAGGAGAAAGAACAGAGCTCTACACCTGGGGTCAAATTATGCTCGTTGGATGAAACCCCATCTACAACAAGTCGTATAGTGCGATCTCTGAGAAAACTCGATATAAATCGAGTGAAGTTATCACCGACACCAAAAGCAGCGATCTTTAATAAGAGTGCGTCGTGCCATACTCTGTCAAAGGGCTTGGAGATATCACGACCCACTATGTTACTCTCACCAAGCCGATGGATGGATCGACTCCACTGTTCCGAAAGGAACGCCATCAGGTCTCCATTAGATCTCATTTTACGGAAGCAATACTGCCGATCATTAAGAAGATCATTGGACTCAAGATATTTCACAAGATAGTAAAGGGTTTTTCAACAGAGACGCTACAAAAGTAAATCGATGGGGACAGCAAACGACGCCATATTTTTCCCGCTCTTTTGACATTTCTCTTCAGTAAGTTTTGCCATTTCATCATGGAAAGATATACGAGCCAACAACGAGTCGAAATTATTAAAATTTACTACGGAAATTTGGAGTCAGTGGCCTCAATTTTAAGAGCGCTACGTCCAATTTATGGTCGTCATAATCGTCCTACCAGATCAACAATTGAGCGTCTAGGGGAAAACTTTGAATCCACAAGCACAGTACAAAATGTTCCCGTGCCAGTGAGACAAAGAAGTGCGCGTAGTGTCGAGAATATTGCTGCCGCTGAGGCTTCAGTTCAAGAAAGCCCAAATGTGTCTCTCATACGTCGCTCTCAAGCGTTGGGCACCTCTGTGACGTCGTTGTGGCGAATTTTGCGAAAAGATCTCGGCCTACATCCTTACAAGATCAAACTGACGAAAGAACTGAAGCCTGAACTGAAGAACTGAAAATGATAAGGATTTTCATTCGAAAATCATATTCAGCGATGAGGCTCATTTCTGACTGAATGGCTTGGTCAATAAGCAAAATATGCGTTATTGGTCAGACAGCAATCCACACGTAATCCATGAGTCATCATTGCATCCCGAAAAAATTACGGTTTGGTGCGGTTTATGGGCCCGCGGCGTCATTGGCCGTACCTCTTCCGTGATGATCAAGACCGGCACATTACTGTGAATGCGAATCGCTACCGTTCAATGATAACCGAAGTTTGGTGAGCGTGTTATCTCACGAAATGGCCCAGTCGATTGGCTACCTCGGTCGTGCGATTTGACGCCATTAGATTATTTCCTGTGGGGCTACGTCAAGTCTATGGTCTATGCCAACAAGCCAGCGACGATTGATGAACTTCGTACGAATATCGAACGTGAAATTGCAGCAGTATCGGCCGATTTATGCTTGAAAACCGTCGAAAATTGGGTTCAGCGTCTGGACTTCTGCAAGCGTGCCCGTGGTGGCCATGCAAAAGAAATCAAGTTCCATACATAATGGCATCGAACGTACTTTTACAGGAATAGAGAATTTCATTGGTATCTAAAACCGGTTTTGCTTTATTTAAAAAACTTTTGTAGAGCTCTTATTGAAAAACTTTTTATAAAAAAGTCCAGTCCCTGGATAACAGCAATGTCGGTTCTCCAGTCAATTTAAAAAAATGGATTCCAGTTAGTTAGTTAAAATTTCGAAAATTCAAACAAAATATTAATTGAAAATCCTGTGATAAAAAAATCACATATCAGCTACCATATTTGTAGGTTTTTTATTGGAAAAATATTATTTTTCAATCTATGCAAAATTTCATCCATCTACGAAAATATTTGTACGTTATTTATCAAAAATATTTTCGTTTTTAGTCGATGAAGGATTTGGCATATTAACAAACTAAATTGTATCTCAGTTTTCGTTTTGTCTTCGATTCGAAGTATTTTTAGAAAGTTTCTTTATTTAAAAAAAAAAATTAAACAGTCGCGGTAGGATTCGAACTGACATCCACTGGAAGGTCGTTTCGATGTTTATGACACAGCGTCTTTTCGGGCAGCGTATAGCCCGTTATGCCACCGACTTCCTGTACAAACTTATCTCCAACTGAAGTTATGTGGGTGTTCGTATCGTATTTACTTCGTTAAATATTGGGGTATTTCTTATACATTTTGACGTAGAATACGTCTTACCTTACGGTATGAGGAGTCATGTCAGGTTTTTATTGTTGTAATCTTTATTTCATTGAATTTTAGGAAACGGCTAGATACATTTTTTTAAAATTGTTTTTGTAGGTAAATGAAGATGTTATCTTTCGTTTGATATACATTTCATATTGGTTGATATATTTCTAGTATTTTAATTTCTCAAATGAAAATTGTTTAAACACATACACTCAAACATATGTGTGGTGTTTGGTTGAGTGTTTTTGGTTGCTCAACATTGCTTAGGAACATGTATCTAGTAAAAAGTGAAACGAACAGCAATCTAATGTTGCTTGGCAACATGTATCTAGTAAAAAGTGAAACAAACAGTAAGCTAACGTAATAAAGCTTTTTTGCGAAAGCTTCAATAAAGCTGTTGTAACATTAATTTTGAATTGTAAAGCGTAAAGCTTTCACACAACGCTCGAATGCTAATGCGAAGACTCGATAAGGTAAACATTTTTTAATATTAGGGCGGCCCTCTCAACATTCGCAGAACTTATTTCAATAAAAATATTAATAAATACATAAATTAAATTAAGTTTAAAAAAATTGAACATAATATTTTTTTTTTTTAACGGACTTGAATCAAATGCCGTTGGTAAATATAAAAATTACAGCAGACAGTTGTCCGAGGCCTTCGGCCACGGACTGTCCCTGCAGGCTGTGTCAGAGACACGGCCATTAAGTTTAACGTAGAATACGCCATCCGATAAGACAGAGTATATATTATTCAAACGATATTTATTTTATATAATATACATATTTTATATAATAATTGTTTTAATGCTCGACCATATACATATAAACTTAAGTATGTTCCGCAAAATAGTCGAAATTATCAACAGGAAAATATCTTCAATTTCTTTATTTGCAGCTATTGGGCATTATCAATAATCCGACCAAGCTTTGTAAATTCTCCGTATATTCGACCCTTTTCTTGCTTTCTCATATTGTCCAGAATTGCATTACCCTTTTCAGGACCAGTTTGGCTACGTAGGTCTGTGCGGTATTTAAGATCGTAAGCACTATTCCATAAATCGTATTCGTGAATAAAGCGGTGATATTCTAAATTGAAGAGTATCTTTATTACTGGCGGCTTCACTAGAGACGACGTCAAATTCAAAATTTGTTTCCCACATATATTACATCTTCAGTACGACCTTACGTTAGTTATGGCACTGGCTACATTTCCGACTATCATACATGGGTCTACGGCTGCGATTTGCTCATTGATATCATCCTCCAGTCTTTGGGTTATATTTCGATTTTCATGTACATGTTCAAAGCGGTTTGGACGGCATAAAAACTTGGATCCAGGTGTTGAATTAATCCATATATCCTGAAATGATGATTCATTATATAAACGGATTCTTAATGATGGCCGGCGGTGGTGTGCGCGGTTCTTGTGCATGAGAGCGTGGGTTCGATCACTGCTCTGACCACCTTACATTTCCTTCGATGACGACTTGGAGATGGCGACAAAATCGAGTATTTAGCCAAGAAAAGTCTTCTCAAAATACCGTTCGAAACAGGTGTAAAACTGTAGGTCCCAATGAGTGAGCGAAAAATTAGAAAGCGCACAGCTCACTGGTTGTGACATGATCTCCACAATCCCTTTATGGGATGTAATGGGAAATGTTTTTTTTTTATTCTTAATGGTACTTACTTACTTACTTACTTATCCGGTCTCGGACAACCCCAGGGGGTCAGGGACCTTACAAAACGAAGATAACATATTTCGCCAACCAGTTCGATCTTTTGCTTTATCTCTCCAGTTGGCAATACCAAGTGTACGCAGGGATTCGTCAACCTGATCCCTCCAGCGGAGTCTTGGTCTTCCTATTTTTCGTCTTCCTTCGAGTTCGGTTTCGAAAAGTCTTCGCGCTGGTTCATCTTCATCCATTCTACTGACATGGCCTAGCCAGCGCAATCGCGTTATCTTGATCCGCTTAACTATGTTAATGTCAGGATAAAGCTCATACAGCTCATGATTCATGCGTCGCCGATACTCGCCGTTGTGCACTATAGGGCCATAAATTTTTCGGAGTATTTTTCTCTCGAAGACTCCTACAGATGTTTCGTCTGCTTGCGATAGGACCCAGGATTCTGCGCCATAAAGCAAGACAGGTTGAATGAGAGTCTGGTACAGCTGGACTTTTGTTACTCGAGAGAGGGCTTTATCTCTAAAGTGCTTGCTTAGCCCAAAATAACATCTATTCGCAAGCACAATTCTCCGTTTGATCTCAAGGCTGACGTTGTTGTTTTTGTTCACGGCAGATCCGAGGTATATAAATTCGTCCACTACCTCGAAGTTATAACGGTTATCAACGTTCACGCTTTGGTCTAATCGCGTGGAGGCCCTGTTCGTTGAAACCATTAATTTTGTCTTGTCCTCATTCACCGTCAGACCCACTTTTGCTGACTCCTTCTCAATTCTCGAAAAAACCGCAGTAACTTCTCTAATTGTGCGCCCAATGATATCTATATCATCAGCATACGCGAGCAGCATGTGACTTTTGCTGCTGATGGTTTTATTCATATTGACTGCAGCTTTTCTCATAATGATCTCCATTAAGATGTTAAAGAGATCGCACGATAGGGTGTCGCCTTGCCTGAGGCCTCGCTTAGTTTCGAAAGGTTCGGTAAGATCCTTACCAACTTTCACTGCGGATTTGGTGTTCGTCAAGGTCATCCTGCAAAGGCGTATGAGTTTTGCAGGAATACCAAGCTCAGACATTGCTTCATAGAGTTTCTCCCGTATCGGACTATCGAAGGCTGCTTTATAATCGATAAATAGATGATAGGTGTCGATTTGTTTTTCGTGTGTCTTCTCCAGGATTTGGCGTAGCGTGAAAATCTGGTCAGTTGTCGATTTTCCAGGCCTAAAGCCACACTGGTATGGTCCAATCAGGTCAGCGATAATTGGTTTTAGTCTTTCGCACATTATACTTGATAGAACCTTATATGCTATGGATAAAAGGCTTATTCCACGGTAGTTGGCACAAATACTCGGGTCACCTTTTTTAAATATGGGACATAGTACACTGAGACTCCAATCGCCGGGCATGCATTCATCTAACCAAATTTTGCTAATGAGCTGATGCATGCACCTTATCAGCTCATCGCCGCCAGCCTTAAACAGCTCCGCCGGTAATCCATCGGCTCCTGCGGCTTTGTTGTTCTTAAGCCGGGCAATAGCTGTTCTGACCTCGTCTTGGTTAGGAGGGGGGCAATCGACGTCGTCGTCCATATTGTGATCGATTGTCCCATCGTCATCGGATATCTCAGGTACTAGTAGCGCGGAGAAATGCTCTCTCCATATTCCCAACATGCTCTGCACATCTGCGACGAGATTTCCGTCTTTGTCTTTACAGAACCATGTCCATTAGTTCCGTTTTTAACTTTTTGGTAGAATTTTCGGGCTTCGTTCTTCCTTCTGTATGTCTCAATTTTCTCACTCTCGCGTTTTCTCCACTGCCGTTTCTTACGCCTAAAGAGACGGTTTACCTCCTTTCTCTTCTCCCTATACCGCTCAGTTGCAGCTCGCGTTGCAATTGACTGAAGCATTACCATACGTGCAGCGTTCTTTTCGTCATTTGCTATGCGACACTCTTCATCGTACCACGGTTTGTTGCGAAGCGGTTTTTCGAAACCAAGTACGGTTGTTGCGGCAGTTTTTATAGAGTCGGAAATGGGTTTCCATTGCGCATCAGGATCGTCATCGGGAGGGGGTGGGTTCTGTGCCAAAAGTTGCGAGAGCTTCCTTGAGTAGGCTGTGGCTACCTCTGGTAATTGCAGCTTTCCGATGTCCAGCTTCCTCTGCGTCTGGTTTCGTACGATTTTCGCTCTACTTAATCTTGTGCGAACCTTTGCTGCTACCAGGTAGTGATCAGAATCGATGTTAGCTCCTCTGATCACTCGTACGTCCATTACACTGGATGAGTGCCTTCCATCAATTACCACGTGATCAATTTGGTTCCTAGTTCTTTGATCAGGGGATACCCAAGTAGCCTTGTGGATGTCTTTATGCTGGAATCTTGTGCCACTGATGACCATGTTTTTTGCCGCGGCAAAGTCAATCAGTCTCATACCGTTGTCGGAACTGTCAGCATGAAGACTGAAATTGCCAATAGTTGGATTAAACACATTCTCCCTTCCTACTTTGGCATTAAAATCTCCTAGTACAATCTTAATGTCATGGCCAGGGCAGCGGTCATACGTTTCCTCTAGGAGCTCATAGAATATGTCTTTGGCATCATCATCTTTCTCTTCTGTCGGGGCATGCACACAAATTAGGGAAATATAAAAATATTTCGCTTTTATGCGGATTGTGGCTATTCGTTCACTCACAGGATTGAACCTAGAGACTAGATGTCGCAGTCTTTTGCCAACTACAAATCCACAACCAAATTCATGTTTTTTTCATGGCAACTGTAGTATATATCGCAGTTTCTTTTTCTTGTGCAGCCATGTCCTGTCCATCGCATTTCCTGGATAGCGGTAATGTCAGCCTTATAACTTTCGAGGACATCTGCCAGTTGGATACTTGCACCGGATCTATATAGAGTTCTTACATTCCAAGTGCATATCCGTAAATCGTGGACCTTATAACGTTTGCGGGGGTCGTCAACAAATAGGGGTTGTTTATGTTTTCTGTTTCGTTTTTGTATTTTCACTGCCATTATGAACGGTGGCGGGAGGCAAACCCAGCCCACCGGGTTTTTGCATTTTACCTACTGCCAGGATATTTGATTGCAGCCGCCCATTATGGATCAGACGCTGACCAGGATGCGATATGTTGAACCTGGATTTTCTTCTTTTAGTTTCTATCCGCCGTTGGCCCGTATGTTTGGCTCATCCGCCTTCTAAGGACAAAAGAATATGCCCGATTGTTTGATGAGCTTCAGTGACATCAGTCACCTACTATACCTGATTTGATGCTCATTTGTTTCGCCTTCTCACTCTAGCTAGCTAACGGAGGTTTCCGAAAAGCCATTGCCCAGGACATACTGCGTGGAAGTAGTGAGCTGCTTGGACTGCCCAATGAAGGAATCATTTCTGGCCACTCCCAAGTGAATGGCAATCAGAAACTTTCCACCTCCACGGACAGTCCCATGTCCTTAATGGTACAAGTGCTGAAAAATCTACATTAAATCAACTTTGTTGTTTAAATTCTACAGCCCCATTTACATATTACACTCAGCAAAAAGTTATGGCATTTGTCAATTTCTTCTGCAGAAAATTGTGATATAATCCTTAAAGAAGTATTTTCAAGATGATATGAGAGGCTAATTCTTGCAGTAGTGTCATCAACATATATTCGGACTACAACATTTTAGATCTGATAGCTTGAAATACTTTCGCGGATGGCAAAAAAATACCCAATAAGCGCCGTGCTTAGAATTTCATATTTGTTCCTCGAGAGCCCTAAGTTTAGAACTTGCCCCAGCTAGTCTTCCTCGGTAAAGTCTATAGTAGTTTTTAAAGTTGGTATTCTTTCTACCATTCGTTGTATTCTTTTCGGTGAGGCTGTTGGTAACGCGTCCACTATTCGATTCCACTAGTGAGTTTTTAGTAATGACGATTTAAAACTATGTCAAATAATTTCATCTCGTTTCTTCTTTTTGACTTGTCATTGACATCGTCGTATTCTTGGTCTTGGTGCCCAGAAACTTTTTTGTCAATTTCTATTCACAGCTCCAACTTACCAATCTTTGTATTTTTTTTTAGAAATGTCTGTTATATATATTATATTACCCATTCTTCTTTAATACACTTTGAGAAAGTTTATAATTTTCTCTTTTCATCTTCTCTGATGAACAGTTGATATCCAAAATAGCATTGTAAAGAATATTGTATTTAATTACGACTTCTATGACGATATTGCTGTAACTAAAATTGTCACACTTTCACAGAGGTCCTTGTCGAAAGCATATGTAAAAAAAACGACTTCAGAAATGATTATATTGACTAGACCGGTAAAAACCAATAAGTGATTTTTTTTGTTATGACTTAGTATGGCTTTGGGACACATAACATATTTCGCAGATAGCGTGAAGTACACAGAAGTTTTAGTATAGTTTTGGGACACTTAAAACAAGGGTACAGAATGTGCCACTGAAGGCAGAATTTGAAGAGAACTTCGCCAAAATTAGGCAAGTTCGACGTATTTTATGATCCCAAACGATAGCTTCATAAAATAATGACATCATGTCAAAATACGAAGTACATATTTGCAAATACCATAATTAAGTTGTCCTAATGCACGATGCAATTGGCAGGGTACAGCAACGGAAAAATCAGGTCAAAGTGTTAGGGTTGCGAGTAATAACTACACTTGGTGTGACACCGGACGTTGAGATGTTATATACCGTTGGAAAGGTAGGCAAATTTCCTATGAAAATTTTTCATATTAAGCTGTCCTGATTCCATTTATGTGTAGGATCTGTTCCATTTTTGGAGTGTGTTTAACAACATTACAATTTATAATAAAAATAAAAAAAATATATAAAAAAAAACTCGGAGCGAAATTGTTGCCAAAAATCCAAATTGAAAAATTTGTTTCAAATTTTAACATTTTCATATAATGCTTACTGTAGGGTGCATTTCCAGATGATCATAATTTAACATTCAATATGCTTGCCACAACCTTGTCTTTCAGCAAGCTCTCAAATTTTTGTGGGTTTCTTGGAAAAATCTAAAGGAAATAATGAAATATTTTTACACATTGAAAAAAAATCAAATTTTTGAAGGCGGCATTTCCAACCGCCTTGAGATAACTTAAGAATTTTTCTAGTAAGGTGTTTCCGGAAATATTTCTCTCCCTTAAATGATCGAGTTATTAACAAAAAACTGATAAAACTCAAAGAAAAAATTGACAATTTAAAATTTTTATAGAGAATATCTTAATAATGGTAAAAGATATTGCGCAACACTTAGGGTAGTTTTTGTTTGCCTTGCATAGTAGATTCTCAAAAGTAAAAAAATGTTTGTAATCGGTCTATAACTGTAGAAGTACCAGGCTTTGAAAGAGTCATTAGCACCAAAGTGGCCAACTTCAACACCCTGCAGCATCAACTGTGTTGACACAGGGTGCCTCTCAATGCAATATTCTAAAATCCGAACTCCTCTACAAATGTCTAGTACATTCCAAGATAATAATAGAACAATAATTTAAAAGTTGTGATATTATTACCGTGTATTTTCCAATCGGCCCCATTGTGTGGCGGCCTGCAAAATTAAATAATTCAGTTCCAAGTTAGTGCAAGCATAAGCATGTATGTTCCGTTTATTGAGATCGTTTTGCAAGATGAAGATTGATTAAAAGAATTCAGTCATCAAAATGTTTTTTCGATTTAGAAGTGAATTCGAAATGATCGGTATAATATTATATTACACACCTTATCAGAACTGAAACCACAGTTTTCATTTATTTAATCCTTTAGCGCAATTGGACCAAGATATCAGTGGCAAATTTTAAGTTCTGGAGGCTTTAGAGGCACAACAACCCAATTTCTATCCTACTCGGTATTCGCACATGTGCAGTCACGGATATCCCCAACGAAACGGACAACATTTGCAAGGACGGAAAATAAGCGTTAACAAAACCCCGTCGTTATTACGGTAATTGTATGCAATACGATAATAACATTGTTCGGACATACGTTCCATGTTAAACTTATGCAAATATTATCTTTGACAATGTGTGGTGGCCTGGTCCGAGGCTACACAAGCGTTGTAACATGGGACAGGCCGATGGGAGGACGGACATTATTATGGACATCAACATCATCGACATGGACACAAACACGAACACGGACTTGGACAAAACAAACATATGTTCATTAAAATTGAACAAGGACAATGATTTTCACACATACAATCGCAGATGCAAGGACGAGTCAACTGTATGGTATATAATGAAATGCATTCCACGCACTCACGGTTTTCATAGACTGGCGGAATAATGCGTCCGATGTTGTTGTTGTTATTGTAGTTAAAACTATCACAACAACAATTACGACAGCAGCAACAGCATATAAATGAGTATAAAAATGTGGCAGACCACAGAGAAATCCCAACACGTAAACATAACCAGGCATACGAATGTAATCGCTGAACTGTTAACATGTTAGCGACGAAAAAAATGCCTGACGACCACCAAATAAACAACATCCACCCGCACCAGTAGCGACAGCAACAACTCGTTGTTGCAATTATGTTGTAGGTGATGCTGGAAATTAAACCAATGTTGTAATTGTTGTTGGTTTAGTTTAAACAAACTACTGTAATTTAACCAGGCAAACAATCCGAAAAAGCCACAATATATACGCAACTCAGACAGCAAAATCAAATTTGCCACCAAGCGATATGGACACAATGTGGCACGGATACGAGAGAGGTATGATAGGTAGGGGAGAGTTATAATGAAGCAATATAGATTACATTAAAGGAATAAATAAATTTAACAGAAGTAATTTAGATGAGAAGATTCTATTTCTGAAGGTTCAAATTGCTATCGTTCTGTGATTTTATGCAATAATTAACTATCACGATGTTCCTCGATTATAAGAGTTTACCATCAATGAAATCTACTCTCTGAGTTAAAAAATTAAGAAATTAACAAGGGCTTCAGATCTCCAAGCTAAATGCAGAAAACAATTATTAATTTACAAATGATGAAACGGACGAGGTGATTGATCACGTAAAAGAATGCCTTGTATACAGCTCGAGAAAATAAAATAGAACATCTTAGGGGATTTCAATTCGGCATAATTGTTAATTATAGTTTCAAAAACTACATATTGAGAATAGGAAAGAGAAAGTTAAACTAGTTTGAGTGAACGGTTGTAGTACCGCATCAGAAGAGAAACATGCATAAATATGTCAACGCTTCGTTGGCATTCAAAGGCGGGGCTTGTATAGACAAGCAATGACTGCTTCGAAATCTTTATACTGAGCAAAGGGAGAGTAAAGTAATACAGTTATTTCTTACAATGCGCAAAACAAGTTTTGGATGAATCTAACAAGTATAAAATGGTGTCTAACTTCATTTGGAAAAGAAGCATAAACGGGACACCGGAAACCAAAAAACCGGAATCATTTAAAAACAGGTCCTCTGTTTGTTCGAAAATTCAGTTTTTTAAGAAACCGGTTTTCGGTGTTCTATTTTGGCAAAATCCTGTGGAGCCGTTTTTTTCGGTTTTTTTGTTTTCACTTAAACTAATGTACCACTTCCATTACATTGGTTTAGCGACCATTTCATATACTTATTCCTGTTTCAAACTCAAAATTTTACAACTCTATTTAAATTTGACAATCACGGTTTAATTTTAAATTAAAATTTAAATCATATTTCAATTTAGCATTCGTGTTTAATATAAAATTTAAAAGTTTTATTCAAATTCATATCATACTGATTTAAATTCCAAAATCAAATTCCAAATTAGAATGAGTTTTCATGTATACAAATGTTAGTAAGTTCAAAACATTTATTATAAACTACTTTTCGTTACGAATTAAAAAATAAAAATCAAAAATAAAATTCTTATTCAAATTATAAAATCATTTTGTAATTTAAATAAAAACGTTGTTTGGAATTGGCATTTAGAACTTTTGCAGCATAAAATCATATTAAACTCATTTAATATCATATAAAAACACACAAACTAACCGGATTTTCGGTTTTGAACACTCCACTTATGACTAGTGTTCAAAGAAATTATTTGAAAAATCACTTTTTCGGAAAACAGAGTTTCGGTTCCACCGAATGGGGAAAACGGTGAAACCGGTTAATGCTCGGTTTTAATTTCGGTTATTTTTCGGTTTTTACGTTTCGTATTGAAAACAATATGTCAACAGTTTTGTAAAAAAAATAAAACAAAATCAACACAATATAACATTTTCATGCATTGTTCTGTTCGCCCTTAAAAAGAGTCATTATTATTCTGACAATATAGCAGCATTTATCAGATTTTAGTATATTTAAGTTTTTCGTTAAAGGATCCAATTCAATTCAACTCAATTCAATTCAATTCAATACAAAACAATTCAAGCCAATTCAATTCAATGCAATTCAATTCAATTCCATTCAATTTAATTAAATTCAATTCAATTCAATTCAATTCAATTCAATTCAATACAAAACAATTCAAGTCAATTCAATTCAATGCAATTCAATTCAATTCCATTCAATTTAATTAAATTCAATTCAATTCAATTCAATTCAATTCAATTCAATTCAATTCAATTCAATCCAATCCAATCCAATCCAATTCAATTCAATTCATTTCAATTCAATTCAATTCAATTCAATTCAATTCAATTCAATTCAGTTCAATTCAATTCCATTCAATTCAATTCAATTCAATTCAATTCAATTCAATTCAATTCAATTCAATTCAATTCAATTCAATTCAATTCAATTCAATTCAATTCAATTCAATTCAATTCAATTCAATTCAATGCAATTCAGTTCAATTCAATTCAATTCAATTTAATTCAATGCAATTCAATTCAATTCAATTCAATTCAATTCAATTCAATTCAATTCAATTCAATTCAATTCAATTCAATTCAATTCAATTCAATTCAGTTCAATTCAATTCAATTCAATTCAATTCAATTCAATTCAATTCAATTCAATTCAATTCAATTCAATTCAATTCAATTCAATTCAATTCAATTCAATTCAATTCAATTCAATTCAATTCAATTCAATTCAATTCAATTCAATTCAATTCAATTCAATTCAATTCAATTCAATGCAATTCCATTCAATTCAATTCAATCCATTTCAATTCAATTCAATTCAATTCAATTCAATTCAATTCAATTCAATTCATTCAATTCAATTCAATTCAATTCAATTCAATTCAATTCAATTCAATTCAATTCAATTCAATTCAATTCAATTCAATTCAATTCAATTCAATTCAATTCAATTCAATTCAATTCAATTCAATTCAATTCAATTCAATTCAATTCATTTCAATTCAATTCAATTCAATTCAATTCAATTCAATTCAATTCAATTCAATTCAATTCAATTCAATTCAATTCAATTCAATTCAATTCAATTCAATTCAATTCAATTCAATTCAATTCAATTCAATTCAATTCAATTCAATTCAATTCAATTCAATTCAATTCAATTCAATTCAATTCAATTCAATTCAATTCAATTCAATTCAATTCAATTCAATTCAATTCAATTCAATTCAATTCAATTCAATTCAATTCAATTCAATTCAATTCAATTCAATTCAATTCAATTCAATTCAATTCAATTCAATTCAATTCAATTCAATTCAATTCAATTCAATTCAATTCAATTCAATTCAATTCAATTCAATTCAATTCAATTCAATTCAATTCAATTCAATTCAATTCAATTCAATTCAATTCAATTCAATTCAATTCAATTCAATTCAATTCAATTCAATTCAATTCAATTCAATTCAATTCAATTCAATTCAATTCAATTCAATTCAATTCAATTCAATTCAATTAAATTAAATTAAATTAAATTAAATTGAATTGAATTAAATTAAATTAAATTAAATTAAATTAAATTAAATTAAATTAAATTAAAGTAAATTAAATTAAATTAAATTAAATTAAATTATATTAAATTAAATTAAATTAAATTAAATTAAATTAAATTAAATTAAATTACATTAAATTAAATTAAATTAAATTAAATTAAATTAAATTAAATTAAATAAAATAAAATTAAATTAAATTAAATTAAATTAAATTAAATTAAATTAAATTAAATTAAATTAAATTAAATTAAATTAAATTAAATTACATTAAATTAAATTAAATTAAATTAAATTAAATTAAATTAAATTAAATTAAATTAAATTAAATTAAATTAAATTAAATAAAATAAAATTAAATTAAATTAAATTAAATTAAATTAAATTAAATTAAATTAAATTAAATTAAATTAAATTAAATTAAATTAAATTAAACTAAATTAAATTCAAGTCAAGTCAATGCAGTTCAGTTCAATTCAATTCAATTCAATTCAATTCAATTCAATTCAATTCAATTCAATTCAATTCAATTCAATTCAATTCAATTCAATTCAATTCAATTCAATTCAATTCAATTCAATTCAATTCAATTCAATTCAATTCAATTCAGTTCAATTCAATTCAATTCAATTCAATTCAATTCAATTCAATTCAATTCAATTCAATTCAATTCAATTCAATTCAATTCAATTCAATTCAATTCAATTCAATTCAATTCAATACAATTCAATTCAATTCAATTCAATTCAATTCAATTCAATTCAATTCAATTCAATACAATTCAAATCAATTTAATTTAATCCAATTCAATTTAATTTAATTCAATTCAATTCAAGTCAATTCAATTCATTTCAATGCAATACAATTCAATTTAAATCCATCAATTGAGTCCTAGTCAATTCAATCCAATATAATCTAACTAATAGCGTAGACAGACGACAGCGTTAATTTGCATTAAAAGCTCACTAATGTGAATTAACATTTTGACATGACAGACCACAGTTTTTGCATTTAGTAAACAGCTGTTTGTTTGTAAACAACTGTTTGTTTGTCAAGTAATTTTTTGGACTTTTGCATCAGATGCAGAACCTCCGCATCTCCATCACACCACACGCTTCGCTTCTCTCCCTTGGAAATCTTAAAATGAAAAAAATGCGTTTTTTTAAAAAACACGGTTAATTCCATGAAACCCGGTTTCGGTTTTGAACACTCTACTTATGACTTATTTAAGGGCACACGCTTAAGCCAGTAGGTAGACATGCTGTGCGCTAAAGTAAATATTTAGTTTAATAAGGAATTTCCACTGGAACCAAAATACCAATAGTAGAAATCAGGCAAGTGTCCTAGATCCTCACATTCAACATTCAATAATACAAAACATGTGAATCAGTTTATAGAAATTTTTCACTAATATTTTCCCAATTGTATCAAACATGTGTTGTAGATTAAACGACGCTCATATACCAAACAGTGGGAGTTTCATGTGGGAAAATTATTGACAACTCCGAAACCCACAAAACAAAACACCAATGAGGAAAAACACCGTTTGTCCAGCTCAACATCATCATCATCAACGCCATACAAGTAATAGCGGTCTGTTTCCACTGTTGGCCTTTCATTATATGTCATATAACATGCGCGTGTATGGATGGATTTTGTTCATTGTGGTTTTCTTGATCCACCGCAGACAGTTTGTGTAAATCCTGGATTGCTCTGCCCATCTACCCGTCCGCCATCGTTAGACGATAGTTTGTTTGGGCAACAAACGCATTAAATCACCAGAGATCACACAAAACTGCCTGTAATCACTTTTGTGTAAATAGATTTCCGTAATTAGTTTGTCGAAAGCTTATCGCCGCCCTTGCGTCCTATGAAAACAATTCAACAATTTGTTGGAAAAACAAGTGGTTTTCCAACATTTTCGGCGTAGTGATATGAAATTCCCCGATAGTATCTATGCTCTGCCGCTAATACAGAGGTGTTTGCGAGGTGAGTCACATGTGTTGCGGAAGATTTAGTAATTTCCCATTTCCCGGATCAAAATTATAAAGTTAATTTTCAAAAACCTGTGAGTTAATTTCAACGAGTTTATCGCAGTAAGGATGAGAAGGGGATTAGGTAAAGATTAAGGATTTCTTGGTGGGCAGAAGGTTTAGGATGAATTATGAAACCAAAAGATTATGAAAACTAACGTTGTAGTTAAGTGCTGATAATAAAGGCAGCAATAGAGATGCCATTATTTTTATGGGGTTTTAAAATAAACGAAATATGTCAGAAAACCAAAAAAAAAATTGCGAAGCAAGATATATCAGTGACATTTTCTAATGCAAGCACACTTATGAGCTACAGCTTCAACTGCTTGTAATGAATGCTTCTCTCTGATTTCATGAGGACTTTTTCTGGGACAAGTAACATTCAAAAGTAATTTTAAGACGATTTTCACTAATCTAGATGAATTTTAGAAAATTTCATAATAAATGGAGAGCACCATACCATATGGTTTTAAGTGTCACGCTATAATATTTGATAAATTTTATTAGACGAATAAGGCTTCTTCTACTTTATCCCAATAATGTTCAGCATTCGATTAATCGAAAAGTAAATTTACTTAGTTTTATAATTATGTTCTATTAATATTATCGAATACGACTATGTCGGTTTATATTCGGACTTAGTCAGCCTTATTCTACATTACAATCCAATCGTAATTTTCTCCGTTATTGGAACTTTGGTATTCTCCATTCCGTTTCGATTCAATTTCTTATCGTGACTGAGTTTTTTACGATCGTGTGTATTCTGCGTTACAATAGTAACTCAGTTTTTCTAAGTTGGTAATTACTTGACGGAGCGTCTTAAAATTGTTGTGTTTGGTGAAAAAAATAGTCAAAAAATCAAAGTTTAAGTGTAAAAACGAGGAATTGAGCAAAATGTAAATATAAAAAAAATAAAACGTTTCATAAATTATATAAATTGTTTATCTGTTTGTACTGATTTGTGAGTTTTATTTAATTTATTGCAGGTCAAAAACAACAACACCAGAGCAATACGCGAAGTTGGTGACTTTAATGTCAGGAAAATTAGACATGGCCACTGCGTACTCGAAGCGTCCGAAAGAAAAAGTCCTGTCATTTTGGGAAGAGGTCAGAGTGGAGCTAAATTCATAGGGCCGCCTACAAAAAATGGCATTGCAAGATGGAATAAAGCAGCCACTACTCTGTTAAGCGGTGATAAAGACGTTAACGTATTCGCCCGAGCTTCTTGTGCAAAAGTATCTAACACATATTTAAACGCGTCTTTATTTAGGCGAAAGTGTTTTTGGAATCTGTAAAAGTAAAAAATTATTTAACACATCAACACTTTTAAAACAAATCTCTTAGAATTGATCGCTCATCTCGAACGGATTGCAATTGTCTCTCAATTTTCGCCCTCTGTATTCCAGAGCACGTTGTTCTCCTCATCTTTCTCTTAACTTTACTTTGTGCTACAATGATGTTAAACACGTGAAAATAACACCTCCTGCACAACAAAATTCTTCTCCGGCACAACAAAATTCTTCTCCGGCACAATATTCTTGTCCGGCACAACAACACACTGGTATAGTTTGGCCACAAATACCTTTTACTTATGTTCTGCCTTTTTTTGTATTTCGGTACTCACTGATGTGTTAAATTTGTTAAACTATCAACAATATTTAATTGTCATCTGCTTTATCACTGAATCACTGTTTTATTTGCAATAAATTCAACTTTTTATTAAAATGTTTACACAATTGACAATATTTTTTGTTTCTATCTCATAGTACGTTTCACAACAAAGCAGCTGTTAGTGATTACACTCTTGTCTTCCTCTTTTGACGTAGAATACGTCTTACCTTACGGTATGAGGAGTCATGTCAGGTTTTTATTGTTGTAATCTTTATTTCATTGAATTTGAGGAAACGGCTAGATGAATTTTTTTAAAATTTTTTTTGTAGGTAAATGAAGATGTTATCTTTCGTTTGATATACATTTCATATTGGTTGATATATTTCTAGTATTTTAATTTCTCAAATGAAAATTGTTTAAACACATACACTCAAACATATGTGTGGTGTTTGGTTGAGTGTTTTTGGTTGCTCAACATTGCTTAGGAACATGTATCTAGTAAAAAGTGAAACGAACAGCAAGCTAATGTTGCTTGGCAACATGTATCTAGTAAAAAGTGAAACAAACAGTAAGCTAACGTAATAAAGCTTTTCTGCGAAAGCTTCAATAAAGCTGTTGTAACATTAATTTTGAATTGTAAAGCGTAAAGAGTAAAGCTTTCACACAACGCTCGAATGCTAATGCGAAGACTCGATAAGGTAAACCTTTTTTAATATTAGGGCGGCCCTCTCAACATTCGCAGAACTTTTTTCAATAAAAATATTAATTAAAATACATAAATTAAATTCAGTTAAAAAAAATTGAACATAATATTTTTTTTTTAAACGGACTTGAATCAAATGCCGTTGGTAAATATAAAAATTACAGCAGACAGTTGTCCGAGGCCAAATTGGAAGAAAAAAAAATACAGCAGACAGCTGTCCGAGGCCTTCGGCCACGGACTGTCCCTGCAGGCTGTGTCAGAGACACGGCCATTAAGTTTAACGTAGAATACGCCATCCGATAAGACAGAAAACATATATAAGAATAAATGATAAATAATATAAGCAAATGAATTTATTGTTATATATGTTTTCTGTCTTATCGGATGGCGTATTCTACGTTAAACTTAATGGCCGTGTCTCTGACACAGCCTGCAGGGACAGTCCGTGGCCGAAGGCCTCGGACAACTGTCTGCTGTATTTTTTTTTCTTCCAATTCAGTTTTTAGTTCGTAACGTAACGGAATGCGGAGACGGAATTGTAATGCAGAATAAGGCTGAGTATCAAATTTAAATTTGTGTTTAAATACTAAATAAAATTGTTTTAAAGTATTGGCCATGTAAAATTTGGAATTTCTGTCCCCCGTTATGCCGAAGCACATGGCCAATTTAACAGTTATGACGTCAAATTATTAGCTAAAGGTTAGAAATTCACGAAATGGGTCATTTTACGCTTGAAGAAAATGGAGAATATTGATAACTTTCTTCAACTTCTTTAACTCAAACTGTAAAAATTCTGCGAAATAAATTCGCTAGAAATAGAGTGTCATCAACGCAGTTTTTCCATCAGTATGTGAGGCGAGTTCGACAATCCCGATCCTTATTAGTCTAATTAACTCGTGTAGATGCTCGTCCAGTGCGTTCAGTTCAGTGAAAAATATCGCCCCCGTTCGCAGCAATTAAACATTTCTTGCCAATCTTTGCGCAAAATTTTCCATAAAGACCTTGGTACGAAGGTTATGAGTTCCAATTAGCCCAATAACTGAAACCTAGTTATCATCCGATACGTTTTCGCTGCGTTGAATGGGTTGAAGATCACTTGGCTGAAGATGAGCATTTTTACACCTCGAGGTCTACGTTACCTATACAATATTGCCGCCTTTGGGGCCCGCAAATCCTTACGTCATAGAGAAGAAGCCGATGCATCTACAACAAGTGACTGTTTGGTGCGGTTTTTGGTATGGCGGCATCATAGGCCCATCTTTCTTCGAAAATGAGCACGAATCCGCCGTTACAGTCAATGGCTACAGTTACCGTGCTATGCTCTGCTATTTGTTGTTCCAAAAAACTGAAGAGCATGACATCGACGACACAGGGTTTCAATACGGCGGCCCTGCGTGCAACACAGCCAACGTTACAATTGATATTTTACGCAATGTGTTCGAAAACTTTATAATCAGCCGAAACCCGGAAGACCATTTAAAACCCGCACGTAATTGTCCAGAACCCGATTCGGTGGTTCGGTGTGGATTTTGTAATGGTGGCATCATTGGTACATTTTTTCTCGAAAATGCTGCTCGAAATGCCATTTCAGACAACGGCCAGCACTACAGAGTCATGGTTACGTACTATTTATGGGCTGAAATGGAAGATATAAGCTAGAATAAACTTTAGTTTCAGCAGGAGGGCGCATCACATCACGCAGCTCTTAAAACAATTGATATTTTGTGCACTAAGTTTGGTGATCGTGGTATCAGCATCTTCGTGATGTCAATTGGCCGCCTCGGAGCACCGATTTGTCCCCTTTAGACTTTTCCTGTGGGGGGCCGTTAAAGACCGATTCTATGGGAATAATTCAGAAATGATCCACATCCTTGACGCTAATATCGTCCGAGCTATTCGTGAGATAGAACCAGAAACCGCCAACAAAGTCTTAGAAAATTGGATTGACGGGATATACTACTACGAAACCAGCCTCGGCGACATGAATGAAATCGTGTTTCATAAATAATGAGAATATTTTTGGAACGAAGTTCTTTATCGCACGTTGCGGGATGGGGGCTAAATGAAAAGAGGTTAAACAATTTTTTTAACACTATTAAGCTACAACCCAATATTATCAACTATACTGGGTACTTTTGATTTGGTTTGTGTCTACACTAACATACGTTGGGAAATTTCTTGTTTCATGGGAAGTTTTGTAGGTGGAGCCTGTAACCAATATTTAGTATATATTGTAGTTTTGAATCCAATAAAATTAAATTTAGAAAAGCCAAAGTGAAAGAAGTTTAACAAAAGAACATTTTCTTAAGTAAGTGCTTTTCCTTAAAAAAAAAGTAAATTTTCTGAAAAAATACCTATTCATATTCTTAAACAAAGAAGAACCTTGTCTTAAAAAAAATACATTATCTTAAAGAAGTACCTTTGCTTAAGACAAGCACATTTTCATACAAAAAGTACCTTTTCTTAAAAAAATAATTTTTTTTGAAATAAGTACCTTTTCTTAAAAAAGTACATTTTCTTACAACAAATTGCCTTTTCTTAAAAAACTACATTTTCTTTGAAGAGTACCCTAATTGTGAAACAAAATAACTTTTCTTGAGATAAGTACCTACTCTTAAAAATGTACCTATTCTTGAAAAAAGGACCAATTCTAAAAAAAATTAAAATTTCTTGAAAAAAACTTTTCTTGAAAAAATACCCTCTCTTAAAAAAATAGCATTTGTTACAAATATTCTTAAAAAGTACCTTTTCTTAAAAATAAAATAATACCTTTTCGTTCCTTTTCTTGAGATAAGTAGCCTTTCTGAAATCAAGTTTTTTTATTTTTTAAAAATAACTTTTCCTATAAAGAGTATCGCTTCTTTAAAAAGTACATGTTTTCTAAAAACAGTACTTCTTTGTAAAAAAAAAAATATACTCTAATGGCTGTTTCTTCGAGAAAGTACTTCTTCTTCTTGAAAATACACTAGTTTTTAATAAAAGAAGTACGTCTCTCCCGACCTTTTCGGGAAAATATACTACATACTCTTACAAAAAGGACATAAAAAAATCTTTTTTTTTTTAAATACATTCTATAAAAAAATTGTTCTTCAGAAAAGTTTATCATTTTACAAAAAGTATCTTTTCTTAAAGATACATTTAAATTATCGTACTTTTCAACGGGCGCTTTATACGTGATGGAACTATCTAGTACATAATATATAGCGAGAGGAACTTGGTTTCAACCGGGTGTCCCCGGACACCACATGTAATTTTTGTTTCTGATATTAACTTTACTTCATTTGATTTAAATTTTAAAAATATTTCATATTTGGACCACACGTTATATGTCTCTAAGCCAACATGTTGTGTTTAACAAATCTCAAAGCAATGATATTAAATTCTCAACCAACAAATCTAAAGAAAAACAATTATGTTCCTAATCCACATTAATAGGGGTTGGATACCATAATCGTCGTCACAGATAATGACCACACCAAATAGAACTAGTAACTAACCGCAGTCTGCCGTCATAAGTACTTCACTTTGAAGTGGTTTTTCAATTATGCCCGACCGTTTTAGTAGTTTATGTAAACAATGAAGTGAAATAAAAACGTCACATTAAAATGTCAAATTGACATTAGCATATAAACTATAAAATAAAGCAGTGGCGCATGAAATGAAATGGAAAAATAAAAATTCCCAAAATCAACAAAATGAAACGGCGACATGATACACTCAACTCACTTATTACACCAGTCAAATGCGGGGTGAGATGGTGGTGTCAATGGTGATGGCGATGGCGATGGCGATGGCGCTGCTAATGGGATGGGATGCCATGGGTTGGTGGCAAAGATGACAATGTCGCTCGGTTCCACTTCACCACTGTTTGCGTTCCAGAGGAAGATGATCTGCCGCGACTTAATAAACATTAAGCAAAAGCGTTAAAACAAATATCAAACCGAAAAAAAAACGACAAAATAAAATGGCAATTTCGAGGTGATGAAATGTGAAAACGAGTGATGTGAACCGTATACATCTCTGAAGTAGCTAGTAATTTCCATTCGTTTGCTGTTTGTCATTTAGAAATATTGATTGTATTTAGCGAGAGACATTTGTTTATGTGTCTTTTATCAAAATCATAATTTTCTGACACTTTAAGTTGCTCATAATTGACGGGCACCACACAAATGTGTGCTGTGATTTGATTTGTCCACACTTTATGGCTTTATGAATAAACGATTATAAGTAACGTACTTAACGCATTTAATGGGTTATTAAAATATTTGTCTTTGGAGTCAACCGAATGTTTTCGTTTCTTAATGATGTGTAAACTAGTAAATGCTAAAGTGGCTGAGTTACTATTGGTTTAATGTCGAGATATTCCATTAGATTGTGGATTATTGTTAAACAGAGTTATAGAGATTAGAGTAAACAGAAATGTAATTTTTATGAACAGCATTTCGTGTTTGCTGGGACAAACAATAAACCAACAACAGCAAAATGGTTACAAAAGCTAAAAGGCTTCAAGATTTGTTGAGGTCAAAAAAAACTGATACTTTTTGTGGTAGTGGTTCTATTTAAGTCGAATATCCTTCTAAAAAAGTTAACCTTATTTGCTTGTTACATCCCGTCAATGGGTTGAGAAGATTTTCTGCCAATCATTGTCTTACGCGCTTCCTAGGTTTAGACTTCCTGCACTTTAAGATCGAATCAGAATGTCTTTCGAGTAGGAAAAAGCACCGTCGCCAAAATGAATGACGCATGAGCAGGTTAACAATTTAAAGAACTCTTACATCCAACTATGGGGAGCCCGCGAATTGTGCTGCAAAAACTTAATAAAACAACTTTTTACTGTGTAAATAATTGGCCTATTTTTTATTTTGCAGGTTACAATTTAAATTTATAAAAATAAATGCCTGGAATACCGAAAAGAGTATTTGGATAGTGCAGCTGTACCATTATTTTCAGTCCTTCATTTCCGTGCAAAGGGAGTTTGGGGGCATTCTCCCGAGTAGGTGGACCATTATGAGATGGGTAAACATGTTTGTCGAATCTGCAAGAATCGCCCGAAGACGATTTAAAGATATTGAAGGAGATTTTATACCCAGAACTGCGCCAGAGACGTATCCGTTTCGAAGATGAAGCCACTGCACATATATCCAGAATGGTTCTGGCGAACCTCCAACGAAAATTCCCAAACAAATTAATATCCAGAAATTGTACTTTGAGCTGCCCCCAAGGTCACCTGACCAGACAGCACCAGACTTTTTTATAGGGTAATGTCAAGCAAGATGTGTACAAAACGATACCAACAAATTTAACTGAATTGAAGCAAGCAGTCCATTAAAACAATACTGGAAGCGATCGCGACTTCAACCCTTCAGGCCGCAATAAATAATGTTCTGATCAGATGTCGCTTATACGTGGATGAGCATGGAGGTCATTTGCGGTCTATCATCTTCAAAACCTTACCCTTACACAGTATCTTATAAACTAAATTGGACCTTTTAAATTTATCTATTCTATCCTTTGTTCTGCTGAAATATTCAGTGGCACACAGAACATATAATACTTTAGGTTCTATTCAAAGGATAGAATAGATAAATTTGAAAGGTCCGATTTAGTTTATAAGATACCGTGTAAGGGTAGGGATAATGTAAATTGCAATATGGTATACGTAGGTACAATAAAAAATAGACTAAAGACTAGAATTGCAGGACACAAATCCGATCAGAAATACAATAAAACCTCTTCTACACAAAAAACCGCATTATCATTACACTGCAGTAATTGGAATCATTGACAATACATCAATTTTGAACACAGAAAACAATTACAAACGCAGATATACATTAGAAATGTTACAAATCAAGAAGGTTCCATTAATACAAAGGATTAACTATAAAACAGACATAGCGAATATTGCTCAGAACTACAGACATTTAGTTAATAGGAATTAGGATAATTGCATTAATGTTAAATCAGATAGATATTTCCAGTATTTAAGTTAATATTTTATAATTTTTTTAATTAATTTTTGTCTTTAAGTGTATTTTTACTTATGTTTTATGAGATATTTTTTCATATTGACAAAGAAAATTTTTTATTTCCCGCTCTTTTTAGAAAGGAAAAATTTGTGATATTGAGTTTTTTGAATTACTAACTATTCGGTTGTGCAATGGTTAGTGTGCGCGGCTCTTGTACATGAGATCCTGGTTTCAAACCCTGCTATGACCACCTTCAAATTTCTTTCGGCGGCGGTCACCTCGCTTAGTGTCGGCGACACTATCGAGTATATAGCCATAAAAAAGCTTCTCAAAATACCGTTCGGAATCGGTGTAAAACTGTAGGTCCCAATCAGTGAGTGAAAACTGGAAAGCGCACAGCTCAGTGGTTGTGAGAAGTTCTCCCCGGTCCCTTCATGGGATGTAATGGGAAACCATTTATTTTATTTATTTTTAACTATTAAAACATAATATTTGTTACCTGAAGAAGTCGCCCAATGTGGAGACGAAATATTGGAGATAAATAAGCAAAACAAATAAAAGATCTTAAGCTCGTTCAAAGAATAAGAATTATTTTGAAATTCTTATTGAAGCACAAAAAATGGGTATTTCAGTATTTCAAAAAATGGGTGTAGGTCTAATTTGCGCAACAAATACTAAGTCTATGCAGGAGTCTATGTTGTGATATCGTATGGCGATATGTCAGTAAACAAAGTAGAAGTAACACGTACAATATAGACTAAACTAGACTATACGTATAACTAGTTAACTAGTAGATATTTCATGTATGATTTTCAACATACACACACAGAATGATTAGCTCGAAATGAGGTTGTAGCAACCGAAAATTGTGTTGTTACATTCGACTTGTGTTTAACGTAAACGAATTCCAATTGCCACAACTGGATTCAGTTTATTCAATTAAAATTCGGTTGCAGCATCGATTTGGTTGCGAAACCCAAGATTCCTATTAAATACGTTTTACCAACAGATTCGTTCATTACAGCGTTTCCAAACACCGAATTTAGAATTTATTCGGTTGCCACAAAGATATTAATACTCCCTTACGGTGTCTAGAAACTCGATCAATCTCGACAATCGATCATAATATCTACGACGACGTCGACTGCCCCCCTCCTAACAAACACGTGGTCAGAACAGCTACTTCCGGCGGAGCTGTTTAAGGCTGGCGGCGGTGAGCTGATAAGGTGCATGCATCAGTTCATTATCAACAATTGGCCCGGCGTTTGGAGTCTCAGTGTACTATTTGCACTATTTTCACGCTACGCCAAATCCTGGAGAAGACCCACGAAAAACAATTGACACCTATTATCAATTTGTCGATTATAAAGGAGCCTTCGATAGCCCGATACGGAAGAAACTCTACGAAGCAATGTCTGAGCTTGGTATTCCGGCAAAACTCATGCGCCCTTCAAACACCAAATCCGCAGTGAAAGTTGGTAAGGATCTTACCGAAACTCTCGAAACCAAGCGAGACCTTAGGCAAGGCGACACCCAATCGTGCGATCTCTTTAACATCTTAATAGAGATTATTCTGAGAAAAGCTGCAGTCAACATGAATAAAACCATCAGCAGCAAAAGGCACATGCTGCTCGCGTATGCTGAAGATATCGATATCATTGGGCTCAGAATTGGAGAAGTAACTGCGGTGTTTTCGAAAATTGAGAGGAGTCAGCAACAGTGGGTCTGAAAGTAGATGAGGACAAGGTAAAATTAATGGTTTCAAGCGATTATACCAAAGCGTGAACGTTGACAAACTTTATAATTTCGAGGTAGTGGACGAATTTATATACCTAGGATCTGTCGTAAACAACAACGTCAGCCTTGAGATTAAACGGAGAATAGTGCTTGCGAATATATGTTATTTTGGGCTAAGCAAGCACTATAGAGATATAGCCGTCTCTGGAGTAACAAAAGTCCAACTGTACCAGAGCATTATACAACCTGTCTTGCTTTATGGTGCGTCATCCTGGATCTTATCGCAAGCTGACGAAACATATGAAAAATACTCCGAAAAATGTATGGACCTATAGTGCACAATGACGACGTATGAACCATGTGCCATAGTTAAGCGGATCAAAATAACGCCATTGTGCTGGCGAAGGAAGATGAAAAATAGGAAGACCCAGTTTCCGCTGGAGGAATCAGGTTGACGAATCCCTGCCTACACTTGGTATTGCTTACTGGAGAAACAAAGCAAACGAAATATAATATGTTATCTTCGTTTTGTAAGGTCCCTGATCCCCCGGAGTTGTTCTAGATCGGATAAGTAAGAAGTACGATCTGAAACTCACGGCAAAAATATAAGTATTTTAGTTGTGTTATCATTAACACTGAAGACATTACATTCATTTCGTGTAACATTTGAAGTAGTGCTGCATTTTTTTGTAAAGAAACACGTCTTGCAGCTTCAAAAAAAAAACATCCTATTTGGTTAACTGCAAAACACGAAGGCATTCATTTCCTCGTGGCAAGACGTGCCATCTCCATAGTCCGTATACAGAAAACGGCAACAGCATTATGTGGCAAAAACGGCTTCGCCACGAAACATTTCGTTAGGTCGAGAGTGCCCAGTGGTGCGGAGTCAGAGTGAGAGTCGTGAAGTCAGAGTCTTGGATATTTGCCTGGTGTTAATTTCTTTCTCTTTTTACAACGATTTGGATTTATTTTTTCATACCAGAAGTAACAAGTCGCATATATCCAATTCTTTCGAAGATAAGACATGGTGCGAAGCAGAATTTCGCATTGCTACTGATGAAAAAGACGCTGCACGTATGGTAACGAAACAGTTACAACGCGTGCTGCAAATGAGCGGTATGAGAGAGTGAAAGGACCGATATATGCAAGATAAGTAATGAAAATGGGAATCTGGTGACAGATAAGCAGCGTGCACTTAAAATGTAGAGATAACACTTCTCAGCACTACTCCACTCAGAATCTTCCAGTGAATATCAGGAGATATTGATTGTGGAAGATAGAGTGGATTGTCCCCCATCCTGTCACTACGAGATTAGAACAACAATATCCCAGCTTAAGAATAATTAAGTGGCGGGTGCGGATGGGCTACCCGATGAGGTTTTTAAGGCCGGTGACGAGGGACTTTTTGCACAACTTGTATGCAGTATATAGTTGGGGGAATCTATGCCCGATGATTAGAGTCATGGTATGCTATGTCCCGTGCTCAAAAGGACTGATCTGGGAGTATGTTCCAACTATCGCGGCAGCAATATTTTTTCCATCGCGTATAAGGTCGTATCGCTCGTTCTATGTGAAAGCCTAAAGCCGATTGTATAAAACCTGATTCGACCTTATCATTGTCGTTTTACGCCACGGAAGTTCACGACTGGTAAAATGTTCACGCTACGCTAAATCCTGGAAAAGACTGACGAAGAGCAAATCGACACATATTATATTTTTGTTGATTACGAAATTGCTTTTGATGGGGCATATGCGGAAAATTGTACGAAGCTATGTCTAAACTTCTGCTACCCGGAAAATGGTTCGGCTCTGCAGAATTATGCTAACCTAAACCAAATCGGCAGTGAAGGTAGGGAAAGACACACTGTTAACCATTCTGCACAATACGATGCCTTAGACAAGGTTATACACGGTTTTGCAATCCCTTCGACATCTTAATGGAGACACTAATGAGAAAAATTTCAGTAAATATGTACTGTATATGTATGACATTGACATCATTGGGCGAATCCTGCGAGAGGGCACTGCAGTATTTTCAAGAATCGACAAAGAATCAATAAAGACAGGCCTTGCTGCTAATGAGGGCAAGACAAAATTTTCATTATGAAAACTACTCGAAAAAGGTTGGCGAATTTTTCATAATTTTTATATAAATGTCGCACGTTGCGGGATGGGGGCTAAATGAAAAAATTTTAAACAACTTTTTTTAACTACTTTATTACAACCCATTATTATCAGCTATATTGGGTACTTTTGGTACTTTGGATGTTTTCTAGGTGGAGCCTCCTTATTATATATTGTAGTTTTGAACCCAATAAAATGTAAATTTAGAAAAGTCAAAGTACAAGACTGGCAAATCCATGAACCATAACCCTGAGCATGGAATTACATTTGGCAGCACACTTACTCTTACACTCGTACTTTTGGCTTGGTTTGTGTCTAGACTAACATACAACGTATGGTGGGATATTTCTAGTTTCATGGGAAATTTTCTAGGTGGAGCCTGTTTATTACATATTGTAGTAGTTTGAACCGAATAGAATGTAAATCTCAAAAAATACCTATTCACATTCTTAAACAGAGTACCTTTACTTAACAAAATACCGTATCTTAAAAAAGTACCTTTGCTTAAAAAAGTAAATTTTCTTACATAAAGTACCTTTTCTTAAAATTGAATTTTTTAAATAAGTACCTTTTCTTAAAAAAGTACATTATCTTACAACAAATTGCCTTTTCTTAAAAAACTACCTTTTGTTTAATGACTACCGTTTTTGTAAAACAAAATAACGTCTCTTGAGATAAGTACCTACTCTTAAAATATTTCATGTTCTTTCGTAAAAAAAGTCTTAAAAAAATACCTTTTCTTACAAAAAAATACATATTCTTACAAAAATCCCTTTTCTTAAAAGTACCCTTTCCTAAAAATAAAATAATGTCTTTTCCCTTCTTTTCTTGAGATAAGTAGCCTTCCAGAAAATAAGAAAATTTTCTTAAAAAAATAACCTTATCCTAAAAAGAGTACCACTTCTTTAAAAAGTACCTGTTCTTAAAAAAAGTACTTCCTGTGTAATAAAATTCTTACTCTTTGGGATTTTCTTATATAAAAACATTAGCTTTTAATAAAAGAAGTACCTTTCATCTTATCGGGAAAATGTAATACATATTCATACCAAAGGGGCTTTAAAATATACTTTTTTCAAAAAATACATTAAATAAATAAAAAATTTATTAAAACAAATTTTATCATTTACAAAAAGTATCTTTTCTTAGAGATCCATTTAAACTACAGTATTTTTCAACAGGCGTGTTGGGACTAACTAGTGTATAATACATAGCGAAAGGAACTTCGTTCCAAACGGGTGTCCCCAGATACCTCATGTAATTTTTTTCATTTTTCGATTTTTGGTCATTTTTCATATGCAAAATACCCCAAAATTTGAACTATTGTTGAATCCATGTTCAACAGTGTTACAGAAGTCCCCTTGACCCATTTTAGCTTTAAGTTATAGTGGTTTAATTCACCACCATTTTTTTCATTATCGTACCTATTTTAGTACATCGTCATTTCATTGTCTGTCTTTAATCTCTTGTTCGTTTGGCAAGTTGAGGCGGTATTGAATTTGGCCCGCCATTCGTTAGTGAGTTATAAGAAAACTCTCAATAAAGCAAGAAACTTTTACATCAAGGAATCAACATTGATCTGGTTCGAAGGCGTCGAATTTCCAAATGCAGGATTGGGAGTCGTGGATTTTTCAAATGCAGGAGTCGGAGTCGGAATTATAATTATCCAATTTTGACCCGACTCGAAATCACAGATAAAGTAAAGGGTGGGCTAAGTAAAATTTTGAATTTAAATTAAAAAAATATTAATGATATTTTTTTTTAAATTATGAGTATTGGTGAAGCACATCATTGACATTTATGAGTGAAACACGTCGTTGAAATGCCTTCCAGGACTTGATTTACAGTTCCTTTTTCGATATACCCACTTTTCCATTACATTTTCGATTGTTTAGTAGGGCTGCGACATCAACATCGATGTTTTAAAAACATCGATGTTTTTCTAAAACATCGAGTACTTTTAACATCGATGCCTTAGTGCCGATGTTTTTCCAACATCGATGTTTTGTATCGATGTTTGCATCGATGTTTTTGCTTTCGGACTGGTTGTGAGCCGAGGCAAAATTAAATTGTCGGCTTCGCATGTGTTTCATTTGAGGACCTTTTTTTTTTTTAGTCACAAACTCATCGGCGGCGTGAGCGAAAACATCGATGTTTTTGACAGATGTTACATCGATTCAATGGCGCGGCTGAAGTAACAAACGATCGGCGTAGAAGTTTTTACCGACATCGATGTTTACAAAACGATATACAAAACTTTATTTATACTGGAGTTATTTTATGTATACTGGAGTTATTTTATGCTTAAAATATTCAAAAACATCGATGTTTTTGGGGGTGTCTTAATTTTGCAGAAATGAAATGAGAAACATCGATGTTTTCGAATTGTTAACAAACTAAATAAAAACATCGTTGTTTTGTTTTTGCTGAAATTCTCTTGTAGATATGTGTTGTCAATATACAAATCACCCTATTCGTCGATATAAAGGCAAATAGTATATACAAAACTTTATTAGTGCTGCCTTTTATATCGATGTTTTTCAAATTAACAAAATTTATAGAAAAAACATCGATGTTTTCGAATTGCTAACAAAATTATATAAAAAAAAACATTAATATTTTCAAACATCGATGTTTGGATTTCGCTTTTATATATGACGTGCCGGCGTATATATCACCCTATTGGTCGATATAAAGCAAAAACATACAAAAGTTGATTAGTACTGTTTTTTTATTTTTATTGCTAAAAGACTTTAATAAAAAACATCGATGTTTTCAAAATAAAAAATTTATAGAAAAAACATCGATGTTTTCGAATTGCTAACAAAATTATATAAAAAAAAATTACAGCAGACAGTTGTCCGAGGCCTTCGGCCACGGACTGTCCCTGCAGGCTGTGTCAGAGACACGGCCATTAAGTTTAACGTAGAATACGCCATCCGATAAGACAGAAAACATATATAACAATAAATTCATTTGCTTATATTATTTATCATTTATTGCTATATATGTTTTCAGTCTTATCGGATGGCGTATTCTACGTTAAACTTAATGGCCGTGGCTCTGACACAGCCTGCAGCGACAGTCCGTGGCCGAAGGCCTCGGACAACTGTCTGCTGTAATTTTTTTTTATATAATTTTGTTAGCAATTCGAAAACATCGATGATTTTTCTATAAATTTTTTATTTTGAAAACATCGATGTTTTTTATTAAAGTTTTTTAGCAATAAAAATAAAAAAACAGTACTAATCAACTTTTGTATGTTTTTGCTTAATATCGTCGACATGACATATATAAAACTGCACTTCAGGGAAAACAAAACACGCAGAAACATTTGTAACCGATGTTGGATCAACATCGATGTTTCTCACTTGACGACCTTTTTTTTTTTTTAGTCAATGTCAGAGGGAAAAGAATACGTGCGCAGAAACATCGATGTTTTTAACCGATGTTTTATCAACATCGATGTTTCTCATTTGAAACATCGATGTTGAAAAACATCGATGTTTTGAGGTCGATGTCGCAGCCCTATTGTTTAGGCATCTATGTCGTGAACGACAGCTTCGATTTCTTAATTTATGGCCTCAATGGACTATCTTTCACGGAGCCTCAGAGGTAGTAGCCAAACGGGGTCAAGGTGGAGCGTTGTGTCGGCCAATGGGCTTTTTTGGGGTTTTTGAACTTAGGTCGCGAATTATCGACTGTAAAGTTGGCTGTGAGGCACATAGCACCATCCTGTTGAAACCATACGTCGTCCATGGCATCCTCTACAACTTCTGGAAAAAATCGCTGAGCATGGCACAGTAGCGCTCACCTTTGAGGTTAACGGCGCCTCCACTCCTTGTTCATTTTTGAAGAAAAGTTTCTGGTATAGAAATATGATGCCCCTATACCAGAAACCGCACCAAGTAGTCATTAGTTGTGGATTCATCGGCTTATCCTCGACGATGTGTAGATTTTCTGAGCCCCTGGTAAAAATTAGCTTCATAGGAAAATATGATAATAAAAATTCACTCATTCATTCAGCGAAGCGAAAACGCATCGGATCGTTGCAAGGCTTAAGTTATTGGACTAATTTGACTTTGTAAGCCTTCGACCCGAGGTCTTTATGCAAAATTCTGCACAAAGAACTGCGAGAAATGTTCCATAGCTGCGAACGGTGGCGAGATGATATTAGTGGCTGTTCGAGTACACTTTCAGCTACAATATTTTGCACTAACGGACTGAACTAGTACTTACACGAGTTATTTAACCCAATAAGATTCTGTGTTGGCGAACTCGCTTCACAGATTGATCCACAAACTGCGTCGATGGCACTGTATTTCTAGCGAATTTATTTCGTAGATATCTTTTAGTTTGAGTAGAAGACTCAGAACTTTGGAAGAGAGATTTTAATATTTTCCAATTTTCTTCAACCGTACAATGACCCATTTCGCCAATTTCTAGCCATTAATTAACAATCTGCCCCTTCATAAATGTCATCTGCTTCGAAATAAGGGATGGGTCACACTCCTAATTTTACATGGCCCACCCTTTATAAACTTTGGTTTCTCTCAAAGATGTGAGAATCAATTCATGAGTTTATAATGTACGATTTTCTGTATTTACCGCAAAAGTAAATTGTGACAATTTTAGGGCCTTTACGACAAAAGTTGTTTACTTTCGGGAAATGTTTCAACTTTTGCAGTTAACCATGAGACTAAATAGCCTTTTTTCGTAAAAATTTTTGTGTGTAAACATTATTTTCGTTGGTGGGCAGTTGTACACATCCGATGATTTTGTCGTTACTGAAATTAATATTTATGTTGTGACGATGAATTTATGCTCTAGCTCACTTTCGATGAACTATTAGGCTAGGTGACCAAGTTTGTTTTTAACTGTAGCTGTAGTTACATTCATCACGGATAATTTTTATTTATTCGGCATTTTTTTTTGTAGTAGTTATATAACAACCCATTTTGATACGCCGATAATCCTTAAAAATTGAATTTCTCTCCCCCAAGCAATATTTATTGCTTCCCACTTCCTCCTTACGATAAACAACCCTATCGTCATAAGTAATCATGCTCTTCCAAACAATGAATAGAATTTATGATGGATGTCATTCATATACGACATCGTCGATGATGCTGATGTTGATGCTGAAAGGCTGATGATGTATTTGATATACATCATAATGTCTACCAACTATTACTTACACTACATCAATACATGATGGTGTGTTCCGTTTTCTGATATCTACTAAGGATACATTTACTGTGAGCAATTTTGTCCTGAAAATGTCATTAGAGAGGAATTAAGCTGCTGATGCTGCTGCTGTTGGTGCTGTCAAAGAACGACCACAATGTTTATGTTTTTCGGGAAACAATCAGTCAAATTTTATAATTTGTGCTTATCCGACAGCCAGTCGTAGCATCACGAAATCCATTCGTTGCTATGAAAGTGTTTTATATCCTCTTTACACTCTAACTCCTGGAAAAATCAGGAAAATCTCACGATTCTGCTGTAGATGACGGTGTTGTTAGTTTGGAGGAGCCTAAATTTGATGTTCATCATTTATGATTCACATGTTCGAAAAATCTGTTGGTTTGGTTGTGGTAGACGAATTTTCCAAGTCGTTAATATACGTGCACATTTTTCCCTGCCTTCATATAAGTCGGAATTGGGTTGAGGCATATGTCAGGTGAAAGTATAGGGTGATTCAATGCGACCGCAGATTTGCTCTCATTAATAAAACACCTAGAAATATGTCTAAATGATTTTTTGGAACGAAGTTCTTAATCGCACGTTACGGGATAGGGGCTAAATGAAAAATACTTAAACCACTTTTTTAACACTATTATGCTAATACCCACTATTATCAACCATATTGGATACTTTTGCTTTGGTTTGTGTCTAGACTAACTAGATGTCTCACATATTTTGGGAAATTTCTTGTTTAATGGGAAGTTTTCTTACAAAACGACCTCAAAATATACTTAAAAAAAAAACATTCTATAGCAAAAAAAAATGTTTTCTTAAAAAGTTATCAGTTTACAAAAAGTATCTTTTCTTAAAGATCCATTTAAATTATCGTATTTTTCAACGGCGTGTTGGAACTAACTAGTACATAATATATAGCGAAAGGAAGTTCGTTCCAATCGGGTGTACCCTGACACCTCCTGTAATTTTTATATGACATCTTGTTTGTAAATGCCCACCACGACTCCCGTGGCAAATTTCTACGTAGCCTCAGAGAAAGAAGTCTAATGGTGTCAAATTGCAAGATCTTGGTGGCTATTTTACCTCGTTGATTTATGAGATAATGCGTCCTGGGATAATACGTCCTTAGTATAGTGCCATTTTTTCATGCGTTGTGTGGCAAGTGGCACCGACCTATCGAAACCATATATTGTGCAAATCCGTGTCATATAATTCAGGCCATAAAAGGTTTGTTATCAAGTCATTTTAACGTTCACCCTTCACCGTAATAAGGTTACCGGCTCCGTTTTCGAAGAGGTATGATCTGATGACTCCGCCAGCCCAAAATCCACATTAAACAGTGACTCGTTGTGGGTGCATAGTTTTTTCTTGAATGACATGTGGATGTGGGTTGTGGATTATTAGTACCCTAAATGCGGCAATTTTCCCTGATAATGTATCCGTTTCAGATGAATCATCAATCATCAAATGAACCAGGTGAAATCAAGAAAATTGCTAATGATGACATTTTTTGAAAATCCGGCATCAAGTGCTTGTTGTTCTAGTATCAATTGGAACACTGCAAATGGTCTCCAGATGCTGCAAATGTCAATCGAATTTTGTAAACGTGTAGAAATAGGTCTGTTACTAAAATACGCCGAACTGTGGTGTAGGAAGGGTTTAACTGATGTGCACTGTAACGAATTGAGGTTTTCGTGGCCTGGTCCCCACATTGTTCCATAGAAGCAATATTATCGACCGCACAACCTGTACGAAGACGACTTGTTGTTACGTTTTTCACCGACACAGTTTCATCGAATTTCTGCACCAAATGGCAGATTGTTGACTTAGACGGCCGGTTATGTCGACCGAAAAAATCACGCAATGTGCGAAATGCAACTCTTGAAGAACGACCATTTGCATATATCGCATGGATTACGCATTGCTCAACTCAGTATCGCTCCATGACTAAGTTTCCCAAAGCGTTTAGAACCAATTGTCTGATTAAAAATAAAAAGAATATGAACACATCACAAAAAATTGCAGTCAAAGATCAACATTACAATTGAATCACCCTGTAACAACCGGCAATATTGCTGCTGGGATTGGAATTTTGAGCTGAAATTACAGAAGAAGTTATGGGAATGTACGGAATACATATAAACTACTTTATTTGAGTACATTGACACAACAATTAGTTTGCTATTAGGGACTATGTAAACCATCTTTCTCCTGTTCTAGTTTATTGTGTTGCAATGGCTAGAGTGCGCGGCTGATGTACAAAAGAATGTGGGTTTAAGTCCGCACTTACAATTATTTGACTTCGTTAGGGAGTGGTCACTTTGGTTAGGGGCGTTGGAACTATCTAGACTAAAAATTGAAATGATTATGGTATTCCTAGTCGAGCAATTACATTATGGATATCCTTGTCAGAAAACGGTTCGGAGAAAGGGACCTACATTATTTTCGGTGATTTGGATAATTCTACCAGGTTTCAAAATGACAATAACCTATACGCAAAAGGCGGATCTACGATTTGATTAGGAAGATAAAAATTTCATAAAATCACACAAATAGGTTTATTATTAAACTCAAATAATGTGTGTTTTCGAGTCTTAATTTGAAATACAAAAAATCAAATCACACTGCGGCGATTATTTGTGAGAACTTACCGACTAGCTGAATCCTTGTCTTCTGAACATCCATTTTAAAAACTAAACAACGCAGAACGGTATAATAGAGATGCAAACTCGAAACCACAATAATCAACGAAGTCATGAACAGTTTGAAAGTTACTAACAAAAAGAAAAGCGGCGTAAATGCGACCCCACGAACATTTTTGAATGACACCACTTTAAAATCGAATCTACTCAAATCGAGTTTGCATATTTAATAACCGACTTAGGTGGGCCCAAACAACCCAGAGAGTTCAAGGGCCTTACAACATGAGGATAACATGTTTCTCCAACCAGCTCGATATTCAGATTTTGTCCACCAGATGGTAACACCAAGCCCTCGCAGGCACTATTCAACCCGGTCTTTCCAGCGAAGTCTTTGTCGTCCGAATTCTCGATGTCCTTGGAGTACGACTTCGAATATATACATTGATAAGATCCGATCTGGTCTGCAACAAACGGTTTTAGTCTTTCACACACTACGCTTGAGAGGACCTTGTATGCAATGTAAAAAAGGCTTTTTACACGGCAGTTCGTACATACTATACTCGGGTCGCCTTTTTTCAAAACAGGACTCAGCATGATAAGACTCAAATCCTCGGTCATGCATTCGACCTAACCAGATTTTGCATATGAGCTTATGCATGTAACTTTCCAACCCATAACCGCCAGCTTTAAACAGCTCAGTCAGTAGTCCATCTGCACCAGCGGCGTTGTTGTTCTTAAGCTGGGAAATTGCAGTACTAACTTCGCTTTTGCTAGCCGGGGCGTAAGACGCTATCGTCCTGTAAGCGACTCATCTATATTGAAGTCTCCTGGGACAAGTAAAGCAGAGAAGTGATCTCTCTATATTCCCAACATACTTTGCACATGGGAGACAAGATTCGCGTCCTTGTCTCCACAAAAGAAGGACCTAATCCATTTCCGTTGGTTTGACTTTGTACTCTTCGGTAAAATTTACGGGCCTTATTCTTCCTTCGGTAAGATTTGTTCACTCTCACGATTTCTCCACAATCGTTTTTCTTCCTAAACAAACGGTCGGAAGTAATAAACAATTCTGGTCGCAAATAATTATCAAACAATTGTTTTCCTTTGAAATAACTTTGACATAACGACCTTTCAGACCTAACCGCTGTAGATCGGAACAGATATTTACATTACAATTAACCCTGGGAGAAATCTACTCTAAAGGCGAATCTGTAATTAGTATCTGTTTCTTGAGTATTAGGCTACATTTGATAGTCCGGCATGTAGAACATTTTATGACCATTTGTCTGAACTTGGTATTCCTTCGAAGCTCATACGACTTTTTAGAATGACATTAAACGACACCAAATTCTCAAGGATATTTGGTAAAGGCCTCACCGAACCATTTCATACCAGGCCAGCACTCAGACAAGGCGACACCCTATCGAGCTATCTCTTAAATTTCTGCACTGAGGCCACACGGATAAAAGCTACACAAATAATACCATCAGCAGCAAAGGCCAGATAATGCATTATACAAATTGTTAGTAAACACAGCAGAAAAGTCTGCTGAGAAGTGGAAAACAAACATATTTGGTATTTAGCAAACATAAGTTTGTAGTTTCAACAAACTGGTATTTTGTAAACCCTGCAAAATGTTTGTTGCTATACCAGTAGATATTCCTGCTAAAAAGTAGCATACATTAGTCGTGTTTTGGTTACAAGCAAGCGATTATCGCTTGCTAAGTTGCAAAGAAAACGGCTATTTAGGGATAAGTAATTTTATTCAAAAATATGAAAAAGGATTGAAATCAGTAAAAGATGTCAAAACAAAAATTGTTTAAACTTAGCGAAAATGATTCGCGTCGCTAAGTTTTCGCTAAGTGCTTCATACAAAACAAGCGATTATATAAGCAAGCGGTGTAACCAAAAACACTTATTGTTTGCTATTAATAGCAAACTTTATTTATTGAGTGTGTTCGCGTATGGTGATAATACACATATTATTCGATGGACTGGCTAGAATTTATTGCTGCTTTTTCGTCAGTTACGGAAGAATGGCCAAACGTTAGGCAGAAAATGAGGACAGGACAAAGTTAACAGCTTTAACCGGCGAATATGTAAATAATGTAAACAATATGATAAAACGGACGATTGTGCTTATGAGTAGATGTTAATATCACCTGTCTTGCTTTAGGCTTAGAAACTTGGGTCAGTCGCAAACAGACGAAATAGTACTAAAGGTCTACTAAAGAAGAATACGGCGATTATCGATGCCGAACAAACCACGTGAAGTACGACCTGTATGGTGACGCAGATTTTTTAAAAACCAGTTTTCGATTATTTCGAAAATAATTCAATTTTTCAAGTACCGGGTTTACGGTTTTTAATTTTGACAAAAATCTTTGGAATGGAGTTTTTCTTTTAAATTGAATTACACATGTAGCACTTACAATAAATTTGTTTGCCGATCGAAACACACTTATTCGAGTTTAAAACTCAAAATTTCACAGCTCCATTTAAATTCCAATTTGGCAATCGTGTTTTATTTTGGAACGAAGTTTCTTATCGCAGGTTGAACAACTTTTTGTAACACTAATATGCTACAACCCAGTATTATCAACTATATTGGGCACTTTTGCTTTGGTTTGTGTCTACACTAAAATATTGTTGAAAAATACATTCTATAAAAAAATTTTCTTAAAAAAAGTTTATCAATTTACAAAAAGTATATTTTCTTAAAGATCCATTTCAATTGTCGTATTTTCGTATTTAGTTGTCTATCCATTTCAACGGGCTCCTTAGGTGTGTTGGAACTAACTACCACATAATATATAGCGAACGGAACTTCGTTCCAACCGGGTGTCCCTTGACACCTCATCTGGTTGTAATATTAAAATTTAGACAATATTCCAGCTTGGTTATTGTAAAATTTAAAAGTTTTATTCAAATCCACATTATACTGATGTCAATTCCACATTATTCTGATGTCAATTCCAAATTTAAAACAGGTTTCGTGTATGAAAATCGTATTAAGGTCAAAGGATTTATTTATAAACTAATTTACATTTTGAAATTTGAAAATACAATTTGTGAAAAGCTTAAATAATTCCTATTCAAATCGTAAAACCATTTTGAAATTTGAATAAAAAAAATGGTTTATTGCAGCATAGCATCATATTTGAAAATATAAATCATATTTCTCAATTCAAAAAATTTCAATAAACTTGAAAATCATATCGTTTGATATGACTTATAAACTGTTTAAGGATATTTAACACAAATTGAGTAGAAACCGGGTAATTAGAGTTTTTAAACACCCAGCAGTGGCCGTCGGTGGTGCAATGGTTAGTGTGCGCGGCTCTTGTACATGAGATCCTGGGTTCGAACCCAGCTCTGACCACCTTCAAAAAAAAAATTTCTTTCGGCGGCGGTCACCTCGCATAGTGACGGCGACACTATCGAGTATCTAGCCATGAAAAAGCTTCACAAATTACCGTTCGGAATCGGTGTGAAACTGTAGGTACCAATCAGTGAGTGAAAACTGGAAAGCGCACAGCTCAGTGATTGTGAGAAGTTCTCCCCAGTCCCTTCATGGGATGTAATGGGAAACCATTTATTTATTTATTTTTTAAACACCCATCACACATTAAATAGCAAAAATCCCGGATAACCGGAATGGCCAGTTTTTCGGTTTTGGACAATCTACCTGTTTTAATTTAAAATTCAATATAACGCGGTTACGCTCGCTGGCTAGGCCATATCAGTAGGAATGAACCAGAACGAATGGTATTCGAAGACGCAGTCGAAGACAGTTTTATCACTCAAATAAAATTCTTCTTCGCTTTAGCGAATATTTGCAGCAGGAGTGAAATAACGTAAAAATGTATAAACGCAAAATGGTTTCGTCACTGTAATGAAAATGTTTGATGAATATGGTTCAGTTCAGTTATAATTTCAAAGCTGTCATACATTCGAAGGATAAAATAGGGCGACTTGAGAAAGTGGGTTCGATTTCGGGGCTTATTGACAACTACACTATCGAGAAAACTAAAAGAAATTACTTTTTACTTTTATTGATTATTTTACAACCTCATGAGGTCAGACGTCTTACACATATTAAAATTAAACAAACAAGTTAAACAAATTTAAATATATTCTTCCAACTGGCTCTATCCTTCGCATTTTCTCGCCAGTTGGTAACACCAAGGATACGTTATCAAAAACCTTTCGGGCTGGCTCATCTTCATTCATTCTCATAACATGGCCTAGCCAACGCAATTGGCCCAATTTGTTTCGTCTAGCTACGTCCACGGCAGAATATAGATTATATAGCTCTGCATTCCAGCGACGTCGGTACTCGCCGTTTTCTCTAATAGGACCATATATTTTACGCATAATTTTTCTCTCGAAAACTCCCAGGCTGTTTTTCACTTCAAAATTAAATCGGTTGTCAACGTTCAAGTGCGGATCAAGTCGAGAGGTTTCTCTAGTCGTTGACACCATCAGTTTTGTCTTGCCCTCATTAACACCAAGATCCACCTTCGCTGATTCTTTTTCGATTCTTGAAAATACTGCAGTAACCAATCTTCAAATTGAAGTACTTTTTCATTGTATTAATGAAGTTTGTCATCAATTCAATGAAGAACAATTGATGAACATTTATCATCGACTTGTAAACAGTTTTTAAAAAAATGGTTTGGAACTGGGGTAAAACTGTAGGCGCGGGACTTTTAATGGGATGTAATGGAAAATGCTAAATATTTAATTTATTCAAAATTAAAAAGTTCGAGAGTTTGGTCGTTTTTTTAAATAATTTTATTCTCCTATTTAATTTATTTTAATTTTGAATATTAGGAAGAAGCCTGGAGATCGCTATAGCAGAGTTCTTCGAATGTCTTGCAATTGATTTCAATAATGGATGTCCAATCGTCAACAGTTCAAACTTTCAGCTTTAGACCATTTTGTTTGCGAAGACAGGAATAGGAGTAGACGGCGCAGGAGTAGGACAAGGAGTAGGAAAACCAGCAGGCGGCAGATGTGACTGCCAATCATTATTTTCGCAATGGATTTTTTTGCACCCTTCAAACGTTAAGTCGTTTGAGGTGAAACCTCTAAACCTCCACTCTTTCCTAACAAATAGAAACAGTTAAATTAGCAATGTACGACAAATAATCCATTTCATTGATTGGGATGGTTCCGCTTCCAGCCACTATTGTAACAATGGCCACCACTTGGAATTCGTTCATCTCTTAAGAGACGCTTAAATTGTATGCAAACAAACTTGCTGCCTTCAGGACTATTAGTTGAGGGAGCAGAGTGACCACAAAGAAAGAGCCAAGAAGGAGCTAGAGATGTTTTTCAAGGGTTATACTACTCCATTGACAGATTTGGAAACTACAATGCATCCGTGCCCGTGGATTAAAACAAATCCGCCACTTTCCATTTTAATGCAGACATTTCCACAATTCTTTACTGCCTCCGCCTGATGACTGGTGGCATTTCCTTTTGTTGTTGCTGTCGTCCATTTAGCTCCTGTTTGATGTTGTTGTGGGTGTTATACTAATACGGTGCACTAAGGATTTGGTGATTTCAAATTACGAAGTCCTTTTGTTGTTACCACAAAATGTAAAGCCAACCAGTGGATGTGGGAACTGAACAGAGCGGCTACAGGGGCCTGGAGTACATCGCAAGTGCAGCAGATAAACCAGTGACAATTTTTTATTTTCATTTCACTTTACCACCAGTTTTGTATTTGCATAATTTCCTAAAGTCTGTAGGAAAAAAAAAAACAAGATCCATTGCTAAGGACTTCAAGGAAATTGTAAGGAAAGGAAGAGGCGACATTGTTGGCAGTCCCATTTAGTATAACTAAATTCAGTTTATTTGTAGCTGTGGATAAACTTCGTATGTAAATGAATAAATGAATGAAAAATATAATAATGAAATTGTACGAAGCGTAAAACGTAACTGAGGCTACTTGGTTTTTAGCGAGCAGAGCCGTTAATGAATATTTCATTTGCGCTGAAAGTGGATTAACGCTCAATTTTTTTTCACAAATATAAGCTTACTTTGTCTCTATTTTGTATAGTGATTTGGTTGGCAATTTTTTCAGAAACTTGGATTCCAAATATCATTGTAACGGCTAAACTCCACAGCCACGACGCTTGATTTTATGTGCCTTAGTTATCAGATTCTCAGAAACAATAATCTTTAAAATCGGCTTAGAAATTTAGAAGTTGCTTGTCTTGAAACGTTGAACATCACCAAAGTGGTAGATTATGACACGCTGTAGCACAGTGTACGTTGCAACAGCTTGCCACGTAATGAAATAGTCTGAAAACCTGAGTCCTCCTCTATAAATATCTGGAAGTTTTTAAAGTGATCCAACCCATAGTTCAGAAGATCTGAAATTATTACCACTGATTTGCAATCGGGCCCACTGTGGGATGAAATTAAAATTCAGAAGAAAATATGTAATGGACAAAATAAGGACTTGCTATTATTGTTGACATACCTAAGTGATATGACAACTTTAGTTGCCATCTATAGATACGAAAATTACATTTGAGTAAATATAAACATAAAGAGGTTATAATTGGGACAAATTTACCGAAACAATGATATACATTAGGGCGGGTCGATTTGTAGGGAGTGAAAAAATTCACCAATTTCCCTAAGATTTCCGTATTCTAGGGGTTATTCCATGAAAATTTGCCGAAGGAACCATACCTCTATCGTTAAAATCGAGTCCCCTACTTTTTGTTGGTAAAAAGTTCAAAAGTTACGGGCATTTTTGTCCAAATTTTGGACCATTTTTCCATTTTTTTCATGATTTTGTCCAAGAATATTACTTTCATGGCCATTTTTTTGGCTCAATCCATTATTTAATTCAATTTACAATTTAAGTTTAAGCCCAAATTTATCGAATTCGGTTGATTAATTCATGCGATATTGCTAAAACAAAATAACACATAAAACCAACTTTTTGATTTTTTTCCCTTTTTATTTTTTTTTCTACAAAAATTCAAATTAAGAGATAATAAAGTATCTACCAACCTATTATCAAAAAAAATATTCAATTTGAGTGTAGTAAAAGACAAAATGTGAAAAAAAACATTATTTTTTCTGAAAGTCTTGTTTGCTTTCAAGTCTGGGTGTTTTCGTACGGCTCTCTAATGTCGTCGCCATAGCGCCTTCTACATTCTTTCCTGCAACTCGTTTAGCAGTGGCAGCCAGCAATTGGACATGTCTTTTCGTTCCTTGAATGTGTAAAGGAATTTGTGGATCATCGAACGGTGGCACTTCGTAATTTAAATATCCCTCCAAATGTTCATACGAATAACTTTGCGTAAACGGTGGTTCGAATAAAATGGTATCGTCATTTAAATCAATCATATTTGTATATTCCGTACAATTAAAGTTTATAAGAGATTTTTTATAAACTCTAAGTTCCGTTGGGTCGACAATATCTCTTCGGTAATGTAAAATCTTCTTTATAGCAATGTTTCGTTTTTCCATTCTATCATCAAACAACATAGATAGCAAGATATTTTCTGAGTGTGCAAAATATGGATTATCTTGAATTACTGTATTTACAACTCCAAGTAAATTCGGTGGTTAAAATCGTGTCCAAGTAATAAATTTAAAAAGTAATGTACTACCGTATGCGGCAGAGCTATAATACTTAACATTGAAATACATTGGCGTGTATACTTTTATTATATAGTTAGCCAGAATTTTTAAATTTTCAGTTGGATTATTAGTTGTCACATACAACCGTAATAATCTATTGGCTTTGGTCAGCCAACGAGAATGTGCAATTGGCCCTGGTTTTATGTGAGACAAATCCGCAGGAACCACACCATTAGAAATTGCATTGGCGATTAACATCAAGTACCTCGAATCGGTAGATAATTCTTCTGGATTTAAATCACCAGGAGGCATATTTTCCAAAGCGATTTCCTCAAAATCGGTTACCACCTGAAAAGAAAACATAAAAGCTAAAAAATAGAATGAAAAATGGTAAAGAATCAGCTATAAAAATTACATACCGGAAGATTTTCACAATCAGCAATTTTTGAGCTCAACTTTCCGGTAGTTGATCGTGGTCCTGTGGTGGTTGATTTGTCTAAAGTGTCAAACAAATGTCTAAACGGAAGCTCGTTAAAGTGCAGAAGACACACAAACCAGTGCAGTGGTCTCTTTAACTGTTTTTCGAATAGTCGCAAAATTCCACCGTGTACGCCAGTATTTGTTGGTGCACCATCAGCGCATATGACAATTAATGCATCGAGAGACAATTGTTTTTCTTGGAAGAATTCGATCAATTTGTTGACTTTGCTTGCCGCAGTTTCACTTTCGAGTTTTGTGTAGCCTATCAATTGAGATTTTGGTTCCCTCAAAACAACTAGATGAGGTTCTTTAACCATCCTTGGATGCAACTTCTCATCAATTTTTTCTACAGTTAGAGCATCATTTTTCCTGCCGTCGAATGAAAATGATATCAAATTCGAGCCATCATACCGCTTACGAAGTGCGTCTTGTCTCCATTTTCTCTTTCTCTACGAAGTTTACTTTTATCCAGGATGACTAGATTGCCATGAGCATCTTTTACGCCCAGGTCTTCCATCAGAGCTGTTGCCAATTCTGATCCCATTCTATCATGCACACCAAATCTGTCACACATCATTGCATAGTTTTTAGTATTGTATCTGGGAGTGTATGTTTGTGGTGGTAGAACTAATTCTGAACCTCCTCTCACATCAACTTCCATTTCGTCATAATGTGGTTCGTATGTAGGATCGTTGCTCACTGGGATTGTTGGTATAGTCGTTGGTATCGTATCTTCACTTCCACTATCGTGTTCCGGTATCGTTTGTATTCTGTCATTATATTGATCGCGCATGAAATCTTTTAAGTTTTCTGGGATAGATCCACATGAGCAGTCGTTTTCTTTCAAGTTGCATTTACATTTTCCAATGTTGAATAATTGGTTTGTTGATTCTACGAATTTTTTGAATTCTGTTGCGCGTTTTACTCGTTGTTTATCTGCATTACTATATGCGTCAAGCAAATTATTCAATTTTCTAATGATGCTACCTTTGAGTGTAAGTTCAATATTAAGTTGATTCCAAATTTCTAACAATCTGTCCGCTACTTGGGGAGTAAATGTTTTATACGAAAACATTTTGCTTTGGGCTTTTGAACGTTCGGCCAAGAAAAAATAGTACTTCAATATATCTCGTTTAGTTGACAGATTAATATCAGGTAATTCACAGGCCACGCAAAAAGAAAAAATATCATGAGAGACCAAATGTTGCAAACTACTGCGTTGGGTATCTGTTGGATTTTGCGATGAACCAGGCTCTGAATCCATTTTTTAAACCGTCACTAAAAGAATTAAATATGTTTTTCATAGAATAATAATATAACTATTAACTATAATAGTTAGCAAATGTTTTTACACTTACCTTTAAATCTTTTCTAAATTTCAAATTAGTTTGATTATTTGTTAGTTATTTCAAGTAACACTTCACTGAAATGACGCTCAAACAAAACTAGCATACACTGGAATATTATAAACAAACAAAAATAAAGAAGTCTATAAAGAAACTAAAAACAAAAAGAAATAAACAAACATAACACAGGGTGTGCACCCTGTGCAAAAATATGCCAATAATGTAAAGCGCAAATCAGTCCAGTCGTAAGGTTCGTAAGCTTCGTAAGTCAAAAAAATTGAGCCAAAAAAATGGTCATGAAAGTAATATTCTTGGACAGAATCATGAAAAAAATGGAAAAATGCTCCAAAATTTGGACAAAAATGCCCGTAACTTTTGAACCGTTGGACCAATGTTGGAGATTTTTTTTGGTAAATTGATGAAAATGACCTTTTGACCTTTCCAACGCGCCTACTGGCGATTAAACCCGATCGATAGTTTTTGAGTTATGGATGTGAACGTGTAGGTAATATTTCATACGAACGTCAATTTGGGAAAAAATCTACCAACAAAAAGTAGGGGACTCGATTTTAACGATAGAGGTATGGTTCCTTTGGCAAATTTTCATGGAATAACCCATAGAATACGGAAACCATAGGGAAATTGTCGAAAAATAAATCGAACCGCCCTAATATACATATAATCATCGCAACAATGAAACATATACATCGAGGAAATGTACCCGTTGTAGCAGTGGTGAATCAGAAAGTTAGCCACATTGGAGACGAATTTGGTGACGAATATCTTTGTACGTCCGGCGCAGGATTTCGTTTATATGTAGAATTCTCCAAACTCCCTCCGTGTGTCAGTTAAAAATATTTTCTATATTATCTTACAAAAGGTGGTCAGTGTTGGGCTAAAATCCGAGATATCGTTTACATTAGATGCGCCCCAAGCACTGACCAACAGCCTGAAGCACAACAGTCAGTGTCACTACAAATTTGTTATAATGGGTGTTTTTTTAGAGGTGCCATTTTCCGCTAAGTGTTACCCGGTCACATCTGGCAACGCTATTATCAATTGTAGTCAGTTTGGTTTGCAATTTCATCATGAATAGACTGACGACGGAACAACGTGTGCAAATTTATTTCGAAATCAAGGTTCAGTTGGGGAATGTTACCGTCCATTTTTTAGTCGACATACTTTTTGGTTCAGTGGACATGCCAAAGACATGTCAATGACGATGTGGTCAACAAATCATGCTATTTTGGGCATCTCTCGACAGACAAAAGTCCATCTGGCATAATTTCGGTTATAGCGCAAACAGATGAAAAACACGTGGTAGTATTTGAGAGAAAATTTGTCCGTAAAATATATGGTCCTGTTAAAGGAAACGAAGAGTACTGACGTCGTTGGAGTCAAGAGCTATATATATTTTGTATTCCGATGTGGACATACTATAGTGGTTTCTTAACTAAAGAACTTTTTTTGAGCAATTTATAAAAAAAATTAAAAAATGTGCTATTTTTTTGGTTCACTTGAATAAAGGCACTTTATTATTTTTTTATTACTTTTAAAGTAGGCGATGATTTTTTGTAGGGAGCGATTGTTTATTACAGTTTATTACATCTTAATCATTTTACGAGTCAAAATGGCAAAACAACAAATTTTAAATCTATCGGAAAAAACTAAAATCGATGTTTACCGTTCTGAACCACGCAATAGCTAAAAAAATTTGACGGAGCCCAACAGTTGTCGACAATTACATCAAGGACCCCGAGGAGTATGGAAAAAATTTTAAAGGAATGGTTTCATTGTCTTTATCTACGTATGAGAAAAGAAAAATCATCAGAATTGCTTCTAATTCTGCCTTATCCTTGTCAAAAATAAGAGCTCAAGCTGGAGTGGAAGCGAGCACGTCATCAGTACGCAGAGAAATTAAGAGCTGTGAGTATCTTAAATACCTGAAATTACAAAAAAAAAAGCCGCCACATAATGCTCCTCGTAAGGAAAAGCGGCTTCAATTCGCAAGAGTCTGCAAGGTATGGTAGGTGCAGCCAAGAAGTCATGTAAATGACTGGAGTACCGTTGTATTTACGGATGAGAAGAAGTTTGATTTGGATAGGCCTGATGGCTACAACTATTATTTCCATGATCTGCGGAACGAAAATCGTTTTTTGAACCGACATCACATCTGAAAGGGCGGCGTTATGGTGTGGTGTGCTACTACGTACTATGGCACCATCGATCGTGAATTTCAAGGTGTAAAAATGACTGGTGCAAGCTATAAAACATTATTGGAATCGAATTTTCCGAAGTTCAGTGAACTATTTCGTCCCATACCTTGGATATTGCAACAGGCAAATGCCCCTATACACAACGCCAGAGTAGCAAAGGACTTCATTGCAAGCCAAAATGTTAATATTCCTGACTGGCCACACTGTTCGCCAGATCTAAACATTATCGAACATGTCTGGGGTTGGTTATCTCGTAAGGTCCATGAAGAAGATAGACATTTTGATGACAAGCAGTCACTAATTCAGGCCATTAAGGATGCTTGGAATCAAATTTCGTTGGATTACCTAAATTCTCTTTATCTCTCAATGAAAACCCGTATATTTGAAGTTATTAAAAACAAAGGGGGTTGTACCCATTAAAGATAAAGTAAAATATATTAAAAATAAGAAAACAATTAGTTAAAGTGCCTTTATTCAAGTGAACCAAAAAAATAGCACATTTTTGGATTTTTTTATAAATTGCACCAAAAAAAGTTCTTTAGTTATTGTCATGATTTTTTTTTTATATCTTAAGATGTCGAGCTTCCATTTCCATTTCAAAATTCTGCAATCGGTTACAAATTGCAAAAGACACAGGCTGCTGAATATGGAATTTTTAGTGATTTTAAATAAGTGAACCGGAGGTATATATTGAATTGAGTATACGTAAAGGAAACTTGACTTGGATCGACCATTTACTTAGGTGCCTAACATCACCGATTGCTAGAACTGTACTTAAATGGAACCCGCAGGGGAATCCAAGGCCAGAATGACCACTATACATATGAAAGCGGTGCTTAGAGATGGAATGCAGACAAACACGTTTATCATGGAATCAAATTAAATCACTTACCAGATGCAGAAATCGATGGAGAGAAGAATTGACACCTACATATGTTCTTCGTGAACCTTATATCGAAACTTTATATTGTAATATTGTTTTATATTGTTATATTTTGTTTAAATAAGATTAGTACATATATGTATATACTACGTATAGACTATACTACAAAAATATATATATACTTATATAATATAAAGGGCGTCTCAGTAAGAATGCACTTTTTAACTTTAAAATAAAATCACGTATTTTTTAAGATAGTTGTGATTCTTTTATTGGATTATAAAGAAGACATGTTCCGATTAAGTATGGAATAAAATTACTGTCAAATGCGACCCACGGCTCTGATGAATGTTCATGAAATTTTCCATGACTTTTTCACAGAGATGTGGCTGTATCTCACCGATGACGCATTGGATCTCGGATTTGAGCTCAGGAATTGTTTCTGATATATTCGATATATATATTTCATAAAACCACAAAGAAAGAAATCGTACGGCGTTAAATCACATGATTTAATTTTTTGACCACTCTACGAATGGTTGACACATTAGGTGCACTTTCTCGATTGAAATTTCTTAGTAGTTTCCGAACGGTCTCAGAATAGCACCAAATTATCGTAATAAATTTTCACAATTATAACGAATTGTTCTTTCGTAAAGCGGTCTGTTTTTAATAATCGGAATAAACAAATGTGACAGCTGTTAAATTTCAAAGTTGCCACTTTCACAAAGAAAAGATTACACCAAAAAAATGCACACTGTATTAAAGCTTTCTGCGTAGTCGTTCCTCCGCCGGTCTTAGCGTGATTCTTCTCTAGGGTGGGATCATCAGCGTCTTCTCTGCTTCGGTCCTCTGACCGGGCCTAGGGATTTTCTTCTCTGCATTTGTCATAACACCCGATTATGCCATATAACATCACGATTTCTCGACTTCAACACATATTTTTCGTTTCTTGATTGCTTAATATTGCCTAATATCTCGACAACTTAGCGAGTTTTCGACAAAATTTGTTTAATTTATCTTCCCTTTTTTTACGTGAATCGCAAAAATATTATCGGCTCAAACGGCCTCGGTTTTTATACTGTGTCCCATATTTATAACTGGCATCCACGTTATAAGGAGAGGCTTTAAAATTTGCCATGGCCGCAAAATTTAACATAATGGGATATACGAAGCGGATCAACAAGTCCGTGGCTTTTCGAACTTCCCTTGTAGTTATATAAAATGCACCACTGCTCCCATTAAGTACCACCTCTTAATAGACTACTGTTAAATTTTGAGCAAGTTCCGTCATTTAGTTTGTGTTTAACAGCAGTTCAAAACATACAACCTCGCGCATTTTTTTAAAATTGGAAAAAAAAGAAAATTTCGAGTTCTCATTAAACATTATATTTTGCGGAAAAAGAACCGTCAATCAAACCAGGGAAAAGCTTGACAAATACTAAGGGGAATCTGCACCATCGATTTCAATGGTAAAAAAGTGGTTTACTGACTTTCGTTGTGGTTGCACAAGTACAAATGACTCTGATCGTACTGGACGGCCAATTGAGGTCAATACACCCGAAAATGTCGAAAACATCCACGACATGGTATTGGCCGATCGAAGAGTAAAAGTGGGTGAGATTGTTGATGCCATAGTGATTTAATATGGCAGTGTGGTTTCGATTTTAAATGATCAATTGGGTTTAAGAAAGCTGTCTGCAAGTTGGGTGCCGCGTTTGCTCTCAATTGACAATAAACGCACGGATGCACAAGTACTGATACCTCATCCGCCATATCCTCTGGATTTAGCCCCAGTGAGAATTTCCTATTTCCAAACCTAAAGAAATGGCTCGGTGGAAAGAGATTCAGCTCCAACGATGAAATTATTGATCAAACAAATGCCTATTTTATGGACCTCGAAAATTCTATTTTTTGGAAGGGATACAAAAAATGGAGAAACGTATTTCATTCAAATTAGGCCAATTGCAGTGGCTAGGGGTCATGTTTTCAGAATGGATACAAATGAGCCAGCGCGAAAGATTTTCGATATCGTACTCGATGGAAGCAGGAAAAGAGGGCTACCAAGACTCCGCTGTAAAGACCAGGCCGCAGAATCCCACCGTATCTTTGGTGTTGCCAACTGGCGAGAAATGGTGAATTATAGAACCTATTGGATAAATACAGGATTCGTATTTCGTGGGTAATGAGTTACCCTGGGTATACCCATTACCCACAGGGTATGCGGAAAATAATGGGTAGCTACCCACGAAAATGAGGAATTAGCCATCACGATTACCCATTACCCTCAGGGAAATGGGGAAAATAATGGGTAGCTACCCACGAAGATTGGTAATGGGTTACCCAGGGTAACCCATCCCCATTTTTGATCGAAAATATCAAAAAAATTAGGAAAAGTCTCTATATCTTGGAAACGGAGTGTCCAATCGAAAAAATTACCAAATTATGCGGATTTCTAATAGATTTTCATAAAGTGGTCCAATTCGTATGGAAGAATTTTTGGTTATTTTTTCAATTGGACTATTGACTTATTGAAGCATTTGGTGAACTCTATATTTCTCGAAATAGGTCCGTCAATTGGCCGCTAAGATCGTAGGATTTAACGCCTCTAGATTATTTTCTTGTGGGTTAGGTGTAGCCGTGGATTTATGAGAACAAACCGGAAACTGTTGACTGGAGGAACCCAGTTTTATTCAAATTTGAGTGACTAGCATTCGTTCGCGATCCAGGAACTGGTCATTAATTAAATAGTTAAATACCACAGAGACATAGATCATTTCCGAAAACAGTCATCCAAACCACAGTACAATTTTGGTGGCCCGCAAAATTTCTGACCAAAAGAGGATTTTCAGCGACAAACAACAATGATACAGTGGCAGATGTCACTATTATTGTTGCTGCTGCTGCATATTCCTGCCGTCTTCTGTTGACATACAGTACCATCCTAACCTGGTCGCCATTTTGAATGTAACGCGTTGCCATTTTTTTTATCACCATTTGCTTTGGCCTCATTTGCGCTGTTTACGTTGAGTTGGTAAAGACAATTTATTTGATTGTTGTTAGCGGTTGAGTTGGCTTAAAAATGTAAATTATTGTCTTTGTACTATGAGTTTTAAAAAAGCATTAAAAATGTGTATTCTTCCTTACTTTGCCCCAACTTGTGTCTAAGATACACTCGCCTGCGGTCTAACGCAAAGCTGTTTAAAGGATTTAGGGTTATTCCAAAAGAAAAGTTTTGGGTTGACCGTAGGCGTCAAAATCAAATATAATAAATTCATATAATGAAACAAAGTTAGTGGTTTTAATTAAAAATTACTGTTAATTATTTTTAAGGTTTCAATAACTCGATACATATTGCTGAGTTTTATTATTTGTGAAATACTACTGTGTGCAATAAAATAGCAATAACTTTATTCTAGCAGAAACTATTGAATGTAAAAGTGAGCTTTTCAGATACGGCAATTGTTATTTGATAACTTTCACACCTTTTGGACAAAATGTAGTAATTTTCTCCAACCCAATTGCTAGTATGAGATACAAATTTATTTAATGAAATTAAGAAAATACAAAGAAAATTTGAAATTACTTCCATGAAATGAAAATTTATATATAGTAATTTGAAATTGAAATCGAGAAGAACAGAATTGAAATTGGCAACAACAAAATGAATATAGACAATGGGAAATTGGTTTAATAATGTTTACAGCCTGTTCCTTAATCTCGAACGAAAAGCTATTCGACTCAAATTAGGTTCCTCTAAACCGAAATTTTTGTTCGCCTGACTCTATGTTTGTGCTCAACTGACAGCATATTCAAAGTAGAGAACACAAAATTTGTACTGAAAACTTTTCAAAAATTTTATGATTTCATTCGACTTGAAACGACAAGACTGTGGAATGTGGAAAGCTTTCGTTCGAGGTAGAGAAACAGGCTGTTAAATTTTTGATGTTCTAAGTATCAATTTCTACTTGTCAAAATTATTTTGTATTCCTCCATAAAATGGGTTGGACAGCATTCAAGGAGTGTAAAAACTGGCACAAGAGCTAGTCCTCATTCCGCAGAAACTGTCGCAAAAACTGCAAGCTTAGATCTTACAATATAAATGGAATCTTGTCACAGTTCTACAAACTTAATTCTTATATATAATATAGACTTAACTAATTCTTATATATAGACTTAACATTTCTCTCAGCAAAGTTGTGACATTTGGCCTGGTGTAATATGAACCTTGGATGTTGAAAAGAATTGCTTTACTAATACCAGATAGAGGCAGTGGTTCAAACAATTATTGTGTTAAATGCAACACAAATATATGCTAATAATAACAGTCGATAAAAAGTTTAAAACACAGTTAAATTTCACAGTTTTTCACCAAAATGACATGAAAAATTAAAGCAAGAAGATATTGTGATTCCACCTGGTGTATGTCACTTTTCGTCAAACATCTTTCTTTCACACCGACCACACCACAAAGATTGTAAAAGGAAACGTGAGATGAGTCAAAGATTCTATATAGTTATAATAATTAGTCCATGATACACAAATTAGTGACGATACAAGTATGAAGACTGATTTTCCTGTGTTTCCTATCCCAGCAAAATTCAATGAAGGCGAACCAAAACTGCAGACTGCAACATAACATTGGAAAGGATGAATAGTAAACGGTATTTGATGAGATTGGAAAAGGAAGATGTAGAAAACACAACCATGATATTAAGAAACTCGACTCGTTATCGAGAGGAGGCTCTGTATATCGAAGCTATTCAGTCTGCCTCGTCCAAGTATGATGTCCAAAGCACTTTCGCTGATTCCTTCTATCTATGTAGTTATATCGAAAGAAATAAATAAATATTTTCCCATTACATTCCATGAAGGAGATGCGGAGAGCTTCTCGCAAGTAGTGAGTAATAAACCCAAAGTTTTGCACCGGTTCCGTACGGTTTTTTTGAGAAGCCTTTTCATGGCTAATTACTCAATAGTGTCTAAGCAAGAAAGGAGTTATATAAATAAGCAAATAACCTCATTATTATCACCATTACGGGGTTGAAGAGATCGCAAAATCGGGTGTTTCCTAATCAGAGGATTCGCTTGTTATCAAATGGTTTGGTAAGATATTAACTAACCTTCACTGAAGATTCTGCAAAGGCATATCTGCGAAAGGCCGGGTGAGACTATTAGATACATAAGTTCTCCTCCATTTGACAGAAATCTTTCTATCATTCTGCCTTCGATTCACACTATCAGTTTTGGTTAATGCACAACCATCTGCCTGCAAAGTGACAAGCAAAATACAACAGTTTTAAATTAAAAATAGGATACGGAAAACAGAAAATTGTGAAGAAAGACTAGACATTTATAAAAAGTGACGAAATAAAAGCTTTTATTGTCGTTTCCCTTTTTTTGGTCGTTTCATTCAAAATGCAACTCTAATAGCATCACTTTTTGAGAAAAGTCAAAAACATGGAATAGTGTAAACTTGAGTAGGACGATGTGCAGACAAAATTTTGACAGATCTGTCAGATTTCTCTCATTTTTGATTTTTCTCAAAAAGAATGAGAATGAAATGACCAGAACCAGAGAAAACGACAATAAAAGCTTCTTTATGTTTTTTCGTATAAGCCCTTCGATCGGCACCTAATTGGAAAAAGAGACTCTAAGTGCCGAATTCTTTCTCAGGGGATTTTTTCAGGACATAGGGGTCATTTGTCACATTGGCAAGTCTCGATCAGGCTTGCAACAATAGACTGTTCTTAGTGTGCCTCATATTATATAGTATACACTTAGTACAGGGTGGTGCACGAATCGTGCTTCTAAAACAACCCGTAATAATTTATTTCTGTGTGTAGACCATTACAGATTTCAAGAGTTAAATTTTTAAAAAACGACTTAAAGGACATTTGAAAATTCAAGATGAAGGATTCTCGTCTGCGAAATCCACTAGTGAAATCTATTCCAGTATAAACTGGTAGAATAGTTGGATATTTTGTCGGTCGTTTTGGTGCCGTTTACTTGACCTTGATTCAAAAAAAGGACAAAAAAGACGTCTGAAAATTAAGATAAAGAATTCTGGTCTGTGACGACCTATAATGAAATTAAGTGAGGAATAACTTCGTGAAACAGTCTGAATCCGTAGCTCCTCATTTTAGTGTACATTTTTGTTACTTTTTGAACAAAGGACGAAAAGGACCCATTAAACTTCGAAATAGACGATTCGAATATTCTACGAAAATAATCCCTGTTAAAATTCACTGCAGACATATTATCACAAGAATTCGCTCAATTCAATATTTATACTCGATTTTTAAATTTGTTTCAGACAGAACCGGATAAGAAAATTCAAACTTGCCACCCCAATAAAAAAAAGTGTAGCTACACAGCGGTCTAAATTTTTAGGGTTGGGCTATACTCACCTAGTGTGATCATTTGGGGTAGGAATAGTCTTCGCCCAAAGCAAAAACCTAAGTTTTATTGTATAGTGTAATTCATGATAACTTAAACTTGTGTCCGTACAAAGTCCAAATTACAAGCAAGTTAAACCCTCTGGATTTGCCTAGAGCTTTATAAATGTCTTGTTAGTGCCTAATGAGGCCCATTTGTATCTAAACGTCAACGTAAACAAGCAAAGTTGCCCTATATGGAGTGAATACAATCCGGATGCCTGCTCTGACCACCTTAAATTTCTTTCCGCAGCGGTCACCTCACATAGTGACGGCAACACTATCGAGGAATATTACAATACCATTCGGAGCCTGCGTACAAATGTCGGTCCGAATCAGTGAAAACAAAAATAGGAAGCGCAGTGCTCACAGTTTGTGAGAAGCTCTTCCCAATCCCTTCAAGGGATGTAATGGGAACCTTTGTTTTTTTTTTTTTAAATTAATATAAACATAATATAAGTATAGTCAAACAGCTCAGTGGATTGGTGGCAAACAATTCAACACCATTTCGTTTCGAATACATGTTTTCGAATAAATTGGGAAAAGTGAATACGTCTCGAATCCGCTTTATTTACAAAACAAAATGAACTGCAAATGTATGAATATGAAGATCGTTCCGAGACCGAGATGGATTCGAAAAAGCAGACTATTCGATTCCCATTTTTGAGTTCATGTGCAGACGGATTCGTTATGGATCCGTAACTGATTTCTGTTGCGGATAAAATGAACGGAGACCGCCTCGGATTCGAAACGGATTAGTAGGGTACACTGGGTTCCGTTATTGTACATAGTTTCGTTACTGTAATGCCAATGTTTCACTCCAGTAATGATTATGCTTAATTGCTGTGATCAATATGTTTAAACGATGTGACGAATAAGTTTAGTTGCTGTAATGAATATGTTAATTTGCAGGATTGAAGTGTTTGAGGACTGATTCGTTTGAGAAAACCTTCACCGCGAAAATACACGGACTCTGTAACATATCTCCCAAACACATTCTGCAGAAACCATGTATATTTCGGGAACATACTCCAAATACTCATTTATTTCCATGCCCTAAACTCACTTATATTTACTGACTTTCGTTGTGTACTGACTTTCGTTGTGGTCGCACAAGTACAAATAAAGCCGAACGTTCTCGACGGCCAATTGAGGTCAATACACCCGAAAATGTCGAACAAATCCACGGTATGGTGTTGGTCGATCGAAGAGTACAAGTGCGTAAGAAACAGGGATCCTTTATAACACTCCCGAAGACAAAGCAGCAGTGTATACAGTGGGTTTCTCCCGGTGAACCGGCTCCGAAGAAGGCCAAGGTAAGTTTGTCGGCCAATAAGGTGAAGACAACAGTTTTTTGGGATGCACACGGGATAATCCACATCGGTTACCTTCAAAAGGGAAAAGCAATAAACTGCGAAAAACTAACCATTTTTCAATTAGAAAAATGTTCATGACTTGTAAGCTTATAGTATGAATTTCTCATACATTAACCAAAAACTAACAAATATCGGCCAATAAAATTCAAATTCAAATTATGCAAAGTTATTGGACCGATTTAACGAGGATTTAAAAAAAAAATTATCCCAGATGGCCAAGAAAAAATGTATTTTCCATCAAGATAATGCACGGGTGCACACGTGTGTAGTCTCAATGGCAAAATTCCATGAATTGGGCTACGAATTGGTACCTCATCCGCCATATACTCCGGATTTAGCCCCCAGTGACTATTTCCTATTACCAAACCTAAAGAAATGGCTCGGTCGAAAGAGATTTAGCTCCAACGATGAAATTATAGATCAAACAGATGCCTATTTTATGGATACAAAAATTGGAGAAACGTTAGACTACGTGTATTGAGCTAAAAGAAGATTATGTTGAAAAAAAATTGTTTCTTCCAAAAAAAACTGTATTTCATTCAAAAAGTCACGGACTTATTGGTCCGCCCTTAACATTAACTTGGAGTGAGAACAGTTTTTTTGTTGTTCTTTTATTGTATTGCTCTCGACAGAGTATAGAGACATAACAAAATGGAGTGAATAGTGCACCAAACTCAACTGTATTTGTAGCGCACATAATGCTGTATTTGTCACCGTGGTTCTAACATGTAATGTTAAATATAAAACACAATGTGTTTGGACCCAAGTCAACGATGTTTGCGACAAGCTCCATATTTGCGATATATTTGTATCCAAACAAGAAAAAAGACAGATTTTTCAGCGTGTATATAATATTATATTTTCCCCCAAAATTGTATTAATCTATAAGAAAGATCAATCGGATCCGTTAATGATTAAATACAATGTACTCATTACCCTAGTCGGGCAACGCAGGAGCGCAACCCCTTAACCGCATTTTTTGGTTGTTTTCTATAATGTCATTCAAATCGTCTATGGGTTGTTCTCATAATATTAGCACACATACAAAATAAATATTCACAATTCTGTCACAAACTGGAGACCAATTGACATCACTGAAAACTACTTAAGCACTACTCGATTGCCAAAATTACGGCGCAATATATCGACTGTTTAAGGGAATGTGTCATCAACTACGTCAGCCTGCTACAATAAGGTCACTGACTGGAATATACTATTTCATAAAATATTGGTTATCATGCTTTTGTGGATCTTACCGTTGTCTAAAATGGCGTTTCAGCAAAACTTTTCCAACAAGATGTGATTACGGCACAACAATAATATGTTTGCTTGTGCGTATTTACATATCCTTTTTGTATTTAAATATCAAACACAATTTTGTTTATTATTTCACCTGGATGTCTTAAAATTTCAGAATATATGTTGTATAGAAGCGACGAACATAATAAAAATGTGTTAAGAAACTTTTCGTTGCCGCAAAGACAACGTCATATAAACGAAAATTTCCATGACATACCAATTAACACGATTCGTCCCTACAATGACAGATTTTCCTTTCAGTGAAATTATCAATTCATCTCCATTCCAATGCTCTTTTACAAAACATTATTGTAGCTCTCCTCCAGATTCCCAATACAGGATATTATGTAAATCCCTCCCAATCCTTTACATATTTAATAGTTCTATATGTAAATGTGTTCGTGATATTTTCTGCGATTGACAGTTGTGTCTTGTCTGTTGGTTCATATTTTTGCCCATCAGGCGGTATGAGATGATCTGCTTCATGCCATCCACCCATCATCCATTCATTCATCTGCCCCTTTTGTTCGTCTATGAATCTACTCTAGCAATGGTGGCCGTAAAGTTAATAACATTAATTTGCATTTTTTTGCACCACTTGCGGTCAAATCATGTTTTAATACTCTCTCGAAAACGCAAAAGAGATTTGGGAGTAGAAAAGGAAAATGAATGAGATTGGATTTCGTAGTAAGCGGCGTGGTCGTGTTCGGCCCTTTGTTTTAATCCCCAACAAATTTAAATGCAAATTTGCCACTCACTCCCCTTTGCTCTTTTGAAAATCCCTACCAGATTGTCTACAATTTTCAAAAAAAAAAATTTACATTTTGTTTCTCAATTTTTATGAAAAACTCGGAAAGGCAATTCCGTTCACATTATCCCATCCACGAGACATATAGATTTATATGACGTTTGGAAACAGTTGGAAAATGTGTTGAAGGAATATCTAATCATGCCGATTGCTTTGTTGACTCCGAAAAATTTGTTGCTTTAGATTTTTATCTTAACATTTCAATTATTTTATTGACGAAGTAGTAAATTTGACATTTTCCTGCCCGTTTTCCACCTGTGACTCGTCGCAGTGTAAGTGCGCGTGTGTGGTCGTTTTAATTGTCATTCATTGCTACCGGATATTAGTGTCATTGATTTAGTTTCCATCCGACCACCCGGATCGGTGTCGGTTTTGGTTGTTTACTTGTCCCCCTACGTCCGTCTGTCTATAAATGAAGTTTTCATCGTCCATGTTTGGGGGTTTGGCTAAGGAGACAAAGGTGCTGATAACTTTTCCATTTCATAAATCATTTCTTAAAAAGGTCTATCAAAACGATATTTTTCCTGTTTACTCTTGTTCGATTTATCGCCTCTCATCATTGTTATATATTCGGTGTCAAAAGAGACATAATAAATATTTTGATTATCAACAATGAACTACCGCAGAGAAATGCGAGATAATTTATTGTCTTCGGTAGCATGTTTTTTTTTTTTGATTGGAGTGGTGGCTATGAATTTTCTTTTCAAAGGTAGAGCCCAACGATTGCAAGCAAAGTTTGTATTCTATCATGTTATAATATCCGCCTTTGATAGGGTGATACTTATAAGTCCAAATGCATGTTAATTCAAGGGGGTTCAATTCTATGAAAGTAGAAACCTCTAGCAGAGACCTTAAGGAATTCTACATGTCGTTGCTGTAAATAAACAAAAATGTAGACTTTTTGGTATATATGCGTTACACAGTGGGCCGATTACAAAACAGAGGTAATAATATCATATCTTCTGAACTATTGATCTGATTGTTTTAGAATGTAGTAGATATTTGTAGTAAAAGAGATAGGCAATCAGAATATGGCATTCACAGGTATCCCGTCTCTACGTACGTTGTACTACAGGGTGTCAAAATGGACCCTCCTGGTGATGTTCAAACTTTCATGGCATGTAACTGCTAAACTCGAAAGCCGATTTCAAATGGTTTTTGTTTCTTAGAATCTACTAAACAACAGCGCAAACAAACCTACACAGAATTTTGTGTGATGCCTCGAAACATTACGAAGATATTCGGAATCAAAAATTAAAAATTTTAATTTTTCCACTGACTTCGTTAATTTTCTTTTTTGGTAATAATATGGTAATTTTGAGCCGAAATGAAGTATAAAAATCCAGATAGAATCGCAAGACTTCTTCAAAATGCTATTTCAAAAAATGTTTGCATTATTTCAGACTGTTTGAATACGACAAGTTCTCAAAGTTAAATGTTTTTCCCAACTAAAAAAAGCGAAATTTCATTCGATAAAGTGCCAGCCACCATTCTTTAAGTATTTTCACAATATTTTAAGAAATATATATATTTTTAGCTTCTGTTTTAATGCAAAAGCCGTGGAAATGTACACGCAAAGAAAAACAACGTTTATTGCTCGGTTGCCGCAACAATATTTTGATTGATTTGTACTAATTTATTAATATCAACCGTTCCTGAAGTTCTCCCAAATAAACTCGTATACCGCAAATGTGTATCATATTGTTACATACGAGTTCTCGTTTGCATCAACCGCGTACAAAATTAACATTTGCGCAAATTAAGAAAACGTTTGCGATAACTGATATTAGCAATTTTTCTAATGAGAGCATAGATTACGAAGAACGTAAATTTCTCTCATTTTGTCGACTGTATACACAGTCTTGTCCACACACTCACGCATAAACATAAAAGTGATCACACACTCTAATGCTTCTTTCTACGTTGTCAATATATCTTGAATGGACAATTGACGCTTTGTAGTTTGCTGCGCTTTTAGTTGTTTTTCGAATGAGAGGCGAGGCAGACGTCTAAGTAGACAGTGAAAAAATAGACAAGTTTTTTCAAAATAAAAGTTTTTAACTCGTTTACTGCAATCGATTTTCAATTCTCGCAAAAGTTTTCTACTTTTTCAGTTCGTGGAACCGTTTTTCGTTTCTAGTGAACGATTTTTAGCTCTAATTTTTCATAACTCGTTTAGTCCAAACGTTTTTCAGTTCTCGCAAACTTTTTTTTTTATTTTGGAGTATCTAGAACTCGGTTTCTGTAATCGAAACAACAGTTGGAGGACCCGTTTTTCCTTTCTCCCAACCGTTTTTTAGCTCCAATTTTTCATAACTCGTTTACTGCAAATATTTTTCCGTTCTCTCAACCGATATGACATGTCTGACTTAACAAAAGTTCGATTCTCACAACTACAGTCTACAAACGAACTTCAGTTATCGGAGATTTCGTTTGGGAGGAATGACTTTTTTCTTTGCGTGTACTAAATGCAGTTTCATAATTTTCTGGGCATTCACCCGACAGCCAACTTTGTCCGAAAATGGGAGTTTTTCTTAGCAATGTACTTTTTTTTAAATCAAAATCGCAGAAGGAAATGTTGTTAACGATATGCCAAAAAAAATCATGACCCTACGTATAAAGTTGGTCAGGAGAACTCAATTTCATTTTCATTGGAGATTTCTTAGGGCTTAAAAATTATACACTTCTTTCACGAGTTCTCAAACAGTATTGATAGCATTAACTTAGACATACATTGGGTTATAACTTGAAAAAATATTAACAATATAGCTGTAGTTTGTAGTTATATACTTCAATTCGAATGAATACAAAAAAACATAATTTTTTTTCTCGTACTTTTTCACAAGAAAAAGAACTGTTCGCAACATAAGCATATCTAGACACAGCTTAGTAGAAGTGAAAATAACCTTTCCATCTATGTACAATATGCATACCCACGGTTTTACAACTAGTCTACGCACGTACGCAAACGCAACTATTCTACCTAAATTTGCAGCCTCTGGTCAACATGTTAACTTCCCCCAAAACACTGCTGCTATAAATGAAATTTGGTATTTCGCTATATTAAGCCAAACGCCAATCCTTTACTGCCAAAACATTGATGTTTCCACACCCAATTTGGTACCTCACCTACAAACGCTAGGTGGGCGGCTGGATGGTCGGCACAATGACTCACGTGTAACAGAAACAATCTTATTACAATTTGCTTACAATATGAAATTTTGCCACAGCAATTCCGATATCTCCCATACCAAAGTTTTATATAGACCTCATGTCTGTCTGAATGAAATTATTTACTGGTCAATATTTTGCCAATTTATACCCATAACTAAAAATGGATGGCTGTGCCATGCCCATCATCGTACCTTCTATATAAAAGTTAGGCGGTCCGCCAACTGTTTGATACAATAACTCCCGCAAAATACTATCGATTTGAATGACAGTTCCTTGCTAAATTTGGAATCATATAAAAAATTTGAAATTTGAAATTTTTTTATTTTTTTTGTTGTTTAGGTGCAAATATAACGTGTATGTAGCTTGTGGCAAACATAATACACTTGTGTCCAAACACATTGGGTTTGCTATTCAATATAACATGTTTGGGACACAATGATTAATAGGTTATAACATATGTATTTGTGACCCAAATGTGGTTTTGTTTTATGAAAACTGATGAAAACAAAAACGTGACAGACAATAAAAAACAAAAAGTTGCAGATATTCTATTCACGAACGCAATGCTTGCAAACATGTACATGATTCCGGCAATATGTTGCTGGGGTCGTTATTTTCCGTTGGTGGTGCAATGGGTAGTGTGCGCGCCTCTTGTACATGAGGTCCTGGGTTGGATCCCTGCTCTGACCACCTTAAATTTCTTTCGACGGCGGTCACCTCGCATAGTGACGGCGACACTATCGAGTATTTAGCCATGAAAAAGCTTCTCCAAATACCGTTCGGAATCGGTGTAAAAACTGTAGGTCCCAATCAGTGAGTATAAAAACTAGGAAGCGCACAACTTGGTGGGCGTAGACAAATGTCCCTTTTTCCGTGGGACGAAATACATACGCCAATAAAAACTTTCATTCAGATCGACAGTATTTTACGAGAGTTTTTGTATCAAACAGTTTGTGTGCCGCCTAACATTTGTATGGGAGATACCATGATGGGCGTACCAAAGTCGTTAATTTTTAATTATAAGGTATATTTATTAGACACAGAGTCAGATAGATTGTGTTCGCAGAAGCTAAACCATCGGCAGATCTGACGACCTCACAAAATTTGGACCTTACACTTTATGCTATTTTATCCGATCAGCCAATCATCCACCCAGCCTTTGTATGGCAAGTTCCAAGATAGGTGAAAATAAATCAAAGTAAAGCAGTAAATAATTGGCGCCTGGTGTAATGTAGCTTAATACCATATTTCATTCAGATCAGTAATGTTTTACGGGAGGCTATCATCATAATGTAGGAAACATGTATATGTTTGGAACATTGTTTTCATGATTTTTAAACAAAACCAAATTTTGGGTCACAAGCACAAATGTTCTAACATATTAATAATTGCGCCTCCAACATGTAATATTACACAGCAAACACTATGTCTTTGGACACAATTATTCTATATTTTCGACAAGCTCCAAATACGTTATATTTATTAGCATCCCAACCAAACAAAACAGATTTTCAGCGTGTAGACCAGCATACGAGCAATGCAAATTCAGGTCGAAGGGAGTGTGAACTCGTGTGAACATCACCAAGGAGGTTTACGTTGACCCCTTGTAGGCGAACGTACGTTTAAACAGGGGACCTCAAAATACCATATTCTTATACCCTAACTCCTTCTCTATAACTATGTGTTACATTCTGAAACCATCAGACCCATTGTCTAGAAGTTCTGATATTATCACCACTTTTAGGCAAGAGACTTTTGATGAAATATAATTCTCAAGCTCTGATGCCCACTGATATTCCGGTGGACGGGTCAAGAAGATTGTACGAGGCAGAAACAAATACGGGAACAGAAAATAACAGCGAAAGTTCGCGGAACGGAAATAGACGTCTCAATAAGACAGTGGCGATATAGATGCGGTACCTCGCAAAATGGTAGATGGACGTACAAACTAGTCCCGAAGTTGGAAACTTGGTTCAAAAATAGTCACGGCGATGTGGACTACCACCTAACCCAATTTTTAACAGGCGATGGGGTACCTAGTTAACTATCACCTCACCGATGTGTCCAAGTTGCCTTAATATGGAAGAAGATGCGTAGCATGTTATCTTTAGTTGCACAAGATTTGAAGAAGATAGGAACAACGCAATCATCGAGCTAAGATATGACATTACCACGGAGAATATTATATAAATAATATTGAGCTCAGATGAGAAGTGGAAGTTGGAAGTTGCTGCACTTTTGCTTCCCCTTTCTTTGTTGTCTCTCACGTTTTTGTTTTCAGAAGGTTTCAGCTATTCCTTGGTTATCACGTTGATACACAAACAAGATATTTATATACAAATTAAGTTCATGCAAGCCAAGCGTGGGTTAATTACTTGTGTTTTTCTATTATACTCATTTTACAAATGGTCCGCCGATCCGATTCAGTGAAGGCCCGGACAGACAAAGGGCTTCCCGTTGTTGCCCTTTCCAGTTTGTTTCCTCAAAATTGTTTCTGACTTTGGTAGCACAGATACACAAAAACCAAACTAACATCACAAACCATTTAACCGTCCGAGCCTTCGTTTACTATTTTTTCCCTGATCAAGCGCTTTTAATATCCTCTGTCCGATGAACCATTGACGACTGAATATGAAACTAAAACGCAATACATAAGGCAAGATAAGAAACACTTCATCTGCAATTTACACGCACAGTCAGGAATATTTATGACTCACTGACTGAGAGAATAATGCAAAAATACAGATGCAGACTTACAAGATAGAGTCTCTCATTTATTTTCGTGCTCTCGATAGAGCATAGACAGTGCAACAAACACGGCTGTATTGGTATCACAAACATAAATATATGTGGGTCGTAAACACATATATTATAACATATTAATCATTGTGTTTCAAACATGTAATATTGTATAGCAAACACAATGTGTTTGGACACAAGCATATTAAATTTGCGACAAGCTCCAAATACACTTTATATTTGCATCCAAACAACAAAAGTGACAGATTTTCCAGCGTGCACTTATGAAGAAGCTGCGCATAAAAGAAGAAGTACGAAAGACAAGTAGGAGATCGGAAGCGCAAAATGAAGTAGCCTAAATGGCATACCCGCCCCTCGAAATTATACCCTCTAGAGGTAGTCCATGGGGTGAGTGATGGAGACTTTGGTAGGCGATTTAGTGAGTAGGCGGCACAAATGTGCTGAATCTCATATAATGAGCTTGTTTTTATCTTTTGGATGATTTGCGCACGCCAAGAAAAGAAAAAAGGATCATTGCTAAAGAACATGTCTTGGAATAAAAAGCAACTGTCTTGAAAGACGTCTGTATAATGGCTGCAGGAATTTCCAAGGTACACAAATACTTCATTAATGCATGGCAATTTATTCTTTTAATTATTCTCTTTCAGAAATGGTACGACTTCTGAACTATTTTATGATAAGCTTTGACAACTTTTCATAACTCTGATAAACAAATTTCAAAGATTTTTTGATGAACACGATGATGAAACGATTCGAAAACCTATATAAATTATATATTATAATTATATTCATAGAAACTTCGTGAACTGTTCCATTTAAATGATTTTTGGGATTGGGATTTGATTTTTCAAGAAAGTCACCTGGAGCGAATGGCATAAATAAAAGTTGCTTAAAAGCTCTTCCGAGAAAGGGTTTTACATTTTTGACAATTTTTGTGAACAGGTGTCTCAAGATAGGATATTTCCCCGATAAATTCAAGGAGGCTAAAGTAATTGCAATTAAAAAACCTAATAAGCCCTCTGACTCTCCTACTACATACCGACCAATAAGTTTATTGTCATCAAGTATTATAGTACTTGAAAAGGTTATTAAGGGTAAACTCATTGATTATTTAGAAGAGAATAATATTTTACCGTCCCAACAGTTTGGATTTAGCAGGGAGCCCAAGACCATACATCCGATAGTCCACAGTAGGAATATCGTAAAGTCTAACTACAACCTGTAAAGGTCCACTGGAATGGTATTACTTGACGTTAGAACAACTTTTGATACCGTATGGCATGACGGTTTAATCTATAAATTAATACATTTAATCTTTCCTTTGAATATAATAAGGATGATCCAAAGCTTTTTATCCTCTCGGTCGTTTAGGGTTCACATAGGTTCTAAATATTCCGACGTATTTCATATAAATGCTGGCTGCCCACGGGCTCGTCCCATAGGGCTCGTGTTTATCATAAATTCTTTATAATATATATACGGCCGATATTCCAATCATGGGCCATTGTTTTATGTCCATATTCGCAGACGACACCGCCATTTTGTGTACGGGTAAACTATATACAGAAATATTGTCAGACCTACAGCGGGCCCTTGATATATTAACTCCGATAAAAGTCAAGCTATCTATTTCACTAGGAAAATAATACAATGTTGTATTCCTCAGAATACCATAAATGTTAACAATGTGGAAATCAAATGGGAAAATGATGTTGAATATTTAGGTGTAGTCCTAGATTCAAAACTAACATATAAGGATAATGTATCATACACTGTGGATAAATCTAATATTCTCATAAGAACATTATACCCTTTTATTAAACGAACATCGGCGTTAAAGAATGACAATAAAATGTTAATATTTAAATCCATATTTCATGCTGTAATTTTTTATGCAGCTCCTGTTTGGGCTAAAAGTGCCAAATGTCACAGGAAAAGACTCCAGATTATCCAAAATAAACTGTTGAAGTTAATTTACAATCTTCCTAGATTATTTTCTACGGAAAGATTTCACCAAGTTGCGAATGTTGAATTGGTGACCGTCAAGATAGACCGATTACCTTCAATTTTTAATGCCAAATATTCTTATTCAGAATACGATCACATATCTGAGCTGGCCTCAATCTGAACATTTTGTATTAGATTTAAGTAGGTTATAAGTTTTTATCATATAACCTAAATTCATAAAGGTTTTTTTTTTTGCAAATTTGCACCTCCATTTAATATATTAAACTACAAATAATATTTTAGGAAGCCACATGATATATTTAAGCAGAAAAAGGTAATCTTCTTAAACTCTTTATATATACATACTAAATTATAAACAATTCTGTAAACGCTATGAAGACAATAAAAAATTGAAATTGATATATATTATATATTATAATTATATTCATAGAATCTTCGTGAACTGTTCCATTTATTATAAAATTCTTCATACCTATAACGAATTCCTTCGTAATAATCATACAAACTATTACGAAGGAATTTGTTTATTTGTATGACGAATTTTATAATATTTAAGACGAAGATGTTATGAACACATGGATTGTATGATATATTTTATAGATTATTTTAAATTTTCAAATCTATGAATTAGCTTCATTGATCCAATGAAATGTGTCTTTGGTCGAAACTTATTCAAATAAATCCGTTATATTTCTAAATGATTTCGTAATATTTACAAAGAAACTTTTTGTCAGTGTAGTTATTTTGAACAATCTGTCTGAATCACTACAGCATGGTTCGTAAACACCTCATAAATACAAAACTAAAAATATTGTTTAAAATACAAATCTCTAAAAGAATTGACCATTTTCATATAAATCACAATTTGCCACCCCTGACAGATGACGATGTGGAACGGTCGCTATATAAAGTCACAAATATTGTCCCAGGGATATTGGCGGGGGAAACAGCAGTTGCAGCAGCTATTCAGTTTATTTCTTTTCCGATATAATCCCATCAAACACGTGTGAAAGTCAATATAGAGGGGCGGTGACACATGTTTTCGTACTTTTTTAAGGATTTTTTTTTCCTTTTTCTACAGAAACAACCTACTACTTACAACATTATGACCAATACACTCGAAGATAAAGTGTTAACAAGAAAAACCATATCATAGAAGATGAAAAGGCAAAGATGTCGGAACACACGTTTTCTAATAGGATTTAAACAACAAAAGGAAGCCATGGTAATGGTCATGGCAGTGGTGATACTGAGATGCTGATGATGTTAAATTTCATACGCCAACACATATGAATTCCTGATGATTTTTATGACAATGAATTGCGAAAAATGATGCCGGCAAAAGGAATGGAATGGAAGAAACCAGGAAATAATAAAAACATTTCATCATAGTGTCTGGCATGCGTAACGTCCAAAGGACGACGAACTGAACAATAAAGGACTCAAAGCACAGAGAACGAAAATGTGTGCGTAATCCCCACACAAAGGACACAAACGGGAAAAGTGCGATTTTCTCTTTCACAATTTGAGTTACTGTATGATGATGGGTTTTGACATTTTTATTAGTTTATTGTAGAAATGAATATCCTTTTTAAGTTGGACTAAGCCCATCACACCTTTACGCTTTGACTTGGCATTTCGTTCATCACCGGAATGTTTTGCCAACTATTTTGCTTCTTTGGGTTGTTGCCTTTATGGCATCATAGTCGAAGTCCTTTTACTCCAATTCCCGGATAAGAAAAAACTGTGCGTAACGACCTTTTAAATTGGATTATTATTGAAAGTGAAATAATTTTTGACTTTTACTTTTGGGAGTGATACCTTAGGTATTCCGACGGACAAAAGTGAGCAATATTGTGTTGCAATCCCCTTAGTTTTCTAGCCCGATTAGTGACGCTAACGGTAACGCCATACAGAACAAGGACATGAATAGATCAATGTCCTGTTAAGTGTATGAATATGTTCTCTGTTGTCATACCTTTGAAGTTTTGTCGGGCTTATTGTGAAAAGTGTTTTTTTTTTCTTTGTAATAACACGCACTGAGGCATAAAATCTTGTTAACCAAATCTAAAGATTTATTGGGCCCATCGGGGTTTAAGACAAACAGCAGTTCGCATGGAATTAAGATAACTGGATTACCACTCCAATCATTGGAAATGTGTTAAATTACAGGAAGCCTATGTTGTGAACTAAAAGTAGCAAAGACTTAAAAAATATTGCGCCTTTATCATCAAGCAGGTGGGCTACTGAAAACAGGAGCAGATACTCTTTTGTCACCGCCTGCAGTCGGCGCATTATGTTTTTATACCGAAACCAAAACAATAAACGAGTTTTGTCGATAACAAGAATCTTGTGTATATATACACGCTGAAAAATCTGTCTTTTTTGTTGTTTGGATGCAAATATTAAGTGAGTTTGGCGCTTGTCGCAAATATAATATACTTGTATACAAACACATTGTGTTTGCTATACAATATTACATGTTTGAAACACAATGATTAATATGTTATAATATATGTGTTTGCGACGCGATTATATATATGTTTGTGATACAAATACAGCTGTGTTTGTTGCACTGTATATGCTCTCTCGAGAGCAAGAGAATAAAAGAGAGACAACGAGAGAGACTATCTTTTAAGTGTGTATCTGTATTTTTGCATTATTCTCTCAGTCATCGAGTCATAGATATTCCTGAATGGGCGTGTAAATTACATATGAAGTGTTTCTGATTTTGCCTGATGTATTTCGTTTTAGTTTCATGTTTTCAGTCGTCAATGGTTTATCGGAAAGAGGATATCTAGAGCGCTTGATCAGTGACAAAAGAATAAACGAAGGCGCGGACGGTTAAATGGTTTGTGATGATAAATTGGTGTTTTGTATGTGTTTCGTATATATGTATGCGTGCTACCAAAGGGAAAGAAACTGGAAAGGGCAACAACGTGTCTGTCCGAGCCTTTACTGAGAAAATCGGAACGGCGGACCATTTTTGAAATTAGTGTAATAATAAAAACGCTAGTAATTAATCCACGCTTGACTTGCATGACCTTGATTTGTATATAAATATCTTGTTTGTGTACCAACGCATAGTGCTAACCAGCGCATAGCTGAAACCTTCTGACCACAAAAACGTGAGAGACGAAAAAGAAAGGAGAATCAAAAGAGCAGCAGATTCTCATTTCACGAAAAAAAAAATAATGCATTCAATGCAAGTAAATGTGCAAAGGGCCATTTTAAATCTAATAATTATTTGTACTAATTATTTATAAATGTGGATTTATATTGTTAAAATTAATTATAATAAATAATACATATATATTGAAATCGAAGAATAATTCGTTTCTAACTATTATTATATTTGGGAGAAAATTCGGATATGTTTCCACGTAAGTATATGAAGGTTTGGTGGAAACACGCGAATGCTTCCACGTAAGTATATGGATGTTTGGGATGAAGTACGCATTTGTTTCCACGTAAAAGCATACATGTTTGTCAGTAAACATGGGTTTGTTTACATTGAAATACAAGTAGGTCTGGGACTCGCAAACATATGAATTTTTGAAGTGTGTTCAAAACATATACATGGTTCCTGCAGAATATATTTGGGAAAATATGTTAGAGAGGTCATTATTTTCAGCGTGCAGTGTTAAAATTACTTTTAAATAAATTTTGTTAATCAAATCAGAGTTGGTTAATTATAGGGTTTGTTATTATCAATATATCATTGCACCCTGAAATCAAACACCTCACAAAATCAAAATCAAATCAAACAGCTCTTGCCGAAATCAAATTGTAGAAGCTATATAACTGTGGGTTCCTGAAGCCGTACACACAGGGAAAAGATTAGTTGAAAATCAGTTCATGTATTGGAAATTCCATGACGAAGTCTATATTTTGATTAGAGTTCATAATTATCATACATCAGAATTATGATAATGATCATTATGATATGATACATCAGAATCATATTCGTTGAATTTGCAAAAATTGTGGAGACTTGTCTGGATGAACTATTATTGTGGATGACACATACTAACTGAAGCATACGGACAAATAAAAAGCATGCATATAACTCGGAATCCATGCGTCCAATAGCAAAAATAATAACTTTGTTACCTCCACAGGAGGCTTTAACTAATGGATGTCTTTAATACGACATCACTTATTTTTACATAAATAGCTATCACAAACATGTGCGCGTTTTCACGATTTTTTATTTGAAAAATTTTAGGTCAACGACACTTTTGTTTTAAAAATTATGCCGTATGAAAGACTAAAGCCCCATATTGAGTAAACAATTTATTATTTTGGGTTTGGACGCACCGTTTTCGTCCCATAGCTATTTTCTTATTTTGGCGATTTGTGTATTAAAGTCGTCCATATGGATTGGATTACTTTAGAAAAACACTTAGATCCCCGGAAAAAATCGGTTATTTTTCGATTGAATGCTCCGTTTCGGAAATATAGTCACAATAGCGTTTTAGCGATTTTTTAGTGGAAAAATTTTAAGTTTCGCGATTTTTTCAAAAAAGTGATGCCGCATTAAAAACAGCCTCCTTATTATTTTTGCCATTGGACGCACATTTTTGGAGTTATTTTAACGATTTTCTTGTTTTGTAATTTTTTTCTTAATTCGTAATCCTACGAATTGAAACCAGCAAAATTTAGTTATTTTTTCGATTCGACGTTCCGTTTCGAGATGTATAAATTTTTCCATATTTTCGACCAAAAATGGGGAAGGGTTACCCTGGGTAACCCTATGCCCATCGCCGTGGGTAATGGGTGCAGGGTGCTTACCCATTCTGTGTGTAATGGGTAATCGTGATGGGTAATTCCCCAATGTCGTGGGTAGCCTCCCATTATTTTCCCCTTACCCTGTGGGTAATGGGTACAACAAACACTATCTATTTCGCACGGAAATATTAATGGGTAACCCCGGATAACTGATAACCCACGAAATACGAACGCCGGTTAAAAATATTAGTAATTTTATTTGTATTTAAATATAAAATAAAAACTTTGAAAAAAAATTTATTTTTTTTCCATAAAATTCATAATGGGATATGGCACCAACAAATGGTTGCGACAGCGATTTAATTCATGTAATTAATTGAACAGAAAAAAAATTGTATCCCATAACATCCCATGAAGGAAGGAGAGCTTCTCACAATCAGTGAGATGTGCGTGTTCTAGATTTCATGCTCACTGATAAGGACCTACAGTTTTACAACGGTTCCGAACAGTATTATGAGAAGCTTTTTCATGGCTCAGTACTCGATAGTGTCGCCATCACTAAACGATGTGACCGTCGTCGAAAGAAATGTAAGGTCGTCAGAGCAGGGATCGAAACCAAGTTTTCATGTACAAAAGTTGCGCGCATTTACCATTGCACCACCGGCGGCCCTAATTGAGCATGCAAATATATTATTTGGTTAAACTGAATTAGTTTTATATTTTTTGTTGGTACAACAAATGGAATATTCACCACTACAGGATAATGTGTTTGCTACAACTAAAACTCGATTGGCAGATCACATTTATTTCTTATTGCTGTGGTTTGAACAAAATAGTTCAATTCTTGCAACCAAAACTGAATGGTAAATGAATTGATATGCACAACATTTGGTTATGCGGAACACAATTATTGGTAATCACAACTGAATAATGTGATAGTCCAAGGAACCGCCAAATTTTAGTTGGGCGTAAATTTTCTTGTGACAACGGACCTCTTCTCTGTGTGTATCAATCTTTAAAATTTCCAAAGCATATTAGTTCCGGGTGGAAAATTAGTTATTCCGCTATTTTTACTCGTCCGATGTTAATAGTTCAATTTTTAACTGACGAAATTGCAACAAGTGCTTATTAGAACGCAGGTTCAAGATCTGCACTGGCACAATTTCTGTTTGTTTCGCCAAAAGTTCCCCATGCTAGTGAGGAAAGGTCTATCGATCAACAGCCAACATTGAAATGAATTACCTTCGGAAGCCCCTGTTGCCTCCGATTATTTAACCCTAAAGGTCTTTGATCCTCCAAGTTCAGGAGCTATAATTCATTAAGATAATCAGAAACAAACTGATCGTCGATAATGGCAATAAAATATAGGCACTGCGAGCCTACACCAAAAGGAAATGCTTCGTCACCCGATAGAACTTGTTCGTCGTGAGATGACATACAGTGCGTCACTGTAACGAAAGTGTTTCATTCGTCACTTTAACGAATGTGTTGCATTCGTCACTGTAACGAATCTCTTCCATTGTTGCTATGAATGTGTTTAATTACTCGATTGGAAACTAAAGACAGGATTCACATAACTGATAATTTCGGATATAGCAAACCGTAGAGCTATTTGGGTCGAGCCACCATGGAACTTTATCACTAGCTGCAAGACAGGTAAACACCAAGAGTCTGCAACAGCTGGATTTTTGTTACTCGAGCCAAAAGTAGAATCAATTGCAACCAAAATTTTTAGGTTATTTTATAAGCTAACATTAGCTGTATTTGCGATAAGGCATTTTATTCAAAAATATGAATAATTAGTGTTGGAAACGGTAAAAGATGTCAACAAATATTTGTTTAAACTTAGCGGAAATGATTCACGTCGCTAAGTTCTCGCGAAATCTTCGCTAAGTGCTTCATACAAAACAAGCGAATATATAAGCAAGCGGTGTAACCAAAACACGCTTATTATTGATACTGTTTATAATAAATTTGCCCACTCGAAATTCTGGTACTGCTCCAATCGAATAGATCCTCTGCTCGTAGAAACAATTTACCCTGCTTTGTTTTCATTTGCTGTCAAAACAAATTCGGCTGCCACCACGGGCACGCTTGCAGAAGTCCAGACGCTGCACCCAATTTTCGACGGTGTTCAAGCATACATCGGCCGATACTGCTGCAATTCCACGTTCGATATTCGTACGAAGTTCATCAATCGTAGCTGGCTTGTTGGCATAGACCATAGACTTGACGTAGCCCCACAGGAAATAATGTAACGGCGTCAAGTCGCACGACCGAGGCGGCCAATCGACTGGGCTATTTCGTGAGATAACACGTTCACCAAACTTGGTTTCCAATAAATTGATTGTGGCATTCGCTGTGTGGCTTGTGGCGCCGTCCTGTTGGAACCAGATGTCCTCCAAGTCCATATTATCCAATTGGGGCCAAAAATATTCGGTTATCATTGAACGGTAGCGATTCGCATTCACAGTAATGTACCGGTCTTGATCATCACGGAAGAAGTACGGCCCAATGACGCCGCCGGCCCATAAACCGCACCAAACCGTAATTTTTTGGGGATGCAATGATGACGCATGAATTACGTGTGGAATGCTGTCTGACCAACAACGCATATTTTGCTTATTGAGGAAGCCATTCACCCAGAAATGAGCCTCATCGCTGATTGTTGAGGCCTCTTAAAGTTGGCCTCTTAAAGTTGAGGCCACTGACTCCAAATTTCGGTAGTAAATTTTAATAATTTCGACTCGTTGTTGGCTCGTATATCTTTCCATGATGAAATGGCAAACCTTACTGAAGAGAAATGTCAAAAGAACGGGGAAAAATATGGCGTCATTTGCTGTCCCTGTCGATTTACTTTTGTAGCGTCTGTGTTGAAAAACCCTTTACTTGAAAATACTGCCGTGGAATGGATAGGTAACAGGCTTCTACACAATAACTACAGCGCCATCGACAACACCACTTTTATTCCAAAATATAAAAATAGTATGGAAACACCAATATCTCAGAAACGGAAGAACCCCATCATTAAGACGATCTTCAATAGGGCGACTTAGTACAAACAAATATCACAGTATCCAAAACACTTCAGAAATACAAAAAAATCAGATATTTTTCGCGATTTTTCGCTCCGATTGAACTTAAACTACAAGTTGAACTGAAATGAGCTCTTTAGTTCACAGCTCATGTGAACTGTCAAGCTGAAATGATACAATGAACTACTGAACTACATGAATGAACTAGTTCATTCTGTTCAGCTGAACTAAAAAGAGCGCTCTTTTAAATGATCTAAAATTCCCAACTATAACTGATTGTATCACTTTGTGATATATTTCTGCAACCCAAGCACTGGATATGGATGGACTGTCTGTGGATGTAGCAGACACAGTTATTTGCGGAATTATTTTAAACTTGTTGGCCAGTCGCCATGGAATCCATATAGGCTCAATATAGCCAAAATTTGCCGACAAATTTTAGGGTTTTAATAATAGACCCCGAAATAGCAATCTGCAAACGAAAACTTCTAGTAGTTTACTAGTAACTACAATAGATTTTCACGTGCCATGCTACCGCATTACTGATAAAATCCTGCTCTCCTCTTTAATCTTTAATACAACCTCGTACATCTTATTTCACACAGACTCTAACACTCCTAAACAAACCCTTTGTTTATCAACTACAGCTTAACTAATTTTTGATATGAAAACAAATTGTCTCTATGTTGTCTACCAACGATTTGAAAGGAAAATATTATCTTGGAAATTGAAAACAATTAAAATAACACTATCTTAACATGTCATCTGGAAATTTTACAAATTTCCAACAATTTTCTATAAACAAACAATGCAAATTTCTAACATTCACTATGGCTATATGGACAGACAGACATGAAGTACGACTAATACCATCTCGTATACATAAATATTATGAACACATAATTTGTCTTTTAAAGTTTTTGAAAATCTCATCACACACTCACTAATACATACAAAAGTTAATTACCCACACCCAGTGCGTACCTACAGATATGAATATGTATCAAGCTTTTGTACAAAAGTCAAACTACTTAGAACGCCCTTTCGTATTGAAGGAGTGAAAGGATTTTGTTTTTTCTCCCTAACTTACTTGAGAATGTTTTTCATTATCCTGAACAACAGCAGCGCCATCAGTATCAGCCAACACAATGTAATCTTTACACTTTACATTAAAACATCGCACACACATGCACATTCATATGCAAAGTTCCTGGATTGAAACTAGAGCTTATCACTTTGGTACAGTGGCCAAAAAGCTGATTTTTTATCGACGAGATTGTTTTCAATAGCTCAGTTCGATTACTCGAAAATTTGTGCAAATTTTTACTGAACCGTGTTCGTTTACCCCTAAAGTCCAGTAAATGAGAGCCAGAGATCGAAAATTTTGACAATTCGTTGTTAAAGATCTTCAAAATTTTTGTTGGCCTAAATTTCTACAACCAAATTGTGCAAGATCTTTTACTTCGAACTGTAATCGAACACGATTCAGTAAACATTTCAGTAAACGAATAGAGCTATTGAAAACTATCTGATAGAACAACTGTTTGATATCAGCTGTTTTATGGAAACAAATAAAAGTTTTATTTAATATATCACTTAAATTTAGAAAGAAAATGAAAAGCAACAATGTGCAGTGGCATTCAGAAAATTCTGGCGAACAGACGACCTCATAATTGGACAATTGTGGCAGTAAATATGTAAAGTCACTACAAACCAAAATGTATGAAGCAAAGAGTTCAGCTGTTTCCTTGCAAATTTTTACTAGAAGTCGTTCCCTTACGTTGTGTGCAAATTTTCATAAAGAGTGTCAAATCGATCTTCTCTCTCAAACATAGATTGTTGCAAATTTTTACTGGGAAAGTAAACGAACGAAGCTATATACTGTTTGACATCATATGCGACAGTTGTCCAATGGAGTAATACTAAGGAAGGAAACAAATACTAAATTATTGTTTAGAAGTTTAGTTTCTATTTTCGCATTTGAGTAGTAATACTACGCCATATTACTACTGGAAATAATACGAATACTAAATACTACTGGAAAAAGATCTACATTATGTCGGACAGTAAATATACTATTTAGCTTTAATTAGTGTCTGGAGACACCGGTTTGCATACCACATCACTCCGGAAGGTCCAAAGTACCGTGTATATATCCACCTGTTAATCGGAGATACCTCATTAGATCCCCTAGATCTATCTCGTGTATCTCGGTGAGGTTATGCAAGAAGGGAGGCCCATAGTCTTCAGGCGTCTATTCATCAGAGCCGGGCAACTGCAGAGGAGATGCTCCAGTGACCATTATATGGCAGATTCAACCGACTTGCGTGATTACCGATTGGCCAGTTCCCGGTCAGCACGCCAATTAGCCTAGATATGTCTCCCCGATTATGGCTGATCAGGGAGTTAGTCAGATGAATGTTATATTCTGGCCATGTTTTTCTGGATATGCGGCACGTTTCCATCCTATCCTATCTGGTCTTCGCTTGTTCAAGGTAATGCAGGAAAATACCTCTTTTAACCAACCCTATAGGCGTTGCGACTGGCACCATATGGAGTTCGGTGGAAGAGGATCCTGCCCTAGCTAGTTCGTCTGCCTTTTCGTTCCCTAGGAGACCCTTGTAGCCTGGTATCCAAGTAAGAACCACATTAGCCAGCCGACCTAGCTCGACAAGTTTTTCTCTACATTCACTAACGAGTTTAGATGCAGTGTTGTAAGATTTCAGTGATAGGAGAGCCGCTTGGCTATCTACAAATATTCCAATGCGCTCTGTTCTTCGCTGTACTATAAGTGCGGCGCAGGCTTCTTTGATGGCCAGTATCTCGGCTTGGAAAACGCTGCACTTGTCTGGGAGTTTGAATGATAAATTGAGGCTTGCCTCTTCGGAGAAGACACCCGAGCCGGTTCCACATTCCATTTTGGATCCGTCCGTAAATACTTTGGTATTAAAACCAGTATGTGATTCCCCTTTATCCCACTCTATTCTCTTGGGAAACCTGACATCGAATAGGTTATCGAACGTCAACGAGGGCGTGCAGCAATCGGTTGATATATTGAGTTCTCTTGGGATTGTCTGTAGTATACTCGCATGTCCATATGCGTTGCTCTCACAGAGTCTAAGAGCATTTAGTCGGGTGGTACTCCAGGCCGCACTAGCTGTGATGTGAAGGTCGATTGGTATAATATGAAACATTGCATTAAGGGCTTCAGCTGGACACATCCTCATTGCCCCTGTTATGCTGATGCAAGCTGATCTCTGTACTCTGTATAATAGTTTCATGGTGGACGTTTTCCCTGCGACAGGCCACCATATCATTGATGCATAGGAGAGTATTGGTCTGATTATGCTAGTGTACACCCATAGCACCATTTTCGGTCGGAGACCCCACCGGCTTCCGAACATTTTCCGACAAGCGTAGTATGCAACGGTTGCCTTCTGTGCGGCGTGCTCTATGTTACGATTCCAGGAAAGTTTAGGGTCTAGAATCACGACCAAGTACTTGGCGTGAGTTGACAATGGAATCTCTATTCCACGGGTCGTTGAATGCATTCTTGCACAGAATGAGACTTGCGGATCGGGAGTCGTGTGATTGCGATTGGCCAATTTAAGATTGGCTCCATGTTTTGTGCGAGTGTCCCCTTTACGGGGCTTTTAGGGATTTCGTCAGCATGTGTGTCACCAGATCCGGTGGTGAGTGGTGTGTGAGTAGTATGCTTCTGTCTCCGGATGCGTTGTGTGTGGCAACGCGGTTTGCCTCTCGTGTTTTCGCGAGTCGGCGCGCTAGGACGGTTTAGTTGTTGTTGTGGGTTTCACTGGTCTCTATCGGGACTGCCAGTTCCCGGACTTCGTCGGAGTCGAATATGGAAGTGGATTAGCCACGAGGTCTGACCAGAGGCCTATTTCTGGTACCGTGTGCTGTTTGGGATTGACACGTGGAAGGTCTCGAACTCGTGCCCTTTCAGTTTGTGTCTTGTTTTGTGACCCACGGGGGCATCATCGGGCGAAGCCTGAAGACTGGCTGCCGGTCGCTGTTATTGACCGGAAGAGGTGGAAACAGCCTTGCTCCCACGGTGAGAAAGCTGCAGCCGTCTGACTGTAGTTATTAGACCGTTTAAATTGGAATTTTTAGCATTTAAATGGCAATGTCACGTGATGTTGTTGTTGGTGTTGATATTGTAGAATTGTTTCACGATTGATGCTTCTGTCGCCGGGGGTGACCAGTCCCCTACTTAGTACAAAGTAAAAACTGGAAGCAGCTTCACTGCGAAACTCGGACCAGAGAGTATGCCTATCTGGTAGCACGGGTGGTGTTGGCCCCCTTGTGGGAGATCGTGCTGGCTGTGGATGCCACCAAAATCGCTGGTAGAGGCTATGTAGTTGCCTTGTATATCAGTTACTTGTAACGAAGTATGCTAGGCAGGTGCATATCCTCGAAATATGGGATCAGTGGCCCTTATCACGGAAGAGGTTTGGATAGTACCTCACTCTTTACCAAGGAGGAGTAGCTCATGTACAGAGAGTTTGCTCAATTGGTAGCTCATGTACAGAGAGTTTGCTCAATTGGTAGCTCGTGGGCGGAAGAAAGAAGTCGCGCTGGCGGATATGCGAATGTAGGGCGTTTGTTCTCCCACGTAATCGTGTATACCAACTGTGTAGGGCGTCCTATTCCTGATCTCTTGGCTGTCCCTGTCGGCGCTAACAGTCGTATCAAACATGTTCTTGGTGAGGCGGTGCTCACCTGTGGTTAAGAACTTCACGTCGAGAACCACATTAAATCACGCGGACTCTGCACCCTGGGGAGTTTCCCTGTTCACTCGCTTTGATGACTCGCTGTAGCCCATAGAGACGTTGATTATTCTGCTCTGTGGCACTGTCACTATCCAACTCTTGAGGAGTGTTTCCACGCCTAGACCTTCAAGTGATTCTTCTATAGCCGCTGAGCTCACGTTATTGAAAGCACCCTCTATATCCAAGAAGGCAGCGAGGGTATATTGTTTGTGTTCCAAGGACCTTTCAATAGTTCTGACGACTTCGTGCATGGCTGTGTCGGTTAAGTGGCCTTTTAGATATGCATGTTGGCTGCGTGATATTCTGGGCGATCCATCCATCTTCTTGCGGATGTGGGCGTCGATTAGCCTTTCAAGCGTTTTCAGAAGAAACGATGAGAGGCTGATCGGTCTGAAATCGTTTGCGCTCTCATGACTCCGTCTCCCCGCCTTGGGAATGAAGACCACTCTTACCTGGCTCCAACTCTTGGGGCTGGTTGTAGTGATATATTTCTTTGAATTACTGTGAAATATGCCCTGAAAATTAAAAATAATAGTTCCGCAGAAATTCGTTAGCTGTTACGTATTTGAGAAGCTCTCCCCAATCCGTTCATGGGATGTAATGGGAGCCATTTTCGTTTTATTAATATCAAAGCTTTTCCAGGCCCAGGAGCCCCCTCCCGCCGTCCATCCTAACTGTGGCTATTCTTCGACACCATAATTCTTGTGAATCCTTGGATACATGGGGCTCATATTGCACCACACGTTATTCGTAAGTCACGATGTTCAAATATTTATCTCATATATTTTATCAATATTAGGAATTTAGTAGTTCAGTTTCCGTGAAATCTAAAATATTGAATTGCTTTTAAAAATATCACAATTCCACCCCACTGTACAAAGGAGTAAAATATTAAAATATACACACACAAGACATGTAGTCATGTATACGATGCAGTTTTCTCTAGAAGGTGTTAACTTTACAATGTAAATATAGTTTAAATTTTCAAAAACTCTATTATACCCTCATAGATACACATGTTAAAGCGGTAGTAGTGGTATACTATGTCCTTGCACACACATAGAAATGTATCACCCTTAGCCGTTTGTGCATGTGTATTTTTACACATATTAGTTTCACATCTACAGCTTTTGACTTCAGCCATTGTGATGGTAAAAGAACAAGAAAACTTTTGCTCCACATCCACTCTTAATAAAAAACAAAACACTTAGATTTACCCGCATCCACTACTCCCACGTAGCACTTAGGGTGTAGACGAGTGTTCTTGCCTTTAGGCATTTAGGACGCAACACTGTTGGATTCCGTGCGAGTGGAATGTTTTGTATGTGATAAACTTTGTATAAATATTTTTACAAAGTTTTCACTGTTTCCATGTCCATGATACTTGTGTTTCCGTAATGTGTGATTGGTTTGTGTTTTTGGCTTCGGTCCCAGTTTGAAGTTCATTGTTCTGACATGATGACAATGTAACCTAAGAGGAGTGTAAAGTTGTAGATGTTTGTAGATCCTTGTTTTTACACGCAAAACTCAATGGGAACGAGAATGATGGTTCAAGGAATGTGTTCATCACTTTGTAATGTGCACAAATTTTAATGGACCTTAAGAATTACTAAGATAACTATGTACGCACGCATGTGGATGTATCATATAGAGAATGACCTTCAGATGTGAGTGTCCTTAATGGAATAACATTTAAATATCTTGATTTACAATTATATTCCGAGAAGGGATTATTGAGGGATTCTTATAATTAGTAAGTTATGACGAATGGCTTGTTTGGCTAAACTAATCAAGAACTACAGTTTTACGCTGATTCCGATAATGTTTGAATAACATTTGTCTAGGTGAAATACCGACACAGATTGCATCTACATGAATAGAACTAGAAGAACAAGGAATTAATTGATTAGGCATAGTGTATTCAAAACCGAAACCGGTTAACCGAATTTCGGCCAGTTAATCGTACTTCGGTTTAGTGACAATTGTTATTTTTGAAGAATGTGCACCACACAATTTGATGAAGTACCAATATAAATTAAATTGAAGAAATACTGTTTGAATATGTTTTGTTCACTAACCTTTATTTTTGTAACCAGGGAAATGAGTCCATCGTTATTACTACAGACAGACAGTAGATCCATGGTGCCACCTTTGCGTCACAGGACTGCTTTCAGTTGATCCAAATATGCGAGTTTCGAGTGAGCATTAATTCTTCGACCATAAGCAACGTTCGCAAAATAAACCGCACAAAGTACAAACAAAGTTTGAACGATATAATATAAACGTTCCTCTTTCGAACCAGCTAGTACCGCTGAGATTGGCGGTGCATCTCTGTGATGGAACAAGGATATGCAAATCGTGAGAAAATGTGGTATAAAGGGCAAAGTTGTTAAAGACGGAGTGGCACTGGAATGTATAAAAATTGGACGTACATAATATAAGAAACGCGACTGAGACTCCAAGACTACGCAAAGTCCCCTCGGCGACTCACACATCTCTAGGATTTCTGAAGGAGCAAATGGATTGATGAATCGGTAATCCCCTGCTTAACATACACCTTCTAAAGAACTGGTGCGAAGACATAAGGTCGGACTCACAGAACAACCACGCTCTCTCGCAGGTTTCGGGAAATATCCAAACAAACGAAATACTACCCTGGACAATAGGAAGTTTTAAGTCCTACAATCACCAATCTTCTGAAATTTGAGCTGCATCAAACTATCCTATATTTCCCTTAGACGGAGAGAATCCAAATTCGTTATGCGGAGAAATAATCGTATATTAGTCCAAAAGATTTTAGATCAATCAGGCTCGCAACTTTTCTTCTGAAAGCTTTAAAGAGGATGGGTGACTCATATCTGGCTCATATCATAGGTATTTCTCAGTTGTCCGTATACCAGCACTCTTACAATGAGGGTAAATCTACGGAAACAGCTCTGCACGCTTTAGTGAGTTTTATAGATAAATCTATTTACCTGAAGGAATACACTCTTCTCGATATAGAGGTCTTTCCATGTTCGATAAAATCAACTCCATCGACAGTTTATGCTGAATAGGGAATCATTAACTTGGTATATGGAATGCTTACGCCAAGTGCGAATAAAGGGACACACAAGCGGATGTCCTATCCCCACTTCTCTGGAATTTAGCATTGGATAGTGTTTTGCTAGAGTTGGAGGGATTACGTTGCACAGACGTAGCATTTACTCACGAACTGGAAATTGTTGTGCAAGGCAAATACCTTTCCACATGCAGAGATGTGCTCCAGGACTTAAGCAGGAGACTCTCTAAGTTGGCCACGGATAATGGTTTGCGTGTATATCCGGCGAAATCCGAGTTCGTATTCTTTACCAGGAAGCAGAAACTTCCGTTTATTCAGCTATTGTCTCAATGTGGTACAGACAATTGTTTACTGGATAGTTACAGCTTCTGATAATAACGTTCGTAATCGATGTAAAAACTGTAGGTCTCAGGCAGTGAGTATAACACTAGAAAGCGTACAGCTCACTGGTTGTGAGAAACTCTCACCAATTCATTCATCCCATGAAACCATTTATAGATAGTTACAACTCTTATCCGTCCGATATTGCTTTATTGGTTCTGGCTAGGGAATCGCAATGGTGGGTATCACGGGTCCCCATTGCAAAACCCCTAACAAGGATTTGGGGGTTATCCTCCCCATATAACCCATAATTTTGCCAGAGAATAAAATATCTAAAGCGCCGACAATCCGCCTAAGACACTCTTTGCGATAGATCGCCAGCCCATATGGGCATGAGACGATTCTAAGTAATCAGAAGCCAACCGCAATAGAAGTCCATTATAGCACCCACTTCTGCCTCTGAGGTTCGAGAAGCTGTTTAAACTTATATAGCTGTTTAAACTTATATACTGATGAGATGGCAAAGTAGGGTTTGGTTACTATGCTAAGAGCTGAAATCTATGTCTAAGGTGCCCTTTTTCTGCAACGAAACGTCATGACTGACTGACTTTGACAATCTACTTACATCTACTTTCACAATCTGTATTCCTGACCTCAAGACCTGCCGCGCATCACTAACTATGATGAACTTTGAAGTTCCGTATTCACCTTATGTGGGTGCCGGTCCATAGTGGCTTCAAAAGTTCAAACATTAAATAGAAACCATCCATAGACACATTCCAGGGAGCCATATAGTGCGGTAAGCTAGTGAGATTTGCGACTACTTGACTTGATCCATTGCATATGGTGCATGTGAGTTTGCCGCTTTCTGCATGCAAGCTCATACCTAAAACAGGAGCTCTCAGACTTGCGAATGATAGATGATCTGGTTGCACAAAACGCCGGATAATCAGCAAAGTATGGCCACTTTATGACCTGAGTCGTACACTAAACTTGATATCCATTCGTAGGCCAGATATTTCTAAGCTAGTATCACTGATCACTGGGCACTGCTTAACAGGCCGATTCGAGGTTAGACTTGGAATCTCAGCACATGATTTCAGAAAAAGTTGTGGCCATGAAGAAGGCATATGCTACTGCCCGGGAAATTTTAATGAATAGGAGACAATAACTAGAATCAAACTTCATGTTGGCTCTAAAAGACATTCAGGGAGTTAAGCCGAATCCTCATACGAACTTTATTCAGGGGAATATTTGGTTTGCCAGGGACTAATGAATGCCAGTTCTTCTGGAATATCTGGATCAGGTATCATATATCTTAAATACTCCTTAACCAAACATGGTTAATTTACAGGTTCAACATTATGTTTCAATGGCCCCTGTTATCACGATGGCCGTCATTGGACTAAGTGTGTCACCAGCCATTTCTTCCCAATATAACCTTACCTGCAACGGAATTCGGTACAGAACCACTCACGTGATAGGTCTATTACTGATAGTGACCGGTCCCTGGATTGTCCCTTTTGTATGAAAAGAACCGGTAACTTTAACATGACTTTGTCATTGGACCTTCAAAATTGGCATGCACCTTCAGAACGACAGAATTTCTAAATTGTCTGATAAAAACGATAGTATTAATTAATTAAGTATTTAAAATAAATCGATAACTCGATATGTTATCCCAAGATTAAATATGAAAAAAAAAATCTATGGCTTTTAAATGTTTAGAAAACACCAATATAATTCCTAGAGATAATGACTACAATTTGAGTGTCGACTAGTTTCTTGGAGGACGAGTTTATTTTCGATCCAGAAGAACCCGTGCGTCCGATTCATTTAGTCAATCTGCAATTTGCTTTTTTTAATCCAGGCCTACCAACGGCAGTTCAGCACAATTGACTCTTCTTTAACACTTTGGAACCAGTTTGGAGATATATCCTCTTTTCACCTATCTCAGGACAGGTACTTTTAGACAATTGACACCACATGTCTCGTAGGGTATTTAACGATAAGAATCGGTAGGTAAATTGCAAAAATTCGAAAACTTTGTAATGAAATTTTATGACATTTTCATATATATCGATGTTTTCAGCAAGTAATTTCAGGCCTAGAAGCCAGTTTTAAAATTTCACGTGAAATTTGACAAAACTTCTTGCAAAAAAAATATGCCTTTGTCATATCGGGGTATTATCTCGGTGACTCTAGTACTAACAACCTGTTTATCTATCTCGCACGAAAAGCAAAGCGAACGAACACCAGTCACTCACATTCGACTCAAATTGGGTTCCTCTAGGTCCACATATTGGGTCCCACATAGTCGTTCGCCTGACGCTATGTTTGTTCCCAATTGGCAGCACATTCGAAATAGAGAAAAAAACATTTGTACTGAAAAGCTTTGCAAAAATTCTAAGGATTCATTCGATTTGAACCGACAAGATTGTGGAACCCAAATACGCCTTCTTTCCTCTAGAACACAAACGAAAGCTTTCCTTCGAGATTGAGAAACAGGCTGTTAGTTCTTCGCTCAAAATATCAGAAAAGTGTACTGAGAAACACTTTAATGTTTCTAAGAAAATCCCATCAAGTTGTGGGAAGAAATTACACTGTGCGACACCAAAAAAAATTATGGAGTTCTGTCGACGGATTCTGGTAGAAAGGTCTAAAAAAAAATACACGTGTATCGGCGTTTTGCCAAATCTGATCAGAATTTTTTTTAGGGCGGGTCAAAGTTTTTCGCCCCACGGAACTTTCCTGCAACATATCGGCATGCAAAATTGTGTGTTCCCCACTTCTGAGGTACAAAATATGTTCAGAAGTTTTATAGAAAATATTCAGATAAACATTTTTGTGGAACAAATTAGCCCTCTAACTGTCACGTATAACCATAATTTTAACTTTTTTTATGAAAACTCGCCAGAAACTGCTTCTACAAATGTTCTACAAAAATTATCGCCACAAAATTTCACTATATGTGTCCGAACTCTCCAAAACATAAATCTTAGCCCAAGTGCAATATGACAAAATTCATTATAGTATGTGGACTATTTTTAATGGAAACACTTAAATGACAAAATTCATTATTAACCCTTAGAAGGCAGTTAGTTTTTGCTTATTATCTAGCCCTTGGGCTAAGATTTGTGTTTTGGAGTGTTCGGACACATATAGTAAAATTTTATGGCGATAATTTTGTAGAACAAACGACGCCCCCATCATTTTGGAGCCGTTTTATGCGAGTTTTCAAAAAAAAGTAAAAATTATGGTTATACGTGACAGTTAGAGGGTTAATTTGTTCCACAAAAATGTTTATCTGAATTTTTTCTATAAAACTTCTGAATATATTTTGTACCTCAGAAGTGGGGAACACACAATTTTGCATGCCGATATGTTGCAGGAAATTCTGATCAGATCTGGCAAAACGCCGATATACGTATATATTTTTTTAGACCTTCATACCAGAATCCGTTGACAGAACCCCATCATTTTGAAAAAAATCTAATTTTGTCTCACAGTGTTTTCAATGGTGTTACCGATCATTTAAAAAAAATGGTGTCCCATTACATCCCATGAAGAGATTGGGGAGAGCTTCTCACAACCAGTAAGCTGGGTTCCTTCTGGGTTTATATACAAACATTGAGACCTGCAGTTTTATACCGGCTCCAAGCGGAAATTCGACAAGCATTTGCACGGATAAATACTCGAAAGTGTTGTCGTCGAAAGAAATGCAAGGTGGTCTGAGTAGGGATCGAACCCACGTTCTCATGTAACGGGTTTTTCAACAGAGACGCTACAAAAGTAAATCGATAGGGACAGCAAACGACGCCATATTTTTTCCCGCTCTTTTGACATTTCTCTTCAGTAAGGTTTGCCATTTCAGCATGGAAAGATATACGACCCAACAACGAGTCGAAATTATTAAAATTTACTACCGAAATTTGGAGTCAGTGGCCTCACCTTGAAGAGGCCAACTTTAAGAGGCCTCAACAATCAGCGAAGCGGCTCAGTTCTGGCTGAATGGCTTCGTCAATAAGCAAAATATGCGTTATTGGCCTGACAGCAATCCACACGTAAAAATTTGGTGCGGTTTATGGGCCGGCGGCGTCATTGGGCCGTACTTCTTCCGTGATGATCACGACCGGCACATTACTGTGAATGCGAATCGCTACCGTTCAATGATAACCGAATATTTTTGGTCCCAATTGGATAATATGGACTTGGAGGACATGTGGTTCCAACAAGACGGCGCCACAAGCCACACAGCGAATACCACAATCAATTTATTGGAAACCAAGTTTGGTGAACGTGTTATCTCACGAAATGGCCCAGTCAATTGGCTGCATCGGTCGTGCGATTTGACGCCGTTAGATTATTTCCTGTGGGGCTACGTCAAGTCTATGGTCTATGCCAACAAGCCAGCGACGATTGATGAACTTCGTACGAATATCGATCGTGAAATTTCAGCAGTATCGGCCGATTTATGCTTGAAACCCGTCGAAAATTGGTTCAGCGTCTGGATTTCTGCAAGCGTGCCCGTGGTGGCCATGCAAAAGAAATCGAGTTCCATACATAATGACATCGAACGTACTTTCACAGGAATAAAGAATTGCATTGGTATCTAAAACCGGGTTTGTTTTATTTTGTAGCGCGCACACTAACCATTGCACCACCGACGGCCACGTTTAAAATTGGGAATAACTCGTTGACGTCAAACATAAAAGCAGTTTGCTGCCAACAATCTTCGTTTTTCATGAATGTTGTTTTGAGTTTCGAGTTACTAAAATTATAAACAAAACACAGTAAACAGTTCTTTTTTGTGGACGATTTTTCCTCTTTATAGTTTTTACATATGGTTTCTGGTGAGGGTTTGTCGGTTCTCGTAAGCGATTTTGTTTCATATTACTTATTATACTTAACCACAGAACAGCAATGTTCTTATGCTATTTTATGTTCCACAACAAATAGGACTTAAATAACAGTCACAGTGAAAAACTAAAATCACCTACACAAGCCAATGGGATTCTACAAATACAGGTAGCTTAGATCGTTCAAATAAGATAAACTCAATGGAAAAAAATAAACATTTGAATTGTCAATTTTTTTTTGTATTATTTTTCTGTTTGGTGAATGGATTCACAGGACGTTAATGGATTTATTGTGTTTTCCTCGATGCCATTACTACCCTTTTCTTTGGTTTTCGTCCCCCGCCGCTCAACCACACTTATGTGATAGATGGGTTTAGTCATCGAAACTTATCTTAAGTAAAGATATTTGAAATTGATCTTAATTAATGATCGCCGAAACCAGATCACTTTTTAAGCTGATGCCAGGTTGGTGTAGACACGATATCCTTTCTATATATTATACCTTATCTGAGTCAAATATCAAAAGGAAAATGTAACAAAAACAATGTTTAGCCTTTTTTTTATTTCTATGGCTCAGCTGGATGCTGGCCATTAAATAACATAAAAAGGATCGTTACATATATCCCAACAATCACGAAAAAAGGACAGACAAGAAAAGACAAAGGATTAATATGACATTACACCTGATGTCAAGCGTGAAAAGATGATCACAGAGCAGGAATGTTTTGGCAAGAGGGATGTTAAATTTCATATGATGGCCTGTAATTCAAATAAATCTGATTGAAGTATTTCACCATAAACTCATACAAATGCATCTTATCCAAATAAATGTCATGCCCACGATTTTGAAGCGACATACATATACATCAAGGGTTTTTCCATAAGAGCGCTACCACGGGCACGCCATTTCGTGAGATAACACGTTCACCAAACTTGGTTTCCAATAAATTGGTTGAGGCATTCGCTATGTGGCTTGTGGCGCTGTCCTGTTGGAACCACATGTCCTCCAAGTCCATATTATCCAATTGGGGCCAAAAATATTCGGTTATCATTGAACGGTAGCGATTCGCATTCACAGTAATGTGCCGGTCTTGATCATCACGGAAGAAGTACGGCCCAATGACGCCGTCGGCCCATAAACCGCACCAAACCGTAATTTTTTCGGGATGCAATGATGACTCATGGATTACGTGTGGATTGCTGTCTGACCAATAACGCATATTTTGCTTATTGACGAAGCCATTCAGCCAGAAATGAGCCTCATCGCTGAAGATGATTTTCGAATGAAAATCCTTATCATTTTCAAGTTGTTGCTCAGCCCAATTCACGAACATTACAACTCCTATGATGGTCAAGCGGCTTCAGTTCTTGCGTCAATTTGATCTTGTAAGGATGTAGAACGACGTCACAGAGATGCCTAATGCTTGAGAACGACGTGTGAGAGACACATTTGGGCTTTCTTGAACTGAAGCCTCAGCGACAGCAATATTCTCGACACTACGGGCACTTCTTTGTCTCACTGGCACGGGAACATTTTGTACTGTGCCTGTGGTTTCAACGTTTTCCACTAGACGCTCAATTGTTGATCTGGTAGGACGCTTATGACGACCATAAATTGAACGTAGCGCTCTTATAGTTGAGGCCACTGACTCCAAATTTCGGTAGTAAATTTTAATAATTTCGACTCGTTGTTGGCTCGCATATCTTTCCATGATGAAATGGCAAACCTTACTGAAGGGAAATGTCAAAAGAGCGGGCAAAAATATGGCGTCGTTTGCTGTCCCTATCGATTTACTTTTGTAGCGTCTCTGTTGAAAAACCCTTTATATTGTAGTTGCTACTGTTTTGACCGATGCTGTATTGTCATTATTACCCTGCAAAACACATTTTCAGAATTCGTTTAGAATTCAGAGCAAAGTTCTAACAAAACTTCCGAATGCGGATCCAATTTATGCCCGAATTCATTCGAGGGGAATTTTGATTATTTTCCTGATTTTTCTTAACGATTTTTTTTATCAAGACTCAGGGGATGCCCCCTATAAATGCAGTGCATTGTGTTGGCGAAGCAAAATTGCGGAAGGGGAGGGTAAAAAGAGGAAGTAGTGTCTGTTGACATTTGCCTTGAATCTTTGTGTGTCACAATTGGTGGGAAATACACTAGCCGGAAAGTTTATTCCACATACGGACTGTATGGTTGAAGAACGAATATTCTGTATAGTGTGTAGTGCGGTCAACCGGCCACTCGATAAAAAAAAATATGAGAGTTCCTGGAAAGCCGCGTACTACGGCTAAATATCCTCACGTCTGGCATAAGTTGACGGATATCCGAGGAACACATGCCGTGGAAGTATCGATAGAACAGCGACACGCAACCCACATTTCGACGATGCTCAATGGAGGCAATAGAGTTGGATATCCTACTGCCCCCTATCAACACCGTCGCTCTCCTCTGGACACGGTCGAGAAGCTCCAAAGATGTCCTAGGAGAACCTGCCCATATATGGGAGTTATATTCCATCTTACCGCATGCGGAGACAAGTTCGTAGGGAATTCTGAAGGAAGAAATTTTTTGAAAGAATTCGGAACAATTTCTGCAAGAACTCAGTACAAACTCATTTCGGTTACACCGTTATTAATAGTTTTATTAACTAAAGGGTCTTTTTTTGCTTCGATAGAACTTACGAAAGGGTTAGATGTCAAACAGACTATCGTAATGGTTGACACATTTATGATCAGTATGGCAATGCCGTGGGAAGTCAACATGAATAGATTTAGGCTTGAACAACTTTACCAAATTATCAAAATTTACTTTGAAAATCAGTCATCGATTGGCGCAACTTATAAATGACTTGGTGATTTTTATGACGCACATAATCGACCATCTGAGCAACTGTGGATAGTTTTCATACCACATACTCTCTATATGATGCAATATCACCAACACGTCGAAGGAATAGTCGAAACGAAGAGAAAATCGCCGCCGTAAACGAAAGTGTGGAACGCGATACAAATTTATCAATTCGTCGTCGGTCGCTGGAATAGGGAATCTGTCCGACAACTACGTGGAAAAATTTGCGCAAAGATCTTGGCCTACACCCAGATCCAACTGGGGCAAGAATTAAATCCTCGAGACCATCATATGCGCCGTTCTGTCGCCCATTGGGCTTTCGAGCAGTTGGAATGAAACTCTGCTCAGCGATGAAACTCATTTTTGGCTTAACGGGTTTGTTAAAAAACAAAATTGCCATATATGGAGTGAGGCCAATCCACAACAGGCAGATCAGAAAAATGCACAGTTTGGTGCGGATTATACGCTTGTGGCATTGTCGGACCCTATTTCTTCAAAAATTAAGCCGGAGCTCACGTTACGTTTAATGGTTCCCGCATTATGATCAATGATTTTTTGCTTGAAGATATTTATGACATTGATCCCGGCGGGATGTAGTTTTAAGAGGATGGCGGTATGTGCAATACGGCGACCGAAACTATGGAATAATTAAAATCTAAATTTGGCGATAAGTTGATTTCGAGATATGGACCTGGCAATTGACGTCCAAGGTCGTGTGATTCGACACCTCTCGATTATTTACTGTGTGGCTACATCAAGTCACAGGTTTAAACTGTTAAACCAGCTACAATTGACGTGTTGGAGGCCACAATTGTTCGTGTTATTCGTGACATTCGGCTAGCAATGTTCGAAAAAGTGATCAAAAATTGGACGTCCAGAATGCGCTTCGTCAAGAACAGCCGCATAGGCCATATGCCTGAAATCATTTTCAAGTGTTAATGCGTTCTGTATTGATTTATTTGTCTGCGTTATTTTTACAATTTCGATTTATATCGGGCTTTAAAAAAATAGTATGTGTCAGCCTGCTTATTGAAACCCACGTAGTGTGAATTCCGCTTTTTTTTGGATTTGTATGTAAAAAACCTTAAATTTTCATACGAAACCGCTCGCAAGTCTCAAGAACATCGGAGAGTAATGTAAAATGCAATTATATAAAACAGTAAACTATGAAAATCTAACACAGAAGGGGAAATTTATTTGCGTTTTACTAAAAAACTTGTTTTGACACACTAGGGTTTTAATGTGCAGGGTCACATATACTATTTCAAAGTTCTTGAATACATTTTTCACACCCAAGAAAATAAAATTACCAGGACACTGCCTCCCGGCTAAAATACTCTTCGATTGCTGACAAACAGTGAAGGACATAAAAAGCTTGTTAGAATTTCGAATTCGGTCAGAAAGGTAGGAAAAACTATCAATATCATAAAGCGGTTGGAATTTGTTTTGGAAAAAAAAAAATAACACAAGTTCCCAACTTCAGAATATTTTCAGATTTATAAAATTTCCTTCGAAATTTCGAGGCGAATTCGTTACGGAAACGGTAAGAACTTTCGTGAGAGCTTCGAAACTGTTCAGAATTTTCTGACATCAGAATTTGTTGGAAAATTTGATTTTCTGGGTATTTATTTATTTCAATACAATTTTATCAAATGGTATTAACCCAAGAAACACCAAAATTCCGAAAATTCAAGTGTTTGAGTATTGCTTGAATTGAAACTTGATTTTAATCTTCGTTTTCAAACCAGTTTGAAGTTTTTTGAAAATATTTTACTTGAAATTGCCATCAATAGTATTTGTCAGCTATGGGGATATTTAAAAGTAATTTAATATTCGAATATATCGGAAAATGGACTAAATCAAAAAACGGCGAATCTAAGGTCAATTCAAGGAATATGGTAAGTATTGATTTTGATTTCAATTAACAAGTAAACAACATTTTGCTGCGCTTATTTATAGGCTGAAGAAGTCGAAGAGCTACATACGAAACTTGTCTCTATATACCACTTAAACATGGACTGCAATAACCCATTTAGCGACCCAGAATCCAATCGAGACGATCCATAAAATAGGTAAGTAGATATCTAGATATCGAGGACCTGATTATGTTAATACTAATTCTATCATTGCAGATAATCAAAGGCCAAAATTGCAGCTCCATCAGATGCAGAGTTTTATAACTCGTAAAATTTGGTTAGTGTGCGCGGCGGTTGTACATGAGATCCTGGGTTCGAACCCTGCTCTGACCACCTTCAAAAAAAATTTCTTTCGGCGGCGGTCACAAATATCAAAATACCGTTCAGAATCGGTGTAAAACTATAGGTCGCAATCAGTGAGTGAAAAGTGGAAAGCCCACAGCTCAGTGATTGTGAGAAGTTCTCCCCGGTCTGGGATGCCATGGGAAACCATTTATTTTTATTTTTAAATTAATTCTTATTTACAAATTATCCATTCGCTCTTCCTATTTTATAGCGTTATGTATGAATCATAACAAAGTATATTCCATTTAAATATATCGCACCCTATCTACAAAAGCGTCATAACTTAAAATTTTCAAATTTTCAGTAGAGCCAAAAAACTGATGTTGTTAACTAGAAATATGTATGAAAATACTGAATTATAGACATATTCATACGGGACTTTTTTGACGAAAGGGAAGAGTAAACGACGTCAGATTTTTACAGCGGATAGAAATGGTCCTTGGTTATTGGTTTCAAGCAAAAAATTAAAATCTGAAAATTTTGAGTTATGACTCTTTTGTAGTTAGGGTGCGATATGTATTGCTAATTATGGACAATTTCAAGTAACTGTGCATAGGAGTCTACATAGGGGTTTGAAAATAAAATACACGCTTTGAATTAGAGTATATTAATACTGATTTAAAGCTGGAATTAAAATGTAATTCCTTCCTTGAATTCCAGTGCACTGACTTACTTATTTTGACTTGAATTCAACTGTAATTCAAGCCTTGAATTCAACTGCAATTACACTTTAATATTCGAATTGAATTCAATGGTTAATTTCACTGGAGATTGCTATTGTTTTACAGTGTTATTGAAGTAGAATTCAACACTTGAAATTGGAAAATATGGTTGGAATTTAAGTTGAATTCAACTTGATTTCCAACACAAATGTTTATTGCTAAGTTTAGAAAAAACGTAAAAAAATATACACTACACCATTTCCAATTGACATTTGAAAAATAATCAATTGATATTTAAAAATTCTATTTAAAATTTGAAATACAGCAATTAAAATTTGAAAATACAATTAGAAATTTGAAATACATCAACTGCAGTTTAAAAAAAACATTAATTGAAATGTAAAAGATTTCAATTGAAATTTAAAATACATCAATTAAATTTTAAAAAATATCAATTGAAATTTGAAACACCAATTGAAATTTAAAAATCTAATACACAAAATCGGTAAATAATTTTTAAATTTCAAGTGACGAATATTAAATTTCAATTGATGCCTGTTAAATTTAAATTAATGTCTTTCAAATTTCAATCGACATCTTTCAAATTTCAATTGTTATTTTTTAAATTTCAATTGACGTACTTCAAATAGAATTTTTAAATTTCAATTGATGTATTTCAAATTTCAAGTATAATTTTCAAATTTCAATTGATATTTTTCAAAATTAAATTGATATTTTTCAAATTTCAATTGGAAATGGTGTGGGAAAATTTTATACTCAACAAAAAGCAGCAAAAGACTGTTGAAAAATGGGTAGCAAAACCGTTTGCTATGATAGCCAACTAATGTTTGTTGTGAGTGTTGATTGTAGTGCATCAAAACCGCAAGTTGTTTGTTGTTATGATAGTATATTTGCTGTAACAGCAGATATACACTGGAAGAAAAACGCTTCGTTGCATGGACGAAACATTTTCGTTAATGTTTTTATGTGGCTATAGTGAAAAGTGTCGTATATCCGACAATTTGGTAGTCGCTGCAACGAACAATTTTTCATTTCATTTCTGCAACAATTTACTTTTTAATTTGAATTTTGTAGAAAAATTAGATTTAAACTGCTGATATTTTGTTTATCTCTTACTTTTTATAATTTATATTTATTATTTATTTATTTTGGAGGTTTGTCAATATTTTTAATTGACGAAACAATTTCGTTATTGTAACGAAACTAATTTTGATGAAGGTATAGAGAGAGAAGCAGTCGAAAAAATGAGCGAGTCTAAAATAAAGGCTAGCAAGAGAAAATGGTGGTTTCATTTGCAACAACCGAAAGTGGTAGACATATTTCTCCATCGGAATAGTTTAAACAAATTTGTTAAAGACTAATTAGTTATATTAGTAATAATCTTTTATTGTGAAAACTAAATAGTATGAAATTATGTGTTTGCTGTGATCGATTGTGTATCTCGAGAATCTACAAATCAAGTAGGAAAATAAACAGAATGCAAGGAGCAACACGACAGCAAAGAAATTGACGCATCGATAGCAGAAAAACTACCCCGAAGTATGTAACTGAATATTTGTGTGTGTATGCGCGTGATGCATAATGTTTCAATGTTGCAAAACGAAACAAATTCGTTGCAGCAACAACCATACTCTCTCCACAGTAACGAACAATTTGCAGTTGATGAAGACATTTTCATACCAGGAATGAAACTGTACGTTATATCATTTTCGATGACAAAAGTTGTTGGGGTGATGAACATTTTCATCCCTGTGACGATGCTTTTACGTTCAGTGTACTGCCTGCTGATTAGTAGCAAACAATGTTTGCTTCTAATATCAACCTGCTTTTTTTTACTGTATAGTTAATCAAGATTCCAAACAATCTTTCCGAATGAAATTCAATATTTCGAACGTTAAAAAACTGAAACAATATCAACTATAGAAATCTCGAGTGGAATAAATACAATCACTCGCGGAAAACAAACGATTCTCCCACAATTGTTCTCCTGCATCCCAAAATGAACAAATGAACAGTAGCTCAATCTGTTTGTATGAATGAATGAAGTTTTTAATTGTCACAATCATACGATATCCACTTCCACTGCCTCCTTCTTCAGATACATATTTTGTCAACATGTTTTTATCACATTTGTTGAGACCAGCCTGTACTGAGCATCTCCATAGAGAAGTGGTGGCCACAGCAAAGCAACATAAAACCCCGACACAAAGCGTAAAATTTCAGATGCAGTGTAGTGATTTTTTATAGCGTTTTAATTTTCAAACAATTCTCGATGCTGACAAAAGGAATACATCGATTAAAAAACAAGCGACGGCGAACAGCCCACAAAAATGCTAATCTCACGCATCTGAAGAGGCTGTGGCTGACAGTCAGGTAGTTAAGGTGACAGTGGAACAATGCCTTCCAACCAATATGTCAAGAAATTACTTTAATATCAATTCATTTCGGTTGTTGTATTCATTGCTGCGTTCGAGTTTCGTGTTCACAATACTGGGACGTTTCGATACGGTGTGAAACAATTCTCCAGTGCTGGTAGAATTTTGTATTGTTGATTAGTGAACATGAGTTTATCTTGATTTAAATTTTTATTTTCGTTTTTGTTTCAACAAAAATCAATAATGTGCTGTTACTGAACAAAACCGTAAGGTAGAGGTGGTAAAAGATCAACCTTAAGATACTTTATAAGAAGAGAGTCGGTGGTGGATAATCCGGGAATAAAAGTATGGGAAGATTTGTTCTTCCGATAACGCTTCTAATGAGAGTTTTTGAAATCCACACAAAGTGTGGTATTTTATTACACATCGATCTAATGTGTTAACACTTGATATAAGTTAACGTGTTAATAGCTAAAGATGAACATATTGATTCCACTTGCAGTGGCCATACGAAAAGGCTCATGACGGAATGTATATTATGTGGCTGGCATAAGATTGTTGAAGCTTCTACAAATATAACAGATCGAATTGCATTCGATTTTTAACAGTAGTTTATACTAAGGAAATCGTTGATGCACATAACTTCGCTTTCCCAAAAGAAACTGAAGAAATTTAACAAATTGAAAGCGACAATATCGGCTGCCAGATCAATACAGAGATTTCCCATCCTGTGGGAAACGACGAGCAATCGAGAAAAGTACTTTAATCGGTGGTATTACATGGGACTGATAAGGTCTACATGTCAGACGCAAGTCTAAATTGGACTAGACGAAAGTATGGCGAGTGACTAAAATCTTAGCCGACTTCACTTCTCAAAGCAAAGTGGCTCAGAATCGGAGTAAAAGGTGTAACACCCGATCAGTGAGACTTAATTTATATCATGGTAAGAAATCTCACTTCTTTTTAAAGCATTTTATCAAAAACCTAAACCAGTACATAAGTTTCAGTCGGGTGAACCGACTTAATCACTCCCTCACCCTAAGTCATCCATTGCGTGGGAGTTCTGTTAAATAAAAAGCATCCATACTCACAAGTGACCATATTCAATACCAGATTGACATTGCGCTTATTATTATTGAAGAATTAAATTAGTTAGTTTCCCTCCCAATATTTATATGCGAGGTACAAAAATGGGCATGGCAAGTTGTTGCCAAAATTTTGGTCAGTACCAAATTACATTAAGATCGGTTATGATTTATTGGAGATATCGAGTCGGCAAACCTTAAATACGCCCAACTTTTGTATGGGAGGTACGAAACTGGGCGTGGCACAATAGGCAATTATTAATTATACAGTAGCTTCTAGCAAAATATTGCCTAGTACCGAATTATATTAAGATCGGTTGTAGTTTACCAGAGTTATCGTGTCGATCAACCGGTCATCCGCCCAACTTTTATATGGGAGGTACCAGAATGGGTGATGCAAAACAGCTCATTTTCTATTGGAGAGTTTCATTTGTCTAAATATTGACTAGTACACACTTTCATAAAGATTGGTTCGATTTTGCGGGACTTCTCGTGCCGAAAACCCAGAGGGCCAAACAAGTTTTGTATGGGAGGTACCACAATAGGCGTGGCAAAATCACCCGTGTTTTAATCGGTGATTGGCGTTTTATAACGCGAAGCCTTATACCTAATTTCATTAATGTCGGATGTGTTTCACGCGGTTTATCGGATATGGGAGGTTCCAGAATTGGCGTGACAATTTCAGCCATTTTCTCCAGTTAACTAAGCATGTACAGATTATTAACCGGTGTGAGAGATAAACCTAATCACATCTACCAGAAGAAAGGTTTGAAAGAAATATTATTTTGTGCTATATGTGTCGATTTGTATGGGAGGTACCAGAAGGGGCGTGGTCACAACGCCCATTTCAATCCCAAACTCAATACTGGCAAATAATAGTCACTGACAAAATTTCATTGTGATCTGAAAAGATTTGAACCTCTTATGAGGCGTCTATATGTACATGTATCACCTAATGCTCTCATCATCTGCATCTTTTACTCATCTTCCAACATAGACACCGTCTTACCCCTTTTGTTAGTACACATAATAAGAATGTCTTCTCACAATCAAATATTCTCCTATGCGACCCATTGTACCCGAAATAATCCTGTCCCCCTCGTTCAATTCCGACCTGCAGAGGTGATCATCGATCAATCCCACAAACTTTGTCGCCGAAATCTTTTGCTCTTCTCAGCCACTAATTGTCCCTATACACTCTTGGTGGCAACCAACAGCAGGAGCTCCAACCCATCAATTGTTGCTGGTTTATCGGCATACACCAGTGACTTCACGTGGCCCCACAGGAAATAATCGAGAGCTGTTAAATCGCACGACTTTGCAACCCAATTCAAAGGTCCATTCCTCGACATCAACTTATCGCCAAATTTTTATTTCAATAGGTCGATGGTTGCGGTCGCCGAATGGTACGTAGCGCTATACTATTGAAACCACATCTCGCCCGAATCAATGCCACCCATATGTTCAAACAAAAAATCATTGATCGTGGTGCGGTATTGATCTCCATTTATAGTAACGCAAACTCTGGCTTTATATTTGAAGAAATAGGGTCCGATGATGCCACCAGCGTGGAAATTGAAACAATCGTGAATCGTGAAATCGTGTGATGGAGTCTGTAGGGTCTATTGTGGGTAGGTATTTCTGCATCCGCGGCAATTTTCTTTATTAACAAACCCGTTTAACCAAAAATGAGCTTAATCGGTGAACACAATTTTGCGATAAAACATTGGGTCATTGGCTATATGATTCCCTCGAGGATTCAATTACTACACCAGCTGGATCTGGGTGTAGGCCATAAAAATCACGAAGTCGTCTCTAAGTGGGGCGCATCGATGACCGATTTTCAAAGTAAATTTGGTAGCGTTGTTTGAGGGTGATTCTATTCATAATGATGTGCCAGAGTATTCAGATCATACATTTCAAAACGTGAGCCCAGTATGACAGTTCGTTTGACAGCTGACCCTTTCGTAAGTTCTATCTAAGGAAAAAAAATACCTTTCATAAACGTACTCTCTCAAACGAGAGACGGGCAATTCATGATAGTATATGTTTGTGTGAAAAGTTTACAACAAACGGGTTTTGCCACAAAAGTACAGTATGACAAATAAAAGTTTGATTACAACAAATGAAACAACTTTTACGATAAAGTAAAAGTAACAAGTTTGGCGTTAAACCATGACTACGAAGTTGCAAGCACAATATTTTTGGAGCAAAAAACATTTTCCCGCCAACGATTTAGCTTATATGCTTTTAATCCTGTCAGTCAAGTGCGATGCCAGGGCAGTCTAGGGTTGTCCAAATATGTATCTCGGTTGCGTTAGATCCCGGAAGGAATCCGCAAATAACTTGTGGACAAATACAATTGCGCAATGGTACAACGAAGTACGTATAAGATTTGTATATAAGTACAGTCGACCTGATAAACTTTCATTTCCGTCGGTTACGTTGGGTAACCTAGCGACAATATTCGGTATGTACCCATGGCGAAGTTTAAAGCATAATCGTTTGGGTATGGTGTTTAAAAGTAGGTTCCGACCCGAGAATCTGGAAATAGAAGCACAAAGATTTGTATCTTTATTAACAAATCATAAGTTTACTCATTTACAAGTGATTCGCTCTGACTCGTCTTTGTTAGAAGAATATTGAATGTCTTTTGGCCTAAAAAATCAAGTGTTTCTCCAATTAGTGAAAACTTGAATCAGTCGTATGTAGGACTTGAAATCATACCGCTGGACGATTGATTCTAATGAATTACTTTTTCATCAGCGCCTCTTAATGCCTGCGACCGTTTGTTAAACTCTGACGTTAATTTCATGATTTTGTTTCTCAGATTCTTCTTCTCTCTCTTTCCATTTAAAATTGTATATGACTAAAACAACGGCATTCCCTTAACAATAAGGAGCAATAACAACATGGTACTGACTGTAACAAAAGAAACAATTGAAATCCAGCAACAATACATATTCACAGTGGCAGTTAAACATTTTCGCCGTAAAACCTATTCTTGACAATTCTTACTTACTTACTTATTTATGTGACCTCAGACAACCCAGAGGGGTCAACGGTCGTACAATATGAGGATAACATGTTTCTACAACCGCCATGATCTTCAGACTGTCTATTAGAGTCGGTAACACCAAGCTAGTGCATTTGGTAACACCAAGCTTCCACCAGCCGTTTCCAGCGAAGTCTGGGTCGTTCTGTTTTTCGATGTCCTTCGAGTACGGCTTCGAATACTGGTTCATTCTTATCATTCTACTATAATAACCCAACCAGCGTAAACGTCCTAGTTTAATACGCATAAATGCGTCGATGTCGGGATACAGATTATACAGCCCGTGGTTCATGCGGCGTCTTCTTCTATTAACCGACCATATATTTTACGAAGCATTTTTCTCTCGAAGACTCCCAGTGATGTTTCAACAGCATGCGATATGACCCACGATTCTACCCCATAGACAGGTTGTATGAGAGTCTGATATAGTTGGATCTTTGTTTCTCAAGAGTGGATCATATTTCAGAAGTGCTTGCGCAGCCCGAAATAACAGCTGTTTGCAAGCATAATTTTCCGTTTCATTTCCAGGCAGACGTTAGTGCGTCTGTTCACGCCACATCCGAAGCAAATAAAAAAATCGACTACTATCTCTAAATCACTACGTCGAAATTACAACGTTTATCAGCGTTCTTCCTGTCATCCAATCGGGTGGATGATCTGGTCGTCGAAACCATTAATTTTGTCTTGTCCTCTTTTACTGCCAAACCCACTTTTGCGTATTCCTTCTCGAAAATACTGCAGTAACTTCGCGCAGATTTCGCACAATTATGCCTAAATCATCAGAATATACAATCAGCATGTGACTTTTGCTGCTGACAGTTTTATTCGTGTTGGCTGCAGCTGTTCTCACTATGATCTCAATTAATATGTTGAAAAGATGTAATATATATTGTCGCCCTGCCTGAGGCTTCTTTGCTGAGGATTTCATGTCGGTCAGTGTCATTCTACAAAGGCGTTTCAGCTTGGCAGGAATGCCAAAATCAGATATAGATTGGTGTCGTTTTACGCGTTTCGGGCTGTCGAAGGCAGCCTTATAATAACAATACTACTTATTATTAATCACAATATTTCATTTTAATTAGCGCCGCGACGAAATATATTTATCTTAACAATGAAACATATTCATCGCACAAATGGAATATTTCTCATTGTGTTAATGAATCTGTACGTTAACTGACTTTTAATGAACATATATGTCTAGGCGACGACCAATTTTATTCTTATTCAGTTTTGGCTGATACATGTACACTGGAAGAAATTTCTTCATTAAAAATTCTTCATTAAGCCTATTAAGTTTTTCATAGATTTCATATATCCTATGAATAAAATGTTAAAAATTCTTCATTAATTGTATAAAAGCATTTTATTATCGTTATGAAAATTCTTCATTAAAAATTTGATAACAATAGTTTTAGAAATTTGTTAGAATTTTTTAAACATTTCATGAGAACAGATTTTAAAAATACTTCACGAACTCCATTCTTTGTTAACGTACACATATTTTAGATGGCCACCTTTATTTCTGCTGGGTTGTGAAATCGAAATATGTACCTATAAAATTAGAAGGGAAAAAGAATCAACGCCAAACACCAGGATTCAACACGAACAAACAAAGTAAACAACAAAGTATAATACTAAGTACAAAATAAAATACAAAGTACAAAAATAATTTGACAGTTGGGGTCATAAAAACGCAATATCAGTTGTTCTAATGCGTCAACCTCTACTGGTTCAGCCATGGATTTGGCACAATCATGTACAAGCAGAAGCATTGAAATTGTTGTTGGAGATGTCGCTGTACAGCATGAAAACTAAATCAAAAGGGTTAAGAAAAGAATAGGGAACGTTATTATTTTAGTGTTACAACAGAGCTGGAACCGGCAACATAGAAATTATTATATTTCTAGCGTGATCTATTGCTATGCTTCTGGTCTTCCTTAAGGGCACCTTAGACCTTCTGACTGGTTGGCCGACAATTAGTCAGGCCGACTTTTGTGTTGAGCATTGTTTCGCTATACACTAACCGATTTTCTGTAAATCAAACTAGTTTTGATTTTTGCCCGACTAGTCGAACGACCGTCCGTCCGCACCTTACATTGGGAGATGAGTCGGCCGGACAATTCGTATATCTCTTTGCGCGATAAAAACTAATAATCGTTACAAACACGATAAACAATAGTTATTGTTCCCCATGACCCTCAACCCCCCTCTCCCTGAAAATGATTCATAGAATCTATGAAACATATTCATAAATAACATGAAAGGTTCTGATAGGTCCTATGCAACTCATTCGTAGTTACTATGACAGATTTTCAAAGAGTTTAGGAAGCGTTCGTAGATTTCTTAGAATTTATGTGGTAATTTCATACATTTTAAGCAGCATTCATAAAAAGTTTCATAAATTTAACTTCATGGAATCTATGAAAATTTTTCATAGATTCTATTAAATGTTTCCTTGGCTGAAAAATAATGAAACATTTCATAGAATGTATAGAGAAATTCATAGGTATTATGAAGATAATTCTCTCAGTGTATGATGCGTGTAACTTATTAGTAAGTAAACATTCGTGGAAATGGGCGGTAGATAACCGTGTCCAAACGCTTTAACATCATAGTGGAGAAGTTATAGAGAAATACTATTTGAATTGTACCTCTGGCGTGTTAGGGCGCACATCAACATTGGCGTACAGTTGCCAGGACCACATTAAACTATTGAAAAACCTAGTCACCTATTAGCTGGGGAGTGCATTGAAACCATAACCTATTATTCTTTAATATCTAAATGTTTATCCCGTTAATAGTCTATTATTATTCATTGTTTTCATTTTCCAATTATTTATGTGTTATTTAAAATAGTTTTATTTCACATTAGCTGTGACATAAACAATTGCAATTTGCCAACCAAATAAATGATACAAAAATAACGACACCACAACAGACAGGAATAAGGACATCCTCATTGTATTCGAAAACACAACCAACATATAGTCCTTATTTGCAAACACAGAGACAAAGATAGAGAGACGCAGAGTCAGAGTCAGAGTCAGAGTCTGAAACAATAACATTTATGCTCCTTTCGTCCTGCGAAAAAGTACAAAACCGAAATGTAAAGAAATAATATGCAAATTTTGTTGCCTTTTCCCGCTTCATATCAACACAACAATGGGGCTACCAAAACATTTTAAGTAATTGCTTCACCATTTAAGGATTGTTTATGACGATAGATGTCCTCCATCTTTAAAGTTACCCACTTGGTGTCCTCCTCATGGCAAGAGTGTGAATACATTAGTGGAGATACTAGTTGGTGTTGCTGCCGGCTTTGTGTATATTGCCACATAATGTGGCATGTTTTTGTTCAGAGAATGGTTGGTACTATTCTGGCTCTATAAGTGGGCGTATTACAAATACATTTTAATCTTGTATCTTAAGGATTCAAAATGCTTTTAAAGTTAATACATTGAGGATTAGTTATTTGTATTGTCTAAAAGTTTCCAACAATGCCCTCAAATATCTCAGCTGGCATTACAGCAATAGAACTACTACTACGGATAGTGGCGTCACTCATAGGGAGGTTTGGATAAGGGTGGGTGTTGTTACATGTTTTATTCCGAATGTTCACTAAATTCATTCATTTGTCATTCAAAAGCTTTAGTTTTCAGTGTTGAAGTTTCTAAACGTTTGGGGTCATTACATTTTCATTATTTATATAAATGTAGAACATACTAATACTGACACTTGCATACACCGCCATACATAAATAGTCAGTCAATCACAAAGGACTCGAAAGGACACCACCCATATACATACACATAAACATGTGTGGATGTCATCACACCACCACCATCATCAACCGTACAAAAAAAGGACACTTGTTTTCCTCAAATAGTTTTCATATGAGTCCTTGTTTTATTGTCTAATGCCTCAGGATGCTATTACAAGACTTTTTAGAAAGAGAAGTATTTAAAAGCAACCCAAATTCACTGTAATGGGAAAATCTACTGTGTGCGGAGTGGGATTTTGAAATCTAGAACAAAAAGGAGTTTGGGTTTGTGCCGTTGTTACACATGTAGGTTTATGGTCTTGGTTGTCCCGTTTTGCAGTGGTGATGTTAATGGGTTTTGCCAATTAGGATTACCAAATATTCTCAATGTTTCAAACATTCATAGGGCGAAAAGTTTTCTATGCGTGTGTAACATTATATTTGGAATTTCGTGTGGCCATTCCAAATATCAAACAATTAAAATGGTTACGGATTTTCAGAAGAAAAGGCGTAAAAAAATTTCGTTGCAGGCATAAAACATGTTTGTTGGGATATTTACATTGTTGCAATGAAAAGCTTCGTGCATTCAACAATTTTGTCGTTCCTGCTCCCAAACATGCCTCACAAGATCTTGTTAACTGTTCGTCATAGTGTCGTTGCAACAACAAAATTTGCATTGCCACAACGAACAAATGTATTGTACATTTTGAAGAAAAATAACATAAATTAATAGTTCTCCAGTACATCCTATGCAGAGATTGCGGAGAGCTTTTCGCAATCAGTGAACTGTGCGTTTTCAAGTTTTACAAACACTGCTTGGGATCCAAACATATTACACCGGTTATGTTCAGCGATTTGCGAAACTTTTTCATGGTCAAGTACTCGACAGTCTTGCCGTAACTAAGCGAGGTAACCGTCGTCGATGAAAATGTAAAGTGGACAGGAAAGGTAAAGTGTTACGAACCAGAGCCACGCACATCAACCATAGCATTACTGGCGGCCATTTTGAAGAATTGGAATTGAACTACAAAAGGAATTGTTTGACTATTTAAAACAATTTTCCAAAAAAATTTTTAAGTTATTAAAAATGAAACACATGAATGATTGTATGCAATAGATCAGATTTTAATGAAATTACCGCGTGCAACGCTGTTTTCTGCCATTAAATGCACTAAGTACTTGTTTTTGCAACTGTGCGCAATTACTGAACAGAACAACTTATTGTCTGCAACAGCCTTTATCTATCAAATGGGCAGCGTAAAGGCTTAATGCTGAAATGAATCACCAGCCTTGCCAGTGTTGTTGAGACGGCAACGATAGTGCAGAATAGAATCGAAGCCAGTGATTAGTGATTGTCGAAATCGGGGTTGGTGTAAATCCGGCTTAAACCGAGCTGGGCTTTTTACCCTTAGGTCTTAAAATATCTATCGTGGAACCTATCACTTTAATAGTTCGGAAATAAAGCTTGCAGATGTTGGACAGCAAGCTTAGTTTCAGATCCAACATATGTAGAAGAAAGAGTGAAAAGAAGACTATAGCACTACGCGCTGAAAAAAACGAACCCAGCAACATATTGCAGGAAACATGTACATGTTTGCGAGGATTGTTGGCATGAATTGAAGGTGTTTTGCTTTTTTGTATTCTTTGTTTACTGCCTCGTTTTTGCTTTCAGCGGTTTTCAACAAACAAAAACATATGTTATAGTCTAATTATATTGTAAGGTAAACACAATGTGTTTGGGCACAAGTACAGTATATTTGCGACAACATATAAACACGATATATTTGCGTCCAAACAACAACAAAAAAATGGTTTTTTGTGTGTGTATGCACTTACAAGAGCGCTATAGTTGTAAATTGGAGCTTTCTCCGAGGATTGTTCACTGGGTCTATACAACTGTGGTGAGGCTGATAACGCTCCAAGGAGTTATCGTGCAGTGGCAGGTTCTTGAGAATCCTACCGATTCTGCTCCACTGACTAAGGTTCAGAGAATGTCGACGATGCGCATCACGAAAGCTGTGCGTACCACTCGAACTGATGTACTCAATGTGATGGTATGCTTGTTGCCGGTAAACATTGTAGGCAGGCAGATTGCTTCCATGTCTGTCAACGGGTTAAGGCAACTCTCACAATGGGCATGCTCGGAATCGCCCATGGAACAGAGCTGGAAGGTGCTGCCAACTTTCCTGCACTTGTCGAATACTGGAAAGCGGATTCTCTATTCGGAAGGAATTCTCACACTCTCATACCGTAAAGGTATTTCTGGAACAATGGAGTTCCTGGTATAGAGGGATGTGCGAATTTGTTCACGAATGGATTGAAAATTAATGAAGAGTGTGTAATTAGGGTTATCCCTTTCTCGTAGACTACCTGATCATTGTAGCGTCTAGCAGGAGAAAATTTTGTGAATTAGAGATGTGACCGAGTGGCTGAGGGATAATAGTCCAACACTCAGCTGTGTTTTCGAATATTGTGAGTACCCGCCATTACATTGAACTAGCAAAGGCCAGATGGGATAGAACGGAAACGTGTCGCATATCCAGAAACACATGGTCAGAATATAACATTCACCGGACTAACTCCCTGATTAGCCAAAATCGGGGGAACATATCAAGGCTAATTGGTGTTATTATATTAAATATTCGAAGTATTGTAGGAGCAACCGATCAATAAACGATTTTTTGTTTGCGTGTGGAGGCGGATTATTCTGCTCTTCTGAGTATTGTTGACAGGCCTTTGAATCTCCGGTATTTACAGCTTGTCGATATTTAGCTTTTCCCGTGTTCGGCATCGTACGTTTTTCACCCTGCTCAGTCTTTGTCGCAGCCACCAGATAATGATCCGAGCAGAACCGGGTACTTAGATCGGTTTCGGTTCTCAGCAAACTTTTGTCCCAAAGAAGCTTAAGTGAAAGATTTTATTATAAGAATATAAAATTTGATAAAAAAAATACACAAAAAAAATAAAAATAAAAAATAAACCTTTGGTTCCTTTGGAAACGAGTCCTCTTATTCTGGAACCGTTTTGTGGTTCTTTGATACCAATCAGTTCCTGTAGAATCGTTTTTCCGTCTTTTTGGAACCGTTTTCAGTTGTCTTGAACACGTTTTTCCTTCCTTATAGAACCGTTTTCGGATCATTTGGAACCGTCTTTCGGTTCTTGTAAGCCCCGGTCCGGCCGGTTGCTGTAGAGAACCTGTTCTTGCGAACCGCTTCCTCGATTTTGTGCATCACTAGTGCGTACAGATGCTAGGGGGATGCCAGCTCATCTTGGCTACAGTACGCCGGAGTGTGTCCGGTCCCTGAAATACATCGCAGGTGAAGCCCAGCCATCTTCTTAAGAGATCTCTGACCGCCCGGGGCTGATATTAAATAAATAAAATAAATGGTTTCCCGTTACATCCGATGTAGGGATTATGGACAACTTCACAAAATCACTGAGCTATGCGCGTTCTAGTTTTACACTCACTGATACTATGATCGGGAATACTGCAGGAGAGTATCCTAGTCATTTAGAATATACCCAATACCATCCGTGATGATTACCAGGAACTCCTTGATTCCAGGAACAAATTTCCGAAATGAGAGTGTGATACTTCCGATAGATTCGTGGTGACGCTTACGGGTAGCTGACTAATGTTCATATCTTTTGTCGTCAAAAACTTCGTTTGTAGGCAACGACATTTTTCTTTGCGTGCAATTAAAAATCTATTTAAAATTTTTTTCAACCAAAATTTCTTAACGTCTTTTACCACCTTCACCCAAAAGAACTGATGATAAAGTTTATTTTTCTGTTAAATTTATTTAACAAATTTAATTTTATAAAACACTACACCTCCCCCCAACAAATATTTGCATGAACACAAAAAAGAAAGAGGAAACAGGCAACCACAACATTGTTCTAGTGGCTAGAAAGGGGATAGGAAGAACATGAGCTGTCTTGTATAATTTTGCGGATGAATGGAATATGATAATAATGCCGGCCTTAGCCACCCCCCCCCCCCCCTCCCAAGAAGAGGGCTATCTGTCCGTCCACCAGACGGCCAAACATAACATTGCAACAACTGATATTTTGTTGTTGCCATTGTGGATGTTGATGTTACGAATGTTTAACATTTCTGCAACAAACCAATTTTACAAGGTCTCTTTGTCGAACGAACCACACTTCCAATGCCACTGGCTGACTGAGTGACTAACTGGCCTGACCTGGCCTGGTCGGCCATCAGATTTAATTCAGTTCCGTTGTGAATAAAGGAAAGAATTCCCCGAAGCAAACGGAATGAACCAATTCAAATGAGGGTCCACTCGTCAGTCGGTACTTTCAAATGTACCCCTCTCGGGCTGTGGAAACCATGTTTCCATCTGTTGTGTATGCCAGGATATGTTGTTGCACTACCAAAGGTTAAATGCCATGTTGTTGTTGGTGCTGGTAGTTGTATAGTTCTTGTGTTGTATGTTGTTGATGTACTTGTTGTTCCTTGTTGTATCTGTATCTGCAACAGTATCTGTGTGAGTGTGGACTCGCATCTCAGAGCGTGTTACATGTAACATTTTGTAGCTGTTGTATGTAATCTATAGCCAGCAACAACAATAACACCAATCGTAAAAACTACAAGAAACATTTACAAACCCACAAAAATACCAGAAACAAAAACAGCAACATTTGTTTAATATGAAAAACATGAACTATATCGAGTTGTTGTTTTTTGTGTTCTGATGATGTTACAAAATACTACCACAATTCTACGAAAAAAAGGGTCCATTATTGTGTGAACACCCTGTGTTTTGGTTAGGAACTATTTTATGGGTGAGTGCATTTGTTATGAATTACTCTGGACTTCAAAAAAAAAAAAGGAAAATATTTTACAAAATAAATTTTCAATATATTTAAAACTTCGGTAACCAAAGGCAACATGTATCTTGCCTGTTTCCCCCCATCAATGTGTGGCTTTAACTAAAGTCCGTCCAAAAGTTGTTCCAATGTGCACTAACGGGAATATTGTTTGTTAAAAATTATGTGAGAAGCGCCATTTCAGATCTATAACAAAATTCTTGAGATGAGAATTTGAGGACAGGGTGTTGACCGACGTTAGGTATCAGCTTGATGACAACCAACGATCTTATAAGGACTAAGCTCTGTAATCGTGTCATAAGTCATTTTGGTTATGTCAGTTAGACCTCATAAAGATTCGATTTCATGTCGTTGTTAATTTTTAGTGGAGTGTTGTTGCACTTCGATATTATGAGCACAATTCAAGGGTGTTAGCATAATATTGCTCCAGCTATTTGTGAGATAAAGCTCGAAACCATAGTCCTTGTGAACCAGTAAAGAAATTCAGTCGGGTGCACAGACTGAAATATATTCACATCTTAAGTCATCTATTAGGTCCGAGTAGCATCTAACTTGGAGGGCAATTTGCACTCAATGGCTTGGGTGAAATATTGCTCAATCCGAAATTTACTCACCCCAAATTCGACTGCTACCACCGAATTGAGGTTGCCACGACCGAATTGAGGCTGCTACGACCGAATTAATCCCCAAAACCGAAATCCGGTTGAAGAAATTTAATTTTATTATTGATTCCGCTGTGACAACTGAATCGTCAATCATATTCAGCCAGTCAACTAAATTTTAAAAAATGTCGCTTGAAACAACCGATTTTGAAATTAATTCGGATGAAAGAACCGAAATTGATTTCAAATTCGGTCGGAGTAAACGAGTTTGGCATTAATTCGGTTGTAACTATCGAATTTGGTATCAGTTCGGTCGCAATAACCGAATCTAGCCTTAATTCGGTTGCAACGACCGTATTTGGCGTCAATTAGGTTGCTGTAACCGAATTTCTCATGAATTCTGTAGGTACAACCGAATTAATTTTCAATTCGGTTACCACAACATAATTCTTTACTTTTATTGAGTGTTGTACAACCTCATGAGGTCAGACGCCTTACACGTATTAATTAAACAAACAAATTAAAAAAATTTCAACATATTCTTCCAACTGGCTCTATCCTTCGCCTTTTCTAAGCATTTGGTGACACCAAGGATACGAAACGATTCTTCTGCCTGGTCTTTCCCACGGAGTCTTGGTCGTCCTTCTTTCCTGCTTCCATCGGGTACGTTATCGAAAACCTTTCGCGCTGGCTCATCTTCATCCATTCTGATAACACGGCCTAGCCAACGCAATTGGCCCAATTTGATTCGTCTAACTACGTCCACGGCAGAATATAGCTTATATAGCTCTGGGTTCCAGCGACGTCGGTACTCGCCGTTTTCCCTAACAGGACCATATATTTTACGGAGAATTTGTCTCTCGAATACTCCTAGGTGTTTTTCGTCCGCTTGCGTTCTGACCCAAGTTTCGGAGCCATATGTCAAGACAGGTAAAATGAGAGTCTGATATAGCTTTTGTCCGTCGAGAGAGGGCTTTGTTCCTAAACTACTTGCTGAGCCCAAAATAGCATCTATTTGCAAGCACAATTCTCCTATCTATATCCAGGCTTACGTTGTTGTCCTTGTTCACGGAGGATCCAGGGTACACAAATTCATCTACCACTTCAAAATTAATTCGGTTGTCAACGTTCAATTGCGGACCAAGTCAAGAGGTTTGTCTAGTCGTTAACACCATTAATTTTGTCTTGCCCTCATTAACAACAAGACCCACCTTCGCTGATTCATTTTCGATTCTTGAAAATACTGCAGGAACCTCTCGCAAATTTCGCCCAATGATGTCTATGTCGTGAGCATACGCCAGCAACATATGGCTTTTTCTGTTAATGGTCTTGTTCGTATTTACAGCAGCCTTTCTCATTATTATCTCCATTAAGATGTTGAAGAGATTGCCCGAAAGTATGTCGCCTTGTCTAAGTCCTCACTTGGTACAGAATGGTTCAGTGAGGTCTTTCCCCACTTTCACTGCTGATTTGGTGTTGGTCAGCGTCAGTCTACAGAGGCGGATCAGTTTTGCCGGAATACCAAGTTCAGACATAGCTTAGTTTTCCCCGTATGGGGCTATCGAAAGTCTTTTCCAGGATTTGGCGCAGCGTGAAGATATGGTCAGTCGACCAGTCAGATCTTATACACGATGGATAAAGACTGATACCGCGATAGTTGGTACAGACACACGGATCACCATTTTTGAATACAGGACATAATACACTGAGACTTCAATCGTCGGGCATAGATTCCCCTAGCCATATACCGCATATAAGTTGATGCATGTGGGCTATCAGTCCTTCACCACCTGGCTAAAAAAGTTCTGCGGGTAGGCCATCCGCACCAGCGGCTTTATTGTTCTTAAGGAGGGAGATCACCATTCCAATCTCGTCTTGGTTGGGTACAATCTATACAATCTTCCACTATCATTACCTCTTCAGTGAAGAGCTTACTGGAGTAGTGCTCAAAAGTGGTCTCTGCACATTGTGTGCACACACTTCTTCTCACTGCACCAGATACCCATTCTCCTTCTTCCAGAAGGGCAGCCCATTATTAGGCCCGCTATTCTGTTCTAGCAGGGGAGAAAGTTTCCGTCGATAGGACATTGATATCTCCGGTATTTGTAGCTTGGCAATATCCAGCTTTTCCTGTGTTAATTCTATGTATTTAAAATCTGACGTTTCAAAAGTCTGTAATCAAATATTATTTTAAGAAGAAGTAAGAATGTCAACATTTTTTTGTGGATATTTAAGAAACGTAAGTAAAATAAATAAAATAAATGGTTTGCCGTTACATCCCACGAGGGGATTAGGCAGAGCTTCTCACAACCAGTGAGCTGTGCGCGTTCTAGTCTTACACTCACTGATTGGGACCTACAGTTTTCCACCGGTTCCGAACGGTATTTTGAGAAGCTTTATCATGGCTAAATACTCGATAGTGTCGCCACCACTAAGCGAGGAGACCGCCGTCGAAAGAAATTTAAGGTGGTCAGAGTAGGGATCGCACCCACGTCCTCATGCAAAAGAGCCGCGCACACTACCATTTGTATTAGAACGTGTTATTTTGCATAAATTATTCAAGCTTTCAAGTTATTAAAGATTTTTTGGTCGGTCATGTGAGATATGCTGCAATCGTTTGTATACAAAACGGTTTAGGACCTAAATCAACCGATGAAACATGTCAGCATTAGTGCGGTGTCCCATGATTTTCGGGACATGAAAAAAGGTCGGAAGAGGCATGTAAAGCAAATGTATTACCCTATAGATACAGGAACATAAATCACCATTTAATAATAAAAAAAACTTTAATATTCATATGTGACACTATCTACGTTCGGTTCTAACAATCCCTAATTCGGTTGTGACAACCTCTAATGAGGTTGTGCCCAGGTTTAATGAGGTTGTGCCAACTGCTAATGAGGTTGGCAGAGCTTGTCAACCTCCAGTGAGATTGTGTCAACCTCCAGTGAGGTTGTGTCAACCTCCAATGAAGTTGTGTCAACCTGTATTGAGGTTGTATCAACCTGTAATGAGTTTGTGACAACCCCTAATTTGGGTGAGATAACCTCTTATATCGGTTACGGCTAAATTTTTCTGTGAGTGTGCCCTCAAACAAACCAGAGGGGTCAAGTGCCTTAGAAAATGAGGATAACATGTTTCTCCAATCGGCTCGATATTCAGCTTTTCTCCTCTAGTCGGTAACACCAAGCTCACGTAGGGAATATCCCACCTGGCCTTTCCGGTGGAGCATTGGTCGTCCTATTTTTCGATGTCCTTCAAGTACGTCTTCCAATATTTTTCGTAGTGGCTCATTCTGATCCGTTCTATTGGCATGGCCTAGCCCGCGTAAACGCGCTATTTTTATATTCAGAACTACGTCGATACAGATATAGATTATACAGTTCATACGTCAATACAGATTATACAGTTCATACGTCAATTCTCGTCGATTTTCATAATAGGACCATATATTCCCTGGAGCATTTATCCTTCGAAGACTCCCAGTCAGTGTTTTTGACTTTTTTGGAAACTCAAGAAACTTAATTTTTATCAACGAATAAATAGAGTAAATTTATAGTAGAGCCGCCATTTGTCTCATCTGACGTTTCCTTTCACACTCTTCGTGATGCGGTCGGTGTGATAGAGAGATGTTTGACGAAAAGTGATATACACCAGGTGGAATTACAATAACTTCTTGCTTTAATTTTTCATGCCATTTTGGTGAAAAACTGTGAAATTTAAATGTGTTTTAAACTTTTTTATTGACTGTTATTGTTAGCATACATTTGTGTTGTATTTAACACATTAATTTTAACACACAAAACGAAATGCCGTTGTTGTTATTTTGTTCGTTGTTTTGAACCATTGCCTCTATCTGGTATTAGTAAAGCAATTCTTTTAGAACTTCAAATTGAATTAAAATTATGAGATTACATAATTTCATACTGAAAATTTACCTTATTAGACAGATAATTCTATATTATTAGTGCTTGAATATAATATGGGGCATGTTCGTGCCGCGGCTGTTTCAGAAGTGGTACATTCTGGAAGTCAACTTTTCAACCACACACTAACTCGGCAATGGTTGGCACAATGTTTTCTTCCAGGGCGTCCAAACTTTCCAGTTTGTGTTCATAGATCAATAACTTCACGTAACCCCAGATAAAATAGCCTACAGGCGTTACATCACATGAACTCGGTCCAATTGACTGGCCCACTTCCAGAAGTAAAGATATCACCAAATATTTTCTTCAATAAGTCGATTGTTTGCCCCGCTGTATGGCATGTTGCGACATTCTGTTTGACAAACGGGTTTTCAGTCAATATTCCATTCAATTGGGGCGCGAAATTGTCGGCAATCATGGCTCTATAGCGCTCGCGGTTCTCATTTTGGAAGAAATAGAGAACAAAGATTTCACCCGTCCATAAGCAAACAGTGAGTTTTTGTGAATGTAGCGGTGCCCTGCAAATCTCATGTTCACTCCCGATGGAAGCAGGAAAAGAGGACGACCGAGACTCCGCTGGAAAGACCGGACAAAAGAATCCCTCCGTATCCTTGGTGTTACCAACTGGCGAGAAAATGCGAAGGATAGACCCAGTTGGAAGAATATATTGAAATTTGTTTAATTAATATGTGTAAGACGTCTGACCTCATGAGGTTGTAAAATAGTCAATAAAAGTAAAGTAAGATTGGCACTTACAGTTTTAATCCGGTGCCGAACGGTTTTATGAGAAGCTATTTCATAGCTTATTACTCGATAGTGTCGCCGTCACTAACCGAGGTGGCCGCCGTCGCAAGAAGTGTAAGGTGGTCATAGCAGGGATCAAACCCACGCTCTCTCTTACAAAAGCCACTAACCGTTGCAATACCGACGGCCACAGAATTTAGTGCCCAAATCATGTGATATTACACCCCTGCATCGTTTCCTCCAAAGCCTACATGGCTAAGCAGGCTAGGTTTGAGGAGTTTGAAGCCAATATTACTGGAAAGAACCATGTTAGCCACAGTTACGGGGTATTTCAGAAAGGCTACTTATCTCAAGAAAAGAAAAGAAAAAGAAAGAAAATGTACTTCTAAGAAAAGTAATTTTTGTAGGAAAATTTATTTTTTTAAGAGGTTTTTTTTGTTGAAGAAAAAGTTTTTTTTTTTAAATCGGAAGTTTTTTAGAATTGGTCTTTTTTCAAGAATAAGTACACTTTTTAGAGTAGGTATCAAGAAAATTCATTGTGTTTCACAAAAAAGGTACCCTTCAAAGAAAATTTAGTTTTATAAGAAAAGGCAATTTGTTGTAAGAAAAGTAAATTTTTTAAGAAAATGTACTTATTTAAAAAAAATTATTTTGTTTTAAGAAAAGGTAGTTTTTGTAGGAAAATTTCCCTTTTTTTTAAGAAAAGTCCCTTTTTTAAGAATGTGAATAGGTATTTTTTTTTTTGAGAATATTTACTTTTTTAAGAAAAGGCACTTACTTAAGAAAATGTGCTTTTTTTAAGTAAAAGTACTTTTTTAAGAAAAATAATTTTTTTAAATAAAAGGTAATAAAAGGAAATGTAATAATGTACAAATACTTTATATTGTACAAAAAATACAACTTTTTTGCCAGTCTTGCACTTTGGCTTTTCTATATTTATTTTTATTGTGTTCAAAACTAAAATATATATTAAATATTGGTTACAGGCTCCACCTAGAAAACTTCCTATTAAACAAGACATATTTCAACATATCTTAGTCTAGACACAAACCAAAACAAAAGCACCCAAAGAACTGGTAAGATGACCAAAACTGGACACCACAAACGTTTAGATGTGACAGCCATTAGGATAAGGAGCATTTCAAATCAACCTTGTATTTAATAAGAATTGGTTATCTGTAGGTGCCACATTGGTTCACAATTAGCTGTAAACACGAGCAAACACCTATACAAAATATATACTGGGTTGTAGCATAATAGTGTTAAAAAAAAGTTGTTTAATTTTTTTTCATTTAGCCCCCATCCCGCAACGTGCGATAAAGAAGTTTGTTCCGAAAGACTTCTGCCTCTGTCGTTGAAATCAGTGGCTTGCAATGTTAACATCAAAAATTTCCTTGGAATACAAAATAATTCAGGAAAGCACACTCACTAGATAGTTCGTGATAGCACACTGACCAGTTTCGAACTCCGTAACAAATTCATCGTCAGATGCCTACTCACAGTGCCCAAATTGGTACCATTGGATTGACCACCAGTCGTACATAAGTATATACAATTTTTATATGCAATTTATTTGTGTGAATTGTTGTCGATCGAGAACCCTCAGTAGAATAATGGCTCTGACCAACATTAGCACGTAGTATGCAATTCTCATACGATTTAGTCATAACTGATTTAGTTAAAATTCCTTTTCATATGATGAACTGGTAATCAGCCGGATACTGTACATGAGAGACTCTTATGTTGTCACCAACCCAATAGTCTTTCAAACACTTTGCAACTCATGTTTACATGTAAAGTGACAAAATGTGACCAATCATCATTACAATTTTAGTCAACCACTCATATAAATAAACACACACACAGCAAATAGCACCCCATACACATGTCCTTATTTGTCCTTTATCCATAGGCAAAACAAAAGTAGATCTCCCAAGAAACAGTACAATCACATACAAGCGACAAATCTCGTAGATTATACTCAATGTAAGGACTGTCAAAGATGTTGCAAAGCAACAGTCCTTTAATGTTTCTTTCTTAATGCGTGTTTGTACTGATGTTTGTTGTTTGCTCCTTTTTTTCTATCCCCTTTTTATGTTTTTCTTGTGGGAATTAAATATTACAATTACTTTTTCACGAAAAGCAGAATCATTCATAAATACATTCAGTGATTCTCTCAAATTTCTCAAATGTTTACATCCAGTTGAAAGGTGTTTTGTTACATTATTTCGAATCGAATCGAGTTGAGGCAATCGAAACCATTTGGGTGGCAAGTTGTTGTTTGCACCTTTGTACAATGAATTGGATGGTGATTGTTGGTATTTTCAATTAATTGTTCAGTTTTCCTGTTGGAATAGAACAAGAAATGTTTTTTTTTAACAAAATAATAGACAAAATTGTTGTTTTGTCATGTTGCTGTTGGTTGACAAGGAAAAAATAACTAAAATAAATTGGTCTACCCGCCGGTGGTGGTCCTGCAACAATAGCACAACATCTCTAACAACAAAATCTACTACTGTTGTTTTAAGGTCATTGTTGCTGTTTCATAGTGTGTCGCTTGATGTGTAAAATGACTTTCGAAATTGTGTTTAGAATTACTGTTTGGTTTTGGCTTTTGTTCTTTGTCCTTAAAGATGTGTTAACAATATTGTTAGCATTTTTTATAGTTTCATTCGATTCGCTTCATTTATCAAACCAATTCTGTAAATGAAAATCTATTAACATAATACACATGTGGACATCATGACCATCATTTTTATATGTCAAGTGTAGAGTGAGTGAGGAACTTCTGGCTATAAATAATATTTGGATTTTGCATCTCGATCATTCCTTGTTTTTGAAGTGCCGATCATTTTGAATGTTTTGGTTACAGCCTTAAGAGTACAACGGTCACCATATTGTCGTTGGTAGAGCGAAATATATCAAGCCGTGGCTGGGTTGCGTTAATAAAAAATTTTCGTTATTATGCATTTTGGAAGAAAAAGAATAGTTAGTCAAATAACAATCCAGTTGGAAATTTCCCAAAACTATCATCAGAGCCTAGCAAGTGACATGCCAGAAGCCCTGCTGACTTCTCGATCTGCTTACGCATAAAAATCTACATGACACTCCATGACATTTTTATACTTACTTACTTACTTACTTAGAGGGATCAAGCGCCTTACAAACTGAGGACAACAGACTTCACCAACCCTCTCGATATTCAGCTGTTCTCCTCCAGTTGGTATCACCAAGCTCTCGCAGGCAATATTCCACCTGGTCTTGCCAGCGAAGTCTTGGTCGTCCCATTTTTCGATATCCTTCGAGTACGTCTTCGAATATCTTTCGCACTGGTTCATTCTGACCAATTCTACAGACGTGGCAAAGCAAAGAAAAAGCTTCTCAAAATACCGTTCGGAACCGGGGTGAAACAGTAGGTCCCAATCACTAAGTGCAAAACTAGAAGGCGCACACCCCACTCGTTGTGAGAAGCTGTCCGCAATCCCTTCGTGGCATGTAATGGGAAACAATTTACTTTTTTTTAACAATGCTAACCCTTTCATCCAATCGGGTGGATGTTCTAACCATTGAAACCATTAATTTTATTTGGTCCTCGTGACTGCCAAACCCACCTTTGCTGATTCCTTATTAAGTCTTGAAAATAACTTCTCGCAGATTTCGCCTAATGATGTCTAAAACATCACCATATGCGAGCAGCATGTAACTTTTTGTTGCTTATCATTTTATTCGTATTGTTCGTATTCGTATATTGAAGAGGTAACGCCAGTAGGGTAACGTGATATTGTCGAGGGCTGAGGTAAGCTCAGCCATATCCAGAGTCATTCGTTAGGATCCACCAAACCTTAATTTAAAAAGTAATTTCAGTTACAGGAATAACATCAACTGCTTCACTCCTCTTAGCTTGAGAACACTCATCTTGGTTGACAACACACTTCTGGGGGTACTTGTCTTGGTTTGACCACTCTCTTCTGTGGGCCCTTGTCTCGGCTTGACAACACTCTTTTGCGGACACTTGTCTCGATTTGACGACACCCTTCGGGGAGTAATACCCTCGGCTTCACAAATCGTCTGGTGCAGGTTGCGGACTGGTCGATTCTAAGATGGTCGGGAACTCAGTGTCTTGCACACGCGATTATTCGGATTCGCTGCGTGGATCGGTATCGGACATGCGGGATGCTGGTTCGGTTTGTGCTTTGCTTCTCCAGTGAGAACGGTTCGGTATCGGTTATCACAGGGTGGGTTATATGGAAACAGTGAGCCGAAGCCACTGAGAATGAACCGCGAGCCGAAACCCCTATGTACGAAAAGTGAGTCGAAGCCCCTGTATAGGAATAGTGAGCCGAAGCCCTGTGCAGGAACTGTCAGCCGAAACCCCTGTGTAGGAAGAGGGAGGCAAAGTAGGGGGTTTCTATGGCACAGCTGATCGAAAAGGTACTAGGGAAATGATGTAGAATAAGAGACCAAAGAAGGCAGGAACTAAATTTAAATAGCGTTTATTGATACTAATGACAGCTAAATTATGTTTTAGGTTGTTTGCATTGAACGAAAATACGCATTCTCTTTGATTTCGGTCCATTTTATGTCCAACGGAAGTGTAAAATTGGTAAAATTCACCAGCAAATAAAACTCGATGAAATGGCCTACTACCTCGTCGTCATGAAGAGAGTAATGGAAACTCTTAAGTATTACTCTATGGCCGAAGCCCTTGTGTAGGTACAGTGAGCCGAAATTCCTGCGCAGGAACAGTGAACAGAAGCCCCTGTGTGGGAACAGCGACCCGAAACTCTTGTGCAGGAACAGTGAGCCGACACTTCTGTGTAGGAATAGTGAGCCGAAGCCCCTGTGTAGGAACAGTGAGCCGAAACTCCTCTGTAGGAACAGTGAGCCGAAACCCCTGTGTAGGAACAGTGAGCCGAAGCCCCTGTGTAGAAATGTATTTACATTGTCTTTACTAAAGAACGGATCTGAAAAATGCTCCTGTCCTTTGCAGAACTTGAGCCCCAGATAAAATTCTAAAATATTACCTGGTTGTACGCTTGGAGGCACCGACTTGAGTCTATAGTCAACCTTAACACTAAGTACCATCGCTGTAGTGAAGCAAATGAAAATTGCATTCCCACGCTCATTCTCGTGTGGCCATTAAACTAGTTCACTGCTAATATGTACACAACGTTGACAGAACTTGTGTGTTTGTCAGGAAGTGTGATGATTGTATGTATGTGATTGATGCTTAGGTGACGGGTAGACCAGGGCGGTATGAGGGTGTGAATGACGGTAAGTGTATATTATTATGTACGCATGGATCATGACGTCACGCTACAATAGTTTTGATCAAAATTCTTCATACCGAGCGGATCTTTAGCGAACGCGTTACTAAAGTGGTCGCTCACATTGAACTCGGTCTTTGAGCTGATACGACTTTATCATAAAGCAGGAATATTAAAGAAATGTATATGGAGTTTCAAAATGATAATAGTGTATTATAGTGAGATCTCTTCAACATCTTATTGGAGATAACAGTGAAAAGCTTTAGCGAACACGTAGGTAAAGCGATTGGCTGACGTTTGTTGAACATAGCTTTCTCAGCACCCTGTAAGGGATTTCCAAATTTTAATCAAGGGAACAACAAAGTTATTCCACACCATTTGGTTGCTATTCCAAAGCGAATGTTAAACTCTAAAAACTTCAGAAAAAATATGAAGCCCTTCGAGAGGAATTACAAAGGAATATTGCTTCCAATTATGATAATGAAGTTAGTAAAGATGACTGAGCATTACTGTACTAAAAGAATTGCACTTGGTTCGAAAACTTCGCACATATCAGATGGTATCTATTGCACATCGTCTCGGTAGGTTCTTTTATAAACTGCCCATTTAGTAGGTTCTAATTCCGTTGCCACATACTGTACGCCGCATGTGAGTTTAAAAACATGTATGGACTTGAGTGTAACTTGATCTGGCAATCAGTACGCAGTTGTTTGTATTGTTTATGGTGAATGAGAAAAAGGATATTAACGCTGTCCTGCTAACACCACACAAGTCAAGTGTTTTCGTTGCATTTTCTCAAACACTCTCTGCTAGCAAACTGATGACCTCTTTTCTTGACATATCCTTAAAAGGGACATATAATAAACGAAAATGTCCTATGAGTTTGCAGTAATTCCATATTATCGAAATGTTTAGTTTGCTGTGGCAATTGTATTTTCGAACAATGTTATTTCTTGAACTAAAAAAAACCTGAAAATGTTTCCCTTCCATGGTGGTCTAGTTATGATTGTCATAGTTTTCGTGTTTCCTTGTTTGTGTTTTCATGTTCTCATGTCCTCAACTCCTCAAGTATCAATTATCAATATGGTTTACATATGTAACAAACGATAAAAGATGAGCTGTGTAGTTGTACACACAATGAGACAATTCCCTAGTAGTACATCTAGGAATCGATGAGATATCCCTTAGTAACTACAAAAATTTGAAAGAATAAATGAACAAGAAGAGCACGTTTTCCGCCATCTGACCATTAACTAATAACTACGGTCAATAAATATTCATAAATTTTTGGACATACATTTTTTTTTAATATGATTATGATCTCTCGTTTGTTTTCCAAGGGCCTGAGAGTATTTGGTTTAGCCACGATCAAAATATTGAAATTTATTTCATGTTCGAATAGTCCCTTTTTGTAATAAAACAGACAGACAGCAACAACGACAGCAATTGCAACAAAACATTCACGACCCCCCACATATGTAGGGCGAGCATATCTGTGGGTTTGCACCCTACATTATGCGACATTTGGGAAAATACTGACATTCAAGGAAAATAAGATGATTTTTACTAGGGATCTGTGATTAATTGGTTAATCAGACAACTTGATTAATCCACTCCCTGATCAATCCACTCCCTGATCAATCGACTAATTGATTAATCAAAAATTTTGATTAACCACATTTGCGATTAATTGAATAATCTTAATTTTGATTAATCACAATTATTGATAAATTGAAGAATCTATATATTGATTAATCAACAATTTGATTAATTGAGTAATTCGAGTTAAAAACAGTCTGAATTTTTTTCACCAACCGTTCGTATTTAAAATTTTCTAATGTTCGCTTTTGTCACTTTTGTTTACTAGTATCAAATATGATTAATCGATATTCAGATTAATTGAATAATCATGGTGTTGATTAATCAGAATGATTATTCGTGTAACTGATTAACCACGATATCGATTAATCAAAATTTTAATTAATCGATTAATCGTACATCGTAAATTTCTGCATATACCACAATAAACGGTGGCCGTCAGTGGTGCAAAGGTGAGTATGCGGATCCCTGCTCTGACCACATTAAATTTCATTCGGCGGCGGTCATCTCGCATAGTGACTACGACACTATCGACCATAGATAAAGGAAATAACTAGATATGGCACACTCCTTGGGAAATTTCTTGTTCAATGGGATATTTTCTAGATGGAGCAGAAAGCAATAGTTATAACGTTTGTAAGATGTATTTAGAATAGGTGATAGCAGTAGGTGTTGTAGGCAATATGCACAGTCATTTGGTTTTTGTTTGGTGGGTCGATGCTGTAAAAGTCAACACAAACGAATACCAACAAAAATAGTACACCAACAAATTTTAAAGTAGGGAACACAACGACATGAAAAAAATATAATTAGTTGTTCGAATAGCACAACCTGGAGAATTATACTATTTTTGTATTGAAAAAATGTCCCACATTGAATCCGTATTGAATAAACGTCAATGAATGTTATGAGAAACGTCAATGAGAGTTACAAAACGACAACGCAGCACCTACTGGCAGTACTTGACAACGCCTGTGCGATATCTACTTATTTCCTTTATCTATGCTATCGACTATTTAGCCTCGAATAAGCTTCTCGAAATACCTTTCGGAATCGGTCCTGTAGGTCCCAATCAGTGAGTATATAACTTGAAATCGCACAGCTCACTGGTTGTGTGAAGCTCTCCCCAATTCCCTAAAGGGATGTAATGGGAAACCATTAATTCTTTATTTTGAACGGAAACGCTTCATCACAGGCACGAAAATGTTCTTCGCCCTAACAATGCCCACAAAAGTAGGCAAACTTACAGTATCCTCGCCGCAGCAAAGTTGTGTTCAATAACTTAAAACGTTTCGCCACTGTGACGACAGTCGAATTGTTACTGCCATGAAGTTGTTTCATTGTAGAGATGAATTCGTTTTATTGATATGATAAATATGTGTCAGTGATGCGAAGAATATGTTTCTTAGCTTTAATGAATATGTTTTTTTGCTGTAATAAATATTCCACATTACTGCTAGGAATATATTTCGTTGCTGCTATGAAAATTTTTTTTTCGCTGCAGCGATGAATGTGATTCATTGATTCTATGGCCTCAATCTGATACCATAAGTCGTAAGTTGCATTGTAGTAGTAAACACGACTTATTGCTGCAGTGACCGAGTTTCAGTGTTAGGAGTATTGAAAGCATTAGTATTTACTATCAATTGTCAAGATTTTATCGTGCAAATGTATTAAAAACTTTTTCAAAGAATAACAAACTTTGCCATCCCATGAAGGATTTGGGGAGAGCTTTTTACAATCAGGGGGCCCCTAGTTTAGCACAGACTGATTAGGTCCTTCAGTTCTACACCGGATCCGATCGAGGGTTTAAGAAGCTATTGCACGGATCGTCGTCGTCACAAAGCCAGGTTTTAATCGGCGGAAGACATGTAAGGCGGTCAAAGCAGGGATAGACCCTACGTTCCTAGAAACAAGAGACGCTTACATTAACCATTGTACCACCGGTGGCCACAGTCTATTAATAAATAGTGCGTACAAAACTAATTCATTATTCTAACGGCGTAAAATATCTTCCACCGTAGGTTGTTGCACAAAAACTGCTCGTTGATCGTGCACATCCCTCATGCAACCCCTTTTATCTATCTACCTAATTTTTTCACACTTGCTGTACATCTGTACATCTTCATCAATCGAGTTCGTTGAATTAATATTTTATTCGTTGCTACAACGTATTTACTTCGTCAATTTTAAACGTTGACAAACCTCCATAATAAACAAAAATGCAAATACCGGAAACTAACCGGAAACAACGTGATTTGTTAGCCTAAACGGAATTACAAATTTCTAAAAATAACTCCGATCAAAGACAACTAAAATTGAGAAAAACATATCAGATTTTTTGTACCAATATTTTAAATTTCATACACTAACATATACTTTTTTACAAATTAGCCATTCTTTGTCAATAATTCCCAATAAAAACAAGAGGGCCCGAGAATCGTACTACAAAAATAAAACGTAATAACTTTTTTCTGTGTTATTTTTTACTTAAACTAGTTAGTTAAATAGTAATTTTTTTTTTATTTTGCAGTTTACTGTTTAGATTTATTAAAGTGAGTGGTTGAAATGGCACCGAACGAAGACCATAACATCGAGATCCTTATGTTGGGGTTCAAGACACAATCGCTGCTGTAGCATCATCAATTCCGGTAAATCAAAACGTTTCGACTCGAAACTTATTGGCGCAAATTGGAGTGACCAGACTGCCATTGCAACGGATAATTCATGATGACTTAAATTTGTGTCCGTACAAAGTCCCTTAGGATTTGCATATTCGAATGGAATTTTGCCAAAAAGTTATTGAAATAGCCGAAGGAAACAACAACTTGATAAATTGTTTGTTTACTTCTGATGAGGCCCATTTTGATCTAACCGCCAATGTAAACAAGCAAATTTGCCGTATATGGAGTGAATATAATCCAGAAATACTCCATGAGTGATGCGCCGTTTCATCACGGTGCATTGTGGGAAATTTATATCCAGAAACTCCTCTTTCCGCTGGCCCCCAAGGTCCCCTGACCCGACTGCACCGGACTTTTTTTTTGAGTTATGTCAAGTAAGAGGTGAACAAAGCGAAACCAAGGAATTTGACTGAACTGGAGTAGTCCACTACATCAATAATTGAGGTGATCCCGACTTCAACCCTTCAGACCGCTATGAATCAGTATCTAATCAGGTGCCGTATATGCGGGGATGAGCATGGAGGTCATTTACGGTCTATCATCTTCAAAGCTAATTAGTTATATAAAATAAAATTGAATTTTCTATACAATAATATAAAAATTAAATACATTGAGATCTTCAATAATTATTCCCGTTCAAGATCAATTTCTATGAAAAAGTACTTTTATAACAAAAAGGAAATTTTCATAGAATTATTATCAAAAAAATAATGTGAAATTTATTATTATGGTGGATGGTTGGAAATATAGCTATTCCAATGACCACCAAGGCATCTCATCAGCTCCCTTCTCCACAAGTATATAGGTATATCATCACACATTATAGGGATAAACAAATCTCAACTAAGCGAGAATTGCCTAATCTCCTACTTGTGCGAAAACATCCACAGCATTATTTTTTTATTAATATATTCTATGAAATTGTACTATCTGTTATATTGAATTTCTTATAAATAACACAGTGCAACACGAAAAAAAATAACCATATACGGACACCACTACGTGATAAAAGATATACGGACATATACGGACACCACTACGTGATAAAAGACTAAAAAAAAAAAGACCCGTGTCTCCCAATTTTTCCCACAGTCATGCACTTTTTTTTATGGGCCTCGGTATCATTTTCGTAAAAATGTGATCATTTTCTCAGGCTCATATCTTGCAAACCGTTCAGAATTTCGATTTACTCTCTGAGGCAAAGTTGTAGCTCTTGTCATAAAGAACAAAAATTGCGAACATATAAAATCATTTTTTTTTACCTTTTTTCCCGTGATCAGGTCCATAGGTAGCAAACCGTTCAAAATTCAAGGAAACAATCAACTACAAAAATTTACCTAAGATCTCAATAAACAAATTTCTAGAACATATAATATAGAGATGATTCTTAACACTGTTTAGGTAGCACGCAAAAGTGAAAAATTTGCCGAAAATTTTTTAATTTAATTTTTTTACCTTTTTCTCCTGTTCAGGTCCATAGGTAGCAAAAAATTAAATATGCCTGGCCAGAACCATGTGTTTGTCCAAGGGTTAACACCGTTTAGGTAGCGCTTAGGTATCACGTGATCATGCACCGACAGCAGCAGCACAGGCAATTCAGTAAGCTCAGCACACGCAACAAGGGACGCAGCACACAATATAAAAGCGACACGACGCTCACATCGAGGCATTACACAGCGCGACGTCAACGAGAGCTCAGCGGTGAAAGTTATAAAGTGAAAGTGAAAGTAAAAAAAGTGAAAGTGCTACAGTATAATTCGCACACAACATTGGCAACTGACAATTTCAATATGCAGTGTGAAAATATTGATTTATTTTGCTACGTTTGCGGTCATCAAACCAGAAAAAAACATCTACAAGATTTCAGAAGGAAAAGAATCTTTTAACTAGTGAATTCAAAAGAGCATATACATTGTTTTTCGACGAAGTGGACTTGACCGGTGAAAATTACACACCTAATACAGTGTTAATGTTTTCTTTTCTGTCTTTATTTTTTGTTTTCATTTAACAGGCGTACTTAACGGCCCTGACATTAGAAAGCTATTCAAGAGCAACTCTGATTCATCGCTTGATGAAAATCATTCAATGGCATGGATTTACCTTCAGCGTGTATGCACCAGAGTCTTGGGAGGGGATCGAGACGCGGAACCGGAAGCAAGAGAATGGGTGAAACAAATGCTGCATTATTTTGAGATAATCGGCGCATCGCTGACATTAAAGCTGCAGTTTCTTCATTTTCATTTTGACGATTTTATCAAACAACTCCCTACCGAATCCGATGAGCAAGGAGAACGGTTTCACCAAACCACAATGCCCATGGAAAAACGGTACAAAGGCAAAAACCTCGACGCATTGCTTGCAGAGGTATGTTGGTGGAGTCACAAGATCACCCTGTATGATGTTAATGAAGTATTTGAAGAAGAAAGAGCTGATGATGGAGGGCAGTCTGGAAGCAACGTGCCTGTGGACACCATAATTGCTGAATCAGAGTCAGATTCGGACGATTCGGACGACGATTTGGATCTACAACTTAAGAGAGCGCGATTTGCAAGTCCAGGGCCATCAACATTATAAACATAATACGAATACTTTTTTTTAATATTTTTGTAATAGATAGCATAGTATCTCAATGTTGAAGCAAATAAAAAACAAATGAAATTAAAAAACGGTGTTAAGAATAATTCCCAGGAAGTTTATATGTTCTAGAAATTTGTTTATTGAGATCTTAGGTAAATTTTTGTAGTTGATTGTTTCCTTGAATTTTGAACGGTTTGCTACCTATGGACCTGAACACGGGAAAAAAGGTAAAAAAATCGAATTTTTTTAAGTTTTTTGCGATTTTGATCGGGAAGGTGAAGTTTTTTTGATTTTATATGTTCGCAATGTTCTTTATGACAAGAGCTACAACTTTGCCTCAGAGAGTAAATCGAAATTCTGAACGGTTTGCAAGATAAGAGCCTGAGAAAATGATCACATTTTTACGAAAATGATACCGAGGCCCCAAATATTTGGCGGCCCATAAAAAAAAAAGTGCATGACTTTGGGAAAAATTGGGAAACACGGGTCTTTTTTTTTTTAGTCTTTTATCACGTAGTGGTGTCCGTATATGGTTATTTTGCCATGACTTAAAAAATTACACACAGTGTAATCAATATTCTTCGAGCTTGAGGTCAGATTTGCTGTAGTTATATTTATTTTCCTCGATATTTCACTACTCCTTTGTGTAGCATCATCAGGAGATATAAACAATGTTCAACAATTAAAACAAAACAAAATGCAATTTTGTTTATATTGGTTATATCTCCTGATGATGCTACACAAAGGAGTAGCGAAATATCGAGGAAAATAAATATAACTACAGGAAATCTGACCTCAAGCTCGAAGAATATTGATTATTTATTGATAAGGAAAAGGTCGAACAACAGAATAAAAATACTTGAATTTCTTATTGTAGCATAATTGGCGCGCCACCCTGTATAACTGTTGCAGCTAGAATTATTTTGTTGCAGCAACGAAACGCAATATTGTAATAGCAAGTGGACAGGGCCATAAGAAGGCAGAAGCATTATAGCACATATACATATATTTGTATTGTATATAAATTATATACAAGTAGATGTTCTGTTCTACAATCGTTGTCCTGACGGCATCTAACGTATCAAATTTTTTTAAATCCGCCACGAATTGTAACCTCTTGAGCCGAAATTATTCAAATTGGTAGTACAGTTTTTATTATGGCTATATCAAAATATCGACCGATATGCTTAATTTCCAAAAATTAAGGGAATTTTATGAACCACATTTTGTTGAAATTGCTCTCGATTTGTAAAATTTACACTGAACGGAAAAGCAAGGTCACAGGGATGAAAACTTTTGTCATCGAAAGTGAGCTAACGTACAGTTTCATTCCCGCTACGAAAATGTGTTTATCCAGTGCAAATTGTTCGCCACTGTGATGAAAGTATGGCTGTTGCGGCAATGAATTTGATTTGTTATTGCAACGAATTTGTTTCGTTGCTGCAATGAATTTGTATGCTTTGATTTTGATGCATTGCTGCTATTATTGTGCGTCACTGCTGCAATAAAAGTTTTGAAATGTTTGCAATTATTTACTGTTAATTGTACATAAATACACTGTTAGTATAACATTGCAGGTGTTTTAATAACAATTTTTTGAAGTTTTGTTTCGAAAATGGTCTTAATTTTCTAAATATATTATATCCATTCCATGTTGAAACACTCGCCTGGAGAAAGATTATGGTAGTATTTGGGCCGCTATGATCCATTTTCAAAAAATAGTATGCCTGATCTAAGACAGACTCACCTACAAGTGTTATAGGAGTTGAGGATGATTTGTGTCAGACGCTGGCGATAGTATCAAGGGTTCAACTGTTTAGATTGGGGCTATATCGAAACGTCGGCTCAGGTGACCCATTTTCGGTCTACCAACTTTATGTGATATGATGATAATCCGATGAAAAGTGAACTCACAGAAAAACTCGGCTCAAACAGCCGAATTAGCAGTAACCGAATTCAGAGGTTGTCACAAACACGCTAGAGGTTGGCACAACCACAGCCGAATCGGAGGTTGGTTCAACCGAATTAGAGAATATCACAACCTCATTAGAGATTGACACATCCTCACTAGAGGTTGGCAAAACGTCATTAGAGGTTGACAAAATCTTATTAGAGATTGTCACAACCTCGTGGGTGGTTGTAATAGCCGAATTGGAGATTGTTACAACCGAATTTAGATAATGCCACAAATTACTTTTTAAAGTTTTGTTTTATTATTAAGTAGTGATTCATTTCCCTATATCCTTGTAATAAAATTATAAAACGCTAAAATAATAAATTTCTTTTACGTGGCACTTTCGTCCGTTTTTGATGTCCCGCCCATCATGGGTCACCTCACGAATTCTGACGTGAGTATCAGTTGACTCAGGTCCTAAAGCATTTTAAATACAGACCATTGTAGCATATCTCAAACGACCGACCTTCAAAGACTTGGAAAAGTATTAATATACGCCTGGACAGTTTCTGTAAAATAAGACGTTTTAATATGAAAACCATATTTACAATATTTGTACTTACCCTCCTTAACATCCCCAAAAAACATCCTCAAAATTATACATTGTTTAACTGGTTTAACTTAATATTTGTATTTAAAATTTCAAAAGTCAGTGTCGAAATACATAGAATTGTGTTGTGGTAATCGAATTCAAAATTAAGTCGTTTGAACCCACAGAACTCATGATAAATTCGGTCACAGCAACCGAATTGACGCCAAATTCGGTGATAGCAACCGACTTAAGACTAAATTCTCTTATTGTTACCGAATTGATACCAAATTCGATAGGTACAACCGACTTGATATGAAATTCGATTGTTGCATCTGAATTGATGTCACATTTGGTAGCTCCAACTGAATTTGCTGCCAATTTTGGTTGTTGCATTCGTATTAATTCCAAATTCGGTTGTTCTAACCGAAATTTAATAAAAATTTAGTTGACATAACGACTATAGTTGAAGATTCAGTTGTCACAAGCGAATGGATTATGAAATGAGGTTGCTGTAACCGAATTTCAGTTGGGGAGACTAAATTCGGTCCTGGCAGCCTCAATTCGGTTGTGGCAACCGCATCTCGGTGGTAGCAGCCGATTTCTCGGTTGCTAAAACCTCTTTTCAAACAATTAGTTATCTGGGTGTGTACTAGGGTTGCAATGAAAAAACAACTTCGGATTTTTATTAAACCCCAGGCGGATTCTTATTCCTTATGGTCTACAACTGACTTGGTTAAAATTTTAGCCGAATCGGACAATTCTAAGCCGTACCGCATTTTAGTCAAAGTTTGCGGATTTTGGCAATTTAGGTGAAAATTCGTATACACTAGAAAATCTTCATTCCTCGGTGCATTTGAGAAAAAAATGCACATTGATTTAGTTTAACCTGAATAGAAACTGGATATAGTTTGAGTAAAATCCGACCTCTCTAAGGGTAATAATTTTTAATTTGAAAAAATTTGCAATTTTTAACAAAAATTAAAATTTGGGGTTTTCGGTATTTTTTTCCAAAAATTGTATCTAAATGAAAAAAATATTTAACTAGGATTCCAATACCTTCTAGCAGAACTCTATACGAAGTCTATATAAGCTATAACACGATATATTCATGCAACAGTTTAATGGTGTTATCGTGCGGCCATCTTGGCGATTTTTCCTCGAGATAGCCTACTTTGCCGCACGATACCACCATAAAACCGTCGCATGAATAAATAGTGTTATAGCTTACTGGAAGTATATGGACTTCTGCTAGAAGGTATTGGAATCCAAGTTAAATATTTTTTTCATTTAGATACAATTTTTGCAAAAAAAAAACCGAAAAACCCAAATTTTCACTTTTGTTAAAAATTGCAAATTTTTTCAAATTAAACATTGGAACCCTAAGAGAGGTCGGATTTTACTCAAACTTTATCCAGTTTATATTCAGGTTAAACTAAATCAATGTGGAAATTTTTTCAAATGCACCTAGGAATGAAGATTTTCTAGTGTATACGAATTTTCACCCAAAATGCCAAAATCTGAAAACTTTGACTAAAATGCGGCACGGCTTAGTGTTGTCCGATTCAGCTCAAATTTTCACCAAGTCAGTTTTAGACCATAAGGAACCAAAATCCGCCTGGGTTTTATTAAAATTCGAAAATATATTTTCCACCATACATTTCATTGCCACCCTAGTGTGTACAAAACAAAATGTGTCAAGTCCATTTATATAAACCGACTGTTAGCACTTTCAATAAGTTTCGTCCTTGGTACAAGTTTAATCACATAATCAAATATTGTCCAAATCAGGTCATATTTACCACTTGTACGTTGATTGCAAGGTTCACATAAACATCAGACAAACAGACAGACGTGCATAGCATAATAGATTCATAAAGTGATTCTGACCCGATCGGCAAACATTATCTAATATATTCTGGTATATATCTAATATTTCTGGTTGTTATAAATATTACGCACTGAAAAATATTGGCCCCACCAACATATTTTAGGAACCATGTACATTTTTGCACTGCTGTCATGAATTGAACATATGTTCCTTTTTGTTTCTTTATGGTGACAGACAACAATGTTTTCAGCAATTTTCAACAAACAACACCACATTTGGGTCACAAATGCATATTTTATAACCTATTAATCATTGTGCCCCAAACATGTTATATTGAAAACCAAACACAATTTGTTTGGACACAAGTATAGTATATTTGCGACAAGCGACAAACACGTTATATTTGCATCCAAACAACAACAAAATACAAATTTTTCCGCGTGTGCGACCTCAGCACTTACAAAAGCTTTCTTCGCATAAGAATAAATATTTATCTACCAAAAAGTGAAAAGTTACGACTGGCGATCCACTTCACTTGCAAAACTTTTGTAGCATTAAACCAAGTCGTCGACAGCTTATTACGCCTCTTGTCTGTTTGGATTTTAGCATATTGCAGGAACAGTTTTCAACAAATAAAAAACATGTTTATATTGACTCGCCAAATGTAGAGTTCTCTGTTGTTCCCTTATGGTTTGACTTGTGTACATTTCCTTTTCATAAATTCGTATTCGTCTCGCCGCCAAACAAATAATGTCATCCAGTGAAAAAGACATCGTCCTTATGCAAAACATAAAAATTATGACAAAATACCCTTGCTTTTTTTTTCTTGTGGACATTTGCACAAATCGTTATTGCGATCATGATTCTGTGTAGTTGTGGTTATTGTTGTTGAGTAAAGACAATGGATATGTGAAGATGTTTTCGGAGAGAAAAAAAAGTTCTTGCACAGTGGGCATAAACGATAAAAAAAATCACACGAAAAATAATTGCGACGGTTAGTAGTAGCAGAAGTAGATGTAAAAGTTCAGGAGGATCTATTTTTCAAAATTCTTCATACAAAAAAAGTGTGTAGAATTTTAGACATAAGGGTGGGCCACGTAAAATTTGGAATTTGACACCCCCCTCCAAGACATTATTCCGAAGCAGATGTCAAATTTAAGATTCATGAAGTAACCGATTATTAGAGAAAGGTTAGAAATTTGCGAAGTGCTCGCTCTACGCGTGAAGAAAAAATGTGTTTCTACATTCCGAGTCTTCAGCCTAAACTGTAAGAAATCTACGAAATAAATCCGAAAGAAATTTAGTGCAATCACCGTAGTTTGCGGATCAATTTGTGAAGTTCATCAGTCCTGGTCCTAATAGTACAAATGAACACGTGTTCGTGCTCGTGCAGCGCGTTCAGTGGAAAATATTGGCCCTGTATTTGAAAGTATGGTGGAACAGCCATCACAGCAATTGAGCATTTCTCGCACTTCTTTGAGCAGAATTTTTTATAAACGCCTCGATACAAATGCTTATAAAGTCCAAGTGGTCCAAGAACCGAAGCCTCGTGGCTTTCCGTTGCGTTTTTCCTTCGCTGAATGGGCAGCTGAAGATCGTTTGGCTGTACATGAGCATTTTGAACGAAAACAATTTTTTTCGCTGTTGCATTTGCCACACGGAAAATCCACACGTCGTGAAGAAGAAAACCGATGCATCCACAACGAGCAAGTGTTCCCAATGACCCATTTCTGCGGACATTTTGTCCGAAACGGAGGTGCGTTCGGACTCATACCAAATTCGTTTTCGTATGACATTCCTCTCGAAACGCGAATCGTTTTTTTGTACTGTTTTGGATGCGTCTGGAACTTGTAACGAACTTCATATTCGAGACCGTTTCGGATTCGTTTTTTGGATTCATTTTCTGAAGGGTTGAAGTCGGGATCGCCTCAATTATTTTTTTAACGGACTGCTTCAATTCAGCCAAATTTCTTGGTTTCGTTTTGTACACCTTGTTTTTGACATAATTCCATAAAAATGGAGCAGTCAGGTCGGGTGACCTTGCGGGTCAGCGGAAAGTGGAATTTAACCTGTCTGGGTATGTGTGCTGTCTTCTGCGCAGTTCTGGGTAAAACAAACTCCTTCAACATCTTTAAATAACTGCCCCCATTGACAGTTACTGTTACACAGTTTTCTTCAAAGAAGTATGGCCCCACAATGTACCTTGATGAAACTGCTTATCACACGGTGTCTTGTTCTGGGTGCAGTTCCGTCTCATGGAGTATTTCTGTATTAGCTTCACTCCATATACGGGAATTTTGCTTGTTTACATTGCTGCTTAGATCAAAATGTGATGGGGCGCATGATGGGGACGTGAAAATAAATAACATACATCCAATGAAGGAATTAGGGACAGCTTCTCCGAACTAGTGAGCTGTGCGCTTTCTAGTTTTATACTCACTGATTGGGACCTACCGTTATACACCATCGAACCCAGGATCTCATGTACAAGAGACGGGCATAGTAACTATTGTACCACCGACGGCAACAAACATTATTCATCACACGTAAACTAGCAATTTACCAAGTTGTCTTCTTCGGCCATTTCAGTCAATTTTTGTCAAAATCTCAGGCGAATAGGCAAATCCAGAGGCTTTGACTTACTTGTTATTTTAACTCTGTACGGAAGCAAGTTTAAGTCATCATAAATTATCCGTTGTAATGACCGTCTGTTAAATTTGGCTGAATTGACGATACTACATACGCCTTTGTGTCTTGATCCCGAATATAGGGATCTCGATTGTACCGTCTACGTACGATTCACAATGGTCTATCTACTCGGAGGAGTGCCACCAAACTCCCTCCTAGATCCCCTTTGGACGGAAATGAATGACTAAAAATCATGGTACCGCTGCACTATCCAAATCCTCTTGGCAGTATGCCAACCATGAATTTTAATAAATCTAAACAGTAACCAGCAAAATAAAAAAAAAAACAAATACACTTTAAACAAATTAACTAAATAACTAAGTACTTTAACCAAAAAATAACACAAAAAACAAACAAATAACTTATTACGTTTTGTTTATGTAGCACTATTCATGCGCCACCCTATGGCTTATGCCGATTTCGTTACTGAGAAGAAATACAACATTTTTTCTGCCCTTTGCCCTAAAAGTTCCTTTTTGTGTTCGTTTGTGAAAAAGTGCAACCCCACTTGAATGTTTTGTGTTCGTTTCTGAGAATGTTGCACTCGAAAAGTGCAAAAATGTTACATTTTCTACCCACAAAGCGAGTCATGGGGGAGAAGGTGCCCGATAAAATGTCAAACTTTCTATCATTTTGTTTGTGTTAGCTAAGTTAGCTAATCTAAGTTTTCTAACTTTTTGGGGGCACAAAGCTAATTTAAGCGGCTTCAGTTAAATTCGCTTACCTTCTAAAACAAAGTGGACGAACTGACTTGGCATATATTCGACCAGTTTTAAAATTGTTTAATGTCGTTTGAGTTTCCACATACACTGGTCGAATAACTTGGTTAAGCGAGGTAATAAAAATATGCTAAAAAATCAATAGGGAGCACATCTGATGTGCGAAAATGCAACAGTTCTACGTTCAATTCTCACCCTAAAAACGGCACAACTATGAAGGGGCGATGTCAAAATTTTTAAATGTCGCCTCATACCAGGCAACATTATTTGTTGGAAACGAAATCACCATTAGTTATATCATAAATCACCTGAAAAAATACATAGAACTTTCCTTCCTCGATACTAACCCTTCTAAGCAAAATGACTCCATTCTTTGTGGAGTGGTAGCGTGCGCTCTTCTGTAAATAATAATGGAGTTTCGAGGTCCGCACCTTTCTTTTCTTTTAGGTACAAAAGCTTGAAACAGCATCTCAATACAAATTCGATCTGAATAGCCCCCATAGTTTCGATTCCGTTCATTGATTTCAAAAATAGATAAACCGAAGCATATTAATGGTAAGCATCCATGCATGGAATATATTGTACAAATATTTTGAACATAGAAAAGCCCACTGTGCTTTTATTGATACCAAATTGGTAACATTTGTTGCCACAACTAAATTGGTGGGCAAGAAGGGCAACATCGACAATAGTCTTGTCATACATGCTAACAACTCAAACAAGATACAACAGGACAAAACTTGTACAAGGCACCATTTCAGTACGATTTCTTGTTATTGTTGTGTATGTACATTAGCGTACAACACTAAACACCGGACACTGCGTCGCCAAAAGTCGAGGCAGACCAATTTTGTTACAATTATAAGATTTAACGCTAATGTAGAAACAATTACATGACGACATTCTTGTTTAAAATACAATTCTAATACAAAAAGTTATAATGGTTTGATGCATTTTGCAATAGCATCATTCCAAGCATCCTTTGATGAAGATCTGTGGCTAGATATTGCAATAGCTTTACGGCTTACCAGGAATCATAAGGATGCATTTTAAAAAACTTTTGTTTTATTTTGTTTCTATTAATAAACAATAAATAATGTATAATAAAATAAAAAGTACGAATAAAAAGGACGCAGAAAGAAATAAATCATCCCTGATATTATCACCCTATAATATTCTAATGGCTCTTGAATATATATAAAGTGTTTCTGGAACAATCACATTTGTGCTACCTCAGAAATGTCGTGCGTAAAAAATTGTATTTGCTTGAACTGTCTAGATTGAATTTTAAATTCATCACACTAAGTACTACGAGGACTGTTTACAAGCAAAAACGTTGAAGTACTTCTGGGGCACTGACATCTTCATTACTTCAAAAGAAAAATTTAACAAATTATTACTTCCTCGGGAGAAGATATTCCAAGCAGCTATGAATTTTTTTTAATTAAGACTTGCATAGAATGAATTTATCTTTAGTGCGTGGCCATCGATTGTGCAACGGCTAGGTTGCGCAGTTCTTGTACGTGTGCTCGATCCCTGCTCGGACGACCTTACATTTCATTCGACGATGGTCACCTCGCTTAGTGATGGCGACTCTATCGAGTACTCAGTCACCATTCGCAACCGGTGGAAAACTGTAGGTACCAATTAGTGAGTGTTGTGCGAAGCTCTTCCCAAGTTGTGAGAAGCTCTATCTAATCACCTCATGGGATGTAATGTTGGCTTTAGGCAAAAAATGTAAAGTTGTTCAATAAAATTATTTAAAATAATTACATGTAATATGGTTATGAACAAGAGTTTAGAAATGATAAATTTCAAAGATTTTTTCACAATATTTTTCCTATTGAGGCCAAGCGGGACAAACTCGGGCAGCCCCACATACATACACCGCTACAAATAGCCAAGAAAGTGCTATCGTTGAAATAAACCATACCAACAAATTTAATTTCATAATTAGAGTTCTTAAGATTTTAGTGAAAGAATACTTTTGAGATTAACTTACTACACAGCTGGAATGAGTCTATCTAGCCTGTAAAGGTTGTTCTTTTGTTTTGCTTAGGTAGAACTTACGATGGGTAGAACTTCGCAGGAACTGGGGCTCTTAACCGTTCACTACACGGAAGATTTTGTGCAAAGACTTTGGCCTACGCCCGCATAGGATTCAGCTGGTGCAGGAATTAAAGACTAGTGCAGTTGTAAAGTGACCCAATGTTTTATCGTAAAATTGCGTTCAGCGACGAGGCTCATTTTTGGTTTAAAGGGTTTGTTAATAAACAGAATTGCCACATATGGAGTGGGACTAGTCCACAACAGACACTAGTCAGGCAGATACTACAGACTGGATTTACATCTAGAAAAATACACTATTTGGTGCGGTTTAGATATTGGTGGCCTCAAAGGACACCATTTCTTCAAAAATGAAGCCAGAGCGCGCGTGCAGGTCAATGGAGATCGTTACCGCAACATGTTCAATGATTTTTTGTTTGAAAATATGGATGACATTGATCCGGGCGAGATAAGGTTTCAACAGGATGGTTCTACATGCCATAAGACGATCGCAACCACCGATTAATTGAAATAAAAATTTGACAATTAGTTGATTCCGAGAAACGGACCTGTCAATTGGCTTCCAATGACATGCGGTTTTACATCTCTCGATTATTTATTGTGGGGATACATGATGCCACTGGTTTTGGCCGATAAACAGCCAACAATTGACGCTTGGGGACCACAATTGTTCGAGTTATTCGTGACATACGGCCAGGAATGATTGAAAAAGTGACCCGAAATTAGAAGTCCGAAATGCGCTTTATCATGAACAGCCGCGGTGGCCGTGTGCCCGAATTCATTTCCTACTGTTAATTCCATGTATTGATCTTTCGAATACAGAAAATTTTGTGATTAAAATTTAATTTTTGTGTTATTGTCAATCATTCATTTACTCATTTCATTTACGTCCTTTTCAAACTAATATTTTTTCATACTCTTGTGGCAACAAATAATATGTACTGTAATCTGGCATCATTATTTTGCCATATTGCAAAATTATTATTGCATCGTCATTATGTGTGTTTTTTTTTGGTTTTGTAGGATTTTTAAAAACATTAATGATGCACGAAGTAGATGCAAAAAACGTAAAAACGGAGTCAAAACCCCAGGACGGTGTCCTTGCTAAGCTGTACTCTATGCAATCCAAGACAATCAATCTTCAGTCCCTTGTTGATCACCATGAAGTCAAAAAACATCGGAACCACGAGTGAGGCAGTCCACTTTCAGCTATCGTGTCATGCGGGGATCCCAAACGGTACCTGTTTGTCAATAGGCTTTTCTCAGTCCTCACAGCGTTTCCGAGAAGAGTTTGAGGCGTTTACAGGGATTGTTAAGAGAAGGAGACACTCCAAAAGAACTGCGCGGTTAAGCTGCTTCGCGATTCCGGCATTGAAATCAGCCGAATGGTGGAGCAAAAACGTACCACTATTTACTATTTATTTGTGTTACACCCATCACATCCAACACAATCCAGATTTGCCACATCAATATTATTCTTGTAGAAAAACTTTAAAATATCGTTAGACAGGGCTTTTGCAGTACTGGAAGATGATGTTAAGTGTCCTAAATATATGCTTCCTGGTTCTTGAAGAAGAGTTGTGTGCTCTTGTCGCACTGTAATTTCTCGAGGTTTACTGTCTACTGTTGTGTGTAAAGACTTCGTCAAATCCTTTATCCTATCAAAGTAAACGGCTTGTACCTTCTTTACTGAGGCCAATTGAACTTTCTGCAAAGCTTCGCGACTTTTTTCATTCCCTATAGATTTTGGTTTTGTCGAAAACATGTCCTTTAACTTCCGGAATATATTTACTAATGTTATATAGTAACGAAGAAGCGAGTGCTGCTGCGCACCGGTTGCCAAAAACGTTCGAAAATGTTGCACAATTCATTACCACATCCCCCGAACGTTGCGTATCTGAATGGCAATCAGCAAATTCCTCATCAGTGTCATCAAGATATTCAATATTATCCTCATAGAACAATGCACTTTCGTCATATATTTCATTTGAAAATTCCGCAAAAGTACAACTTTCTTCAGCTATATATTCTTTTTCTGTCATTTCGGAAGCTGTTACAAACCACTGTAATTATAATTTTTGGAGCCTGAACAGCAACTGGCACTGGTTCCGCAGAGCACTTACTTCGCGTAAATAGTCCCGATGTATATGTCATCTTCATTGTTGTAGAGGTCCGCTGATCCAAAAGAAAAGTCGTGTCAGACTGAGGAACTTCTGCGCAACTCACTTGCATGTAGAAATATCGAATAAGCCTTTGTTTTGGCGTAGAATACGTCTTACCTTACGGTATAAGGAGTCATGTCAGATTGTTATTGTTGTAATCTTTATTTCATTGATTATGAGGAAACGGCGAGATAACTTTTTTTAAAAATTTTTTTGTAGGTAAATTAAGATGTTATCTTTCGTTTGATATACATTTCATATTGGTTGATATCTTCCTAATATTTAAATTTCTCAAATGAAAATTGTTTAAACACATACACTCAAACATATGTATGTGTGGTGTTAGGTTGAGTGTTTGTGTTTGTAGCGTGAACACAAACTATGCTGCTGTTTCAGTGTGGACACAAACCTTCGGCTATTGTTTTGATTGATGAAATATTGAAATTTCGTCTATTTACTTATGTATTTAAGCGAAACAAAATGTTAAATGTGAATTTGAATTTAACATGGATATATAATTATAAAAAATATAAATCAAATTGATTTGCGACTGTTATTTATCATTTATCCGTACTCTTTTAATTTAAAAACATATTTATCCTATTTTTCCTACAATAAGCTTATGTATATTATCAAAAGTAACTATCAAATAAATAAATTCATTTGCTTATGTTATTTATCATTTATTGTTATATATGTTTTCTGGCTTATCGGATGGCGTATTCTATGTTAAACTTAATGGCCGTGTCTCTGACACAGCCTGCAGGGACAGTCCGTGACCGAAGGCCTCGGACAACTGCCTGCTGTATTTTTTTTTTAAACTGGTTGAGTTTACGTAAAAAGCCACGTTTCTTGTGATCGAGCTCATACGCTTTCCTCAAGTTGGTTATTAAATTGATGTTAAAGTTTATCATATTTAGGATTCTTTTATCACATACCATACGAATGGATAATTTTTTCCAAATAATTTTAATCTTCTCCATCACTATACACTTTCAAACAATTGTTACCCCGGTTAATACTTGCTTTTGGAAAAAACAATGCTCTATTAAAAATGAAATAATTTTTTAACGCGTCATCGCATCATTTTAAATTTGGTACTGTATAATAGGGCTAAAGCTGTACTTTCTAATAGTAGTAATTTCAGAATTTATTTTCCATAAATGGACTACAAATTCTGGATTTTTTGTTTTAGTTTACCAAAATTTTTGTCTTCAGCATCACCGAAAGAGCAGAGGACTTGATTGCATTTGGTCAACACTTCATGTGTTTATAGACGGATGGTGTACCTACATTTTGGTATTAACTGCGAGAGTTTCCTCCAACGTTATGTACTATTTGTTTAATAAACATTGAAAAAATTACTTGTACATGAGGACGTGGGTTCGATCACTGCTCAGACCACCTTACATTTCTTTTGACGACGGTCACTTCGCATGGTGAAGGCGACACAATCGAATACTTAGCCATGAAAACGCTTCTCAAAAATACCGTTCGGAACCGGTGTAAAACTATAGGTCCCAATCCGCGAGTGTAAAACTAGAATACGCACATCTCACTGATTGTGAGAAGCTCTGCTGAATCCCTTCATGGGATGTTATGGGACACCACTTTTTTACTTTTTGATTAGGACCAACGGTTTTTACACCGGTTCCGAACGGTATTTTGAGAAGCTTTTTCATGGCTATGTACTCGATAGTGTCGCCAGCACTAACTGAAGTGACCGTCGTTGAAATAAATGTAAGGTGTTTTGAACAGGGATCGAACCCATGTTCTCATGTACAAGCGCACAATATCCATTGCACCACCGCCGGCTTAGCTTAATCAATAACAAAAACCTTGCAAATACTGCGAGAATGTAAGAGGTATCGCGGAGAATAAAACCTTCTGTTCTTATTGTTGGAAAATTGACTTTCAATTGGAGTTGATACTGATACTGATACAATTCTCATACGAAAATTGCATATAAAATTGATATATACTTATATACGATTGATGGTCGTACTAATGGTACCAATTCGGGCACAGTGAGTAGGCATCTGTTGATGAACTTGTCACGGAGTTCGAAACTAGTCATGTAAGCGGGTTGCCTATTATATATTATTTCAACGAAGACCACCACTCACCAAGACTCACTTAGAAAAATGTACCAGACATTGAAAGCGTGTAGTATAGACTTCTCTTACATTAGCATTCTAAAATATTATAGCAGTGTTTTACATTTTAGCTAACGATAGCCTACGTCATAACCATCGGCGGCGGCTATATTGTTTGAAACATCACAACATCGAAGACTCAAGAGTTCAACTTTGTTGCGACAAACTAGAAAAGACCCATATTCAAATAGTGTGATCTTACTTTGTTTGTCGCTCCCTATTAAGGACGAAAAGGGTCATCCAAGTTAGCATGTACGTTGGTTGATGTGTTGAACTATCAAAAATACCCTGGCAAAAAAATGGACCCGTCGTAGCCTTTTACTGGTCCGAAGGTATTCGCACAGCCAAATTTGTCATTTATACATTTCGTAATCCACCTGCCAGGATGTTTTAAAATCAAAAGATAATAGTGTCATAAACTTGAAACAATATTATTTCTATATTTCAAAACAGAATTCAATTCAAAGAAAGTTACGGCCAGGCACATCCATTTGCTGCCAAAGGAATATGCACAAATTTCACTTTAAACATAATTTCACATTGAACTTGATCATAAATTAAGGTCAGTTGCTGTTTTATTGCAGCTTGTGGACGGAAACACTAAAAGCCCCCGAAGAGTGGATGCACAACCAACATTGTATGTAACAAATTCTCAGACCAACCAACACAAGGAAACAACGACATCGTCAGTAAAACAACCGACAACATTTGACAGAGATCATAGAGCAGCCTAACTGCGGGGGATGACATTTGCAAGTTCACCTGGCCACAAGCGAAATGAATGCCATAGGAACTCAACCAGGATACACCAGCAAGCAACAAGCAACAACATCTTATGAATGGAATCGAATCGAGTGGAATCAAGTCGATTTGACTGTGGATTGAAGTTTAGAGTTTATCATTGCTGGTATCTCTTTGCCAGTATCCAAACGGCGGGACAGGGAAACAAACAAAGAAAAAAAACCCAAAAATGTATCGAAATGTACTTGTAACAAAAATATGATTCGTGTAAACATATTGTAGTCTGCTCCAAGTCCAATATGAACAAATCGAAAAAATACATACTTTATGATGAGGATGTTTAAGGCTGATTTCGGTTGGTTGATTTTTTTTTCCTCTCTAGTTTTTGGGTTTCTTCTGGGGTCTGTTCATTGATTTTTCAAACTGATTTCGTAGAATATGTTGGCAAACATCATAAACATCATAAACGACATGGGAGAATATCGCGGAATGATATTCAAATGTTGGCTGGCATGAGTAAGTAAGTACAGAGAATTTGCAAGTATCGACGAAGAGGGTTCCCTTGGCAGTTGCGCCGAGGTTAATATGCTAAGGTTGGGAAAATTATGGTCTAAGACAGTTTTATTTTAAGTTGATATTTCAGTTTTTTTTTTCAATATTTTCAAAGGCTAATGTCCAAATTCTGGAGTTGATTTACAGTGTAAGCATCTTTGCTATCTTCCTGTTTTCAAAATCATCTCAGTCTCGAAGCAAAAAATGAGAAATTCATGCCTGATCAGTGGAGCGGAGAATCATTTGTGAAATTAATAAAAAGTCACAAGTATTTAAACCGCGCTTGGCTTGCATGAACTAAACGCTGACAATCGGTGTTTTTTGTTGTGTGGATGGAATCAAAACGTGTTTGTAGCTTGTCGCAAATACAGTATACCTGTGGCCAAACACATTATGTTTGCTATTCAATATAACATGTTTGGGACACAGTGATTAATGGGTTATAATATATGTATTTTTGCCTTTGTTTGTTGTAAACTGCTGAAAGCTAAAACGTGACAGACAATAAAGAAGAAAAAAGCAGCAGATCTTCAATTCACGAACACAATGTTTGCCAACATGTATATGGTTTCTGCAATATGTTGCTGGTGCACATATATTTCAGCGTGTAGGCAATGAAATTACACAAGAATTGTAACAAACGAACAAGTCACCTAACTGTTAAACACGATTTAAGGACATGTACCTGGAACGTAACAACACTATATAGGACGGGTGGCACTTTCCAACTGGCGGATGTCCTCCAAAAATAGAAAGCTGACATCACAGCTATCCAGGAAATGCGATTGGCAGGATACGGTTACACCAGAAAAAAAAAACTGCGATATTTACTACAGCAGCTATGCCCAAAAGCACGATTCGGGCTCAGATTTCTAGTAGGCAAGAGACTGCTACACCTGGTTTCAAGGTTCAACCTAGTGAGTGAAGGCATAGCCACAATTCGCGCCAAAGCTAAATATTTCAACATCTCTCTAATTTGTGTGATCCCACCAACAGAGGATAAGGACGATGAGGTCAAAGAAACAGTTTATGAGCGTCTGGAGGAAAAATACGAACGCTATCCTGACCACCACATTAAGATTATTCTAGGCGGTAATCACAGTCTACATGATACCACTACCGATAATGGAATACGACTGATAGACTTCGCCGCTGTAAACAACATGGTAGCGAGTAGCACACGATTTCCACATAAGGACATACATAAGGCGACTGGGTTATTTCCTGATTAGAGAACGAAGAACTAGATTGAACACTTGGTAATATATGACAGTCACTCTTCTGTGTAATGGATGTATGTGTGATACGAGGTGCCAATATCGACTAGGATCATTACCTGGTGGCTGCGAAAGTTTTCGTAAGACTGAGTAGAGCGAGAAACGTGCGAAGTCGAACACGGTACGAGCTAGAAATCGACATGCTGCAAACACCGAAGATATCAGAAGCCTATCAACCAAAGTTCACTCTCCAGCTAGAGCAGAATACTACCCCTCCAGTGGACCCAGAAGCGCAGTCGAATGACATCTCCCAGTCTTTGGAAACCGCTGAAAGAACTGAACTTGGCTATCAAAACCCACAGAAGCATAAGCCATGGCATAAGAAAGTCGGACTGCAACTGATGAAAAAGACGCTGCATGTATGGAACGGAAACAGTCAGTTACAATGCGTGCTGCGAATGAGGTGTACAAGAGGCGGAGAAGGAAGAAAAGCCAACTTTTAAAGAAGAAAAATGGCAGTGGAAGCGGAGCCAGAGGGTGAAAAGACCGAAATGTGAAAAATGAATAGTGGTTCATTGGTCTAATAACAGCTTATGTACAAAATTACGCTAAAACTGGTAAGGTTGGTTCAGATATTTGTATGGGCGCAATATCAATTAGTCAAACAGTGGCTGGCACTTACCCCTTTTTTAAGGATTGCTTGGAAATTGGACAAAACCAGGATGTATGTCAGCTAAAATAAAGATCTGAACTAAGAAAAATTTCAAATAATCAATATTTACGATTGATTTGTTGTTACAGGCACATGAATTGTTCCATTCATACGGATCATTTTCATAATGAACCATTAAGATAAAGTCATGTATTCGCATTTGTTATTTATTTTTTGTTTTAATCACTAAAATTATCGCTGATGGGTCATGTATTTTCGCCGAAACTATTTCCTATCTTGCAGTACTGACCTCGTTCCTGCCAAGTTTTCGTTTTTTTTTGTATTTCAAGCATGCGCCGTGATTGTGGTCATGTTGTTGTAGTTGTCGTTGTTGTTATTGCGGTTGTTGAATTTTGGAAATACTACGTTCAGCTGTTGCAATCATGGCAAAGGATCGGAACTTAAAGTTTTTTCTGACGTATAAATGCGTCTTTTTTTCATTTGTCTCCTTCCTCTACAGTCGATAGCAACTAATATTATTTGTGGCCAAAAGTAACACCAACCGAGTCAGTCAGACCTTTTTTCCAACAGCCTTGGTGTTCATCGGTTGCCAATTGATACTGGCTGAATTTTCGGTGGTAGTATCAAACCCGTATCATGCTGATAATGTTGGTGATGTTGCCGGTTGTTGTTGCTGTTGCTGTTGCAGCAATGCAGTGCAACAACTACAACATACAAGTCTACAAGTACACATTGTATAAAACCAAAATGCAATAATCCAACAGATCTTTTAGCGGTTTATTTGGCTAAAACAAAAGTTTTGTGGTATTTTTGGCACAACTGTTTTACAGTACCCGCGCCGATGAACAAACCGACAGTAAACAAGCAACGTCGTCTTAAGACCTCCTGGGTCTTTAACTAAATGTTGTAGTTCTTTTGTTGTTGCCAGAGTTGTATCCGATATCTGTTTGTGTTTTGACTTTTGTTAGCCTATGTTGTTAGTATGTTGTTGTCTTGTAGTTTATCGTATCTTTGTCTACAACTAGCAATACAACAACCCAACAACAATTGCTGTACCAAATATCCAAATTGCACATTTGCACACACTTTTCCTTAAGATCGTAATGTGGCTGCTTCATATTTGCATCAAATATATATATATTTGTACATCATTTTAACATATTTGCAGTAGGTAGCGAGTTATGCTAATAAAAACTTCTAGAAAATTCGATAATATAAAGTAAGTAAAAATTGATTTTCAATCTTTTGGAACAGAAACCGCCAATAATTCTAATTTCATTGTGATAATCTCTAAATTCGTTTGTGACAAACTCTAGTTCGGTTGTTGGAACCGCATTGTAGATTGTCACAACCGAATAAAAGGTTGCCACAACCGAATATTTTGGTTGTGACAAATTCGTTCGGCTGTAATAACCTCAAATTCGGTTGTGACAGCCTTTAGTTCGGTTATGACAAACTCTAATGCAGTTGCGACAACCTCTAATGCGGTTGTCATAACCTCTAATGCAGTTGCGACAACCTCTATCATGGTTGACAAACTAAAATTCGGTTGTGCCCACCTCTAGTTCGCTTGTGGCAACGACTAATTCGGTTGTGATAACTTCTAATGCGGTTGTGGCAACCTATAATGCGGTTGTGATAGCCTTTATTTCGGCTGTGACAGATTCTAATTCCGCAACGTTATGTGGTTACGGCCACCGGTTTCTTGTTTCGGTGTACGATTTGCTGATATGCCTTGGATAGAAGTCGTTAATTAAAACTGTTTAGCAGGATGAGCACCCGTCTAGCGCGTTTGGAAATCGCCAAACGGAGAGTTCTGAGAATCGCCAGATATCTTAGTTTCTAGAAGCATGCTCAACTGGGGCAAGCCAATATTTTCCATGAGAGGGATACACAATGACGGTGACAGAATCGCAGAGAGGTTTGATATAATAATGCTGGACAGGACCACTTAGACAGATGATATATTATGCTAACTTTTAGGAACTGTAACTTGTACTGATGTCTCCAAGATGGATATTGGCACTGGAGTTGCCACGTAATTAGGTTGTGACAAGCAATAATGCTGTTCTGACACCCTATTATGCGGTTGTGACAAATTCCAATTCGGTGGTCTCAACCTTAAATTCGGATGTGACAGCCTCGAACTCGCTTCTGACTGATCTTCTAAGTCGGTTATTCCATTACAGCCTACAATTACGGTTGTGACAACCTCTAATTTGGCTATGACAGCCTCTAATCTGGTTGCGGCAACATCTAATGCGATTGTGGCAACATCTAAGTCAGTTGTGACAACCTCTAATGTGAAATTCGGTTGCGACTAATGCTGTTGCCTCAACCGAATTTTTCTATTAGTTTACTGGGCCATGAGACCCCGTCAAGCGGATTTGGAAATCGCCAAACGGCGCGCTGCCAGATACGCAAGATAACTTGGTTTTTGGATTCATGTTCAACTAGGGCAAGAAAATAATTTTGTTGACATGGATAAGTCCGATACGGATGAATGCATAATACCGATTCCAGATATGAAGAGGGTTCCGGAGATAATTATACTGGACAGGTGCAATTAGGCGTTCTTTTCGTCATTTGCTGTGCCACACTCTCCATCGTACCATGGTTTGTTGCGAAGCGGTTGGTCATTACAGCTTTCCAATGCCTATCTTTCTCTGTGTCTGGTTTCGTACGATTTTCGCTCTACTTACTCTTGTACGATGCTGTTCTCCTACCAGGTAGTGGATCAGTGAATCGATGTTAGCTCCTTTGATCACTCATACGTCCATTGCACTGGATGAGTGTCTTTCATCAATTACCACGTGATCAATTTGGTTCTTCGTTCTTTGATCAGGGGATACCCAAGGAATCTTGTGGATGCCTTTATGTGGGAATGTTGTATTACTAATGACCATGTTTTATTTTTGCGGCTAAGTCAATCAGTCTAATACCTTAGTCGGAAGTGTGAGCATGTAGACTGAAATTGCCAATAGTTGGATGAAACACACTTCCCCTGCCCACTTTAGATTTAAAATCTCCTAGTACACTCTTAATGTCATGGCCAGGGGAGTGGTTATACGTTTCCTCTAGGAGCTCATAGAATACGTCTTTGGCATCATCATCTTTCTATTCTGTAGGGGCATGCACACAAATTAGGGAAATATAAAAATATTTCGCTCTTATGCGGATTGTGCTTATAGGTTCAGTTACTGGATTAAACCTAGAGACTAGATGTCGCAGTCATTTGCCAACTACAAATCCGCAACCAAATGCATGTTTTCTCTCATGGCAACTGTAGTATATGTCGCAGTTTCTTTTTCTTGGCTGTCCGTCGCATTCCCTGTATTGCGGTAATGTCAGCCTTATAACTTTCGAGGACATCTGCCAATTGGATACTTGCACCGGATATAAATAGAGTTCTTACATTCCAACTGCATATCCGTAAATCGTGGTTAATATAACGTTTGCGAGGGTCGTCAACAACTAGGGGTTGTTTCTGTTTTCTGTTTCTGTATTTTCACTGCCATTACGATGGGTGGCGGGAGGCAAACCTAGTCCACCGGGTTTTTGCATTATACCTACTGCCAGGATATTTGATTGCAGCCGCCAATTATAGATCAGACGCTGTCCAGGATGCAATATGACGAACAAGGATTTTCTTGTTTCTATCCGCCGTTGGTCCATCATCCGCTTTCTAAGGACAAACGATTATGCCCGATAGCTTGATGAGATTCACTGACATCAGTCACCTACTTAACCTAAGACGCATTACTGGTCGCATAGCCAATCAGGATATTCATCGGAAAGCCTTGATTCCAGCCGCTAGAAAAAAATAGTCTGAATGGGAACCACCACATGGAGGAAAATCGTCATCACGCTATTCATCGGAAAGACTTGATTTCAGCCGCTGGAAAAAAATATTCTGACCAAGAACCACCACATGGAGGAAAAAAGTCATAGGCACATGATTGAGAATAGAAGGCTCACAATTTTTGAAACCGATAAACAATATCAAATCTGTTAATTCCCTCAACTCTTTTTTGAAGCCGTAAATCAAACAAAATTTCATTCAAACCAATTTAAAAACAAATAACTCCAATAACAAATTTAACCAAATCAAGCAAGAAGTTTTCACAGGATTCGGCTAATAAACTTTATTGCAACACCAAACATTATCAGAGATTGCAACGTTTTTCAAATATAACGATGTGGAAAATTGTTGATTATAAAACACAACTGGATTATGCCTCTGTCCTGGGATGGTACACACAACGACAACGTCGCCACCATCGGCGTTATTGCCACAATTTCAAGGGTGGAAAATAATCATAAAGACTTAATTTGATTATAATATTTTATGTTTGCAATAACCACCAACGAGATGACTGGCATAAGGATGGTGGTAACACAGTATCCTCATCATCACCATGAGCATCCTTATCCTTATCTACGTTGTCAATATGCAAAAATTATGAAAATGTGGAGGGGAAAGAACACAGACAGAAATTGTTATTTCTAATAAGGATTGTATGTAAAGCAAATTTTGCTGCCGGTTATTTCGACGAGTGTTAACATAAAACCCACGAAATTTAACGCCTCATAGAGAAAGCCCTCATCAGAGAAATGCCACTGAATGAGGGGTGAAATTAAAGACTGAATGTAGGAAAAGGATCCATTACCAACCCTTGGCTAATAGATACATTTTAGGATAAACAAATAAAAGTCATTTAGATACATTATCACAAGTAGTACAATGAGCACAGTCAACTCCGTTGGCCTGACAACTCTGCATTAGTCTGGCGATGATTATCATCATCATCATCAAATTTAATTTAATTTCAGCGACCAACCCGCACCCTTCTTCCAACCATCCATTCCCACCACCCATTTAATTTTTTTTTTTTTTTTGCCGAAGAAGACCTTTTTGATTTGTTTTGGGCGGAAGTGCAATAATAAGATAAACATCGTCAAAGAAATCTAACCTAACCTTACTTACTATGCTTGTCAGATAATTGAAATCACTATCTTGTTAGCTTAGTTAGCAAATGCGAGAAAGCCAACCAGAATGGAAACGAGGAGACGAGATGAGATGCAATGAGACAAGAAAAGAAGAAGCAAAACAGTTTAACAATGACAGCTTTGTGACAGATAAGATTTCGAACAATGGACATTTACGAAATACAATCAATTCCAAATGGAGACAAAAGAAAGTCAGTTGTGATTTCAATATTATCTGCTCGAAAGGGTCAGGTCATATAAAATACACAATACACACACTTATTGACTTAAGTGCTTTGGCCATCGGAAGGGACGAAAGTTTATATTAAAAATTAATAAAAGGTCAACGATGTCTAAGGCATATACTTATGTGTAGATGAATGTCAACTACAGAAAGAAGTTGCTATAATTTCTTTGGAAAGTTGGATCATCTGCAAATCTTATAAAAAATCTCTATTTCCTTTAATTGAAAGGTGTCAAGGAGGGGTCAGACAGACAAATATAAACTAAGATTTCTTATAGGATTGACATGTTACAATCAGAAATACTTTTCAGTTTTGGTTGGTCTCATAAATTATTTATATTGCTAATATGAAGTACCTGGAAGACACCGGAAGTGTAGTCCAGGATTTAATGAAAATTGACACACTAAACTTTCTTAAAAACTTAAATTTAAAACAATTTTTGTTTCAACAGTTCTAAGGATTTTAGTATTTTTGAATAAAATATGGTTTATGTTAAAAATTTAAAATTTTTTAAAGACTTCTACACAACATCTTATTTAGAATGTATGTTGCAACTACAAACTATATTGTACTTTGTAAACGAGGTACATTTATGTCGTACAGATCGTAGATTACATAGCAGACACACAAAAAATATTCCTTTGCCCACAAAGCAGTTTATTTTCCACGAAACTAATTTATTTGCGGCAAACAAACTTGGTCCGTTTATGAGAAACAAAAATCGAGTCATGGCTGTAGCAAATACGACTTGAAAACGGGAGCCACCGAGTGGAGCACGTTCAAATCCACTTAGAGTCTAGCACATTTTTCAAATTCTTCACGCAGACAAAGAATTATGCCTGCTTGCAGAAAACCCATACTTTTGCCACAAAAATATTTCGTTTGGTAAGTATTCAAGGCGTTGTCCTCAAAAGTTGAAACATTTCTCCAAGTAAAAAACGTTTAGAGCTACAATATTTTTACCTCAGAAATATTTCATTTCATACGTACACCCGTGTATCCCGCACAAATAAAAAGCGTTTATCATAAAATTCATTGCTGTAAACGAATTTTGCAAAATTCAAATTTATTTTTTAAGTTTCAGGTATTTCCAAATCATGACCTGACTCGTTATCTCTACGCTACTTGCTGTGATCACTGGTGATTGTTTCGTAAGTACGAGTCTAGAATGTTAATCTCTCTTCCTAACTACTGCAGAACCTGCGGCGCTGAAAAGGAGACGTGAGTGTTGAACGTTGTTTCGTGCCTAGTGTGAGTAGGAGACAATATTTAGGGCCCCACTTCTTTTCGAATTTAACAGACAGGCAGGGAGATAAGCTGAATAACCTATTTGTAGATCCAAAATTGGTTCGTTGTGGACAAATATACCATATGTTTCAGCTTGAAATACCGGAATGGATTGAAAATATGATTTGAACGCCTATTGACCACACAGTGTCAATTTTCAAATTCAACAAGGGGGATAGAACATGACGTTCCGTGCTACCACAATGGTCCGGAATCGGTTAGGTGAGCCAATGCAAACAGGCACTTATACCTAAGCTAATTTTCTTACTAGAGTGTTCAAAACCGAAAGCGAAAAACAGACGAAACCATTATTTTTTATAACCGTATGCCGCTATATTAAAAACGTTTATTCGAAATACCCGAAAACCGGTCATTTTACATACGTTAATCGGTTTTTTTTTAATCAATTTGTATTATATATAATTTGATATAATTTGAAGAGAGTACACTCTAACGCCAATCTCATGGCAATCGTTGTTTCTTTTTTGAAACAACAACATCTATGCAATGGCTTTCGATGAATGCATGCATAGGAATGCAATGTTGTGAATATTGATAGTTATGGCAAAGTATTGTTGTGGGGATTTTAGCACAAGTAGGAGTTTTGACAATTCCCGCTTAGTTGAGATTTGTTTATCCCTATAATGTGTGATGATATATCTAAATACTTGTGGAGAAGGGAGCTGATGATATGCCTTGGTGAGCATTGAAATAGCTATATTCACAACCATCCACCATAATAATCAATTTCCCACACTCCTTTAGTAATATTTCTATTAGTAGATATTGATCTTGAACCGAACAATTATTAAAAACATCCTTACAAAAAGTTACAAATTAAACAAAAACAGATATAATTTTCAAATATTAATGCATTTTTTTAATTAATTTTAATTAAGTTCTACACAAGTTTGAAGCAATATTTTTTAAATTGAAAATGCTTTTATAATTTGAATAACAATGCAATAATATCAATTGGTATATAAATGAATTTTTTACATTTTAGAAAATTTTCATATGTGTATAAAAATTTCTTTCATATTCTAACATTATTTTGGATTTTAAAATAGTTTAACGTGAATATGAATTAAACACGTCAATTTAGTTTTAAACGAAATGAACGTTTGAAAAATAAACGTGATTGTCAAATTTAAATATAGTTTTGAAATTTTATAACTGAAAGTCCAATGAGAATATTCAATTCAACACAATTCAATTTAAATAACTTCAATTCAATTCGATTCAATTCAATTCAATTCCATTCAATTCAATTCAATTCAATTCAATTCAATTCAATTCAATTCAATTCAATTCAATTCAATTCAATTCAATTCAATTCAATTCAATTCAGTTCAATTCAATTCAATTCAATTCAATTCAATTCAATTCAATTCAATTCAATTCAATTCAATTCAATTCAATTTAATTCAATTCAATTCAATTCAATTCAATTCAATTCAATTCAATTCAATTCAATTCTATTCAATTCATTTCAATTCAATTCAATTCAATTCAATTCAATTCAATTCAATTCGATTCAATTCAATTCAATTCAATTCAATTCAATTCAATTCATTCAATCCAATTCAATTCAATTCAATTCAATTCAATTCATTCAATCCAATTCAATTCAATTCAATTCAATTCATTCAATCCAATTCAATTCAATTCAATTCAATTCAATTCAATTCCAATCAATTCACTTCAATTCAATTCAATTCACTTCAATTCAATTCAATTCAATTCAATTCAATTCAATTCAATTCAATTCAATTTAATTCAATTCAATTCAATTCAATTTAATTCAATTCAATTCAATTCAATTCCAATCAATTCACTTCAATTCAATTCAATTCAATTCAATTCAATTCAATTCAATTCAATTCAATTCAATTCAATTCAATAAAATTCAATTCAATTCAATTCAATTCAATTCATTCAATCCAATTCAATTCAATTCAATTCAATTCAATTCAATTCAACTCATTCAATCCAATTCAATTCAATTCAATTCCAATCAATTCACTTCAATTCAATTCAATTCAATTCACTTCAATTCAATTCAATTCAATTCAATTCAATTCAATTCAATTCAATTCAATTCAATTCAATTCAATTCAATTCAATTCAATTCAATTCAATTCAATTCAATTCAATTTAATTCAATTCAATTCAATTCCAATCAATTCACTTCAATTCAATTCAATTCAATTCAATTCAATTCAATTCAATTCAATTCAATTCAATTCAATTCAATTCAATTCAATTCAATTCAATTCAATTCAATTCAATTCAATTCAATTCAATTCAATTCAATTCAATTCAATTCACTTCAATTCAATTCAATTCAATTCAATTCCATTCAATTCACTTCAATTCAATTCAATTCAATTCAATTCAATTCAATTCAATTCAATTCAATTCAATTCAATTCAATTCAATTCAATTCAATTCAATTCAATTCAATTCAATTCAATTCAATTCAATTCAATTAAATTCATGTCAATTCAATTCAATTCAATTCAATTCAATTCAATTCATTTCAATTCAATTCAATTCAATTCAATTCAATTCAATTCAATTCAATTCAATTCAATTCAATTCAATTCAATTCAATTCTATTCAATTCAATTCAATTCAATTCAATTCAATTCAATTCAATTCACTTCAATTCAATTCAATTCAATTCAATTCAATTCAATTCAATTCAAGTCAATTCAATTCAATTCAATTCAATTCAATTCTTTTCAATTCAATTCAATTCAATTCAATTCCATTCATTCAATCCAATTCAATTCAATTTTGATTCAATAATGAACTCCGATTAGTATAAAAATTATCAAAATACGAAAAATAATTTTACTTTTTAAAGTTGTTGAGAAAAAAAGTGCTATTCATGTTTAGGAACTAAAAAATCAGTTTTTTCCATTAAATTACCACTATATTCTTTGTCCTCAGTCGGGCGTGAGGACAAGCTACCCTTGCGAAATTGGGGAACAGATCTGATGTTCCAGTACCGTGAAAGCCTTTTAGGCGCAGAAAAAACCAATATTTTTTCCAATATTTAGTAAAACCGAACAGTATTTGGTATAATAAAAGTTATAAATAAAAGTTAGCTGCCATATTAAAGCCACCCAGTCACTTCTTTTAATAAATACAATTTGACTGCAGTATCTCTTCAAATGAATGAAATACAGTTCAAGAAATTTGAAAAAAGAGGTCAAAATTTATTGAATTTCAAATTCGAAAATAGCGAATATCTGTAATACGAAAAAAAATTATTTTTTGCGCGCATTATGAATAATTGTATAAAATATGTTAAAATAGCAGAAAAAGAAATAAACCAATATTTTGGTTTTCCAGGAAATCGACAAAAAACAAAAAGTGGTCAACTTTGGAAATTTTTCTCAAATGTAACCCACTGTGCGATTTTCAAAATAGATATATCGCGATAATCCGTGAGTCCTTGCCTATTATCATATTTTCAAAGATCCTACAAATTTTTACTAGATAATAAGATATTGAATTTTGGACGATGGAAATCAACTCTGAAAAATATGCGACTGCCTCTTAGACAACTAAACTACTTGTATTTATGTTTATGAGAAATATGTCATTGTGGTAGCATGGCTGGAAAACGGAAGCTACCGAGAGGATTAGGTTATAATCCCTACAAACTCCATGACCTAGCCGAAGCGAAAAAATATTTTAATATTCTTGGGTATAGTAAAAAAGGAATTATTATGGAAACATTGGTGGGCAGAATATATTTAAAATAGAAGTAGGCTTTTGAACTGTAAATGCCAATTTATTTTAGTACTTGCGCTTTCCTGACACCATGTATGCAAGTCCGCGCGTTTTATCGCCAGGCTTTCGCAGGTATTACGCGAAGACAAATAAAACCTCTATGGAGCACACTATACAAGTATGTCCTTTCTTTACCTCTGACTGGCAAGCAATTATTGACAGTGATCACTTTCCAACATTCCACCAATTTCAGGCAACGTTGAGTAAATGCAGGACAACAAATATTGTTACTGTAAGCGACCCGCCAACGTTTTTACCCTATACGTGTAAGCTTCGTTGTGCATACGTTATCTTCCGTACTAGCTGAATTCATTACAAACCGAGAGTATTACTGAAATTAAACACAGAAGTGTTCCCTGACATATTACACAATATACCACAGATTTTGTGCTAAAATTCTTATTTGACATCACGGATGAACACAACTCCTTCTCCTAACTTTGCATTAAGGGTGGCAACATCATTATTCTTATACGATTCTTATAAGTTTTATTAATATTCATGTTTGTCGACACAGTTTTATGACAACTACACAAGATACACGATAATGGTAATCAAGGAAAGATGTTGACACATGTTTGTAGAGAAACCAGATTTCTGCTTTCAAATAATAATGCAAAAGAATTAAAACTTACCCGCGTTTGTTGCAATTTAGATCCTGCAAATAAAATAAATATTTTTATGTTATACTTAATTTTATTGGGAAAATATTAAAAAAAAATATTATGATGCTACTATTCAGCAAACATCAATGTGTATTGGATCATCCCTTAAATCTTAAAGCAATTTTGTTTTAAGGCTTGTGGCAACTCGGGACGAAACCCGAATTCTGTGGTGTGTGTATAGAATAACAAAAGAATGCTGAGTTAATAATAGTATCCTTGTCTGTCACATATTTATCATTGTTATTTAAGTTGTAAATATTTTATAGTTACTCGTATATTTGTACAGCCATAAATATTATGAAGCCATAATTTCAAATAGTGTATACAAACGAGCAAAAACTATGTGTGGGAAGATAAGTTCGTATTTAAAATAGCAAAGACTCAAACCAATTTACTAAGCAGAGCTCTGTTATAGAACTAATAGAGGCCTGTTACATACTTTATGTTAAAGATAAATTACCAATTTATGAATTTTCTCAATTAAATAATCGATGCCGAAATTTAAAATACAGTAATTAATAAAAACACACTCCAAGCTAAATATATTTGCTGCACAAACTAATATATATGCAAGCAAATCCCAAATATTGGTATTTAAATATGTCACATATAGTTGGATTATTAAGGCAAAATATTCTCCACAAACCAAACATATGCCACTCCATAGTCCTTAAGGATTGTCTTCGAAACATAAAACCTAGAATTTCCGAAGGACCTTCAGAAATTGAAAATTTTTCAATTTTTTCTTCGTTTCGGAAGGTCTTCTGGAATATGTGGTTGGCATGTTCTGAAAGGAGGTGTCAAGCACTATCCAACTGCATATATTTGGTTCTTGGAGAATTCGTCGTTTGACTAAAGTGGGCCAAAATCTTGCGCATGGACTTCACACAGAAAATTTCAAATTCTGAATTTCTAAAGGCCGACGGTGGTGCAATGGTTAGTGTGCGCGGCTCTTGTACATGAGATCCTGGGTTCGAACCCTGCTCTGACCACCTAAAATTTTTTTCGGTGGCGGTCACCTCGCATAGTGGCGGCGACACTATCGAGTATATAGCCATGAAAAAGCTTCTCAACATACCGTTCGGAATCGGTGTAAAACTGTAGGTCCCAATCAGTGAGTGAAAATTGGAAAGCGCAGAGCTCAGTAATTGTAAGAAGTTCTCCCCGGTCCCTTCATGGGATGTAATGGGAAACCTTTTATTTATTTATTTTATTTCTGAAGGTCCTTGGGAAATTCTGGATTTTATATTTCGAAGACACTTTTTAAGGACTCTCGACTGGCATATGTTTGGTTCGTGGAGAATTCTTCATATGACCATATTTTGCCTAAATAATCCCACTATATGTGGCATATTTAACTACCAATATTTGGGATTTGGCTGCATATATATTAGTTTGTGCAGCAAATTTATTTAGCTTGGAGTGTGTTTTTATTAATTACTGTATTTTAAATTTCTGCATTGATTACGTAATAAAAAATCAATAAATTGCCGATTTATCTTTAAAATAAAGTGCATAGCGAGCTCTATTAGTTCTGTAACAGAGCTCTGCTAAGAAAATTGGTTTGTGTCTTTGCTATTTTAAATACGAATTTATCAACACGCACATACAAAATCTGTACAAAAACGGATAGGCCGAACAAAAATATAAAATATTAAAAGAAAACAAACAAACCGACTTAAGTACATAAATCCTAAGCCTAGACCCATACGCACGCAATCACTCACTGTACAAGACACCTGGGCGCAGTCACTCAATGTGGAAGAGACCGTACAGTCACGACGTCGCCGTAATTCTGGCAAAAATGGTGTTGTCCCAAAGATTCGTGGGATTCGCAATGGATGAAAAAGTAAATTCAACAAACAATGATAATAAATAAGTAGGCCTAGAGTTGGCGAAAAAGCCTCCGATGTTAATCTGACAGAAGTCCAATAATATGGACAACATTGAAGCTCGACTGGTTACCCAATCCTGCGCTGCTAAAGATATCGCACCCTATCTACAAAAGAGTCATAACTCAAAATATTCAAATTTTTAATAGAGCCAAAAAACTGATTTGGTTAATTAAAAATATGTATGAAAATACTCACTAATAGACATATTCATAAAGAATTTTTTTGACGAAAGAGAAGAGTAAACGACGTCAGATTTTTACAGTGGATAGAAATGGTCCTTGGTTATTGTTTTTAAACAAAAAATTAAAATTTGAAAACTTTGAGTTATGACTCTTTTGTATTGAGGATGCGATATGTAAAACATCTGAAAAACTTTTGTGTGGTACAGTAGGAAGTACATTCGAGACATCATGATAAAGGGAAATATATAATAGGCAACACGGCGATAGGGTTCATTAATGACTATATTGGGCTTTGAACTTCTTTCAGTGAATATCCGCTTAATCATTTTACGAAAATTTATTGTGTTTACTTAAATGTCCTTCCTATGGGATGGAGGATTACAAACAGTGGGGTAAATTCAAAGAACGAGAAAGCTCTCACACACGGCCCCTAAACAGTTAAAGTTTCTATATCTCAGCCTCTACCAGATAAGCTAATGGATATGTCTCTCAAGGACGGCATTTACTTCTGAAGAACATTGCGCTAAGTAGAATAATCCCCCTAATTGAAAATTGAGGTGCAAATGTTATGGCACGCGCATGGAAAAAGATATAACTGCAGTAGGATGGTAGTATCTGAGTAGCCTAATACGGAATTGGCACCGACCAAGATTAGTGGATTTCGAAGGGTATCTCTGTTAATATCGCATTTACACTGCAGTTTATCGCCGTCAGGTTAGTGATAACCCTGCTCTCTAGTCTGAACTGTTTACACTACCCAATTTTAGACTAAATTGACATTTCAGGTGGCAACACCGTGACCAACTCCGTGCCGAGACAAAATTATCGAAGACGGCGGCACAACAGAAAAATTAAATTGCCGGATATTGGTTTTGCCAGGTTTGTACAAATTTGGGCTGCTTTTGAAATAACTGAACCTTTGAAATTGGATCAGTCGGTCAAATCGGATCAGTCGATAAAATCGGCTCACATTTTAAACTAATACGAGCCAATCATAACGGCGTCGCACATTGGTTGAAGTTCATAGAACGAGCGGCTAAAAATAGAAGAAGTTGTCGAAGGACAATGAAACTTGGTACATAGGTATTTTTTGTTTGAATCCAGAAAAAAATGGAAAAATCAAAATGTTCCGCCCACTTTTACGCCCACCTCCCATAGAAAAAACAAATAGAACAAACATGAATAAGTAATTTAAGCATAGTCTTTTAATAATTTTTTAACATCATTATCGTACTCCAATTTTTTGATTTGCAGCTTTGAGCGAAATGTATTTATAAATGGGTCTGAATACAATCAAAGATTATGCATTACGTCTTCATTAGTGGCTACACGTCCAATTCTTCGCGAATGATGTAATCTATAGGCTCTATAGTCTTAATTCCTAGCTTCCTGAGCTTCCTCGGACAGCATACCCGATACAAATAATCAATTAAATTGTAAAAAATTAAAATGAAATCATTGAATAAGGGCCTTTAGATAGAGACATACCTATCGGCAGAATAGCTTCTGCTATAATTTTGCTACCATGCACCAGAATCTTATGCACAGTTACAGGCATGTAGTACCAGCCATAAAGATCAACAAACAACTTGGCAGTATTCATGCAATATATATGAAATTTACTAGTGTCGTTCGATGCATTACAATTTATTGCGGCCAAAATATTTTTAAATCTATGTATTAGCTCTTCTTTTATGCCAATTACGTCTGCAGTTTTAGCTGGATTTTCGAAAAACCTTCTTGCCGTATTGCCATCGTTGGTTGTGCCCATACCTTGCTTCACTGCGTCCACATTTATGGCCAGTGTCAACTTTAATCTCTTCTGAATTTCAGCTTTATTTGCCGCCATTTCAATTTTTGTGTAACTATCTGTTCTCCATTTTTTGAAACTTAGACGGTAAGAAATGTGCAAAATGCACTCCATAAATTTGATTCTCGCATGCAAGGGAGAAATACCAAATGCAATTGCTTCTTCCGAACATTTCCTCAAAATCACAGCATCTAAATTATGCATTTCTGTGGGCTTCGCTCCACATATGAAGCAAACCGCCATAGACGAGCTTCCAGAAATCGTAGTAGTTACTTTCCCATCAATCATTGTTAATTTCAATGTGTGAGAAATATTGAAGTTTCTGCCATGCAATTCAACGACAGTATTTCTTAAATTTGCTATTTCGTCATTAACACGACTAACCTCAGAATATATAACTTCAGCTGATTCTTGTATAAATTCAAATTTTAACGATCGGGATGACGGCTCTATATTTCTCCAGCACATTGTTGACATATTATTACGCTCTATGAGGGTCAGTGGAACAAATGACGTTAAGAACATATATTTATTAGAGTCATTTGGATCTGTGAATTTTTGATGGTATTCACTGTGTCCCGAACTTCCGTCACAGCCCCATTTTGAGAACAATTGCAGTTCGTTGGGGAGTTCTGTCACCTCATTCTCGGGTTTTGTCATCAAAATCATGGTTACTGTATGATCTAATAACTCTTGTAGACCAACTTTGCTACAACTTTCTCGCACCTCAACATTTGCAGGATAGCATTTTTTTTTACTTCCTTGTTTTACTTCCTCTTTCTCTAGCTGTACTGCGCAAAACCTCATATTGATGCTTTGACAACGAAGCATCAAGTTTCAGCCCAAGTGCCTTCTCCGGGGTGAACGCCTTAATGAATTTTTTTTCAAAAATCTAGTAAAGACTTCAGTTTTTTTTCAAAAATCTAGTAAAGACTTCAACATCCTCAGCAGTCATTTCTTCGTTCCTATTTGCAATGACTTTGACAGTAACATTAATATCACGATTGGTATCAATCAATAACTCGCAAATATTTAAATAAGAAATTGTTAAATTTTCCATAATTAATAAAATAAAATCTTGATATCACTTAATACCACACACCTAATCACTGCACTTGCCAATGTAATGTAAATTAGCATATCAATAATATTAGAAATTTATACCCAAATGGAGCGAGAAGTTGTTATTGTTTTGCGTGGGTTTGATCTTATTTCATAGGCTTCCTCAGCCTATGGCAACAACAACAAGCATGAACGAAAATTCATGTTTTGTTACTTTATCACTTTATAGTTTTTACTGTTTTTTTTTGGAAACTAGCCAGTAAGAGCAGCTGAGATTTTTTTTACTTTTAGCTGAGACTTCAAGCTGTAATTTGACATCTTTCGTTAAACAGGGCTCCACAGGGCTAAAAAGATGCAGTACACTGAAGTTGATGAACATAGAAATTGTGATGTTGTTTATATTTTGTTCTACGAAATTTTTTATATGGCACTTTTTCCAACTTTTTTTAATGCAAATGTCATCTATGACAATTGTCACTTACGAAAATATACAACAAAGTCAAATGATAAGTTTACTGTGACTGTACCAAAAGATTGAATATACAGTAAATTTGCATGAAATTTTAAACAAGCGAACATATATGAACTTCGAGCATGTCTGTCCAAAAAAATAATGAATATATCAGCCTAATATTAAGGAATCATAATATTCAGATATCTGACAACAAAATACCAAAAAATTATCCAAATCGGCGAACATGAAAAAAATGAATTTCGGCCACTCTTCAACCAATGTGCGTCGGCGCGCGCGTCCGTGGCGTGAGCTTGAAAATATTTTTGGCGGCGGCGACGCGTATGTTTTTATCGTGGTTGCATTTTTTCAGCTTAAAATGAAGTTCAAGGTTAAACTTCGGTTTATACGGATTTGAATTGTATTGTATTTAAATTGTATGTAAAATTGTCTTCTGGGTTAGCGTGGTCTAACGCAGTTCACCTTCGAAATGCGGTAATCTTGTTCGGTGTAAATGCCGTATAACCCACGCTACCAAAAAGGCAAGACAAGACATGTTACACGCTGAAAAATCTGAATTCTTTCGTTGTTTGGTTGCAAATATAACGTGTTTGTAGCTTTTCGCAAATATGCTCTAATTGTGCCCAAACACATTGTGCATGCTATTCAATAGAGGGTATGTTTTGGAGACCCAAATATGGCTCTGTGTGTTGAAACCCGCAAAAAAAAAATAGAGACAGACAACAAAGAAATAAATAGACTTCAGATCTTCAATTCATGAAAACAACAGATCTTCAATTCAACATGTAGAAGAAACATGTATAAGTTTCCTGCAACATGTTGCTGGGGCCCGTTATTTTTCAGCGTGCACATTAAAAATCTTAGTGGTCTTACCCACATTTTCATACTTGTTCTACAAACAGAGGCATATTATGTGTAGTTCAAAATCATGAATTCCTGATTTGGAACGGACTTTTGCAAAAAACTTTTGTGGCCAATATTAGGACAAAGACTACATACCCACTGAAAAAAATGGCCCCAGCATCACATTGCGGGAACCATGTACGTTTTTGCAAGAATTGTTTCCATGAATTGAAGATCTACTGATTTTTAGTTCCTCTGTTGTGTGTCACGTTTTTGTTTTCAGCCGTTTTCAACACATGAACCCATTAATGAAACTATTAATCATTGAGTTTCAAACATTTAATTTTGAATAGCAAACAGCATATGTTTGAATACAAGTATACTATATTTGCGACAAGCTACAAACACGATATATTTGCATCAAAACGACGAATAAAAAACAGCTTTTTCGGCGTGTTGGAAAACAGTTTTATTTAATATTGGAGTCGGAGTTGTAGTCGAGTCTTGTATTCTGAAGATCGTGGAGTGGGAGCAGTGTCGTGGGTTTTCTAAATACAGGGGCCGGAGTCGTGGATTTTCTAAATGCGGGAGTCTGAGTAGGACTCGTCAAATTTCTGCGCAACTCCACAGCCCCGGCTTTAAGAGTTGTCAAGAAAATCCATAAAATTTGCAATGGTCAGCATTTTTGTATTTAAATTTTTTATTGGGTTTAGAACATCTGTAAACTTTTGACAAAATTACACTAATGATTTAAGCAAACAATTTTAGGATATAGGAAGATACAGAGCCTAGTGAGACATTGTCCAGCGAAACATGTCATTACAAGTTATTGGTGTAAATGCCTTCGGAATCCATAGTCTGAAGACGCCTATGAACTTAGTTATATCAGAGCTTTTCAACATCCTCTTCCTATGGCAGTAACACAATTTCAACAAAAATTATCACTTCATGATTTTATTTATTTACTACAAAAGATTAACTGCCAGACGTGATCTTAAGCCAACATCATAAATATTTCGTCCATTAGGATGAACAAACGTAGAACACACTTTTCAATTAGCCACGCTTAAATGTCTTACAACCACCTATACAATTTCCCAAACATCTAGAAATGATGGCAGTAATTATGGACAAAATCCAAATGAACAATCAATGACAATTTTTATGTTTTCCCGTGACATTAAAGGATTTGGCAGTGTCCTAATGAGTTGTGGATTTTAGTTGTACGACAGGAAAGAAGCAGCAAACACACACACCTCCCAGCCATTCAACCTGAGCAATATACACAGCCACACGCACAGGAAGCACGTGCCCAGCCAAGGACATATTATTCCCGGACGATTGTTTCCAGCAGAGATTCCGCAAAAGGAAACCGAACCGATGACGCGTATTACATTGGCTATATTTGATTTTCATGTTTTGCTTACAACAGACAGTGCTAAGGGGGTGGGAGGATGAGGATGAGGAAAAGGACACTTACATCCCATCTGACACACCTACTTTGGCCACAACAATGTGTCTTGTTTGTGATCGTCCTTCAGTTGAAAACTGCAAGTGATGGGTTTTTGTCTAAACTTAACTGACTAAAGAAATATGAGTGAAATTTATAACCGCATCAGATGAATTACCTTCACCACAGGGGGTGGGTGGTATGCACCAAAAAAAAAACACACAAACACATCCTTCCCCACTCTAAGAGGTCCTTTTAACTTTCAGTCTTATGACGTAGAAACTGTTGTTGTTGCTGCTGTTGACTGTGGTGTGAAGTGTGCACAGCGGCAAAGGGAAAAAGGAGGTTGGCTAAATTTCACACCGTTCGAAATTGATACATACGTTTCGAATTCGTTCAGGGTGTTTTGTTGTCGTCCAAGGACTATTTATGCCCACCACCACTGCTACTGCTGTGGTGGCGCAAGAAGAGTTAAAGTTTTGCCTTTGTCCTTTATTATTGATGGGCACGGGAGAAGATGGGTGGTGGAGGGTGGGAGGAGAATGATAAAGACGGGTTCGTATGAATGTTGTTGATGTTTTTGGAAAATTAATTACAACAACGAGTGAAAGTGTCATTTGCCGGATACAACAGAGAAGCAACACAAAAAAACAAAAAGAAAGCAACTCAAACACCAAAAAAAAAAACTTTCAAATATCGACAAGGATGATTTCTTTTTGCCGTCTGAAATTACAATTTTCTTTTTCTTCTTCTTCTAATTTTTTTTTATCAAAGAAACAGGAAATCCATCCTTAAAGAGCACCAACACTTTACTATTCATATTGAGATTTGTTTAAGCCAAAACAGCAAAAGGAACGCCCGTCCTTAGCCCAACATAACAGATATAATGTCTCGTTGTGTTTTTTTGTTTAACTGCCCTGGGGCTTTAACAATTTTCGATACTGCCGAAAAAAATCATATCTCCAATTAAGACATATCGCTGCTCTTGTTTTCTCATATTCATAACAACGGAAACGGAAAAGAAAAATCTAAGAAAAATGAAAGAAAGTGAAGGAAGAAAATATACATTATTAATGCCTGAAGGTCCAATGTAATAATGGATGTGAATTTCCGTTTGATATTTTTATATTTTTTTTTAGAGAAAAACTGGTTTTGCTTAATTCTTTCATTGGGCTTAGTCGAATTGAGTTTTGCTGTAAATTAAAAAAAAAAAATTAATGTACAAATTTAATGTGAATTTCTGATGTTTGTTAATTTCAGTGTGTGTTGATACTTAGGGATCTTCGATCGATACTACTTCGCATATATGAATGGCATAATTCAGTGTTCATACTTACATATACGATTGATGATCAACCGATGGTATCAAGTCAGGCAATTCTATAGCGATAACTTATTGTTGCTACCGTATGATCTATGGAAGTGGCCGTCGGTGGTGCAATGGTTAGTGTGCGGGGCTCTTGTACACCAGTCCGAGGGTTCGATTCCTGCTCAGAACACCTCATATTTCACCTCGGTCACCTCGCTTAGTGATGGCGACACTACCGAGCACTTAGCAATGACAACGTTTCTCAAAATACCGTTCGGAACCGGTGTAAAACTGTATGTGCCAATCAGTGTCGGAATCATGAACGCCAGCACAATGTGCGTATATGATCGAAGATACCAATGTTGAAGTGACAGTTAAAATCTGACCATCAGCAATCAGTACGTAGAGTGGGTTAAATGGTCCGTTCATATTACCACAAGTATCTCAACAATATAGCGGAGGAAACCGAAAAAGCTGAAAACACAGGCAATGCAGTCATCAGAAGTGCACGGATAGACAACAAAATACCTAGGGAGTGGAAAGGGGAATGGTTATCACTATCCCGATCTTACGCTGTGCTGGAACTGGAGAGGTATTGCATTCTTCAATGCAATAGGTAAATTAATGGCGACCCTTATACCCCGGCAGATCTCGCCGGTGGTGGATCCATTTGTGCGGAAGGAGCAAGCAAGCGGATTAAGGGCCTGGTTGTTTTTTTACCGACCACGTGAACACATAGAATACCCTATAATCATAGACAATCAGTTGAAGTACACTCGCCTTGTAGTTACATTTCGTAGACTTTGAACAAGCCTTTGATGGTGTAGACCGCAACTCAATGTGGTCCACTTTGACCAAATAGGGAATACGGGACAAGGTAGGGTCCATGATCTTTGAACTGTACACAGACACAGCGTATAAAGACGTAAATGGGAAGGATAGCCAACATTTTACCACATCTGTGGGAGTGAGACAAGGATGTGACTTGTCCCCCATCTTATTTCATCTACTTATGGACGTGATAAATAGAGTAAACTAATGCAGAAGCACTGTTCGGCATTCAGTGGAGTATTTATGAACATCTACATGATATCGACTACGCAAATGTCTTATGACCCACAAATTTGATCGCATCGAGATCAAGTTAAATAGACTCCCCGAAAATGCGATGAGAGTAGGTTTAGGAATAAATCTAAAGAATACAAAGCTAATGTGTATTCGAACAGAACAAAATACTCCAGTAACAGTTGATGGTTCGGTAATAGAAAACGTGGATTCAATCAACTATTTAGGATGCAAGATTACCAAGGATGATGGCTCCACGGCCCATATAAATAATCGAATAAATAAGGCCTGTGTTGGGTTCCTAACCCTACGCAAAATCTGGCGAAATAAAAGGGTATCAGAAAGGACGAAATTGCGAAAATTAAGCAGTGTGAAGTCTGAACTGTTGTACAGTTGTATTATTTTGAGCTTCACGAGGCTGACAATAAAGAAGGTCCACTAATTTGTCAATCGTTTTCTGAGACGAAGACTCCATATCTACTGGCTCAAATCAATTCCTAATGAAGTAATCTGGCAACGTACAAATAAGAGTACACTTGAACTGCATATGCGTAGAAGAAAATTGACTTGGAGTGGCCATATACTTAGGCGCTCAACATAAGATATTGCAGGAACGTCACTTCAGTGAAACCTTCAAGGGCATCGAAGGACAGAAAGATCACCTGGAAGCGACGCCTGGAAAAGGAATATAATGAGGCTGGACTATCATGGAACCAAATTATATCACTTGCCAGTCACAGGAAGCGAAGGAGCTAATTGACTCACAATGTTCTTAGTGAAACCTTTATTTAAACTTCATGTTGTAACATTGATTTATATTATTATATTATATATAAATAAAAAAAATAAATGGTTTCCCATTACATCCCATGAAGGGACCGGGGAGAACTTCTCACAATCACTGCGCTGTGCGCTTTCCAGTTTTCACTTAGAATATAGATTAGATATAGAATATAAATAAATGGCAGTGGGAGCAGATAGCGATTGAAAAGACCGAAATGTCCAGGATGAACAACGAACCCCGGAAACTTTTCCAGAGGGTAAGAAGATCGAATAACGGGCCGAGTAATGGGTTGCCCTCCTGCAAAGACGAGAACGGGAATCTGGTGGTGACGATAAGACGGACCACTTTCCACACTACTCCGCTCAGACTATTCCACTGAAGATCAGGAGGTAATGATAGTGGAAGATAGTGTATCAACAAGTCCACGACTGACCAAATATTCAGGCTACGCCAAATCCTGGAAAAGACCCACGAAAAGCAAATCGATATATACCATCTTTTTGTCGATTTCAAATCAGCTTCCGGTAGCCCCATCGGGGAAAATTGTACTAGGCTATGTCCGAACTTGGGATTCGGGCCAAATCACCTAATCAGCAGTGAAGGTTGGGAAAGACCTCACTGAAACATTCTGTACCAAGCGAGAATTGAGATATGGCGACATATTTTCATGCAATGTCTTCAACATCTTAATGGCTATAATAAGGAGAAAAGGTGCAGTAAATACGAACAAGACCATTAACACGAAAATCCATATGTTGCTGGTGTATGCTGACGACATATACATCATTGGGAGAAATTTACTCCAGTGTTTTCAAGAATCGAAAAAGACTCAGCGAAGGTGGTTCTTGCTGTTAATGAGGGCAAGACAAAACTGACGGTGTCAACGACTAGAAAACCCTCTCGACATGGACCGCACTTGAACGTTGACAACCGATTTAATTTTGAAGTGGTAAATGAATTTATCTACCTTGTAACCGCCGTTGACAAAGACAACAGCGTCAGCCTAGATAAAAGTAGGAGAATTGTGCTTGCAAATATATGCTATTTTGGGCTCAGCAAGCAGTTTAGGAACAAAGCCCTCTGTCGACGGACAAAAGTCCAGCTATGTCAGACTCTCATTTTACCTGTCTTGACATATGGCTCCGAAACTTGGGTCAGAACGCAAGCGGACGAAAAACACCTAGGAGTATTCGAGAGGAAAATTCTCCGTAAAATATATGATCCTATTAAAGAAAATGGCGAGTACCGACGTCGTTGGAACCAAGAGCTGTATGATTTATATTTTTACGTGGACATCTCTAGGCGAATCAAATTAGGCCAGTTGCGGTGGCTAGGCAATGTTATCAGAATAGATGAAGATGAGCCAGCGCGAAAGGTTTTCGATAACGTACCCGATGAAAGCAGGAAAAGAGGACGACCAAGACTTCGATGGAAAGATGGAAAGTGGTTTGAAAAAAAAAAGTAGGAATACTTTCGATTCATATATTCAATTGTCCATCTATATTGGTTCAAAGTATCACTGCCAACCGGTAGGCAATTCCTACCTCGAGTGCCTTCACTTCACAGGCTGATTTATTGTACTTTGTTTTGTACCGAATGTTAAGGCTTTCACGTAATATAACTGAAATCAATATAATCAAGTTACTCCAAATTCCATTCCATTTTAGTGCTTATTAAAAAATGCGAATATAACACTACAAATAAAGCAACAACGACTAAGCCCTACCGGAAACTAATGTATTTTGTTGCAAATACTCTTATATATCCTCTGGCCAATTGATGTTGTTAATAAATTATTAACATAACATTCTAGAAATTATATTCTAAAATTGTACAATCGCAGATAGAGATAACTCATTATGTGCAAATAATACCAACCAGCCAGCACGTGAACAACACGCGCTTCTCTCAAAAACATGTAATCACAACAACGACCAAACATTAATAAATTGGACAACCAGCGAAAACAACAATAGCAGGCAGGCAAAAAAAAATAATTGTATGTTAACATTGATACTCGCATTCTTATGTAGATGCAGACAGTCAGTTTTACACTCTAATAACTTTACACGAACTCAACGCCACTCGAGCGGTCTGTCGAGCTTGCTAAGCAGATCATAAGACTTGCCAACATCTCCTCATAATTCATTTGGACAATGATTCACATTCAGATGCAGCAGCGATGACAGTTGCGTCGCAACCAACAGTGACATTACGCGCTATTAAAACGGAGTTCCTATATAGAACGTTCCAGTCGGAGGTCGCAATGTTAATGTTAATGTTCGGTATCTGGTGTTAATGTTATAATTATGTTAATTTTTCGAACCATTAAAACGACATTGAAAACGTGAAAATTGCCAAAATAGCAAAACAATTGTTAGTGCTTCTTAAGACTTTTGTGTGAAACAAATAGCGAGTGTTTTTAATTTCTATTTTCCAAAATAAAGTCAAAGAAAAATGGAAAAATATGAAAACTTGTTTGGGTAAAAACCTGTAAAAGTTGGAAGCCGTTTTCTTAAAATTGGCAATAAGATTTTGTTCAGTGATGTCCAAGGTTAGTAACTGTGTTGATTATTTGAGCAATAATTGAAATTTAGACTGCAACTCAAATATATCCCCATATTGCTTTTTGTAATATATCGTGGCCTCATATCCCAAAAAACTATAGATAGAACAAAACTAATGGGATTTTTACGTAACTCCCCTGCTTTAATTCACTCGAACAATTTACCCAACTCAATTCTGATGGACTTAAATAACCCACAGGGATCAAGAGCCCTACAATATGAGTATAACTTGTTTCTCAAACAGTTCGTTCTTTAGCTTTTCGCTGCCAGTTGCTTACGCCAAGCTCAACCACACCCACAGAACTAATTGTATGAAAGGAAGTTATGGCCACCGTTGATTCGGCTGTTGCAATCGAATTACGGTTGCCACAACCGAATTGAGGTTATCACGACCGAATTTTGTCCCCACAACTGAAGTTTGATTGAAGTAACCTCGTTTAATAATTGATTCGGTTGTGACAACTGAATCTTCAATTATATCCGTCCTGTCAACTAAATTTTCGAAAATTAAGGTCGGAACAACCGAACTTGGAATACAACAACCGATATTGGGACAAAATTTGGTTGGACTGACCGAAGGTGAACTCAATTCAGTCGCAACAAACGAATTTGACATCTATTCGGGTGCAACAACCGAAATTGGGATCAATTCGCTCGCAATTATCGAATTTCACCTTAAGCCGATTGCAACGGCCGAATTCATAACTCATTCAATAAAAAAAAAATAAATAAATGGTTTCCCATTACATCCCATGAAGGGACCGGGGAGAACTTCTCACAACCACTGAGCTGTGCGCTTTCCAGTTTTCACTCACTGATTGGCACCTACAGTTTTACACCGATTCCGAACGGTATTTTGAGAAGCTTTTTCATGGCTATATACTCGATAGTGTCGCCGTCACTAAGCGAGGTGACCGCCGCCGAAAGAAATTTGAAGGTGGTCAGAGCAGGGTTTGAACCCAGGATCTCATGTACAAGAGCCGCGCACACTAACCATTGCACCACCGACGGCCACATAACTCATTCAATACTACCACATAACTCATTCAATACTACAACATAATTCTATGTACTTCAAACATGTAGTTCAAAATTCTAAATGAAAATATTAAAAAAAGCTAAAGAAAGTATAATAGTTGATGTCGCGGTAATATCAAGATTTTCTATTATAACAGTTTTGACTATTATTATGGCTATTAATAGTTTGGAAGTTTTCCAAGGTGGGTTGTTTGAGACGTGCTGCAATTAATTATCTGTATATGAAACAGTTTTGTGCAATGGTAGTGTGCGCGGCTCTTGTGCATGAGATCGTGGGTTCGATCCCTGCTCTGACCACCTTAAATTTCTTTCGACGGCGGTCACCTCGCTTAGTAACGGCGACACTATCTACTATTTAGCCATGAAAAAGCTTTTCAAAATACCGTTTGGAAACGTTGTAAAACTGTAGGTCCCTATCAGTGAGTGTGAAACTAGCTCTCCCTAATCCCTACATAACGGGAAACCATTTATTTTGTATAAAACGGTTTAGGCAAATCAGTAGATACAACACGTCAGAATTGGTGCGGTGGTCCAGATGGCCGAGACTTCACAAAAGGTCGAAGGTGACATATACAACAATTATGTTATTGTAAAGATTATTTTCTCACTTTTTTTTTTGTTATAGGAATACAGGAATATTAATAGTCACATTTAATTTAGAAAAACCAACATTCCTGACACTATCTAAATTCGGTTGTTACAACCTCTAATTCGGCTGTGACAAGCTCTAATGACGTTGCGACAACCTACAATGAGGTTTCGGCAACCCCTGATGATGAGGTTGTGTCAAACTCTAATGAGGTTGCGTCAACCTCCGCTGAGGTTGCGTCACCCACCAATGAGGTTGCGACATCCTCTAATGAATGCGCAATTTTTCTACGCATAACTATATCGATGTCTGGAAACAGATTACACAGCCCGTGCTTCATCCGTCGTCTATTCACGCCGTTTTCTATTATAGGACCATATAGTTTTCGGAACATTTTTCTCTCGAAGACTCCCGGAGATGTTTCATCAGCATGCGATATGACCGAGGATTCTGGGTCATAAAGCAAGACAGGTTGTAGAAAAGTCTGATATAGCTGGATCTTCGTCTTTCGAGAAGAAGTTTTCTCTTCTCTTATCTCAGAAGTGCTTGCGTAGACCGAAATAGCACCCGTTTGCCAGGACAATTTTCCGTTTGATTTCTAGGCTAACGTTATTGCTCCTGTTCACGCAGTTCCGAGGTAAATAATATTGTCCACTACCTCGAAATTATAGCGGTTATCAACGTTCACTCTTTTATCCAATCGGGTGAAATTATGCTTGTCGAAACTAATAATTTTGTCGGGTTCTCAGTTACTACCAATCCCACTGTTTCTGAGTCCTTCTCGATTCCCGAAAAAACTACTGCAGTAACCTGTCGCTGATTTCGCCAAATGATTTTTATATCATCAGCATGCGCGAGCAGAATGTGACTTTTGCTACTGATAGTTTTATTTAATTTATTAATATTTACAGCGGGTTTCGAGACGGTCAGTGTCATTCCATAATGGCGTGCCAGTTTAGCAGGAATACCAAACTCCGACATACATTGATTGTGTTTTCCCCGTTCCGGGCTATCCAGGGCAACCTTATAATCTACAAAAAGGTGGTAGGTGTCGCTTTGTTTTTTGTGAGTCTTCTCCAGTATTTGTTGCAATGTGAAAATCTGATAGGTAGTTGATTCGCCGGGACTAAATTCACACATATTAGGTCCGATCAGGTCTCCAGGAAATGGCGCCAGTCTTCTGCATATTACGCTCGAGAGGACAATGAATGCGATCTATTATCCCACCATAGTTGGTATCGGCTGGCCTATTTTTAAAACAGGACACAGTATGCTAAGACCCCAATCGTCGGGCATGCATTCGTCTACTTAGATTTTGCGTATGAGCTGATGCATGTACATTTCCAACTCATAGCCGCCAGCTTTAAAAAAAACTCAGCCAGCAGCAGCGGCTTTGTTCTTCTTAAGCCGCAACATTGCTGTTTTAGCAGCGCTTTGTCTTGGGCAGGTAGCGGACGCCATCGTCCTGTATGTGCTACACACCCTCATCTATATTTAAGCCTCTTGGAACAATAAAGCAGAGAACTGATTCCCGTCCTTATCTTTATAACACGGGGCCCTGTGATACGTTCCCGTTGATTTGACTTTTTGATAGAATTTATTCTCCCTTCTGTAAGATTAAATTTTGCCACTCTCGAGCTTACTTACCCTGATCAAAGAACGAAGAACCAAGGTTTTCCACGCAGTGGAAACCCATTTCCGACTCTATACAAACTGCCGCAATAACCAACAAATGATGAAAAGAACGCTGCACTTATGGCAATGCTTCAGTCAATTGCAATGCGAGCTGCAACTGAGCGGTATAGGGGAAACAGATAGGATGTAAACCATCTCCTTATGTGTAAGAAACGGCAGTGGAGAAAGCGCGAGAGTGAAAAAATTGAGACATACAGAAGGAAGAACGAACCCCGAAAATTCTACCAAAAAGTCAAAAATTTAACTAATGGACATGGTTGAGGGCCTCCTTCTATATAGACAAGGATGGAAATCTCATCGCAGATGTGCAGAGCATGTAATAAGGAGAGACCATTTCTCCGCACTACTGGTATCTGAGATTTCCAATGACGATGAGACAATCAAACATAATATGGACGACGACGTCGATTGCGCACTCCTAACCAGGACGAGATCAGAACAGCTATTGCCCGGCTTAAGAACAACAAAGCCGCAGGAGCCGATGGATTACCGGCGAAGCTGTTTAAGGCTGGCGGCGATGAGTTGATAAGGTGATGCTCATTAGCAAAATTTGGTTAGATGAATGCATGTCCGTCGATAAGAATCTTAGTGTCATATGTCCCATATTTAAAAAAAGGTGACCCGAATCTCTGAGCCAGCTGCCGTGGAATATGCCTTTTATCCATAGCATATCCGGTTCTATCAAGTATAATGTGTGAAAGACCAACCCCAATTATCGTTGACCTAATTGGACTATAGCAGTGTGGCTTTAGGCCTGGAACATCGGCAACTGACCAGATTTTCTCACTACGTCCAATCCTGGATAAGACCCACGGAAAACAAATCGACGCCTATCATATATTTGTGTATTACAAGGCGGCCTTCGATAGCTCGATACGGGAGATACTCTACGAGACAATATCTGAGCTTGGTATTCTTGCAAAACTTTGCAGGATTACCTTGACGAACTCCCAATCCGGAGTGAAAGTTGATAAGGATCTTACCGAATCTTTCGAAATTAACCGAGGCCTCAGCGAACGTGACACCCTCTCGTGCAATCTCTTTAATATCTTAATGGAGATCATTATGAGTCAACATGAATAAAACCATCAGCAGCAAAAGTCACATGCTGCTCGCGTATGCTGATGATATAGATATCATTGGGCGCACAGTTAGAGAAGTTACTGCGGTGTTTTCGAGAACTGAGAAGGAGTCAGCAAAAGTGGGTCTGACAGTAAATGAGGACAAGACAAAATTAATGGTTTCAACGAGCAGGACCTTCACGCGATTATACCACAGCGTGAACGTTGATAACCGTTACAATTTCGGAGTGGTGGACGAATTTATATACCTCGGATCTGCAGTAAACAAAAACAACAACGTCAGCATTGAGATCAAGCGGAGAATTGTGCTTGCGAATAGATATTTTGTATCGGCTAAGCAAGCACGTTGGAGAGAAAGCCCTCTCTCAAGTAACAAAGGTCCAACTATACCAGACACTCATACAACCTGTCTTGCTTTATGGCGCAGAATCCTGGGTTTTATTGCAAGCAGACGAAACATCTCTAGGATTCTTCGAGAGAAAAATACTCCGAAAAATGTATGGCCCTATAGTGCCGTCGGTGGTGCAATGGTAGTGTGCGCGGCTCTTGTACATGAGATCCTGGGTTCGATCCCTGCTCTGACCACCTTAAATTTCTTTCGACGGCGGTCACCTTGCTTAGTGACGGCGACATTATCGAGTATATGGCCATGAAAAAGCTTATCAAAATACCGTTCGGAACCGGCATAAAATTGTAGGTCCCCATCAGTGAGTAAAAAACGCGCACAGCTCACTGATTGTGAGAAGCTCTCCCTAATCCCTACATGGGATGTAACGGGAAACCATTTTTTTAATTTATAATGTACAATGGCGAGTATCGGCGACGCATGAACCATGAGCTATACGAGCTTTATCCCGACATTGACATGGTTAAGCGGATCAAAATAACGCGATTGCGCAGGCTAGTCCATGTCAGTAGAATGAATGAAGACGAACCAGCACGAAGGGTTTTCGAAACCGAACTCGAAGGAAGACGAAAAATAGGAAGACCAAGATTACGCTGGTGGGATCAGGTTGGCGAATACCTGCGTACACTTGGTATTGCCAACTGGAGAGATAAGGCAAAAGATCGAGCTGGTTGGTGAAATATGTTGTCTTTGATTTGTAAGGTATCTGCCCCCGGGGTTGTCCGAGATCGGATAAGTAATTAACCTTACACGATTCTTTCAAGCGCCAAATATGATACAGACCTGAGCGAATGCTGCGGTTGTAAACCTAAATAATCGATGACCGATATTTATATGACGCCAAACTCTGGAAAACTCTACGAAAACAAATATACACTTATCTCCTGCTTGTTGATTTTAAAAATAGCTTCGATAGTCCAATATGGAAACCCGACACTCAGGTATGGATAAGCATGATATCCTTGTTAAGCTGATACGTGTTTGGAGAACGATGTTAACATCCACCAAATCATTTGCGACGGTTGCTACTGATCTTACAGAAACATTTAATACCAATCGAGGCTTCAGACGCGGATGACATCCTATAATACGATCTCTTCAATATCTTAATGATATGAGAAGCACTAGAAAACAGATATAAAATCATCAGGAACAAAAGTCAAATGCTGTTTGCATATGCTGATGACATAGCCATAATTGGACGAAGATTGGGAAGAATGAGCGAAGGTGGTTTTGGCAATGAATATGGACAAAACAAAGCATCGACTACCACCGTCATAAAGTCTCCTTAAATAAGAACAATAATAAGCCTGTCTTTTATTCTATGCTAAACTAATTTTTCGGCCCCATACAAAGTCGTCGAAAAATTGGTTTAGCAGGGAATAAAAAACAGGCTTAATGTCAATCCAGAACAGAAAAAGGGCATTGTACTGCCATACGGGCGTTGATTTAGAAAACAAAAATGGACAGATTAGAATATCTGGGATATTTTAGTAAAATTGATAAAGATGAACCAGAGTGAAATGTAGTCAAAGACGTACCCGAAGAAAGCAACCAAAACTCCACTGGAAGTACAAGGTGTAAGAATCCCTGCGAAAATTTTGTGTGTATAATTGGAGAGAATACACAATACTCGAACCGGTTGGAAACAGGTGTTCCTGATCTAAACAGATTGTGAATGATAAAAAAAGCAAAGTAAACATAACTCAATGCACACGTGGCACTCGTCTGATCTGAAAACGTATTAAGGCCCACTAATTTGTTTAAATGCTGCGCTATAATTCTATTGGGATTCCTGCAGGTAAACAACACTGACGCAAAAATACTCGACTAATTCGTTTTCTCAAACTCTCAGTTTTAGGATAAATAATACATATTATAAATTATTATTCTCTAACTATCTACAAAAGTTGGTCGTTTGCAATGGTTGTCAATCAACGACACAGTTGTCACATTTAACTAAAACATTAATGACATTTATATGACCACCACCGATGATAATTAAAAGAGGTCAGGACTGATGACGAACCCGTGTTTCATGTGTCACACTCACGCACACTAACTACTGCACTGCAGATAATTAAATTCTTATAGTCCCCTCTATCCCTTGCCATCCTTCGAGGCGCAATATCTAGGAAAACATATGTCCTTGCATAAACTGAAATGAAGAACAAACGCAGCCGATCTTCGACGACAAAGCATTCGTCGTCCCAATCAAAAGCAGTAAAAACGCATTGTTAAGATAAACCGTTTGGTTGCTAAAGTTAAAAAACATGTTTATGTAAATTTTTATATTGAAATTCAGAAATTTATGCGTTCTCAATGAAAACGCAGAAGAAAGAAAACAAAAACGTCGAGAAAATCGACAAATAAAACCAAAAATGGTAGGTGCAGATGAAATGCCAATACCACACGGACAGACATTGGCACATAAGCCGAAGTGGGTATCAGCCAGAGGATAACATTAAACATCACCACCAGCGAAATCGTCATCATGCCACGGCATCTCTATCTATAGGAGTAGAAAGAAAGAAACGCTTCACGGATGCATTTGGTTGCACGAGGTTGTGGTGGTGGTGGCATTTGGCGCATGTTGCATTGTGTGTAAAACCAAATGATTTTTGTAGCAAAAATTACAAAAAAAAACGGAGACTTTTGTCGGTTTCTCTTAACAAAATGTCGTTTAATGTGGTCATCTCGTAAACGATAAATGGCAACATGTCTGTGGCGAGAAAGAAACTCCACATTTCGTTGCGGCCTTTCCACCGACTGCCTATATTTTCCCTCTGTAATCACGCGATATGCAATTTGCGTTAAATGTGATCAATCGATCGTTTTAACGATCTGTGTAAATAAATGAATAATCAACCAACCAACCACACAAACAAACAAATGTTGAAATTCAATTTTATTTCACCACTTTGCAAGTTGCAACTTAGTGTTGTTGTTGCAAGGCGCGTACGCGCATCTATGACTGCTTATCCTGAAGACATTCACGCGCGCATGCGTGAGTGTAGCTGTTGTTGCTAGATAGTTATCTCTAGAGCAATATGTAAAAAAGCGACTTGAAATGATGATGGCGATATTATCGATGCAATCATGTCGTACTGTATTGTTGTCAAACTAATGGATTTTTGTTAATGGCAACAAATGTCAAGAGTTGTAACGCGAATTTGCAAACAAGCTATGAAAACGCACCACATGAAAGTTCCATAAAAGGGGATGTTGTAAACGAATGGCAACAGGCGACAGGGATGTACCCTTTCGAAGAGCAGTTCGAAAAGTATTTTCGAAAAAAAAACATATTTTGAATTAAACACAACATTTTCTATGATGGTTGGTTGAAAAGGCTGCAAGACAGCACGCTGGCTAGCACACTTAGGCTAAAGCAGCCCATTGTGATAATTGCAGTTTCGTCCATAGCAACTATTGACTAGTCGTCTAGCCAATTTGCCCTTTCAATAAATTTGTCTATAAGACTTACAGGAATATCCCGTAGGGCTACGGTGCTAACTAAATGTGTACCGCATATCCTGCTTGCCAGAGCAGGGCAATCCAAGGGAAGGTTTGACAGCTAGAGCAGGGCAATCCAAGACAAGGTGTTTCGTCGTTTCCTCGTCCTCTTTCATGCAGCATCTACAGAGAGTGGAGTTTCTATGTCCCAATCTTAGGGCGTGTTTTCTTTCAAGACAATGTCCCGTAAGTTTTTCTATCATTGTGGATAGCCTGCCTCTCGTAAAGTTAAGTAGTTGCCTAGTATTCTTCCTGTCCACCTGTGGCTTGTTTACACCCTGGCTTGTTTACAAGTTGAAGTAAGTCTCCATTTGTCCTTGAACATATTATCGGCCCACTGCCTGATCTGCAAACGGCAGGTAAAAATTGGCATACTAACACCTTCTTTTGCCGGAAGAACCTGTGCCGTCGTGGCTTGTCTAGCTAACGCATCCGCTACGCAATTGCCTGGAATGTCGCTGTGTCCCGCTGTACCCAGATGAGTCTGATGTCAAAATAATCTGCCATCACCCTAAGTGATGAGTGACATTCTTTCACCGTCAGGGACGTAGCAAAGATGGCTTCCAGGGATTTTATGGCAGCCTGGCTGTCCGTGTAGATACATATTCTCCGGAGGGTTGTGACACTACTTCTCAGTAGTTCAGCAACCTCCAGTATGGCGGTAATTTCCGCCTGAAATACACTCCAGTGGTCAGGCAGCTTGCAGGAGATATTTATATATAGGTGCGGTGAATGGACCCTATAGCCTACATGCTCGTCCAACTTTGATCCATCCGTGAAAAATCGGACACTACTGGGATACAGTAGTCCGTTTTTACGGGAATAGAGTTGATCCGATGTAGTAATTCAGTGTGTCCGGAATGCTCCGATATCAAAATGCCACAATCTCTTATTCTCACCAGGGATGTGGCGGCTGCCAATATCATGATATCAGGAGTTTATATGTTCAGGAGTGCAGTACCTGACGTCGTGCCCATTGCCCCACCAACGCTAATCAGTGCTGATCTTTGAATTTTCATCAAGGAATTCAGAATATACATCTTTTGGAGGGACCTCCACCAAACTACGGTACCATAAAGAAGTATTGGTCTGACTATTGGCGTACAAATCCACATGGTGATCTTAGGAGACAGTCCTCTGCGCTTTCCTATCGTCCCTTTAAAGCAGTAAAGAGCAACATACGCCTTTTTCACCCTTTCCACCACATTCGGTTTCCAATAGAGTTTACTGTTAAGAATTATTCACAGATACTTGATCTTTTCCGTCAACTGTAATTGCACCCCATTAGCTGACGGCAGTTCAAATGCGGGTATTTTATATTTCCGAGAGAACAAGAAAAGCTCGGTTTTATGTGGGTTAAGTGATAGTCCGTTGTTAGCGGTACAGTTCGAAATCAGACTAAGTAAGCGGGTTGTACGAATGCTAAGTAAATTGAGGTTTCTACCCGTACAGATGATAGCAATATCATCGGCATAGGCAAAGACCTGGCATTCGGCCCTGTCCAATTCAAGAAGCAGTTCATTGACAGAAGTTAACCATAATAGTGGAGACAGAACTCCCCCTGCGGTGTCCCCCTGTTAATGTTCCTAGCAATTCTAACACCACCCCTTTCAGCTGTGACGGATCTATCCACCGGACGCTTCCCAATTAGGCGTGTCACTAAGCTGTCGACTCCTAGATTCTGTAACGACATAAGAATCGCCGAAGGTTGAATGTTATTGAAGGCTCCCTCGATGTCCAGGAAGGTCCTAGAGCGAAGACCTTATTCTCAAGAGAGTTCTCTATTATGCTGACTATAGAGTGGAGAGCCGTCTCAGTTGACCTGCCCTTGATATAGGCATGCTGAGAACTCGATAGTAGATTCTGTGGAAGATTACTTCGAACGAGAATGTCCAGTAACCTTTCAAATGTCTTAACAACAAAGGATGATGACTGATTGGTCTAGAGTCCTTTGGTTTGACATGAGAGCATTTGTCCGCTTTCGGGACGAAAACAACTTTGGTTTGCTTCCAAATGCTAGGAATGACCCAGCATAAGGCAGCCTCTGAAGATTGCCTGCAACCAACTACAAGATAGATATACTGCCTCCTGTAGTTGCGCGGGAATTATCCCGTCAGGACCGGCTGATTTATAGGGCTATGTTATGAATAACAAAAATCGTTAACGCGATACGAGAAACCAGTACAACAAACGATATATATTAAATCGAAACTCACAAAATGTTTACTAGAATTGAAGAACGTTTCCAGTAACTGTTCTGGCATTACCACTAGCGAGTTAGGTAACTCCACAAAGATTTACGCGAAACGAAAAATGTTTGCCACAAATTGCTGTTTCTTTTACCGAAAACCGGTTATATTTCATCGAGTAGGATTTATTTATATCTTATCTTATTATTTAAATTTTGCATTGAAGTGTATCCCCATTCTCAGACAAATTCTCTTCAATTTGAAATATTGTAGGAGATCGGTAGTTAATCGCAAGAAATAGTGACATTATACCCCCATTGCACTACTTTACTGCACCTTAGTAAGCGAAGGACGAAAAAATATAATGCCTACATCGAAGCGGCTTGGTAAGCACTAGATAATTTGTTGCTTTCGTCTGATATTTTCAATAGATTGACCGTTTATATAAAGTGTTCTGCCTTACTTTATTGCATTTTACTATATTATACATGTAACGACTTCGAAGTAAGCTCTTTAGTATAAAAAAAAAATTGGTCATGCTTCCCAAATTCTTACAATCTGTTGTCTGAGTACGAAATGGAGATAAGTCATCGCATAAGCCACGAGAAGACGAAGAAAATATAAACTTAAGAATTTAACTGTTTGTTTTTTTTTTAAAGAAGTCATTGAGGAGAGTGATCGATCACCTTTGGGAGTCTTCTTTATTTGTCGCAAAAGCAATTCATGAGAATTTGTTCTATTGCAACAGAAAGTAAGAGAACATTATCAACTTTTGCTGTCAACAATGAGACTAATTAGCAACAAACTGATTTTTCTCACAAACTAAACAAGTTTGAGCCAAACAAGCTCCAAACGTGTTCTGTTTCGTGCATACACCCTAAAAAAAAGGAAAACCAAATTTAAGTCTACAGGCTGAAAAATAACGGCCTCTCTAACATATTCTCCCAAACATACTCTGCAGGAACCATGTATATGTGTGGTACACACCTCAAACATTCATATGTTTATTTGTCAACAGTATAATGTTTACTGGCAAACTCATACACACAAGCCCAAGCAACATCACAAACCATTTAACCGTCAGAGCTTTCGATTATTCTGTTTTCACTGATCAAGCGCTTTTGATATCCTCTGTCCGATGAACTATTGACGACTGAATCCATGAAACTAAAATGCAATACATCAGCCAATATAAAAAAGCACACAACACAACCTATGTTGACTGCTGCTTTTCTCATAAAAATCTCTATTAAGATGTTAAAGAGATCGCACGATAGGGTGTCGCCTTGTCTGAGCCCTGAGGTTTTGAAAGGTTCGGTAAGATTCTTACCAACTTTCACTGCGGATTGGGTGTTCGTCAAGGTAATCCTGCAGAGGCGTATGAGTTTTGCAGGAATACAAATCTCAGATATTGTATCGGGCTATCGAAGGCCAAGTAACTGACTATTGGAATGATCTCATTAAGTCATTAAAAAGATTTAGTAAGATCCCAACATTTGTTAAAGCGAAAAGTTAGAGCATGAAGAGGAATGAAGCCTAATTATAAAGAAAATGTTTACAAAGTGTACAAATTCGATTTATGACTACCAGATGATGATCGTTTGTCGCAAAAATGTTTCTTTTGCTGCATACACCCAACGTTAACCGCCACTGTTAACCCGTTTCTGCCAAATATAAACGTTTGTGGTAAAAGTTGTTTGTATTACTGTAAACAAAGCCTCATCAACGCTAAAATTTTTATAATTTATTTTTAGTAGACAACGAAGAAGTGTAAGTGATCCACTCAAGTGTATGTGCTTCTGTCATTTTTCAACAAAAGTCAACAAGTAAATCCTAATGTTTAGGTATTGTTTGTCTTGGCGCAACGACTGATACAGCTCGATGGACAGACGAGCGGACTCGCTAGCATGGTGCATGGGTTCAGCTGCATTTCAGAGAATAGGGGTGAGGGTATACAAATACACACTAATTTGCTTTTAAACACAGAGTACGAGCGACGTTTTATTTGTTCACAGAAGTTAACATATAAGTAGATTGAATACACTTTTTCACTTTTGGATAAAAAATTACAGAAATATAATGAAAAAAAAAAATTGATTAAAAAAAAATTACAGCAGACAGTTGTCCGAGGCCTTCGGACAGCCTTCCCTGCAGGCTGTGTCAGAGACACGGCCATTAAGTTTAACGTAGAATACGCCATCCGATAAGACAGAAAACATATATAACAATAAATTCATTTGCTTATATTATTTATCATTTATTGTTATATATGTTTTCTGTCTTATCGGATGGCGTATTCTACGTTAAACTTAATGGCCGTGTCTCTGACACAGCCTGCAGGGACAGTCCGTGGCCGATTCATTTGATTCAAGTCCGTTTAAAAAAAAAAATAGTATGTTAAATTTTTTTAAACTTAATTTAATTTATGTATTTTAATTAATATTTTTATTGAAATAAGTTCTGCGAATGTTGAGAGGGCCGCCCTAATATTAAAAAAGGTTTACCTTATCGAGTCTTCGCATTAGCACTCGAGCGTTGTGTGAAAGCTTTACGCTTTACAATTCAAAATTAATGTTACAACAGCTTTATTGAAGCTTTCGCAAAAAAGCTTTATTACGTTAGCTTACTGTTTGTTTCACTTTTTACTAGATACATGTTGCCAAGCAACATTAGCTTGCTGTTCGTTTCACTTTTTACTAGATACATGTTCCTAAGCAATGTTGAGCAACCAAAAACACTCAACCAAACACCACACATATGTTTGAGTGTATGTGTTTAAACGATTTTCATTTGAGAAATTAAAATACTAGAAATATATCAACCAATATGAAATGTATATCAAACGAAAGATAACATCTTCATTTACCTACAAAAAAAATTTTAAAAAAATTCATCTAGCCGTTTCCTCAAATTCAATGAAATAAAGATTACAACAATAAAAACCTGACATGACTCCTCATACCGTAAGGTAAGACGTATTCTACGTCAAAAAATTAAATAATTAAACTAAACCTCCTTGTGCTAAATAGTGCGAAACTTGCTGTAAAAAAATCAATGAGTGCTCGAACTCACGGTTGATGTGTTTACACCTTTTTGTTACACGGTACCAGTTCGCTTTCTATGCATACATTAGTAAATGTTACATTGGAAAAAAAAAAAAAAAAATAGTTTTTGTGCTGAAGGCGCTTTTGCTATTTCACTTTCTTTTTCCTTACATCTGATTTAACACTAGATGTAATATTGTTAAAATAAATAAAGCATCATTTAGCGCACTGAAATAATTGTGTTTGTTTTGTCATAAACAGAGCTACGACAAAAAGTATTGAATAGTATGAAGAACTTCTTGCACTCTTTTTCCGATCTCATATAGAGAGCCTGAGTAAGAAAGCATAAACGAGTCTTATTCTCTTTTTAGAATATTTCAATATAAATGCACCATTTCGACAATTTTATTACATAAAACAATACAAAAAGCATAAATCTTTCAAAAGGCAGCAATGTTTCACACCAAAGTTATGAATGGACCAAGTTATGACAAAAAGAGAGTAATACGTTTTGAATCATTCGCCAGATGTCGCCAGTGCTTTTGAGTCATTTAATTCGTTCCATGAGTTGTCTATACTATTCAATACTCTTTGGCGACGACGACCTGCTTGCTTGTTCGCTCCCGCTACATCAATACCATCATACTTATTTTCAGGCACAGACTATTGCTGTACAACAACCACGTATGTGATGCTAACGCTGTGTGTTGTTTGCATGTGTTCACTTTGATAGATTGCCCTACCCGTGCCTATAGATATTAACACATCAAAAAATGTTTGAACATTTTCAAAAAAGTCCACAAAAACCCACCCGAACTCTCCGTTTCACTCCAATCAATAAATTTAGGTCACTAATTGGCTCGACACTATAATGAAATTAACTCTCCTCGACTGTTGCGAGGAGTGCTTGGTGAACTGCTTCCCAGCTTACTACTCGCGGAGCAATTGTTTAGCTCAGGCTCTCGAAAAGTTGAGAGGCCGAGCACTGATGTGTGCCCGCACAATATTAGCTACGAACACTGATTTTAACGTGAGCATTTGCAGTTTTCTAGTAGGCTATGACACGATTTTTCTTTTCCCATAAACATAAATGTTCATTTGTTGCAAATAAATTCCTCAAACAAAGTTACGTTGCCTAAAATTTTGTATGTGCGGAACATTTCGTTAGTTTTTTAATTAAAAAAAAACAACAATATGGACAATAATCTTGGAAGTAATGACCACCAATAAAAATTCATCACTATCGCCTGACCCGTACTAAATGAAACCAACTGTCAAACATTAAATAAGGAATTTATTACACTCAAGATTGGGACACTGTGATAAGTACCTGCCTAAGTACCTAACTAAATACCCGTACTACTTTCTCAGCAAATCCCATTTCAGTTACTATCACTTAGACAACCGTCTGGCCCTTGTGATAAAAGTACCAATGACAACAACTAGACATCTGTCAACCGAAATGTCATATGGCCGGAGTGCATCTACCGACTGAGTGGTTGACCATCACATCATGTGACACATGTTTGACAACTGCAAGCGATACATATGTTTGCGAGTGTATGTGTGTACGAGTATCTACACATGTATTTGAGTTAAGTTTTTAATTAAAACCATCATCTCGGACCCAGTTCAATTGAATCCATTTAATATCCGCTTCTCGGTTAACACTTTGGCAAGTAAACATAATATGGTTGGTTCTTCTCGCTCTCCCCATAAACGGCAACAGAGAATTCAAATGAAATACAACATACATATCTCCCTTAGCAGTCACACAATACTCGTAATTGTGTTTATTTAAAACTTCATTTTCACATGAATTAATAATATCGTAACAACAAACATTATAAGTAATGAGAATAACTGTCAGTAGACAACAGCAACAACAACAAACGAAATGTTTATTAAATATTTACTAACAATGAACAGCACTAATGACAGTCAGTCAGTGCGTCACTTCTCTTTCAAATTTTATGAGTTGTGGCTTCTTGCTTGGTCCATCATCACAATGTAGTTTACATACTTGTGTATGTTCTGGTTCCATGATAGTGCGGTCGGAATCTGGGGACACCAGAGTGTTTTTGAAAGTGTTGTCATATGAAATTTTGCGTATTGGTTGTTTTTCAGGAAAGATAACAAACACTTTGATTGTTTAATAACAAATACACATGTGACTTTTTGTCACTTGAAGATGTTGGCATTTGTCGAAATTGTATTCGGTAGTGTGATAGTTTAATCAATACATACTGCGTTGTGCAACGGCGATCTCACTGGGGCACCAAATGTGGAAAGGTGAAAGTGGTATACAGTCTTGACAACTTGTGGCCCATTTCTAAAATGATACGTCCTTAAAGAACTGCATCATATCCACAAAAGCCGAGCAGGCTATTACACCCTTTCAAAACGTCACTGTTTGACACTAAATTCTTTGTCACAGATAGTATAGAACTTACCATGTGGCATGAAATGAACTTCGTTTGGGGCATGCAGTTACAGCAACCGAACATTTGTTGAATCAAACATATTATTTCGCTTATGATAAAGAAATAGAAATAAAGAATTACGAGAGCCCAAAACCGCTTGCAAAAAACTATATATGGTATCTCAAAAACAGTTTATGAAAATCGGTTCCACTAACTGATCTTTCAGTAACTTAAAAAAGTTTACGACAAACGGAATACGTTTGCCTCAACGATTCTTTCATTTGTTGTCGTTTAAATAAAGGACATGTATATATATTCTTTCGTTTACTATAAACGAGTTATAGTAGTTTTAAAATTAAAAACACATTGTCTTGAAACGAAAAATCATTGTACAGGGTGGCCCGAAAATTGTGCTACAAAAACAAAACGTAATAACTTTTATTCTGTGCGAGTAATAGGGTAATTTTTCTTTAATTTTTCAGGTTACTGTTTATATTTATTAAAATGAATGCTTGGGATACCGAAGACTTTATTTGGATAGTGCAGCGGTACCATGCTTTGCAGTCCTTCATTTCTGTCCAAAGGGAATTTAGTTTCGCGGTACTCGCCCGAGTATATGTACAATTATGAAGTAGGGAAACATGTTTCCCGAATCTGGAAGCATCGCACGAAGACTGCGCCATTGAGATCCCGATGTTAGGGATCAAGACACAATAGCGGCTGTAGCATCGTCAATTCCAAGCGATTTGACTCGAAACTTATAGGCACAAATTGGAGTTAGCAGACGGTCATTACAATGGGTAACACAGTGCAACACGAAAAAATATAACCATATGCGGGCACCACCACGTGCTAAAAGACAAAAAAAAGACTCGTGTCTCAAAGATTTGCCTAAAGTCAGGCACTTTTTTATTGGCCCCCAAAGATTTGGGGCCTCGGTGTCATTTTTGGAAAAAGGTGATAATTTTTTCAGGCTCATATCTTGCAAACCTTTCGGAACTTTGATTTACTCTCTGAGGGAAAGTGTTAGCTCTTATCATAGTAAACAACTTTCTAGAACATATGAACTTTCTTGGAATGATTCTTATATTGTGTGCTTCGTCCCTTGTTCCGTGTGCTGTGCTTACTGTTTTGCCTGTGCTGCTGCGGTCGGTAAGATAGCATATTATCTCAACGGTGAAGTAAACGGTGATTTTGACCATGAATATGAAGGTTTTTGATCTTATATGTTCACAATTTCCCTCAGAGAGTAAATCAAAATTCCAAAAGATTTGCACGATATGAGCCTGACAAAATGATTCCGAACGGTTTGTAAGATATGAGCCTGACAAAATGATCACTTTTTTGCAAACATGACACCGAGGCAACAAATCTGTGGGGGCCCATAAAGAAAAAGTGCATGACTTTGGGCAAAACTGGGAGACACGGGTCTTTTTTTTTGTATTTTATCACGTAGTGGTGTCCGTATATGGTTATATTTCTATGACTTAAAAAAATACATACAGTGTAATTCATGATGACTTAAAGTTGCTTCCGTTCAAAGTCCAAAATACAAGCAAGTTAAACCGTGGTCGTCGGTGGTGCAGTGGTAGTGTACACGGTTCTTTTATATGAGAACGTGGGTTTGATCCCTGCTCTGACCACCTTAAATTTCTTTCGACGGTGGTCACCTCCCTTAATGACGGCGACACTATCGAGTATTTAGCCATGACAAAGCTTCCAAAATACCGTTCGGAACCGGTGTAAAACTGTTGGTCCCAATCAGTGAGTGTAAAATTAGAAAGCGCACATCTCACAGATTGTGAGAAACTCTCCCCAATCCATTCATGGGATGTTATGGAATACCATTTTTGAAACCGTGTGGATTTGCCTAATCGCCTGGAATTTTGCGAATAAATAATTGAAAAGACCGAAGAAGACAAAAACTGGACCAACTGCCAGCTTGCGTCGGATGAGGCCCATTATGATCTAACCGAAAATGTAAACAAGCAAAATTGGCGTATATAGAGCGAATATAATTCATAAATACTCCATGAGACGAAACTGCTCCCAGAACGCGTCACTGTGCGGTGCGCAGATTTATCAAGGTGCATTGTGGGGCCATACTTCTTTGAAGAAAACGGTGCAACAGTAGCTCTCGATGGGGGCCGTGATTTAAAGATGTTGAAGGAGATTTTAACCAGAACTTCGCCGAAGACGTTTTTTTTCAACAGCCTCTTGGTTCCAAAAAGATGAAGCAACTGCGCACATAGCCAGACCGGTTATGGCGAACCTCCATCGAAAATTCCCAAACAAATTAATATTCCTAATCTTTACGTTCGGCTGGCCCCCACGGCACCTGACCTGACTGCATCAGTCTATTTTTATGGAGTTATGACAAGCAATAGGTGTAGAAAACTTAACCAAGGAATCTGACTGAATTGGAGCAGTGCATTAAAACCATAATTGAGGCGATCCCGACTTCAACCCTTCCGGCCACAATGAATAATTTTCTTATCAGATGTCGCATATGCGAGCTTGATCATGGAGGTCATTTACGGTGTATCATCTTCAAAAATCAATTAGTTATATAAAATAAAATTGAACGTTCTATACAATACACAAATAAATAAATGAAGTACCTTGATTTAAAAAAAAATGAGTGTTCGAACTCACATTTTGTAACACGGTACCTGTTCGATTTGTATGAACACATTAGTAAATGTTACATTGGAAAATAAAAAAAACAATAGTTTTTGTACTGAAGGCTCTTTTGCTATTATCACTTTCTTTTTTCTTACATCTGCCTTAACATTAGATGTAATATTGCTAAAATAAATAAAGCAACATTTAGCTCACTGAAATAATTGTTTTTATTTTGTCATAAACAGAGCGACGACAAAAAGTATTGAATAGTATGGAGAACTTATTGCACTCTTTTTCCGATCTCATGTAGAGAGCCTGAGTAAAAAATCATAAACGCGTCTTATTCCCTTTTTAGAATATTTCAATATAAATGCACCATTTCTACAATTTTATTACATAAAACAATACAAAAAGCATAAATCTTTCAAAAGGCAGCAATGTTTCACACCAAAATTATGAATGGACCAAGTTATGACAAAAAGAGAGTAATAGGTTTTGAATCATTCGCCAGATGTCGCCAATGCGTTTGAGTCATACAATTCGTTCTATTCAATACTCTTTGGCGACGACGATCTACTTGTTTGTTCGCTGCCGCTACATCAATACCATCACACTTATTTTCAGACAGAGACTATTGTTGAACAACAACCACGTATGTTATGCTAACGCTGTGTTGTTTGCATGTGCTCACTTTGATAGATTGCCCTACCCGTGCGTATAGTTGTTAGCACGTCAAAAAGTTATTTAAATTTCTTTATGTAGCACATTTGGGGTGCCACCCTGTAGATAACTCCTGATTGCCGGAAACAAATCAACCAATCTCCTTGATCGGCAAACTATCTAGTTTAATGCCTGAGATATATTTTCGAACACGTGGAGCTAAAAAGGTTCTGGTGGAACTCAGCGTAAATAAATCTCCGGGCCCTGACGGAATTACAGCAGTTGTTTAAAAATCGTGCTCTTCGACACTTGCTCGACTCTTATGCGCGCTTCTGTGCATCTTATACCATTCGGGAATTTTCCCTTCGCGTTGGAACGTTGCAAACGTTTACCAGTTGCAATATGATCCATTCTATCGAAGGTGATAGAGTGAATGATTTACTACACTCAGAGAAGTAATTGTGTGAAAAGAGGTTGTGGCACCCGCAATTCGGTGGCAACAAGCGAATTTACGGAAGTGAGGTTATCATAACTGAATTTGGTCCCAGCATCTGAAATTCGGTTGAAACAACCTCGATTCTTCAATTGATTCGGTTGAGACAATCGTATTTGCAATTATATATGTTTTATCAACTACATTTTCTATAATTTCGGTTGCAGCAATCGAATTTGTAAAAACCGGACGCAGTAACCGAAATTGGTACCAAATTTGGTTATGACAACCGAATTTGCCTTCAATTCGGTTGCAACTATCGAATTTGGTAGAAATTCGTTCGCAGTAACCGAATTTATGGCCTTAAGTCGGCGGCTACAACCGAATTTGGTGTCGGTTGTTGTAACCGCATTCCGTCATTGATTCTGTCGCTAGTACCAACTTAATTTTTAATTCGGTTACCACAACATAATTATATAAATATTTCAAATCTGACGTTTGGAATTCAAAAAGAAAATATTATACGAGTATTAAAGAAGTTAGAGAATGTACAATTGGTGCTGCCGGGGTTATACCAAGATTTTTTGTGGTTATTAAGAAAGGTAAGCACAACTGTTGTAATTATGGTTTTTGAGTTAAAACTTCATATTTTGCAGAAAATTTTCATAGCCATAGTGCAGTACAAACAGATGCCAAAAGTTCTGAAGTCTTTAGGGATGGTCATTTGATAGTGGCTGCCATCGTCTTTATGTAGAACGGCTTAGCACCTAAATCGACACATACAACACGTGCGAATTGCTGCGTTGAAATATGATGACTGGAATGTTGGAAGTGGCATGTAAAACTAATTTGTTTCCACAAAGACGTAAGTGTGTAAATTCCTCCCTTTGAAATTGTTTATGAAAATACAGGAAGATAAATCACCAATAAATTAATAAACAATAATTTCAAAACTCGGATGTGGCACTATCTAAATTCGGTTGTAACTACCACTGAATCGGTTGACCTCTAGTGTGGTCGTGACAGGCTGTAAATTCGGTAGCGGTTAACTCGGTTTTCATAACTGAATTTTTCTGTGAGTGGCAGTCGGTGGTGCAATGGTTAGTGTGCGCATCTCTTGTACATGAGATCCTGGGAACGAACCCTGCTCTGACCACCTTAAAATTTTCTCTCGGCGGCGGTCACCTCGCATAGTGACGGCGACACTATCGAGTGTTTAGCCATGAAAACGCTTCTCAAAATACCGTTCGGAATCGGTGTAAAACTATAGGCCCAAATCAGTGAGTGAAAACTGGAAAGCACAACGCTCAGTGATTGTGAGACGCTCTCCCCTGTCCCCGCATGGGATGTAATGGGAAACCATGTATTTGTTTTGTACCACATCGTGAATAATCTGGAATTCAACGGCCTACTCAGTGATCGACAATATGGCTTCCGGAGAAACCGTTCTATGGGTGATCTAATGGAGTTCCTCTCGGAATAGTGGAGTCGGTCCCTACATAGGCTGGGTGAGAGTCGGATAGTGGTTTTGAATATTTCCAAAGTGTATCGCCGAGTCTGGCACGACGCACTCATATCGAAAATTAAAGCTTGTTGCTTCGGTAATAAAATCTCTCGATTTATTGCAAGCTTTCATAGGGATCGTTCTGTACGTATTGTTATAGATGGACTCACATGCGATGAGTGCAAAATGTATGCAGGCTCTGATCTCTCACCTTCTTTCTTTCGAATTTTCATCTACGACCTAATTGGTTGCACTACTAATCCCACCTACTCTTTTGCAGATGACAGCAATATAGTATGTCATTCGCGTTCTTTTGATCGTCGGCCTAATCTTTCAGAGGTACAAGGAAAGACACAGATGATGAGCGTTTCTCTTAGCTATGATATTCACTTGGTTTCTGGGCGGGATCGAGCGAGTCAAGCGGAGTTTTACGCACGTAACACCCGCTGTTGCATATTGTCGTACAAGCGCAGAATTGAACCATCTCCGTCGTCGGATCAGGAACTCGTAATGTGCTGGTCACGAAAATACATTGTGATATTCGCTGGAATAAACACGTGTATAATAAGTGCGTTTTTTCCTCGTTAAAGTTAATTATAGTTTAATTTGTACGGGGGAGCTAAGCGATATTAAGCGTCATTTCAATTACCCACTTCAATTCCGCTTAAGCAGTGACCATGTTGCCACATGTTCAATCTCAAAAAGTGTCAACTAAAAAGTATGTTAAATAAATTTTGTTATCATTTCTTGTGAATGAATATGATATCAAGAGGGAGAGACTTAAAAATATAATGTATTGCAATTATTGGGGACATCCCCTGATTGTTGGCCAACATTATAACAATAAAAAAAAATCATTCAATTAATAACGCACACGCTGAAAATATCAGCCACAACAACATATTGTAGACACCATGTACATGTTTGCAAGCATTGTTTTCGTGAATTGAAGATCTGCTGCTTTTCTTCTTTAGTGTCTGTCACGTTTCGGTTTCCAGCAGTTTTCAACAAAAAACCACATTTGGTTCACAAATACATATATTATAACCTATTAATCGTTGTGTTCCAAACATGTTATATTGAATAGCAAACACAATGTGTTTGGGCACAAGTATAATATATTTGCGACAAGCTACAAACAGTTTATATTTGCACCCAAATAACAAAACAAGACAATTTGTTCAGCGTGCAGAACTCATCCCCTTCCGATGGTCTGAAGCGCTGTCGAAACACAGTGCATGGTTTTGAAAACGTATGGTGTCAAAAAAAAGCCATGGTACGATGAAGAATGTCGCATGGCACTTGATGAATATACTATTTCTGTACACGCTGAAAAAAACCGGCCTCTCTAACATATTCTCCCAAATATATTTTTCAGGAACCATGTATATGTTTGGAACACACTTCAAGCATTAATATGTTTGCAAGACCCAAACTCACTTGTGTTTAAATGTAAACAGCATCATGTTTACTGGCAAACATGCCCTTTCCAGTTTCTTTCCTTAAAATCGTTTCTCACATTGGTAGCACACATTCATATATACAAAACACACACAAAAACCAAAGTAACATCACAAACCATTTAAGCGTCCGAGCTTTGGTTAATTATTTTTTCACTGATCAAACGCTTTTGATATCCTCGGTCCGTTGAACCATTGACGACTATATGACTCCCTGACTGAGAGAATAATGCCAAAATACAGATACACACTTACAAGATAGACTCTCTCGTTGTCCCTCTTTTATTCTCTTGCTCTCGAGAGACAGTGCAACAAACACAGCTGTATTTGTATCACAAAAATAAATATATGTAAGTCGCAAACATATATATTCTAACATATTAATCATTGTGTCTCAAACATGCAATATTGAATAGCAAACACAATATGATTGGACACAAGTATATTAAATTTGCAACAAGATCCAAACACACTTTATATTTGCAACCAAACAACAACAAAAGACAGATTATTCAGCGTGTACGTATGGCAGTGCTTCAGTCTGTCGCAACGCAGACCAGTGTAAGGAGAGAGAAAAAGAGCGATAAACGGATACAAATTGATGAATACATTTGATGTACAGAAGGAAGAATCAAGTCGGAAAATTCTACCAAAAAGTTAACAACCGAAACAACAGACCAGCCTCAGGAATCGCCTCGTGTAAGGATCTTGTCACATATATACAGAGTTCGTTGGTGAGGTGGAGAGAACATTTCTCAGTTTTACATATCCCAGAAGAATCCACAGCAGATGAAGAAACCGAAGCAATACAAGACGACGATATTGATTGAAATATTGGTAATTCCACAATGAAGAGAGTAAATCAAAGCAGAGCAAACAAGACAGCCTTTAAAGGATATCAGGTTATCAGGAGTTCCTGTGATAGCTTGGTGTGACTCATTGATATGTTCATCATATACCACCGAATCCAAGGCACCTGCTTGCAGGACAGTCAATCATGAATACTATCAACTCAGTGATAACTTTCGTGTCATATGGTTGGTCAACTCTGGGTTAACCCATTAACAATATTTAATGAAAACTCGTCTGTTTGTGTTGTAAATCATTTAAGGTTTATTTGTTGATGTTAGTAAATGTGTTGATCATTTTCATGAGATGATGGATAAATACGCTGGCGATGGTGATGAAGGCAAATTAAGAAGTGGTAAATTCTGAGACAATATAGCAACATAAACTTCCACATCGACAACCATAAACCATAAACCCCAAACAACAAATTCAAATCCATTATGTCTTGCTTCTTCTTTTTGGGGAAAAAAAATACATAACAATTCTTAGAAAAATCAGCGCCCAAAATCGAAATTTACGAATTGTGTCGACAGATTTGGAAGCTTTTGTGTTAATGGCTCTGATGGCGGTGACGAGGTGTTGTTGGACAAACCATTTCACTCACATTTGGCAAATATTTGCGTGAGTAATGTTAGTGTTGGTCGAGGGTCGGACATGAGGACAGACTTCCATATTGAAGTGCAGAAAAAGATTTTATGATCTCGGTTTAATTTGTGACCAACTCTCACACACAACACGACGACGAGACGAGAAATAAAAATACTTTTATGTTGTTTGTAATCAATTTTATGTGGATTTCAAGAGGTCCCCAAACAAATGTGCCAACAAATCATTTCATTAAACCCATCCATGTTAACGGAATATTGTCGTCCTGAATTGGCATCACCAAAAAATGGACGGATGGCTGACTGAAGCAAATGACTGAAATGGGAAGTTACAAAACGCATTAACGCAAAACTCCTTTAAATGTAGACGTAGGTACATAAAGGACAAACAACAACACCAATAACTGAAACAACACACAAAATGTAATTATTCCCATTATGGACCCTATTAATTACTGTTTAAATAAAAGGGTTAATTAAATCATAGTGGGTTAACACAAGCCAACACACCCTCCGTGCCGTGCCAAGGAAAGGGGCAGGCATCAGCATTGCCTTTTGGAAAACAAAAAGGTGGCAATTTTTCCACTTGGCCGGCAGCAGCTACGAATTTCAATTAAAAAATCACAAGAAATAATTGAACATAAAAAAGACATTAAACCAATGTTTTTTCCAATTCTCTTGCCCAATCTCAAGTGCTGGTTATGCACCAAAAAGGAAACTTTTCTCCGGGCCCACACAAAAAGGAGTGCGTTTTCTTCCTTTCCGTTGCTTTTTTGTCCAGCAAACGGAATTAAGATTGAAACCCTTTCGTTTTATTGCTTAAACGTTAACGGAAGTGGAAAAACGCGGCAAGGAAAATTAAAATGACCCCAGAGGGGTGGTTTATAGATGCTTTATGGGTTGGTTCTTGATTTCTTTTCGCAGTGTATTCCTCGGGAGTTGGTGCGCTTTTAATTCTTTCTTTACCATATTTTTTTTTTGTTTTCAGTTAAAAATACCGCAAGTTAAAATTATTTCATTTCATTCCCATTATTTCTTAGGGGGTAATTTTCTTTTAATAAATTTGTTTTGTTCACCAGCTTCCTTATAATTTTATATCGTTGTTAATGTTTAATGGCCATCTAAATTTTCTTTTTAATTCGTTTATGGCCTCTTTGTAGTAACCAGAAATTACCAACAAACGGGGCGAAAAAACTGGTCAGTGGCTAATGGGGGAAAATGGCCAAAAAGGAAATCTGTAAATTATGGTTCGCATGTATTCGCAGTTAACCAACACATTAATGTCTAATTTCCAAAAACGGCAAAAAGGTTGTTAATTTTTTTTCTTTGAACCCAGAAGAATGACAGTTGTTAAACTCTTTAATCAGTTTAAGAGTTGGCTAAAACTTTTGGGGTTTTCTTCGATAATTGATTGATGATACGCTTGGAGTAACGAATTGTGTAGTGGACAAGTGCTAATTGGTCATACTTTATATACTCTTTCCATGATCGACCAAAACTGAGACTTCCATTTCACAAAATTTAACATACCAGCTTCACCTTATCCAGCTTTACTCAGGATCAACAGTTTCGAATACTGAATGTGTGCAGTCATGTAATATCTTATAACAACTGTCAAGGAATTAAACATTTTTATAGGAATAATCATAGAGAAAGGGCGTACAGAGAAGCGATTTGACTCAGTAAATTTACGAAGTTCGGTGTGTTGCATATGGAAGTTGCATGTTGGAAAGTATTGCATTATTAATACCAGATAGAGGCAACTGCTCAAACCAACTAACAAGAAAACAGCAACGGCATTTCGTTTTGTGCGTTAAAATTTTAGTGTAACTACACCAAAAATATATACTAACAATAAAATATAACAAAAAAGTCCAAAATATGTTTAAATTTCACCGTTTTTTCATTAAAATGACATAAAAAATTTAAGTCAACCATTTTTGTAATTCCACCTGGTGAAAAGAATTGTCAGATGAGAAAGACTGCATCTCTATATGACATTACTCTATGGAAACAAACGTTCAGAACGAAACGTGTAAATAACTACCAACAAATATAAAAAAAAAAACTATAAATAAAATTCAAGTGACTCTAAAGAAATTTCAGTTTACCATTTTGCAATTTAAATTGAAGTATTTTGAATTCCTACACGCTGAAAAATCTGTATTTTTTTCTTGTTTGGATGAAAATATAACGTGTTTGTAACTTGTCGCAAATATACAATACTTGAACCCTAAAATATTGTGTTTGCTACACGCTAAAAAATTTGCTATGTTTGGATGCAAATATAAAATGTGTTCGGCGCTTGACGCAAATATAATATACTTGTGTACAAACACATTGTGTTTGCTATTCAATGTTACATGTTTGAGACACAATGATTAATATGTTATAATATATGTGTTTGCGATCCAAATATATTTGTGTTTGTGATACAAATACAAGTGTGTTTGTTGTAGTGTTTATGCTGTCTCGATAGCAAGACAATAAAAGAGGGACAACGAAAGAGTTTATCTTGTAAGTGTGGATCTGTATTTTTGCATTATTCTCTCAGGCAGTGATTCATAAATATTCCTGAATGTGCGTGCAAATCGCAGATGAAATCAACGTTTCTATTGTTGGTTGATTGTTGGTTCACGTATTCAGTCGTCAATGGTTCGTCGGACAGGGGCTATTAAAAGGCTTGATCAGTGAAAAAAGAATAAACGAAGGCTCGGATGGTTAAATGGTTTGTGATGTTGTTTTGGCTTTTATGTATGTGTTTCGAATATATGTATGTATTTCGAATATATGTATGTGTCCTACTAAAGTGAGAAACGATTTTCGATTCTGGCCGAGTTTTTGCTGACAAAATCGGAACGGGGGACCATTTGTGAAATAAGTGTAATAAAAAGAACACAAGTAATTAATCCACGCATGGCTTGAATGAACTAGATTTGTGTATAACCAACGCATAGTGCTAACCAACGCATAGTTGAAACCTTCTGAAAACAAAAACATGAGAGACAACAAGGAAACAAGTATCCAAGAATCTCATTTCAAGAAAAACGAAACAAATAATTGATTCAATGCAAATCAAAAAGGGCTGTTTTAAAGCTATTAATTTTTTGAATTAATTATTTATAAATGTGGATTTATATTGCTAAAATTAATTATAATAAATAATACATATATATTGAAATAAAAGAACAATTTGTTTGTAAATATCCGCCCTTATTCCCGCTGTCGTCGTCGACGTCGTGATCATTTTAATGTCAACATCACTTCGATTCAACATCGTAGTCACATCGACGCTATTTTGGTATTCTGTAACTGCCATGAGACGACGTCGACTATTTATCGATAACTTGAAAGAAGATATGTGTTGTTATCTAGCATTTGTGCATCAGCTGATTTATTTTATTCTGTGTTTTGTGAAAAAATGTTTTGTGTGTCCGATTCAAATTCAAGTGATGATGAGGAAAGTTAAAATAATCTTATATTGGTAAGAAAAATACTTCGGCAAAGATCAGATGTCCTAAGCTTGCCAGATAACAAGTAAGTGTTAGAATAATAATTTGTGTTTAAATGCTGGCCACTAACTATTTTCTTTTCTTAGATTCGAGAACTACTTTCGCCTAAATAAGAATGCATTTAAGTATGTGCTGGAACAAATAGGGCCATTAATGAAAAGTGAAGTCAGGTCAACTTCTGTTTCAATCACAATAAAGTTGGCAGCAACATTGAGATTCTTAGCACAGGGGTCTTACGAGCTAAGTGTGGGAAATGACTTTCAAATTGGACTGTCGCAGCCAGTGGTTTGCAAGATTTTGACAGAAACACTGAATGCTTTAGAATCGGTCATACAATTGGAAATGACTGAAGATGAAAAATCGGAAGCCAAACTTGATTGTTTTGATAAAACAGGATTTCCTGGTGGAATTGGATGTGTAGATGGAATCCACATCAAAATTTTGGCTCCAAATAAAGAAGACCAGAATCTGTACTACAACCGGAAAGGATATTTCAGTTTAAATGCTATGGTTGTAAGTATTAACGGAAGCTTAACTTACATTTTGATGATAATAAATGTTTCATTAGTAGATTTGTGATCACAAAATGCGCATACGGTTTTTAGATGCGCGGTTTGGAGGTTCAGCGCATGATTCCTTAATTTGGAACGTCAGTCTAGCGAAAACATTTTTAAGAGAACGTTATGACACTGGTGAGCGCAACTGTTAGCTTCTAGGTAAAAAAATAACATTAAAATTTAAAAAATAAAATTGAATCGTACAAATAATTTTTTTTACAGGCGATGCTGGTTATCCTCTTGAGCAGTGATGCCCAAACACTTGTTAAAACAACGAAGCCTAATCGTTTTTCACACACACATAACCCGAGCGTAAATAAAAAGAAAAAGAGAAACCCAAACAAGTAAAAGTGTTAAATTCGGCTGTGCCGAATCTTTGATACTCTCCACCTTAGCGTTACAATGCTTAAAAATAAAAAGCATTTTTTGAAGAACTCTTAAAACAAAAAAAAACAAGCTGGGACGAGGAGAGTTGAACCAACAACCCTCAGACTCCAACGCGCAACCCTTTACCCATCAGGCCACAGCGACCTTAGATAAAGTGTGACAAAATTCATATAAATGTATGAACACATGAAAGTACATTTAAACATTCTAAAGTACTTACCTATTATAAAGAACAACAAAGATTTTCAACATGGAAATTCACCACACGGCAAAAGGAGTAGTTTAGTATAAAACTACAAAAATTAATGTGCAAATTTTATGAGTTTTTTTACGTTTCCAATCATAAAATCTTTTCCAATGGACCAATTTCGTTGATTTTCAATACCAAACTGCTCAGGAATACGTGGAACATTCTGGCCAAAAACCAAACCGCGTTATCGCTGACTGAAGTCATGAGAATGTTTTCAACAGACGGACAGACGGACATGGCTATATCGACTCCGGTTGTTATAAGGATCAAGAATATATTTACCTTATGGGGTCGCAAAGCCTTATTTCTATATGTTACAATCAGAATGACAAACTGATATATACCCTCTATCACTTACAGAGGAGGGTATAAAAAATAGTTTAGTTGCTTGCCAGCATTGGATGGAAAATTAGTACATTGACAATATTTTACAACAACCAATGATATTTTAATAATGTATATACAAATTTAATAAAGACAAGCTTATTATATTTTTTTTTATTGTATTTATTGTTATTCATTATGTGGGATTTTGGTTGGGAAAAAGCATTCTTATTTAGCTTGAATGTTTTTAATGAAGCAGAGTGCCTTATTTGTAAGGTACCAATACAATCTAATTTTTTTGTAAAATAACTAATATCTGCTCATTTCTCTTTGTGGGCACCGCTGCTCTTGAGCCATATCTTATGACTCCATATCGGTCTGCTGCAGAGAGAAGTGCCGAGGCCATTTTTAACACTAAGCATTGGAGTATTAAAAACCCGGTTTCGTTGCCTGCTCGGCGCTCGTCAGCTGCATTATAAGCCCGCTAAAGCCATTAAAATTGCCAATGTTTGCGCTGCACTTCACAACATATGTATTAAATATGGTTCAAATATTACAGAAGATGACATAAGCAATGCAGAAAATATCCAACCTGATATTAAAATCAATAATGATATAGAAAATACCCAAAGTGTTGAAGCGTCAGAAATAAGAGATGAAATAAAAACCAGTTTTCTTTAAATTAAATTCAGTCTTCAGTTTATTTCGTATAAATATGGCTTAGAAACTATGTAACAAAACAAATATATACATAAATACACTTAAACGATGCAGTTTACTTAAAAATTATTTGTTGAGCAACTGTAGCTCCTTTTCCTTTATCCGGATCTTTACACTTTGAATTTTCATCTCACTTTCATATAATTTTTGTTCCCTCTTATGTTTACTTTCCAACAACTTTAATTTTTTTTTCTTTCACTTCTAAAAGCTTCCGTTGGTACCGAGAGGTGTCCTTTATAATAGTTTTCACGGACATTATAGTATTATAAATGTCCGTTAGTACCTTCTCCTGGATAGCGGAATGTCTTCCTAACAGGATTTGCTTTTCGTTGCTTTGCTTTTTTGTTGAAGTTTTCTTTTTTTAGCGCTTGCTTCTTCAGTGGCTGGTTCCTCCATATTTAACTCCATGTTAAAATCATTACCGTCACCTATATGCATTTCAAATTCTTCTGCAACCTGTTCCATTACATCCTCCAGAACCGAACTTTCATCATCTTGTACGATAATACGTACACCCTGTACAGCGCCTTCTGTATTTATCTGCTTCTCAAATTGAAGCATGTTGGCGACAGCTTCTTCTAACGAGCTAAGTGTTGCCTGTTTAAATCGTCCGCCGCCTGTTGCATTGCATTCCGCCTTTTTTGCAACAATATTTTTCTTAACCTTAAATTTCAAATCTCTCCAAATCTAAAAAAAATAATCTTATTAATGAAATTTAAGGATTAAGTGCTACTGTTATTTACCTTTTGCCAACCATCAGTATCTCTTACCGGCGGCCCAAAGGAATTCAATTTAATAGATATATTCAATATATCGTTCCTGCCGCATAAGTTTTGGCAGAATGTATAAGAAAGGCCGTTATTTTTCAGGTTGTATTCAATATAATATGTTTGAGAAACAATGATTAATAGGTTATAGTATATGTTTTTGAGACCCAGATATTGTTTTTTTGTTGAAAAGCGCTAAAAGCAAATACGGGACAGGCAGCAAAGAAACAAAAAAGCAGAAGATCTTCAATTCATGAAAATAGTGTTTGTTTGTATGTTTCCTGCAATATGTTGCTGGAGCCGATATTTTTCAGCGTGTATTGTTGTTTTCAGAGTACAAAAAGTTTGTTTCTGGATTTAGTTACAATTGATTTCTTGCGACTTGAAAATTACGATTTTCAATCCAATTGATTTTTTTGGTTGGAGACTTTTGAATTTATTATAATATTTTAAACTTCAATCGACGACTTTTAACTATCAATTGATGATTTTTGGAATTATGTTCATGTCTTTCCAAATTTAATTGATATCTTTTAAACTTCAGTTGATGAATTTTGAAATTCAGATAGGGTTTCTTTAATTTCATTTAATGTCTTTTGATTGTTAACTGATGCCTTCTGAATTTTATGTGATATATTTAATTAACATTTAATTGACAAATTTTAAATGTCATCAGGCTCAACTTTTAATTGCAACAAATATTTCCTAAACATAAATTAAGAAGGTTGTCCAAGGTGAAGAGAGGAGACAGCGGTTGTAATTGAACTCAAAGATCATGGTGTCCCTGCTGAACTCCACCCTTTTCAATTCAATAGGGAAGAACTTGGATAGAACACTTCGTTTGGAAAACTTGAGAGCCGTTCAAAGATATTTTGTCAGTTATCATACGGAGTATAATGGAAAGTTAAGAAATTTCGTTTAATATCCATATTACAAGAAAAAATAAAACGCTTTTCATTACATCCCATGAAGGAATTGGGTACAGATTATCACAACCACGTGATGTGTGCATGTTACAGATGTACGCTCACTGATTGGGGCCTTCAGGTTTACATCGGTTGCGAACGGTATTTTGAGAAGCTTTTCATTGCTAAATACTCGATAGTACCCCCATCACTAAGCAAGGTGGCCGCCGTCGACAGAAATATAAGGTGGTCAGAGCAGGGATCGAACCCTCGTTCTCGTGCACAAACGCCGCGTACAATAATCAATCATTGCAGTATGGACACAAACAATGCAGGTAAGCAAAAAAGTTCAAAATCAAAATACGTTTGAAATTGACAAAGCTCGGGCCACAACGACATAAAATTTATTAAATCAGCTGTTCTAATGCTACCAGATACATCTGGGGCACAATAAACGACGCAACCGGAACAGAAAGCTGATTGAAATGTGAGCCGTATAGCGGCGCCGTCTACTCCTTTTCCCACCCATGCGCAGCCGTCGATTGAGTTAGCACCTACACGTTGTAAAGAAATAGGAGGCTAACGACCTAAGAGTATAGAAAATTGTACAAAAAAAATCATCGCGGTTTATCCTATAAGATTACTATTTATAAGGTTAGAAAAGTTAACAAAATTTATGCAAATGCATCTGAATTGTTCTGTGCCGTACGCACGCTACGAGTTCGGCCAGACTTCACTTTATCTCCCAGTGTATACAAAGTTTCAAAATTCTTTACAAAACGATGAATGGTTGATATCTTCGGCCATTATTTAATCCAAAAATGTCCTGCAAAATTCTTTGCATTTTGCAATTGAACGATTATTTAGATAAAATGTTCGAATAACTTCAACACGGTGTTGGCGCGTTAGATGCTCTATAATAAATTGTTATCAACTGCTCTGCACAACAGTTAAAAATACAAACTAACAAACGTCAACCAAACAGAAGTGACGGTCAAAAAACTTCGGCTTGGAACATAAAAACCTCTATAAACGTACTCGTAAGAATTGTAGAAAGTATCATCAAATATTTCAAATCCAATTGTTTTTTGGTTTTTGTTTTTCATAGCAGAAGCGATTCTAAATAATCAACAAAATACGAATTAAAATGGGTTATAAATATCGAAAATCGTGATATATTTTGTATGGCGTGTGGAAGGTGGTTATATTTACAGCTCCCAGAACGCGAAGTTTGGTCAAATTCTCGCGATAAAAATATTTTAAACTATTGACGCAACTTTTTCGCTGTATGATCAATTATTTCTACAGTGTAGGCATCATTGAAAAGGAATTAGCAACCATGGCCAGGATCACTTTAAATTCGACACCAGTTAAGATATGGCTAGTATATATCCAGAAATGAACTCGACATGATCGACTGCTGGGTCAGGTACAGAAGCGGCCCTTACATACAAAAAACTACTTCGTTCCCCACATACGAAATGTTAGTAACTAAACTTCATTTGAGGAATTTATTTGCTACAATCAAATGTTTGTGATTATGAGATACGAAACACGTTGCATATCCGGTTAGGAAACGTGACTTGACGGGTGACGCAGTTTCAAATCGTCATAGAGTCAAACCTATGATCAAATTTTGGATGATAAAGTTTAAGCAAACAAATAAATATGAAACTGTCGCTGAGTGTGATTCATTTTAGAAGAAATTAAACTTCAATAACACTGTATGTAATTTTTTAAGTCATGGAAATAGAACTATATACGGAAACCACTACGTGATAAAAGACCTAGGAAGTTTAGATGTTCTAGAAAGTTGTTTATTGAGATCTTTGATACATTTTTGTAGTTAATTGTTTCCCTGAATTTTGAACGGTTGGCTACCTATGGACCTGAACAGGGAAAATAGTTAAAAAAATCCAATTTTTTATAGATTTTGCGATTTTGACCTTGAAGACGACGTTTGTTTGATCTTATATGTTCACAATTTTTGTTCTTTATGATAAGAGCTACATCTTTACCTCAGAGAGTAAATCAAAATACCGAACGATTTGCAAGATATGAGCCAGACAAAATTGTCACTTTTTTGCAAGAATGACACCGAGGTCGCATATTTTTGGGGGCCCATAAAAAAAAATCCATGACTTTGGGCAAAAGTGGGAGACACTGGTCTTTTTTTGCTCTTTAATCACGTAGTGGTGTCCGTATATGGTTATATTTTTTCGTGTTGCACTGTGTAATACAACTAGCTTCTCAAATTTTAAATCGTAATATGTTTTAGAACTTGTAATCTTACTGGATTGGAATAGACTGCACCAAAAGTGCAAGTCCACCAATTTATACATCGAGGTATTGCAGAGATTGCGCGCAGACAAGCAATACCTTGAATTTGGGGTTTCCTTGTTGTCTTTTGTTGAAAGAAGAGAAAACAAATTCTAGAAAAATATCACTTTTGCGTGAATACTAGGGTGTCACATCGATAAAAAAAAATTTTTGCTCAAGCTTTATTTGAAAGCTTATAGGGTAAGGTATTTTTGAGAATTTTTTCAGATTCTTCGGAAGTGGTTTAGAGGTCGCGCAATTTGAATTTCCCCCCAAAAATCTGGTATTCCGGCCGATTTTTGATTTTTACTTAAAACTCGGTCAATAACCACGATATTCTTAGTGTGTAAGTTAACATTTTTGAAGCTATACGTCCAAGCTATTATTGTATATGCACAAACCACCAGTTTTGGCAATGATTTTTCTCAATACTCGTAAGGTACCACGTATTAAATTTTTTAGTAAATTTTGTAAATAACGCATTATATCTTTTAAAATTCGTATGAAAATTTAAAAAAACTAATGATGCGCTCTAAAAGACGTATAAATGCCAAACAATTTTGTAAAATTTTAAATTTTGAATTTGCGGCTCCGTTTCCATAGTTATACCTTTTTAAATCCTTTTACCCATTGTATGAAACTAATAATATTATAATCTCTTTGCTATTTTTGTATCGGATTTGCTTTAAATCTCTATGAAATTTAAAATACTAATGATGCACTTTAAAAAACTGGTAAATTCAAAGCAAATTTGTAAAAAAAAAATTTTGAATTTGCATTTACTGTTCCTGAGTTATGCAACTTTAAAACTCTTTACCCATTGTATGAACCTAATAATATTATAAACTGTTTTTCTTTTTTCATCGGATTTTCATTGAACATTGTATTACACGTAGCAAAAAATGGTCCCGGCAACATATTGCAGGAACTATATATGTATGTATATGATTGATGGCAAACATAAATATGTTTTCTGCAATATGTTGCAGGGGCCGTTTTTCCTGCGTGTAACTCTTTGTCGTTACTTAGCGCATGTATATTTTTTCATGAATACAGTGTTTAAAGCAAATCCGATCAAAAATGTGCAATTAGTTTATAGTATTATTAGTTACATACAATGGGTAAAGAGTTTTAAAATGGCATAACTCTGGAACAGTAACTACAAAATCAAAAGTTTTTCTACAAAAATGCTTGGCATTTATCCGTCTTTTAAATTGCATCATTAGTATTAGAAATTTTCATAGAAATTTATAGCAAATCCGATGCAAAAATGGCAAATAGTTTATAATATTTTTAGGTTCATACAATGGGTAAAAGGCCTTAAAAAGGTATAACTCTGGAACAGTAACAGCAAATTCAGATTTGGTTTCCCCAAAATTGCTTGGAATTTATTCGTCTTTTAGAATGCATCATTAGTTTTTAAAATTTTGCATAGAAATTTTTAAATTTATAAAGCGTTACTAACAAAATTTATCCAAAATTTACGGAAAAATGTAATATGTTGTACCTCATTGAGAAAAATGATTGCCAAAACTGGTGTTTTAACCATATACAAAAAAAGTTTGAACGTTTTGCTTTACAAATGTTGACTTACAAACTAAGAAAATCGTGGTTATTATACCCGATTTTTGAGGGAAATTCGACTTGTGCGACCTCTAAACCTCTTCCGAAAAATTTGAAAAACAATCTCAAAAATACTTTACCCTATAAGCTTTCCAATAAAGCTTTAGCAACCATGAAAATCGAAAAAGAAATTTTTTTGAGACAGCCTAGTGTAATATATGCGTATGTACACTCGATCGACTGAAACATGTTCACAAACGATTATTACATTTACTGTAGAAGTTAAATATAACTGTTGTGAGGTAACTAAATAATATAGTCAACATTTACCACAAATAATTGGTATTTGAATAAAACGTTTCAACTGTTACGGCCAACGTTGCGAATACGTAGCAAACGAAATATGTTTGTGGCATTGGACTTTCAAACGCTTTTTTCTTTGCCTGTAACCGCACCATATATGCATGCATGTGGTTTTGTTTATCGTTCTAGTCATAAATTATCCAGTTTATAGACGGATACAATTTCACCAAAAACATAACAAAATAAAATTTAACGATTGAATAATAACTACCACGAATTTATGGTTTCACTAAATATTATATCTTCTAGTTGTATAAATACATCCCCAAGTCGAACAGAATCATTGACATACCCCATGAATCATAGGACTTTTATAGACCTCACACGCTCGAACACACACCAAACTCTATTCCCCTGTCCCGCCACATCAAACGAAAACAATTGCGGTACTTCAAGTTTGGTCTTGAAAAGGACTATTGACCATTCAATGCAAGTACAGTGAATATTTATGAAACAACATTCGTGTTAACGATTTTGGCCGATATAGAAACGAATATTTGGTCAATATAATGTTCTGGGGGTGTAATAATTTAATAAACTCTTTTGACTCACAAAAACAGACACACTTACCACAAACACGCTCGAGTGTTGTTTTTGAAATACAGTTTATTAGTTTCCGGTTCCTTTACTACCACTAAACCACCTACATGGGAAAAAGTATAAATGGCCAAGCAAACGCCCTCTGGTACTTAAGTAGCAGACGAGAACCGGGAGATGGAGAGATATCTCATAGACTCACTTAATATGCCGAGTACGTTTTATGTATACGATAAACGGACGTGTTCAATCAAAATATTTTGTTTGGTTAGCCGAGTTATAAGCTAGCAAGGATTTTTATAGAGTAACCCTCCGTCGGTTTACAAATATCGACAAACCTCTAACAAAAGTTCTACTTATACATACGTAGAAGAACTCTTACCCAAAACTCGTAAAACATATTTTTATGGTTTTGATTAAAAATACTTTCCCGCCCCCATATCGAAAATTTTCACAAAGAAAAATTCAATATTCCAATTGGGAAATAAAACGAACTAAATTTTATAGATCTATAATTAACAAAAACGTTCAGGAAGTTATGAGGTGTTGAATTGATTTAATAAAACCTGAGAAGAATTTTTTAGTAAGACTACATTTGACTCATCTCATATCTTCCCTAAGTTGATGCGATTGACTTCGATTGAGGCATAATCTTATTGTGTATGACTGGATCTTTGCTCTCCGAAAAAACCAACAATTGTTCTTCTGAAGATTTAGACATAAAATGCTTCAATTAATCTCAAATTATCCACTTTACCGTCAAGGCCTATTGATTTTTGATAATTTTTTAAGACAAATACTGTGTAGGTGTCAGCGCACAATCTGTCAGTTTGACAAATACTAATGTCAACATGCTCTCAATTGTACCCTAAATGTAAGAGAATATACAAGTATATGACACACTCGTAAAAAAGTCATGTGGTTGAACATGTGTCCTACCTAAGGCACACGTTAGTTGTATCCACCTACGAGTATTGTGACTAAAAATACGTGATCTGTTTTGTTTAAAATAACACTTGAATATCACCAGTAGAGTGTTAAACACCCCGGGTTTTTAGGAGAATCGAAAAATCACTGGCTTGTCAGTCTTCCGGTTCACAGAATGGTAGTTAGGATTTAGGACTTTATGAATTTTTGTCGGAAAATTCTAAAATCAACACCAAATTCCTTTTTCTTATACAAAGAATTGAATTGAATTTGATTAGATTGCATTGAACTGAATTGAATTGTATTGATTTGAATTGAATGATCTTGAACTGATTGTAGTTGAATTGAATCGAATTAAATTGAATTGAATTGGATTAAATTGAATTGAACTGATTTGAATTGCGTTAAATTGAATTTTATTGAACTGAATATATTTCAACTGAACTCAGTTGCATTGAATTGAATTTCATTAAATTGAATTGACTTGCGATGAATTGATTTAATTTGAATTGAAGTGAATTGAGTTGAATTGAATAGAATTGAATTGCACTGAATTGAATTGAATTAAATTGAATTGAACTGAATTTATTTTGAATTGAAGTGAATTGAGTTGATTTGATCTGAATTGAAATGAATTGAATTGAACAGAATTTAATTGAACTGCGTTGATTTGATTTGCACTGAAATGAATTGAATTTAAATCAATTGAATTGAACTGAACTGAAATGAATTAGACTGATTTGAACTGAATTGAATTGAATTGAATTAAATTGAATTGAATTGAATTGAATTGCATTCAATTCAACTGAAGTGGATTGAATTGCATTCCATTCAACTGAAGTGGATTGAATCTAATTGGATTCAATTGAATTGAAATTAATTGACTTGACTTGAATTGAATTGATTTGAATTGAAGTGAATTAAAATGAACTGAATTGCATTGACTTAAATGGAATTGAACTGAATTGAGTTGAACATAAATAAATTGAATTGACTTGAACTGAATTCAATTGATTTGAATTGAGCTGAATTAAATTGAATTGAATTGAACTGAACTGAATTGAACTGAGTTTAATTGAATTGAATTGATTTGATTTGAATTGAACTGAAATGAATTGAATTTGAATGAATTGAATTGAATTGAACTGAACTGAATTGAATTGAATTGAATTGAATTGATCTGAATTGAATTGAACTGCATTGAATTGAATTGAATTCAATTGAATTTAATTAAATTGAATTGACTTGAATTGAATTCAATTGAATTGCATTCAATTCAACTGAAGTGGATTGAATCTATTTGAATTGAATTGAATTGAATTGAATTGAATTGAATTGAATTGAATTGAATTGAATTGAAGTGAATTGACTTGAATTGATTTGAATTGAAATGAAATGAACTAAATTGCATTGAATTAAATTGAATTGAACTGAATTGAGTTGAACTTAAATAAATTGAATTGAATTGAACTGAATTGAACTGAATTTAATTGAATTGAATTGATTTGAATTGAATTAAAATGAATTGAATTGAATTGAATTGAATTGAATTAAATTGAATTGAATTGAATTGAATCGAATTGCATTTAACTCAACTGAAGTGGATTGAATCTAATTGAATTGGCTTGAATTGAATTGATTTGAATTGAAGTGAATTAAAATTAACTAAATTACATTGAACTAAATTGAATTGAACTGAATTGAGTTGAACTTAAATAAACTGAATTTAATTGCCTAATCCTGGCAAATATTGCCAAATACAAAACATGTAAGAAATGTTCTCAGGAGGGAAACTGTATGTCACCTAATTGAAAACGCGTCGTAACTTTTATGAATACATTTCATTGTCGCGATGAATATGTTTCGCTGATGTATTAAGAAACCTGCTTTGCAAACAGAAATATTGATTTTAATAATGATCGAAGTGAATACATTTATACACTTATATATATACGAAGTGACACTTATACATTTTTTTATTTAACCCTTTTTTCTACAAATTAACTCAATTAATATGTTAGCTGCAGCAACGAATATCGAGTTGTGGACACAACGCAACAATGAATGATTAAAAGTCTTATGATTCGCTGCAGTTTCGTAAGGTGTAGAAAACATTGCATTGCATTAGCTTTTCAAGAGTTCCATGCCAATAACTGACTAGGAAACTTATCTTAAAAGTTCTCTCTCAACTAATAGCTTGTTTCTCTAACTCGAACGAAAAGCTAAGCGAAATAAAATCAGCCACTCACACTCGCCTCAAATTGGGATTCTCGAAGCCGAAGTTTCCGTTCGCCTGACTCCATGTTTGTTCGTAAGTGACTGCACATTCGAAATGGAAAACCCAAAATTTGTACTGAAAAGTGTTATGTTTTCATTCCACTTGAAACGACAAGATTGTGAAACCCAAATCAACTTTCTGTTGTCTAGAACGCGAACGAAAGCTTTCGTTCGAGATAGAGAAACAGACTAAGATCTAATCCTTGAATATAATAATTTGCTGAGGGAGGATTCCTATACCCCAAGCTTAAACAAATTGTTTTACATTTTTTAATGGCATGGCAGTTGCTACCTAAGAGCGTCGATGGGATTCGTCAGAATATGAGTAGCAGCAATGGTTGGTTAAACGAATATAAAAAAATATAGTTTTTATTCTGTCGAATATACTAATCCAGTACACAGTCACATGAGTTTTAACTTTCTAATACAGAAGATTCCAGCGCACGATGAGTATCGTCACAAAGACAGTACATGTCGGGTGACACTACATTCACCTGCAACGTCAGCTGCCAGCAGTGCCGGATGTAATAGATTACTGGCGAAAGTGGTTCGCAGCATATTGCTCACAGTGAGACACCAAAGTATATCTGTTTAAAGCCCTTTAATTCTGGCCCCTCTCCCAAAGAAATATTGGCCATCTAATAGAATGAAATGTATTCCTATTTTTAAACATAAATTAATAAAAATAATACCAAGTCTTTTTTTATTTGTTTAAAAACAAACACAAGGTATAAAACAAAATATTGCCATCTCAAACGGCACTTCAAACATTTTGACGTTTGTTGTATTGAATATTGTCAAAACCGTTGACATGTCGCCTCTAATGTTTTGATATTAACCGCAAGGTGCGGTGAGTTTTGAGTTGTTGTTGTTGTTTGTTTTTATACCGCTTAGATTTCCTTCAATTCTCTGGCGGATTGTCGTTGTATCTCTTCAAATTAATCATGGATGAAGAGACGACTAAATAAATAAATAAAAACACTTTATGCCATAGCAAATGAATAATTACCGCCATGGGTTTCTCTACTATTTGAAGAATTTACGAGTCTGTGAGCGAATGAGTGTGGATCGATAGATCGATCGGTTGGGCTGGATGGATGAAGTAGCGCTGGCGTTTTCTACTCACGCGTACCTCACGTTAGTATCGTATGCAAACAGCGTCGCCATGTCATGTGTCAACATGATGTTTTGTAGGACTCACATACTGAGTACTCAGATGTGAGGGAATCGTTGGCTAGATGGATGGATGGATTGATGTGTGAATGAGTGAGTGTGTGCTGCATGAATTGACGCAACATTGGCCGTCACATTTAGCAAAACGCGTTGAGTGTTTAATCACTCGAAAATAGGTGTTGACAACGTGTCATTGTGTCAAACAGCGCGGCAAACGACTGTTATTCGAAATCAATTTATTTGAATAATTGTGATGTTCAAAACTGAATGGCTCTAGGTTTAGAATGCGCGAAATCTTTTAAATTGTCATATTTTTAAGTGTTTCCATTCTTATTATTAATCGATTCCCCTGTTCTTTCCTTCCTTTTTTTGGCTGGGCAACGTGAATTTTATTTTCAAATAACATTGATGCAATAAATATTTCTTCAAACACTGTTGGCTAATAGTTTGTATGTTAAACTTGGCAGGAAACTCTGATTCTTCATGCTTTTAGTTGTCACGAGCAGAGAGTTGCCAGATTACTGCAATTAATTGGAATGTTTCTTTGGCAGAAAATTAATGAAACAAGTCTTATTATTAAGCAATAGTTGCAATTTCCGATGGGCAGCCTGATTGGCTATGTGACCACCAGGTTTAGTAGGTCACTGGTGTTACTGAAGCTCATCAAGATATCGGGCATATTCCTTTGTCCCTCGAAGGCGGATGAACCAACCATATCGACCAACGGCGGATAAATAAATAAATGGTTTCCCGTCACATCCCATGTAGGGATTAGGGAGAGCTTCTCACAACCAGTGAGCTGGGCGCGTTCTAGTTTTATGCTCACTGACTGGGACCTACGGTTTATAACCGGCTCTGGACGGTATTTTGAGAAGTTTTTTCATGGCTAAATACTCAACAGTGTCGCCGTCACTAAGCGAGGTGACCGCAGTCGAAAGAAGTTTAAGGTGGTCAGAGCAGGGATCGAACCCAAGATCTCATTCACAAGAGCCGCGCATACTACCATTGCATCACCGACGGCCAACACCAACCAAAAGAAGAAAATCCTGGCCAGACATATTGCATCCTGGTCATGGCGGCTGCAATCAAATATTCTGGCAGTAGGTAAAATGCAAAAACCCGGTGGACTGGGTTTGCCTCCCGCACCGTTCGTAATGGCAGTGAAAATACAGAAACGAAACAGAAAACATAAACAGCCCCTGTTTGTTGACGACCCCCGCAAACGTTATAAGGACCACGATTTTCGGATATGCACTTGGAATATAAGAACTCTATATAGATCCGGGGCAAGTATCCACTTTGCAGATGTTCTCGAAAGTTATAAGGCTGAAATTACCGCAATCCAGGGAATGCGGTGGATAGGACATGGCTGTACAAGGGGGAAAAACTGCTATACTACAGTTGCTATGAGAATGAACATGAATTTGGTTGCGGATTTGTAGTTGGCAAAAGACTGCGACATCTGGCCTCTAGATTCAATTATGTGAGTGGTCGTATAGCCACAATCTGCATAAAAGCGAAATAGTTTTGTATTTCCCTAATTTGTGTGCATGTCCCGACAGAAGAGAAAGATAATGATGCCAAAGACATATTCGACGAGCGCCTAGAGGAAACGTAAGACCGCTGCCCAGACCATGACATTAAGATTGTACTAGGAGATTTTAATGCTAAAGTACGAGGGGAGATTGTGTTTAATCCAACTATTGGCAATTTCAGTCTACATGCTGACAGTTCCGAAAACGGTAAGAGACTGATTGACGTTGCCGCGACAAGAAACATGGTCAGTAATGGTACACGATTCCAGCATTAAGCCATCCACAAGGCTACTTAGGTATACCCTGGTCAAAGAACGAAGCAGCAAATTGATCATGTGGTAACTGATGGAAGGCACTCACCGATTGTACAGCCGATTATGATCCTAAAGCGCAGTGGACACCCAATTCCGACCCTGTAATAACTACCGCAACAACCGTACTTGGCTATTAAAGACCGCTTCGCAGGGAACCATGGTACGATGAAAAGTGTCGCACTGCACATGATCAATTGGATCGTGATCTGCGACTGAGCGGTATACACGCTGAAAGAAAAACGGTCACTGTAACATATTCTCCAGGAAGCATGTATATGATTATAACACATTTCAAACATTCATATGTTTGAAAGTCACAAACTCACTTGAATTTAAATGCAAACATTAGCATGTTAACTACAACTAGATATGCTTTTACGTGGGTATGTAAGTGTACATCATCCCAAACATACATATACTTACGTGGAAACATATGCGTATTTCCTCCGAAAAATAATAATATTTAGAAACGAATTATTCATTGATTTAAATATATATGTATTTTTTATTATAATTAATTTTTACCACAGTTATAAATAATTAATACAAAAATTTAAAAAAAAATACTTGCATTGAATGCATTATTTGTATCTTTTAGATGAAATGAGAATCTACTGCTCTTTTGCTTCTCCTTTCTTTGTTGTCTCTCACGCTTTTATTTTCAGAAGGTTTCAACTATGCGTTGGTATACAAACAATATACTCATATACAAATCTAGTTCATGCAAGGCAAGCATGTATTAATTACTCATGTTTTTTTTTTATTATGTTTCACAAATCCTCCGCCCTTCCGATTTTTTCAGTAACGGCTCGGACAGAAAAACGGCTTCACGTTATTGCCCTTTGCAGATTCTTTACTCAAAATCGGTTCTCACTTTGGTAGCACATATATAACGGGTCCGCCATCTAAAATTTTTTTTTTCAACTAGTGCTTATTTCGTGAATGGTAACACTTAGCTCATGTCTGATTTGACAGATAATTAGTTTTATCCTTCCGCTGAACGAATATGGTTGTGTATATGCGTGAACAACGCTGGGAAATAGGCGGAAAATGGGCCTGCGATCGACTTACAGAAGATGCCGATTTTGCCAAAAAAAATCATCTTTTCAGATGAAGCTCATTTTGATCTTGGCGGGTATGTAAACAAGCAAAATTGTCGCATTTGGGGCACAGAAAACCCACACGCATACATTGAAAAGCCGATGCACCCAAAACGAGTCACTGTTTGGTGCGAATTTTGGTCCAGAGGCATAATTTGGCCATTTTTCTTCGAAAATGAGCAAGGCGTGGCCGTTACAGTCAATGGCGATCGTTATCGGGCCATGTTGAACGAATTTTTGTTCACAAAAATTGAAGTGGAGGATCTTGGCAATATTTGTTTTCAACAAGACGGCGCTACGTGCCACACAGCCGAAGCTACATTCGATGTTTTGCGCCCTGTTTTTGAAGATCGCATTATCAGAGACAATTGACGCTTTAAAGGACAATATTCGTGAAGCCATTGGTGAAATACAGCTGCACACAATCGATAATGTGCTTAAAAATTGGACCGAACGTGTAGGCTACTGCATGGCCAGCCGAGGCAGCCATTTGAATGAAATTATTTTCCATTATTAACCGGAACGATTGTACATTCAAATACAAAAAAGAAATTTGAGAAAATATTCAGTAGTTTATTTTTTATAGCATTTTCAAAAAAAAAATTATTTGGCGGACCCGTTATATATAAGCAACACATACACAAAATCCAAAGCAACATTACAAACCTTTTAACCGTCCCAGCCTTTGTTTATTCTTTTATCACTGATCAAGCGCTTTTGATATCCTCTGTCCAAGGAACCATTGCCGACTGAATACACGAAACTAAAACGCAATAAAGCAGCTAAATACAAATTCACACTTACTAGATAGGCACTTTTGTTGTCCTTCTGGTATTCTCTTGCTCTCGAGAGAACATAAACAGTGCAACAAAAACAGCTGTATTTGTATCACAAACATAAATATATTTGGGTCGCAAACATATATATTATAACATATTAGTCACTGTGTCTCAAACATGTAATATTGAATGGCAAATACAATATCTTTGGACACAATATATTATATTTGCGAAAAGTTACACATACGTTATATTTGCATCCAAACAACAAAAGACGACAGATTTTTCAGCGTGTAGGGAAAAAATAAAGGACGTAAACCGTCTCTTTAAGCGTAAGAAATGGCAGTGGAGAAAGCGCGAGAGTGAGAAAATTGAAACATACAGAAGGAAGAATGAAGCCCGAAAATGCTAGCAAAAACTCAAGAACATGAACAATGGAAATGTTTCAAGGCCTCTTTTTCTGTAAAGACCAGGACAAGAACGGAAATCTCATCGCATATGTGCAGAGCATGTTGGAAATATGGAGAGATCATTTCTCTGCGCTACTGGCACCTAAAATATGCAATGACGATGAGACAATCGATCACAATTTGGACGACGACGTCGATTACCTCCCTCGTAACTAAGCCGAGGTCAAAACAGCAATTGACCGGCTTAAAAACAACAAAGCAGCAAGAGTCGATGGATTGCCGGCGGTGCTGTTTAAGGTTGGCAGTGATTAGCTGATAAGGAACATGCATCAGCTCTTTATTAGCATGTGGTTAGATAAATGCCTGCCCGGCTCTTGGAGTCTCAGTGTACTAGGACCCATATTTAAAGAGGTGACCCGTGTCGAAAGTGAAAGAAGCCTTTAACCCATAGCATATATGTCTACCGTGGAATAAAGCTTTTAATCCATACCGTATAAGGTTTTTCAAGTATAATGTTAAAGCCAATTATCGCTGACCCGATTGGGCAATAGCAGTGTGACTTTAGGCCTGGAACATCGGCAACTGCCCAGATTTTCACGCTACACCAAATCCTGGAGTAGATCGACGAAAAATAAATCGACACCTATCCTCCATTTGTCGATTATAAGGCGGCCTACGATAGCCCGATACGGGAGAAACTCTATGAAGCAATGTCTGAGCTTGGTATTCCTGCAAAACTTATACGCCTTTGCAGGATGACTTTGATGAATACCTCATGCAAGGCGCCGCACTATTGTGCGATCTCTTTAACAGCTTAATGGAGATCATTATGAGAAAAGCTGCAGTCAACATGAATAAAACCATCAGCAGCAAAAGTCATATGCTGCTCGCATATGCTGATGGTAGCGATATTATTGGGGGCACAACTAGAGAAGTTACTGCGGTGTTTTTGAGAATTGCGAAGGAGAATTGCGAAAGTGGGTCTGACAGCAAATGAGGACAAGACAAAATTAATGGTTTTAACGAGCAGGGCCTCCACGCTATTACACCAAAGCGCGAATTTTGATAACCGCTATAATTTCAAGGTGGTGGACGAATTTATATGCCTCGGATCTGCCGTAAACAAATACAAAAATGTCAGCCTTGATATGAAGCGGAGAATTGTGCTTGCGAATAGATATTATTTTGGGCTAAGCAAGCACTTTAGAGATAAAGCCCTCTCCCGAGTATTAAAAGTCGTGCTATACCGGACTCTCATACAACTTGTCTTGCTTTAAGGCGCAGAATCCTGGGTCTTATCGCAAGCAGACGAAACATCTCTAGGATTCGTCGAGAGAAATATACTCCGAAAAAATGTATACTCCGAAAAAATGTAGTGCACAATGGCGACTATCGGCGACGCATGAACCGTGAGTTGCATGAGCTATATCCCGACATTGACATAGTTACGCTGGCTAGGCCATGTCAGTAGAATATATGAAGACGAACCAGCACGAAGGGTTTTCGACACTGAACTCGGCGGAAGACCAAGACTCCAATGGACGGATCGGGTTGACGAATCCCTGCGTAGACTTGGTATTACCAACTGGAGAGATAAAGCAAAAGATCGAACTGGTTGGTGAAATATCGAAATTCGAAATATCGAAAATTCGTTTTGTAACGTCCCTGCCCCGGGGGGGGGACCGGATAAGTAAGCAATTTGCAAGTTGTAGTCGCCTTCAACTCGCATCTCCAATTGGGAATAATAATGAAATATTTTCCATACTGTGTCCAATTTCTGGACTAACCAATATGATCTCAATAATCACTGAAACGAAAAATGATATTTCAATGATTTTCGGAAGTGTATTCATAGACTGTGGCCAAATATTAGATTACAAAATATTATTTCTTGCGGTTTTGCGGAAATTAAAAACTAAAATCACTCGCAGTCAGCGACCACTAAGTGCTTACTTTTAATGCTTAACGATCCACAGACCACAGTTTTCCTCTGTCTCTAGTCTGGTTTTCGTTGCCCCAATAAAAAGTTCAACAAATTCACAATCCGCTTTATTTTTGTTCTTTCAACCAACATTTGACTTCCACATATAACTATATGAATTGGACTGGCAACTCCCTGTATCGGTATTCAAAACACATCCGACTCTGTTTTAAACAAATTCCAATCAGGCAATTATTTCTCATCATTGGGATCTTTCAATGTTTGTTTTCCACAAAATTCGCTGATTCTGTTACTCGTGTTTTGATTTTTTTTTTATTGTTTTCCTCTATTTTTGTAAGCGATCATCTATAAATTATTTCCTTTTGTCTGTTACCCCCTTTGTAGATTTGAATTGCTGCAAGGTTTCGTGAATGCTAAATACGGTTGGTTGGTTGGTGGTGATGTTCAACTTTGCAGATTTGCAAGATGTGATAAAACAAAATATTTAAAGAATTTGAATTCAAGTGAGAAAAATCGTGAAATCTGTTCACCCAACAAGACTCTGCGGAGTAAACACAGAAGTTGATGTAGAAAACCACACAGGCGTGGAATGAAGATCAACATTCGGGACAATTCATTAAAATTATAGTGACATCAACAGAATGGGATGATTGTGTTTACGCGATTGTGAAGAGGGTAAATTGAATGAATATGTGTATGAGAGTATGGGGAATTTGTTTCCAAAGATGTAGTAAGAAGAATCAATATGTTTATAAAAGTTTGTATATAAATTAAGGTTAAATGTTGCATGCGAAAGTGAGTTTTATTGTTAAACATCGGAAATTACAAATGTTATCAATAAAAAGGTGTAAAGGAGGAAGAAAGCATTAGAATAGTTTATTCCATATTGCCCTTTTATCTCCCCGAAATAGCGTAAGAGGATAAAATGGGCCTTCCAACAATCGGTAAGAAATATAATGTGACATGTTGATCACTCTATAATATCACCATCGGTTTCTTAAAGAAAAGTCACCGAAAAACACGAATTATCTCATACAGCGTTCGTACACAACAATTATCGTACCACCAACAGAATAGTCTCGAAATACGCACATCCAGCCACAGCCTAATACTCAGTTTGTTGAGGAGCTGAAGTTATTACCTACATTTACCTAAATACTCAGGCTGAGGACGTTTAAAAAAAGCAATATACCTTGTTCTGTTATCCTACGAAGCAGCTATTGTATGAGTGTCAAAGTCTTGTAGAGTGTTAAAAGCCAAAGCCGAAAACCGGTTAAACCGGTTATCAGTTTTTTTTTAGAATAACCGTGTGACGGTTTGTTATAGAACGAGATTTTCGAAAAACCGAAATCCGGTTATAGACATTTAAGTTTTATTCAGATTGTGTTAAACATCCTTACAAAAAAATTATTTTATTTTTCAATATTTCGCCACCTATTGAGTATCATCGTCAGGAAGATAATCAACAATTACTAATTAAAAATGCAGTGAGTTAATAATTTAATTTTTAGTTAGCAATTGTTGTTTATCTTCCTGATCAATAAATATTAAAATACTGAAAAATAAAATAATCTAAAATAGACCTAACGCTCGAACATTTTAATTTTAAATAGAACACGAAAGTTCACATAAATCATCACATTTTCAATCCTTACAAAAAATTTAAAATTAAACAAAAAATGGATAATTTGCAAACACACTCCGGTTCACTGACTTAAAGGCACTAAAAATTCCATATTCAGCTGCCTGTATCTTTTGCAATTTGTAACCGATTGCAGAATTTTAAAATGGAAATGAATGGTAGACATCTTGAGATATAAATCATGACAATATTGGTTTCTTAAATAAAGAACTTTTTTTGAGCAAGTTATAAAAAAAAGTCCAAAAATGTGCTATTTTATTTTGTTCACTTGAATAAAGGTGCTTTAACTAATTTTAATGAAAAACTCTATTTGTTGTTTTTTTTTTTAAATTTATTTTACTTTATTTAAGAACTATTAGTAATAGGCACAACCCCCATTGTTTTTAATAACTTCAAATATACGGGTTTTCATTGAGAGATAAAGAGAATTTATGTAATCCCACGAAATTTGATTCCAAGCATCCTTAGTGGCCTGAATTAGTGACTGATTGTCATCAAATTATCTACCTCCTTCATAGACCTTACGAGATAACCAACTCCAGACATTTTCGAAAATGTTTTAGATCTGGCGAATACGGTGGCCAGTCAAGAATAGTAACATTTTGGCTTGCAATGAACTCCTTTACTATTCTGGGGTTGTGTATAGGGGCATCATCCTGTTACAATACAACATATGGGACCAAATAGTTCACTGAACTTCGGAACAGCCGATTGCAATAACATTTAATAGCTTGCAACAGTCATTTTTGCACTTTGAAATTCAAGATCGATGGTGCCATAGTACGTAATAATAGCACCCCACACCATAATGCCGCCCTCTCGGCTGTGATGTCGGTTCAAAAAACGCTTTTCTTGCCGCAGATCATGGAAATAATAGTTGTAGCCATCAGGCCCATCCAAATTAAATTTCTTCTCATCCGTAAATACAACGGTTCTCCAGTCATGTACATGACCACTTGGCTGCACATCCCATACCATGTAGTCTCTTGCGAATTGAAGCCGCATTTCCTTAAGAGGAGCATTAAGTCGCGTTTTTTTTTGTAATTTCAGGTGGTTAAGATACTCAGAGCTCTTAATCCACAAGGATAAGGCAGAATTAGAAGCAAGTCTGATGATTTTTCTTTTCTCATACGTTTTCGATAAAGACAATGAAACCCTTCCTTTAAAATTTGTTCCATACCCCTCGGTGTCGCTGAGGTAATTGTCGACAACTGTTGGGCTCCGTCAAATTTGTTAGCTATTGCGCGGTTAGAATATCCTTCAGAACGGTAAACATCGATTTTAGTTTTTTCTGATTGATTTAAAATTTTTTGTTTTTCCATTTTGACTCGTAAAATGATTAAGATGTTATAAATTGTACTAAACAAACGCTGCCTACAAAAAATCATCGCTTACTTTAAAAATAATAAATTGAACCAAAAAATATCACATTTTTTTGACTTTTTTTATAAATTGCTCAAAAAAAGTTCTTTAGTTAAGAAACCACTATTGTCATGAGTCTTCCAAATCATTCCTATGAAAATCATTATCACCACTAATTAGCTTTAGCAGTATAGGACTCATCATTGCATGTAAATGATGTATAAGTAAACGTAGTTACACTTTGTCAGCCTGTTGGTTGCCCGTTTTTGCGCCGTAATATCCTTCCTAGTTGAATGAAATTCTACGCTTTCAGAGAAAATTTCTATACAAATTGCATTATCTGTGGTAGTTAACGTAAATCGAAAATTCCAAACAGGCGATTTTAGTTAAGAAGCTCTCAACTTGCAGGAAATGTTTCTGTTCAGCTTAAAGGGCTATTTGTAACTTTTTCTTAATCTGCCTCTTCAAAACTCATAAATTGTTCGTCGTTGTGATAGTGAACTGTCACCAACCTAAGATCATTTGTACTTGTTCGCGATACAATGTATGAATTTATGTCCTTCTTTGTTATCAACATCTTGATGTCAATGAGATAGTAACGATGACGGTGACAGTCAACATGTATAAACTGCATATTGCGATATCTACTTTTATGGTCAAAACAACAAATGATGTTTGTTAAACTACAAGATGACCTATGGAGTGTTGAGGGCAGTCCTTCAGGTCCATGGGAAGCACCTCAACTGCCACAAGAACCACTGCTGCCATTTTTGCAATGTCCATCATATTAAATCTCCCGTGTTAGCTCCTCCTACCAGACCATATTTATGACTCGATCACCCATAAATATTGATGGTGTGTGTTCAGTCAGATACTTGTGTACAACTTGTATTAATTGTACTGTTTGTGGCATTTCCTTAAAAAGGTACACATATCTGCTCAAAATGCCATAATGGAGTATTAAAACCAATTTAGAATTGTTAAGCAGCCATTAAAAGCTCAAACATGTCTTAAGTTTCAACGCAAACTTGCAGCAAAACAAATCGCAAAATGCCAAGAGGAAAAGCAGCATTACGATGCCAGGAGTCCGATATATGCTGCAACTCTGCCTGGCTGCTTACCTGCCTGCCTGCCTGCCTGCCTACCTATCTGCCTACCCAGTTACATGCAGTGCCAGAGCTGAGTAGGCTGGGAAGGGGGTGATGATTGTACTCCTATAAGTAAGCACTTAATTGCTTACAAGCATTCAAGAAATTATACAATTTTTCCTGTTGTCGTTTTTTGTTGCCGTTCGCTTGTTGTTGCAACAAATGTTTCTGGAAATTTTACAAAGATATCTACAGCAACAATACGGCCAACATCGGTGGCAGGAGCGGCAGCGTCGTCACCAGCAGCAGCATGGAACGGCAACACTTCATCAGGTACCTACTGGCAACAGAACCGTTCGAGAAATGGCAAAAAAAAGATCGAACGTTAAATGTAAAGAGATAAATGAAAACTTGTTTATCATGTCGACACGTATCTTTAAATGCGGTAAAATGCTCCTGCGATATTGCAACGCAACATCAACAATCAGCAACAGCTTCAGCAAAATTCATATGTACATCATACAGCTGCACGGTGGGATATGCTTGGGCAGTTCCAGGCTTGTGACACAAGATGGCAAGAAAATATTTTAAAAAACTATATCTAAAAAAACACTAAAAAAAAAATATTTTTCAACATAATCTCCATTTAGCTCAATACACTTGGTCCAAGTTTCTCCAATTTTTGTATCCCTTCCAAAAAATAGGATTTTTCGCGGTTCATAAAATAGGCATTTGTTTGATCAATAATTTCATCGTTGGAGCTAAATCTCTTTCCACCGCGCCATTTCTTAAGATTTGGAAATAGGAAATAGTCACTGGGGGCTAAATCCGGAGAATATGGCGAATGAGGTACCCAATTCATGGTACTCGAAACAATTCTTTGAAGTTGTCACACGATTACGTTTATGGTCAATTGAGAGCAAACGCGGCACCCATCTTGCAGACAGCTTTCTTAAACCCAACTGATCATTTAAAATCAAAACCACACTGACATATGAAATGCCTATGGCATCAACAATCTCACGCACTTTTACTCTTAGATCGGCCACCACCATATCGTGGATTTTTTCGACATTTCCACAACGTTCAGCGTCATTTGTACTTGTGCGACCACAACGAAAGTCAGTACATCTCGTTTTACTATTGAAGTCAATGGTGCAGAGTCCCCATAGTATTTATCAAGTTTTTTCTTGGTTTGATTGACGTTTTTTTTCGCCAAAAATAATGTTTAATGAGCACTCGAAATTTTACAAAAAATGCACGAGGATGTATGTTTTGAACAGCTGTTAAACACACAGTAAATGACGGAACTTGCACAAAATTTGACGGTACTCTACTAACAGGTGGTACTTGATGGGAGCAGTGTTGCAGTTCATATAACTATGAGCTAAGTACGAAAAGTCCCGGACTTATTGATCCGCCCTCGTATATTTTGAAAATATCCCTTACAATATCAAAATTATCAATTTCAATTTCAAATATTAGAGTGAATTAGTATTGTTACGTCAAATGTTGAAAATATCATTATTTAAATTCGTTCCATCTCAGAAACTATAAGAGGGCTGGAAAAAGGTGAACAACTATTGTAAAATATTAGTACTACACCAATCGAAGTGATCTTCTCAAAGTACCATTCGGAACCGGTGTAAAACTGTAGGTCCCATTCAGTGAGTGTAAAATTGGTCGAAATAGTCTACAATTTATATTTCCAAATTGTTCCCTACAGAAAGGATCCTTCAAAACTGTAAGATTCGATAGATAAATGAATCCTTGAAAACCTTAATAATTTATATCTAAATTCATTCTTAGAAAATGTGTACATATGACCTGTAACTAAGCCTACAATACTAACGTTCCGAATACTCCATCTTTGACATTCTGTCTTTCAATATCTGTTTTTAACCACTGTATGCTGGCTGATGATTGCAAGTATCATATGTAGGATTGTTTTACGTACAACATTCATTTCGACAATATGACTTTTAAACAGCCACACAAAATAGCCACTCCTTGCAACATGTCTTAACAATTTTTTCGCGTAAAACGTTGAAACACAGTCGTTGCTGCGTCGCATATACAAGTTACTGCAGTCGAAATGCCCGGCGCGACGATTGCGCATGAGGACATTTGCGGATGTTGGCATTCCCTGGTGCCGGGTGATGATGAGGACGATGATGAAGTGTATATGCCTTCAAATGTTGTTGTCTATGACGATTAAGCAGCGACTAAACATGGAAAATTGTTGTAATTGAAGCCGACTTATCGCTCGATATTACCGCCTCAGCTTACGAGATATGTATGTATGTACATACATATGTCCATACGAGTACATATGTACATATTTATGGACCTCTTTGCGTTGTTATCAATTGTATACCAAACGAAACGCCAACATGTTGTTTGCTTCGTCTACTGCGTTTATACTATTGCGTCCAATGAAGAAAATCTATTAAGGTATAAGGTGTACGAATGAATGCTGTACGAGTAAGTTTCATTTGTTGTGGATGCTTGAATCATGTACAGTGGGGCCTGAGTAACATTAACATAGTTAAGCTAACCTACTAGTGTAATGGACGTACGTGTGACGCGAGGAGCTAATATCGATTTGGATCACTACCTGGTTGCAGAAAAAGGTTCGCACAAGGATAAGCAGAGCGAAAGTCGTATGAAACCTGACATAGAAAACTGTGCATATATAATGCTGCAGGTACCGGAGATAGCCAGGGCCTATATAAAGAGCTCAATCAGATACTGGTACAGAATGCACCCCCGCCTCTTGCTCCTGAAGTAAGTTTCCCACTCTATCATACTTGACGCAGAGACCGTACTTGGTTATGAAAAACTCCCTTAAAGACAAACCATGGTATGACGATGACTGTCGCATGGCAAGTGTTGAAAAGAACGCTGCACGTATGCTAACGCTTCAATCAGCTGCAACGACAGCCGTAACAGAGCGGTATAAAGATAAAAGGAGAGAGGACACACAGAACAATTAATGGTTGTGTAGAAAGCGCGAGAGTGAGAAAATTTAATCTTACAGCACGAACAATGAGGCCCAAAAATTCTCCCAAAAAGTACACAGTCAAGCTAATGCAAGTGGGTCAGGGTCTAACTTCTGCAGAGATAAGGACGGAAATCTTATCATAGATGTGCATAGTATGTTGGGAATATGGAGAGATCACTTCTCCGCATTTGTTGTTCCAGAAGCTTCAACATAGATGAATACAGTTCGATGGCGCCGACTGACCCCCCCCCCCCCTGCTAGCTAACACGAAGTTAGAATTACAATAACCCGGCTAATGGACATCAAAACCCCTGGTGCTGATGGACCACCGGCTGAGCAATTTAAAGCTGGCGGCTATGAGTTACAAAGGCGCATACATCAGCTCATACACAAAATCTGGCTAGACGAATGCATGTCCGACGATTGGAGTCGTAGCATACTGTGACCCGCTTTCAAAAAAGCCGACCGGATTATATTTACGAACTATCGAGAAATACGCCTTTTATCCATTGCATACAAGGTCCTCTTCGGCGTAATTAGTGGAAAACTATAGCCGTTTGTTACAGACCTGATCAGTGTGGCTTTAGGCATGGAAACTCAACTATCGCCCAGATATTCATAGTGCGACAAATCCTGGAGAAAACCTGTACCACTCTATGCCGGCGCTTGGTATTCATGCTAAGCCAACACGAAATCCACAGTAAAGATTGATAAAGGTCTCAACGAACCATTTACTACGACGAGAGGCCTCAGGCAGGGCGACATCCTATCATGCGATCTCTTCACCATGTTGATTGAAATCATCGTGAGAAAAACCGCAGTGAACACTAATAAAACTATCGGCAGACAAAAGTCACATGTCACGTCTGCTTATGATTTACACATCATTGGATGAAACCTGCGAGAAGTTATATCAGTATTCTCGAGTATTGAGAAGGTTTCAGCAAACGAGAATTTGACAGTAAACGGGCACAGGATAAAATTAATGATTTCTACAAGCGGAGCATCCCCCCGATTCGATGAATGGCTCAACGTTGATAACCGTAATAATATCGAGGTAATGGACGAATTCATTTACCTCAGACCTGTCGTGAACAGAAGTAATTACGACGGCCTAGAAATTCACTGGAGATTTTAAACCGATTCCGAACACCGATTCGAGAAGCTTTTTCATGGATAAATACTCGGTAGTGTCGCCGTCACTATGCGCTCGGACCTCATTTACAAGAGACGTGCACACTAACCATTATTGTACCACCGATGGCGTTATTACGTACTCCATTACTAATTGGAAGCAGATGGATAATTTTACATTCATGAAGTAACAGATTATTAGTTAAATAGAAAAAAATATAAGTTTACGAAATGGATCGCTCTACGCTTGCAGAAAATTGAGAAATATTAAAAATTTATTTCTAAAGTTCTGAATCTTCAAATCAAACTGTAAAAACTCTACGAAATAAATTCGATAGAAGTTGTGTGCCATCAACGCAGTTTGTGAATTAATTTGTGAAGCGAGTTCGTCAATCCGGGTCCTCATTGGACGAAAGAACTCGTGTTCGTGCTCGTTCAGTGTGCTCAGTGGAAACTAATGCCGGTGTAGCTTAAATTATGCTCGAACAGCCATCAACGTCATCTCGCCACCGTTCGCATCAATGGAGCATTTCTCGCAACTTCAAAGCGCAAAATTTTGAATAAAGACCTCGGTATGAAGCCATATAAAGTTGTACTAGTCCAAGAACTGAAGCTTCGCAACCATCAGTATGGACTGCAGATCGGTTAGCTTCGCAGAATGGACTGCAGATCGGTTAGCTGAAGATGGCTTATTTGTAGAGACGATACTTTTCACGTAGCCTCAGAAAAAGGTGTCCAAGTATACGAAATCGCAGGATCTCGGCAGCCGGTTGACATCGCTGTTTCGTGAGAAAATGAGTCCTGGAAGCTTCGTTCGCAATAGGGCCATTGTTGCATGCGCTGCGTGGCAAGTGGCTACGTGTGGTTGAAACCACATATTTTCAAACTCCACACCCAGTTAACTAAAATTAAATAAATTCGGCTGTTACAACCGAATTGGAGGGCCACAACCGAATTCAGGTTGTCACGACAAAACTTAGTTCTCACAACTGAAGTTCGGTTGAAGCGACCTCGTTTCATAATTGATTCGGTTGTGGCAACTGAATCTTGAATTATATTAGTTCTGTAAACCCAGTTTTCCAAAATTTCGGTAGGAACAACCGAATTTGGAAATAATTCGGATGCAGCAATCGAAATTAGTACACAACTTAGTTGGAGTAACCGAATGTGGCATCAATTCAGGTGCAACAACCGAATATGGCATCAATTCGGCAACACGACAATGCTGGCACTAAACACCAATAATTAGCTCACTGAAATAATTGTTTTTGTTTTGTCATAAACAGTGCAACGACAAAAATTATTGAATAGTATAGAGAACTTTTTCCGTTACCATGTAGACAGTCTCAGTAAAAGAACATGAACGAGTCGTATTCTCTTTATGGAACATTTCAATATAAATGCACCATTTCGACAATGTTATTACTTAAAATATTACAAAAAACATAAATATTTCAAAAGGCATCAATGTTAATACTTAAAGCAATACAAAGAGCATAAAGTTATGACAAAAAAGGAGTAATACGTTTTGAATCATTCGCCAGATGTCGCAAGTGCTTTTAAGTCATACAATTCGTTCCATGAGTTCTATATACTATTCAATACTCTTTGACGACGACGACCTGCTTGTTTGTTCGCTGCGGCTACATCAATACCATCGTACTTATTTTCAGGCAGAGACTATTGTTGTAAAACAACCACGTATGTGATGCTAATGCTGTGTGTTCTTTGCATGTGTTCACTTTGAAAGATTGCCCTACCCGTGCCGATAGATCTTAACACATCAAACATAAAAATAAAAACATTAACATATCACAAGTAATTGCTGTCAAAGATCCCGATAGTAATTGAATCAATTGAATTGAAAACGGTATAAAACCAGAGCAACTTGACTAGAGAATTTTCGATAATAGTCTAATTTCAGTGAGTGCAGTAGTTTGTCCAGACTTAAATATTAAGTTCGCGAGTTAAATCGACAATCTTTGAAAAAATCTTCTAATTAATTCCCTTTTGAAATTGGTGTACTAGTGTATTACCCAGATCCGTTTATTGGATCAAATAGGAAACCAGGTTTAAGAAATTCGTGCAATAATTAGTTAAAGCCTAATTCAAGAATTCCAATTACAACAATTGTCTTTCGTTCTACTGTAATATTTTTTATTGTACAAAAGCCAGTCCCTACTGTACTACTATCCTCTGCTAACGGCATTATCCATTCCTCTTTCTCTTAACCTGACAACAAAATTGTTGTGGTCATTGCTTGCTCGCTTTGGTCAAGTTTATCATAATTTTCCAAAAGAATGACCAATTCGACATCTATTCCAATGGATGCTTAACAACAGCCATAACAAATGCTAAATCTAATACTCGTTGCAGTAAACGTGTATCTAAGCATTCGCAAGATAGGCGCAGTCCAGTGCGCACAAGGACGGACCTCTGTCATCTTCATGGTCTGTTGGAGTTCGATGGGTTCGATCTATGTGTTGTTCGCTAAACACCTCTGCTCTGTTGCGGGCAGTAGTGATCTTGTTTTCTTTACGCATTTATCGCTTATTATCGTAACGAATTGACTGGTGTTGTTGATGATGTTGATGGTGTTACTAGAGTTGCTGTTGCAGTTTATTGCCAACATATCATCAACTCCATCGAAATGAGTGCGAGTTGGTTGTGCGGCAATTGTTATAGGTGTGGTAAATTTTCATTTTGTGACATAAAATTCAAACGACAACACATCATAGTATTTCTAGTTTCGTATTATCCTTTTATCATCGCTCTCATAGTGGCACAGTAAATGCGTCTTCTGTCCATATTCAACTCGGAGTGTATCAAATTAAATTTTTGCGATATGAATGTATCAGAAGTCATAAAACGATCAATTTGTTACTGTACGTGGTCTCTGTAATAAAAGTCGGCTATATAGACAGACATGCAGTGTTTGGTGCGAGGAAATGTGTAGTGGAATTAGTTCATGTAATCGATTTAAAGTTTATTATGATGATGATATGGTCTTCCGGAGTAGATCATGATTGACTCAAATTTTTAAATATAATAAACTTTTGTGGAAATGTAACAAAAGATAATACGATGAGGAGACACGAGGCAGCACGAACATAAAACTAGTGACAGATTTTAACAGACGGTCACTTGCCTAATGACTAGAGCCGCAAATTCGAAACGATCGTCCGCCAATATGAGTGCAAGCTCTACTTCTGACTTGTTACATTTTGCCACTAATTGGAGAAGATACTTGATCTGTTAGCTCACAAGAAATTAAAATCTTTCTCTAATGTAACAACACACGTTTTTCATAGATTTCAATTAAATTCCTAAAGTTTCTATGCCAACCTTTTTTCCAATATTGAAAATTTAAATTTTCGTTACATTTACGAAATATTCTGCATTAATCTTATGAAGTTTTTCGTAAATTTCATTGATATTATGTTGTACAATGTTAAAGTTAGGTATTCTTCGCGTATGTGTATAGAAAAATATTAATATTATGGGTGTTTCCAGTAGGCCTTTATGCCGCCGCCGCCGTTTTTTGAGTTTTCTGCCGTAACGTGAACGGATCCTTCTATGATCCAATATAAAATTTGTATCCATTATAAAAATAGTTTAATAGACCGGTTAAGAATATTTGGAATTTCACAAGGCTTTTTGACTTCACTACACATATTGAATATAATGCGCTTTTCCTCTGACGTACAATCGTTGCCCGTTCTATTTTTAGGAAAAGTTTAGAGTAATTGCAAAAATTGAAAAGAGGTGCGTGCCGTGCCGTTGGACGCAAAATACGCACCAAAAAACATTTTTAAACAAATGATGGTAATTGTACATTCCATCAATCAGAACAACAAAGACTAGAGATGACAGACGCTCGATGCTCTGCTGCTACATCAAACTTAAGAGCAGTGTGTTCTAATTTAGTGTGCATGGCGGTATAAAATCAGCAGGTAAAATTTGCCAAGAATTTAAATCTGCATAGCAGCTCCGGGTTTCGTATGTACCTACACAGCCCACGAAATTTAAACAAGCGGCGTAGACGTTTTAACGTAACGTCATGATCCGCCCGTACATAAGAATATATACTCAACGCCATTCACACCCGCATACGTCCCTGGTCTAACCGGCACCTACGCATACACAACATCCATCACTCGCACCAACCACCGCAAGCAATCACACCCTCTGGCAAAAACACAAGCTCTGTCGAGGTTGTGTACATATTAGCAGCGAACTAGTTCTAATGGCCACACGAGAATGAGTGATTGGATGCAATTCTCATTTGCGTCACTACAGCGATGGTAGTTAGTATTCAGGTTGTCTAGTCTCAAGTCGGCGCCTCCGAGCGCACAACCAGATAAGATTATGGCATTTTACCTGGGGCTCTAGTTCTGCAAAGGACAGCAGCAATTTTAGGAGCCGTTCTTTAGTAAAGACGCTGCAAATACATTGCTACACAGGGACTTTAGCCTACTGTCCCTACACAGGAGTTTCGACTCACTGTTCCTACACAGGAGTTTCGGCTCACTGTTCCCACACAGGAGTTTCGGCTCACTGTTCCAACACAGGGGTTTCGGCTCACTGTTTCAATACAGGAGTTTCGGCTCACTGTTCCTACACAGTGGCTACGGCTAACTGTTCCTACACAGGAGTTTCGGATCACTGTTCCTACACAGGGGCTTCGGCTCACTGTTCCTACACAGGGGCTCGGCTCACTGTTCCTATACAGGAGGTTCGGCTCTCTGTTCCTATACAGGGGCTTGGGCTCACTGTTCCTACACAGGGGCTTCGGCTCACTGTTCCTACACAGGGGTTTCGGCTCACTGTTCCTACACAGGAGTTTCGGCTCACTGTTCCTACACAGGAGTTTCGGCTCACTGTTCCTACACAGGGGCTTCGGCTCACTGTTCCTACACAGGTACTTCGGCTTACTGTTCCCATGTAACCCAGCAGATGATAACCGATACCGAACCGTTCTATCCAAGCATCAAAAGCACATACCGAACCAGCATATCCGACACCGATCCACGCAGCGAATCCGAATAATCGTGTGTGCAAGACACCGAGTTCCCGATCATATTCGAATCTACCAGTCCGCAACGTGCCCCAGACGATTTCTCAAGCCAATGCTAGTATTCCCGGAAGGGTGTTGTCAAGCCGAGACAAGTGCCCGCAGAAGATTGTTGTCAAGTCGAGACAAGTGCTCCCAGGGAAGTGGTGTGAAGCCAATCAAGTTGTCAATCAAGACGAGTTATCCCAAGCTAAGAGGAGTGTTCCCACCGAGTGAAGTAGTGGTTGTTATTTTCTGTAAATTAAAGTACTTTGTAAGTTAAAGATCAATAAAGAATCTGAATTCGAACCCCGAAGAGGGCAAACTATTATGTTGTTATTTCGAAAGCTTTGGTGGTTCCTCATGAAGGACTCTGGACATGAGTGAGCCTACCTCAGCCCACGACAAAACCATGTTACAACGTTTAGTTTCAATGCCTATGCGTTGAATGCATTTTCTTCGTAATATGTATGTAAGGCCACTGGATGAGGAACCTGCACGCTGAAAAAACATAGTTTACAATATTCTCCTATCAATCAAACATATCATATCGTTCGCAATTTCTGTATAAGTATTGCTAATGTTAGACCTTTATGTACGGAAAACCTTCGTCACAGGGATGAAAATGTTCATCACCCCAACAACTTTTGTCATCGAAAGTGAGCTACAGTGAACGTACAGTTTCTAAAGTGAACGTACAGTTTCATACCCGCTGCGAAAATGTGTTCATCAACTGCAAATTGTTCGTCAATGTGATGAGAGTATGGTGGTTGCTGCAATAAATTTGTTTCGTTATTGCAACGAATTTGTTTCTGTGCTGCAATAAATTTATATCATTGCTGCAATGAATTTATTTTATTACTGCAATGAATTTATTTCATTGCTGCAATGAATATGTTTCATTACTATGATGAACTCGTTTCGTTGCTGCAATGAATTTGTTACAGTACGACAATGAATTTGTTTCATTTCTGCAGTGTATGTATTTCATTGCTGCTATGAATTTATTTCATGGGTGCAACGAATTTGTGTCATTGTTGCAATGAATTTTTGTCATTGTTGCAACGATTTTGCTGTTGGAATAAATAAATCACTGCTGTTTTAAACAGTTTGAAATTATTTATTTTCAATTGTACATAAATATACTATTAGTATTACATTGCTGGAGTTTTCATCTAATTTGATAAAAACTTTTTGAATTTTTATTTCGCAAATTTACTTAATTTAGTAAATATTTTATGTCCATTCCCTGTTGAAACTCTCGCAAGGAGAAACATTGTAGTATTCGAGGGGTTGAGTGTTACTATGGCCGTCGTAGTCAGGTCCAACAAAGAATAACAAAGAATATACAAAAAAGTTGGGGAAAATTTTCCTTAGTTTTTCGGCATAATCTCCTTTTAGCTCGATACACTTTTCCCGCGGTATTCAACAGCTTCGATACCCTGTTTATAGTAAGAACTGACAAAGTCCTTAAAATAGCCATCAACCGCAGGCTCCAGCTCTTCAGTGTTGACAAAGTTATTTTATTTATTTATTGATCATAACCAATACAAAAGAAAAAAATTCTTATGACGAGTGTATTGGACCACAGGAGTAAATATTTTTGCATACATTGTTGGAAATGAGAAAAAACAGAAATGACAATCATAATAAAAAGTTAAAAATAAAGATAAAAATAAAAAATATAAATGAATAAAAATTTAAATAATTATAAACATTGTAGGTTATTGTAAATTGTAATTTCAAGTAAGTTTCCAGTAAATAATATTAATTTCGGAAGTGGTTAAACACAGCTGTTTTAAATTGCCCTGCGTTGCTGCTGGTTTGCAAAAATGAAGGTAATTGATTCCAAATACGAAACGTGTTAATAAAGAAATGGAATGGTATTCATGAGATCAATCAGAGGCAAGAGACTGTTACAAATCAAACATACTAAGTCTCTTGCCTCTGATTGATCTCATGAATACCAGCTTTTCATGGAGATAAACCGGACAACCAGTATATATTATCTTGTGCAAATATATTAATGATCTGCATACCAACAAACTATCAAATGAAACTCCAAACATTTGTTTCGAGAACTCAGAAACACTATCAAAATGTATTAATCTCTTACCACCGAGCCATTTTTTCAAGTTTGGAACTAGAAAATAGTTCGAGGGAACTAAATTTGGCGAATAAGGTGGTTGATGAAGCAATTCCAACTTTAATTCATTAATATTGGTCATCGGAATAGTGGATGTGTGAACTGGAGCAATGTCTTGATAAAACAACACTTTCTTTTTCGCCAAATGTGGTATTTTTTCCACCATTTCATCACTTAAACGCTGCAATAAATTAACATAATATTGGCCGTTGATGGTTTTTCATTTCTGAAGACAATCAATTAAAATAATCGCATGTGCATTCCAGAACAGTCTTCGTCTTCTTTGGACACGATTCTCTCATTCCCGTGCACTGCATTGACTTTTCCTTTGTGTCAGGTGTGTAGTGGTGGAGCCACGACTCATCCATGGTTATAAATCGACACAAAAATTCGGCTTTAATGCGGTAAAACATCGCCAAACACTCTACTGAAACATCTTCACGACGCAGTTTTTGATCTATTGAAAGCAAACGCGGCACCCATCTTGCGCACAGCTTTCCTATCCTCAAACCTTCGGTCACCGTACCATGAATAGCACTTTCTTAAATGCCTACCTTCTCAGCCAGCTCACGCACCTTCAGCCGACTACCATCCATTACCATTTTGTGGATCTTGTTAACCGGTTCTGGCGGGAACCAACCTCACTTGGTCGACCACTACGGTATTCGTCTTGGCAGCTCATACAGCCTCGTTTAAGCTCCGCTCCCCAAAATTTTGCACTCGTTAACGAAGAGTCAGACTCTCCCGGACTAGAATTTAGCTCGGCGTTAATATTGCTTGTACCGAGACCTTTCAAATGGAACTATTGAATTACATAACGGTGACCAATTTTTTCCATGTTTACAAATTCACCGAGATTGTTTACTTTTGATGGATCAACTAAAAATACTAAATAACGTGGCGCCTTGAAACTTGAAACATATGTGTTACAAGATTGCCACTTTTCACCAAAATATTTTTTTTCAAACTACTGGCACCATCTATACGTCGGCTCGGCTAGTTTTGACACAGGCCTCGTATGAGGAATTTATTATTGAGTTTTATATCTAAAAAAATCTGTAGAAGATATCTACATATCCAAACGCTGAAAAATCTGTATTTTTTGTTGTTTCGATGCAAATATAAAGTGTGTTTGGAGCTTGTCGCAAATATAATATACTTGTTTCCAAACACATTGTGTTTGCTATTCAATATTACATGTTTGAAACACAATGATTAATATGTTATAATATATGTGTTTGCGGCCCACATATATTTATGTTTGTGATACAAATACAGCAGTGTTTGTTGCACTGTCTACGCTCTCCCTAGAGCTAGAGAATAAAAGAGGAACAACGAGAGACCACACCTTGCGTACCAACGCAAAGTGAGAACTAATGTACAGCTGAAACCTTCTGAAAACAAAAACGTGAGAGACTACAACGAAAGGAGAAGCAAAAGAGCAGCAGATTCATGTTTCATGATAAAAAAAAAACAAACACTGCATTCAATTGAAATAAATGTAAAACCGTTCGTTTGAATCTATTAGTTTTTTGTATTAATTATTTTATATTTACATTGTTAAAATTAATTATAATAAATAATACATACACTCCGGTTCACTTATTTAAAGGCACTAAAAATTCTATATTCGGCAGGCTGTATCTTTTGCAATTTTTAACCGATTGCAGAATTTTAAAATGGAAATGGAAGCTAGACATCTTGAGATATAAAAATGTCATGACAATAGTGGTTTCTTAACTAAAGAACTGTTTTTGAGCAATTTATAAAAAAATCAAAAATATGCTATTTTTTTTTGTTCACTTGAATAAAGGCACTTTTTTATTTTTAAAGTAAGCGATGATTTTTGTAGGGAGCGTTTGTTTATTACATCATTGTTTTTTACATGCACATGACTGGAGAAACGTTGTGTTTACGGATGAGGAGAAGCTTAATTTGGATGTGCCTGATGGCTACAACTATTATTTCCATGATCTGCGCAAAGAAAAGCGTTTTTTGAACCGACATCACAGCCGAGACGGCGGCGTTATGTGTGGGGTGCTACTACGTACTATGGCACCATCGATCTTGAATTTCAAAGTGCAAAAATGACTGGTGCAAGTTATAAAACGTTATTGGAATTGGCTTTTCTGACGTTCAGTGAACTGTTTGGTCCCTTATCTTGGATATTGCAACAGGACAATGCAAAGGACTTCACTGCAAGCCAAAATATTAATATTCTTGACTGGCCACCCTATTCGCAAGATCTAAACATTATCGTAAATGTCTGGGGTTGGTTATCTCGTAAGGTATATGAAGGAGGTAGACTATTTGATGACAAGCAGTCACTAATTCAGGCCAGTAAGGATGCTTGGAATAAAATTTCGTTGGATTACATAAATTCTCTTTATCTCTCAGTGATTAATAGTTCTTAAATAAAGTTAAATAAATTAAAACAACAAGAAAAACTGTTTTTCATTAAAATTAGTTAAAGTGCCTTTATTCAAGTGAACCAAAATAAAAATAGCACATTTTTTTTACTTTTTTACTTTTTTTTATAAATTGCTCAAAAAAAGTTCTTGAGTTAAGAAATCACCATTGTCATGATTTTTTTTATATCTCAAGATGTCTAGCCTCCATTTTCGTTTTAAAACTCTGCAACCGGTTACAAATTGCAAGAGATACAGGCTGCTGAATATGGAATTTTTAGTGCCTTTAAATAAGTGAACCGGAGTGTATATAGTGAAATCGAAGAATAATTCGGTTCTAAATATTATTATATATTTCCACGTAAGTATATGTAGGTTTGGGCGAAACACGCGAATGCTTAAACCTAAGTATATGCATGTTTGGGATGAACAACGCATATGTTTCCACGTAAAAGCATACACGTTTGTCAGTAAACGTGATACTGTTTGCATTTAAATTCAAGAACGTTTGGGACTTGCAAACATATGAATGTTTGAAATGTGTTCCAATCATGTACATGATTCCTGCATAATATGTTTGGGAAAATAAATTAGAGAGGCCGTTATTTTTCAGCGTGGTTGTCTGTACTTACCATGAACAAAAGCTCTACCCCCCAACGGGTTTAGAACAGTAGTTGATCTATGTTCAAAACATCCTTTAACCTAGAACCACATTGTTGCTTTCTTAAATCAGGCAATTGCTGTTGCGTTAAGAGTTCTGTCAGTCAATTATAGCGCCAAATCTCGCCGTCATTAAGCCAGTGATAGATTGCTCTGTAAGCATTTTGTTCAACTGCTTACTTTTATGTATTTTAACCAATTTTATTTAAACTTTCAATTGGATTTATTTCAATAATAGAATTGGGTGATTTGTACCGTAAACTGTTAATTGTACTTCCACTTTGTTTCTGTGACTTCTTCGTTTTCATTGGCTTCGACTGCCGGCACACATGTACATACATATGTCATTCGTTTCTTTTTTCTGAATGCAACGAAACGTGTGCGACCGTGTTATGATTAAAACCTCAAAAATAAATATATAATAAAAATAAACTACAAAAAGTAAGAGGGAACCCTAATATCAATAGTTTATATCTGCTGCACTTGCTTTTTTCATTTGGAACCCATGCTTCTTCAAAATTCAAGCAAAATAAACTTTTTGCAGGAACGAAAAATAAGCTATTGCAGCAACGAAATGAAAAATTGTCAAAGAATTCATGTCTGAAATTTTTCGTTGCAGCGACAGCCAAATTGTCGGATTTACGAGACTTTTCATTGCTGCAACGTAAAAACATTGCCGAAATTGTTTCATCGATGCGACGAAGGGTTTTTATTTCAGTGTACAGTGAAAGAAAATTTTTACATCAAAGCGATGACAAATATTCATCAATTGTGTTTCATTTAATTGATGGCAAATTTCATCAATTCAATAAAAAAAAGTTCTTTAATTTGAAGATTGTGCGTTGTTTCACCATTTTCAGCTACATTGAATTGATGATGTTTATTACATAAATCTTCATCATTGGATTTTAGAAATAATCACTTGCACCGATTCCAAATATGGCAGTATTATTGTAAAAATAAACAGAAAGGGAAAAAGGGTGTATAAAATTAGAAAATAGAGAAATGGGCAGATAACATTATTCACGCTATGAGCATTTTTCATGTGGCTTTCTACCCTGTTCTTGTAGATTTTTTACGATGAAGATAGGCCAGAAAGTTTAGATACTTATTCACAAACAATTTACATCAAAATGATGACCACTTTTCATCAAATTGATGATAGACTTACATCAAATTAATGCCATTACATCTAATTGACGAAAAATTTACAGCAATTTAATGAACAATTTACATCAAAAAAGTGAAAAGATTAACTTACATAAAATGTATGTAACATTGTCGTTGAATCAACGTTAACTATTGGCGAACTATGGATGAAATATTGATAATATGTTCTTCATCAATTATACTTCAAGATAGACTTACATCAAATTAATGACAATATTACATCTAATTGACGAAAGATGTACAGCAAATTAATGAACATTAAAATAGTGAAAAATGTGGTTCAACTTGATGATGAAGGTACATAAAATTGATGTAACATTGTCCTTGAATCAACATAAATTATTGATGAACTATGGATGAAGTATTGATAAAACATGCTTCATCAATTCAATGAAATGTGTCGTAGGTTGGAAAATGAGGAAATGTTTCAGCAAATTGATGAAGGGGTTTATCTTACATGAAAATAGGATTTTGAAAAGTTATTTAGTATCCATTCAAGAAAAATCTCTTCCTTTGAAACATAGAACTTTTCATCTTTTTTATATTTTTAATAATAATGTCATCCTTTATGTTCGTGTACATTTAAAACCTCCTGCATTTGGGTGATCATTACAACATACCACACTACATTTGTAAAGAAACCATTATAAACAATAATGTTTGCCATGAATATGCAACGAGGAAATGCGTCAGAAACCCTGAGGTAACGAAAAACAATTTAACCTGGATTACCATACAAAAATGTTGCATCTCTTGTCAAAATGGCATAAAAGGAAACACAACATTTATGTGTCGAACACACTACATGTGGCTGGGTCATGTGGTCCGCTGGTGTTGCACAAACACAAACATCTACGTTGACCACAAATTTACTGGCATTGAATGCAGTAGTGCCGGCGCAACCGGCAACTGCCTGCAACCATAAATGCATTGAATGCACAAAATAGGTGTAAAATAGTCAACATAAATGCAGTTTATTGAGTGTAAGATGTGGCACTGCAAAGAGGAAAACAGGATACGGATGGACGAAAAGTAAACTGTGGAGTAACAGTGTCACTTAGTCACAGTAGTGGTAGTAATGATTGTATGACTGAGGTCTGGTGTCTCCAATGTCAATAAGGAGTGGCCAGTGTCAATGCACACATATACCAGTGCACATGTTCTCTGTCATTATGGCAGTCAGGCTTGCAGGCAGGCACCCGGTTAATTTGAAAAACAAGCAGTTATTATGTAGAACTAAAACATAAGTCAACTACTACTACTACTGCCATTTTGACTGCTACCATTACAACTGCACCCATATAACCACAATTGCCAACAAACAACCGTTTTGTTTCAGCCAACCTAAGAGACCTCTTACTGAACACAGAGGCCGCAGCAGAAGCCAACGTGGCCAGGAAAGTAATACTAGAGAGAAGGCGAATATGTACTTTTTGGAAAATAGTACCAAATAGGTACTTTTATTTGGCCTATTAAGGCACACATGCTGCAAAAAAGCGGATCATGTACCACTATGCAGGAACCAAGTATATGTTTGGAACATCCATATATGCTCCAAAAGCGGATCCGGTACCACTATGCAGGAACCATGTATATGTTTGGAACATCCATATACACTCCGGTTCACTTATTTAAAGGCACTAAAAATTCCATATTCAGCAGCCTGTATCTTTTGCAATTTGTAACCGATTGCAGAATTTTAAAATGGAAATGGAAGGTAGATATCTTGAGATAAAGTGGTTTTCAACAGATACGCTACAAAAGGAAATTGATAGGGACAGCAAACGACGCCATATTTTTTCCCGCTCCTTTGACATTTCTCTTCAGTAAGGTTTGCTATTTCATCATGGAAAGATATACGAGCCAACAACGAGTCAAAATTATTAAAATTTACTACCGAATTTTGAGTCAGTGGCCTCAACTTTAAGAGCGCTACGTTCGAATTTGCATCGGAAAATCATCTTCAGTAATGATCAAGACCGGCACATTACTGTGAATGCGAATCGCTACCGTTCAGTGATAACCGAACATTTTTGGCCCCTATTGGATAATATGGACTTGGAGGACATGTGGTTCCAACAGGACGGCGCCACAAGCCACACAGCGAATGCCACAATCAAATGTAGTTGTTTTTAGATCCTCGTTATGTTTAAAGTTGTAATTTCCTTTAAGGCTGTAAGAGATCATGTTTTCTCAGGTTAGTGAAAAAAATGTAAATGCCGCGGGTGGGATTCGATCTCACATTCACTGGACGATCATTTCGATGTTTGTGAAGCATCCTCTTCAGCAGCGTCTAGCCCGTTACGCCACTGCAGAGTGTATTCACACAAGTCACTAACCGAAGACATTTATTAATTGTGCAGAGTGATTGGTTGTCCGTAGTTACACATTGCATTCCTACTTACACGCATTGATGCAGAAGTTTTGAAAGTTCTATTTATAGAACGAACTACTCTAATTGTAGTTGTCTCGTTGTTTTGGTTTGGCCCTACCATATGTTTCAAATTTAGTTTTTTTTGGATCCTCGTTATGTTTAAAGTTGTAATTTCCTTTAAGGCTGTAAGAGATCATGTTTTCTCCGGTTAGTGAAAAAAATGTAAATGCCGCGGGTGGGATTCGATCTCACATTCACTGAACGATCGTTTCGTCTAGCCCGTTACGCCACTGCGGAGTGTATTCACACAAGTCACTAACCGAAGGCATTTGTTGATTACACATTGCTTTCCTACTTACACGCACTGATGCAGAAGTGTTGAAAGTTCTACTTATAGAACGAACTATTCTAATTGTAATTGTCTCGTTCTGTTTTGGTTTGGCCCTACCATATGTTTCAAATGTAGTTGTTTTTAGATCCTCGTTGTGTTTAAAGTTGTAATTTATTTATTGGAAACCAAGTTTGGTGAACGTGTTATCTCACGAAATGGCCCAGTCGATTGGCTGTTAGATTAATTCCTATGGGGCTAGGTCAAGTTATGGTCTATGCCAACAAGCCAGCGACGATTGATTAACTTCGTACGAATATCGAACGTGAAATTGCAGCAGTATCGGCCGATTTATGCATGAAAACCGTCGAAAATTGGGTTCAGCGTCTGGACTTCTGCAAGCGTACCCGTGGTGGCCATGCAAAAGAAATCGAGTTCCATACATAATGGCATCGAACGTACTTTCACAGGAATAAAGAATTTCATTGGTATCTAAAACCGGTTTTGTTTTATTTAAAAAAACTTTTGTAGCGCTCTTTTTGAAAAACCCGATACATAACAACTTCATATATTACAAATACCATAGATACATGTAATGAAATAAAGCAGTTGGAAGTCGTTTGCCACACAAACAATTCCTTGGTTTCGTATACCCAACGTAATCTGCAAAAGTTTAAATGTTTACTACCAATATAATCGTTAATCGTAATCGTAACTTAGTAACAGATTCGAACAGACGATCCACTGGCCAACAACATTAAGAGGCGCGGATGAGAAGATTCACTAGAAGTCGGAACGATCATCCGAATATGCGAGATCAGGTCCTACATCCGAATGTTTATGTTTTTCCATTGGAGAAAATCGCTGATCTGTTGACTTAAATTAAATTAAAATTTTCTTTTATGTAAACGTTTTTTGTTACTTAATAATGTACTTTGTGTTTGTAGTTAGCATAAATCGTTTGCGGCAAACAAAATAATAATTTGTCCGAAACGTTTACGGTGTTCATAAATTTTTATGTTTATTTATACAAATCAGGTGATATGATTGATGCTACGAAAGTTTGATTGAAGGCATATGAATTCCTCAAACGAAGTTCGAAGTTCGCTAATATCGCTAATTTGTTCACATATCCCGATGGAAGAAAAAGACGATGCCACCAAAATCAGGTTCTATGAGCGCCTACAGGAAACACACGGCCGCTGGAATTAGGGCATCCAATATCGGATAGATTTTTCAATTCCGATATCGAAATTTTTCAATATTTTTTATTTTAAAATTGTTAAAATCAATTTCTACTGAAAAACGGAATAATTTTTTCGGAATAAACCAGTTTGACCGGTTCAAGATACGCGACAACCGATGAAATGGTGTCAAACTCAAAATTACTGATCTCCATTTTTGAGTCAATATCAATCAGTGATTTTCTGATGCATTTTTTTAACTTCAAAAGCGTTCAAGCATTGCATGCAGACTGTTCCATCGTGTTTTCGTGTCCAGAACCAATGGGATGGGTTTGCCAAATTCATCGGTTGTATACTTTTCCTGCGTTTCCCCGTTTTTTTGTTGGGGAACGATGAAATAACCCAAACCCGCGAGTCTCGAGAGACATTCTCAATTCCGAAGAAGTTATGAACACGCTGAGGAGCAGTCCGTCCAAGGCAACGAGTCTGGACCAAACCGCTGGTAAACTGGTCCCTATCAGATACAACATACGAAAGTTAGTTAGTATACAAACTAACAAAAATAACAAAATATTTTCAATATCGAAATATCGATACTGAGCCAAATCAATTCCGACATTTCGATATCATGAAAATGTCCGATATTTCCGAGATCTCGGAATCGATACTATCGATATTGGATGCCCTAGCTGCCATGGACATGTCATTAAGATTGTTCTAGGTGATTTTAAGACTAAAGTCGGCAAGGAAAATGTCTTTGAACCAACCATCAGTAAATTCAGTCTACACGCCATCACTTTCGATAATGAAACAAGACTGTTAGATTTTTCCGCGACGACAAAAACATCTCCTGATCAACAGGCGATCACCATACTGATCACCTGGAAATTGCTGGACGGCGCTCTACGAGTGAACGTTCGTTTGATTTGAGGAGATAATATCGCAAGGGTTCGCACTAGGTTGAGCTGGGCGGAAGTCGTACGAAACCAGACATATAGAAATCTGGAAATCGGAAAGCTGCAAGCGCCAGCGCCAGAGTCACGGCCTATGCACAGAAGCACACTCAGCTGCTGGGACAGAATGCACCCCCGTCTCATGATCGTGAAGCGCAGTGGAAGTTCGTTTCCCACTCTATGGAAACTGCTTCAGAGTTTGTACTTTGTTGTGACAAACCGCTTAAAGACAAACCATCGTACGATCAAGAGTTTCGCATGGCAAGTGATAAAACAACGCTGGACGCATTACAATGTTTCAGTCAGTTGCAATGCAAGTCGCTACAGAGCGATATAAGGGGAAAAGGAGAGAGTAAAGTCGTTTATTTAAGAAGCAACAACGGTTGAGGCGAAAGCGCTTAAATGAAAAAATGTAATCCTATAGGTGGAAGAATGAAGCCAAACCAACGGAAATCAATCAGGGCGTCCCTTTTGCAGGGATAAGGGCAGGAATCTTCTCACAAATGTGCAGAGTATGTTGCGAATTTGGAGAGATCGCATTTTTGCTGTACATGTCCCAGCAGACTTCAATATAGATGAGGATGTTGAGCCAACACAGCACGGTGGTGTCGGCTGCCTCCTTCTAGTCAAAGCAAAGCTAGAACTGCAATTGCCCGACTTAAGAACAACAAAGCCGATGGTGCTGATGGACTACCGGCGGAGCTGTTTAAGGCTGGCGGCTGAGTTGGAAAGACGTGTATCAGCTGATACTCAAAATCTTGCCATAAAGTCAAATTATATCGGAGCTTGGTATTCGACACAAAATCTTCAGCAAAGATTGGTAAAAATCTCACCGAACTATTTAGTACGAGGCAAGGCCTCAGACAAGGCGACACCCTATCATGCGATCACTTCAACATTTTAATTGAGATCATCGTGAAAAAAGCTGCAGTCAACACGAATAAAACTATCGGCAGCACAAGTCACAAGCTGCTGCTATCCTGACGATTCAGACATCATTGGACAAAATCACTGCAGTATTTTCGAGAACTGAGAAGGAATTAGCAACAGTGGGTTTGGCAGTGAACGAGGATACGACAAAATTAATCTTTTCGACAAGCAGAACATCCACCCGATTGGATGAAAGGCTGAATGTTGATAACCATTATAATTTCGCGGTAGTGGTAATTACCACGGATCTGCAGTGAACAGAAGCAATACCGTCAGTCTGGAAATCAAATGGGGAACTGTGCTTGCAAACAGGTGTTATTTCGCGTTAAGCCAACACTCTCATAGAACCTATCTTGCTTTATGACGCAGAATCCTGGGTCATATCGCATGCTGATGAAACATCACTGGGAAAACATCAATGGAAAACTGACCCGACAAATAAATAGTCCTATAATAGAAACCGGCAAATATCGACGACGAATGAACCACGAGCTGTATAATCTGTATCCCGAAATCGACGTAGTTATGTGAACCAAAATAGCCCGTTTACGCTAGGCCACGTCAGTAGAATGGATCAGAATTAACCAGTGCGAAAGGTACTCGAAATCGTATTAGAAGGACATCCAGAAAGAGGACGATAAAGACTTCGGTGGAAACGCTGGGTGGAAGATTACATGAGCGTGCTTGGTGTTACCAACTGGTGGCGAGAAGCTGAAGATCGAGCAGGTTGGAGAAATATGTTATCCTCATTTGTCTTTAAGTAAGTATACTTAGTTTATTTATGTATATGAGAAATATGTAATGGCGGTAGCATATTCGATTAGAAAAGTGAAGTTACCGAGTGGATCAAGTGCAAATGCTTATAAAGGTCACAAATTTTCCAATGATTTTTTACAAATGATACAGTGTTTTCTGTAAATTCTTATGATCTCATGCGAAAGCAAAATTTTAATATTCGTGGGAGGTTTTTTTTGGGCCCAAGACAAAATTTTTAACATGGTGTAACAACCAAAGAAATTATTATGAAAATACCGCTGGATAAGATAAATTTAGAGGTTTTTGGATTTTAAATACCAATTTATTTTAGTACTTGAATCTTCCCTGAAATGGAGTCAATTCAAATCTACCAAGCTTTGGCAGGCCTTGCGGGAAGACGAACAAAATTCGCATAGAACACAACAAATGTTCTCTCTCTATCTCTATTCTCTCACTGGAAAACAATAAATGACAGTGTTCACTTTCAAACATTGCACCATTTTCAGGTGACGTTGAGTAAATGGAGCAAAATACATATTACACCTGTTTTTTATTCCACTAAGCTATCGCCACTTACCACTTTGCAAATAAAACGATCCACACTTAATACTTCGAAATGTGGCAATATTTGTTGTAATGGGTGGAAAAAAATGCGATACGGCAACACGTTTGTAGCCAGTGCCAACAAAATACATAGTAACAGCAGCAAATGATGTTGTAGTTGTAAGCAGCAACGACAGACATTTTATTTCCGTTCATTCGTTTCAGCTGTCAGACTCTACACAAATATATACCAACAATACAAAAATACAAAAAAGTATAAAACCAAAATACATTTGATTTTGACAAGTGAAAAATAAAATGGCATGGAAAAATGTCATCACCTGTTTAAACAACTATACCTGATAGATAATTCTACCATGTTCAATATGTATAACATTTAACACGCGCTGTTGTGGACAATTTATTCCCAATTTTGTTTTCAATCGCAAATAAAAATCTGTCCTTGAAATTTAGAGATATATAAGTATACGTAGTCTTCCTTTAAATAAAGTAATTTTAATGAACTTAAAATGTGTTACCATTTTGCAAATTTCTGCTTTTGAGTCTATCCTTGATAATATTTTCATTCGCAAGAAATGATAACAAAATTTATGGAAGATAACTTTTTGTTGCCATTTCTTGAAATTGAACATGTGGCAACCTTGTCATTGCTCAAGTCGGAGTTTAAGTGGGAAATAGAAATGCCACTTAATATCGCTTAGCAGTCGCCTACAAATTAAGTTATAATTAACTTTAGCGGCGTAAAAAAACACACTAATTGTTGCGGAAAACGATCCGCCAACGTTCCTCCCCTGTACGTGTAAGCTTCGTGGTGTATGGGTCCAGAATTTGGTATTTTGATCTCATCTCACGGTTAGCCTTCTTTACTAGCCTCTTGTAGATATGCAGTAGTCATTACAAACTCAGTTTTGAATTGAAATTAGACACAGAAGTGTTCTCTGACATCTTTTGAAATATAGCACACATGTGTTAGGTAGAAAATTCTTATTTAACATCTACTCCTAACTTTATATTAAGGGTGGCAACACTATTCCGTAAACATCATTATAATGCATTTACACAGCCGATTATCGTGGCTAGATTATCGATAACCTTGTTCTCTAATCTTTGCCGTATATGACATTTCAGGAGGCAGCTCCGTGCTTAGACAAACTCCGTCCCGAGACAAAATTATAGAAGACGGCGGCACAACAGAAAAATTAGGTGAGTCAAATCGGGCCAGTCGTTAAAATCTGCTCACAGTTTATACCAGTATGATCCATTTGTATCGGCGGCGGCGAGAGCTTCAAAAAACTTTTGGTCTCGGCGACGCGTCGGAAAATTTTCGATCGGCTTCCGTCTGTCACAACAGTTTATTTTTTATGTATTTTTTTATTATGGTTGATTATTTTTGAATCTAACAGTGTTGCCTCAAAATGTACACCAGTTTAAAATGAGGTTAAAAAATAAAATTCAGTTGCTACAGATTAAAATTGTATGAGTAATATTCTGGGTTAGAGCGGGTTATCGGAATTAACCTTCGAAATGCGTTAATCTTATTTAGTGTAAATGCCGCATTATTCTTATTCGATTCTTATAAGAGTCCCAAAATAATCAAACACGCAGGGAAAAATCGCCACGAAAATCCGCTACGGCTGACGACTCGCCGCTAGAAAAGAATCTTTTCTAATTTCTTGGCAGCGCTCTCACGAATCCTCTCAATTGAGAGAATGGAGTTGCCATATTTTCGCAAAAATCATTAGAGCAGCCAACACATATATATTATGATACATGTGAATACAAAAGAAAATTAAAGAAAGGGATGAAAATGATATATTGTTAAACACAATACAATTAAAATGAATGAAAAATTGATAAAAGCTGTAAAAACAATTTAAATTTTGCACAACAATAATATGATGTTTCCAAACTTTCAAACAAATTCCAGAAAAGAGCCGCAACTATACACGACGTAGAGAGAGAAAAAAAACTAAAGTCGCCAGACGTTCTATCTCCCATTTCGTTTAGACGCTGGCGATTTTTTCGTCATCGTCTGAAGCGTGTCTGGTTCTGTTTGGACTCTAAGTTGTATTAATATTCATGTTTGTTGACACAGATTTATGACAACCACACATGATACGCGATAGTGGTAATCAGGGAAAGAAGTTGCCACATGTTTGGAGAGAAACCACATTTCTGTTTTCAAATAATAATGCAAAAGAATTAAAACTTACCCGGAATTTGTAACAATTTAGATAAATATTTTTATGTTATACTAAATTTTATTGGGGAAATATTAATTCAGCTGACATATACTAAAATGGGGTTTACGACGCTACTAAAATGAGTTTCAAAAATAAACTTGTATAGGGTCATCCATCAAATCTTAACGCAACCTGGCCTTAAGACTTGTGGCAACTCCGGACAAAAACCCAATTCTGTAGAATCACGAAAGAATGTTGCGATACTTTTCCCTGTCCTATTTCGATGTATTACGCAATATTTCAGAAGTAATACGCAGACGGTACACTGTAACGCCAATCTCATGGCAATCATGGTTTCTATTTTGGAACAGTAACAACCTATGAAAGTCTACATAGACAAGAAGTTGTGAATATTGATGTTTTCGGTAAAGCACTGGTTTGGTTTCCCACTAGTAGGTGTTGTTGAAACAATTCTCCTTAATTTGAGAATTGTTCATCCCTACAATGTGTGATCATATACCTAAATACTTGTGGGCAACAGAGCTGATGAGATGCCTAGGTGGGTATAGAACTAGCTACATTCCCAACCATCCAACCATCCAACCAACCAACCATTATTATAAGCTTGTTCTATTAAAAATTAATAAATTAATTGATGTTTTTTTAAAGACGTACATTATTAGGTTTTTATTATATTTCTCGAGAAATGAGCGACAGACCTTCAACAAAAAATTTTCAAAAAATTCCTAATATAGGTAGCCACTCAATATATGACTGCGTTTGATAATCGATTAATGGGTTTAAAAGATATTGAAGGTTAATTTTCGGAACATGTTATAGTATTGTCAAAAGTTTAAACTTTTTTCACTTTCAAATTCTTACTAAAAATATAAATAACGATTTTAAAAATCCGTAAACCTTTTTAATAAATGTATTCAAGGTTCTTAAGAAATTGAGCTATTGTTTTGTGAAAATCTACTAAAAATCAACAAAGTAATAGCCATTTGAGTCAAATTTCCTTAAACATTTTTTGAAGTGTTTTCTACTTTGTTTGTAGTTAGATTCAGATAAAACAAAGGTTTGGAAGCATCAGTTCATATTTCTCCAAAACTCAGGGCAGTCGTTGTGAACGGATCCCATTTTCGCTCCATTATATCGGGCTATTGGCTGGCTGAAATTGAAGCCCGTCATCTCGACTAGATAGCACTCCTTGTCTCACAGTCTGTGAATCCATGGTGTTGTTCCGAGAACAATTTGGCGAACAGTTCAATGCATGGTTCGGATCAGTTAATCGGCCCTCTATATTTTGTGACTTAAGACCTCTACACTTTAGCTTTTGGGGGTACGTAAAAACCAAAAATCCTACATGGATAATCCAACATTATTCGCGTAGGTCGCCAGCGAACTTGAAAGCGTTACCAAAGATTGAATTTTAGGAATTTGCTTTAATTTCGGAAAAAGTATCAATATATGAATCTATCGCCCATTAGCAGAAAAATCGTAAAAAATCAATATATTTGTTTACTTTATTTTAGTTCATTATTTTTAATGAATTTTCGTAACCAATAGCTAAATTTCGTTTGTACCAACTATACCATCCATTAAAACGGTTTAAAAAACTGTATTCACGCTGAAAAATCTGTCGTTTTTGGACACAAATATAACGTGTGTTTATAACTTGTCGCAAATATAATATACTTGTCTTCAAACACATTGTGTTTGCTAATCAATATTACATGTTTGGTACACTATTATTAATAATTTATAATATATGTGTTTGCCACCCAAATATATTTGTGTTTGTGATACAAATACAGTTGTATTTCGTATTTATTTATGTGTGCTACCAAAGTGAGAAACGATTTTGAGAAAAGAAGCTGGAAAGGGCAACAACGGAGAAGCTGTTTGTCTTCTGTCCGAGCCTTTGCAGAGAAAATCGGAACGACGGAGCATTTGGGAAATATAATAAAAAAAAAACACAATTAATAAATCCTCGCTTGGTTTACATGAACTAGATTTGTATATCACTACATTGTTTGTGTACCAACTCATAGTGATAATCAATGCATAGTTGAAACCTTCTGAAAACAAAAAAGTGGGAGGCAACAAAGAAAGGAGAAGCAAAAAACAGCAGATTTTCATTTCATGAAAAAAAAACAAATAATGCAAGTCAATGCACAAAGGGTAGTTTTTAATCTTTTAAATTTTTCTATTAATTATTTATATATGTGGATTTATATTGATAAAAATAATTATAATAAATCATACACATACATAGATTGAATTCGAAGAATAATTCATTTCTAAATATTATTATGTTTGGGAGGAAATACGCCCATGTGTCCACGTGAAAGCATACATGTTTGCCAGTAAACATGCTACTGTTTGCATTTAAATACAAGTATATTTGGGACTTGTAAACATATGAATGCGTGAAGTGTGTTCCAAACATATACATGGTTCCTGCAGATTATGTTTGAGAGAATATGTTACAGAGGCCATTTTTTGCAGAGTGTACAAATAAAATTTACCAAAGGGTTTGAATGTGTAAAAAAACTTATGTTTCTAAAGAAAATATATTTAAAGTAATCTCTAAGAATTGTTGGCCAGGATCCAAAGCTCAATTCTTGAGAAATATACCATAAAAAATGCTAGAATTCAAAAAATTGTATGTTAACTTTCGAGTCGATGGGACCCAATAACCCCAACAAACAAATACTGTCCTAGATGATTTTTTTCAATTTGTTCCTTATCATCCCTGACCATGGAATAGCTGTAGTGTCAGCAGTGTAAATACATCTACCCCATTTACCATCCACTGCATTGACTGAGACAACAAATGTCTTGTGCAACATTTTGAGGATGCATTGATGTTGCATTATGGACACTCTGGTGTGGTTCCTGTGTTGCTGGTGTTTTAAACATAAATCTACACTTATGAGTAACTATGTACATACAATTTTAGGTTGCTGAAGTGTGCAAACAAATAAAATGCAACACCAGTCAAGTGCATAATTGGCTGCCACATGTTGTACATAGTATGTGCAGCACCAAAGACACAATGGAACAGATAGATACCTAGTAACCGAACAGTTGAGCATCTACATATGTAGGTATATATGTATCTACTGGTTGGCAACATCCCCAGACAACTGCTGGGATCTTTATAATGTTAAATGTTCTTTTTGGCTCCGTTGTAATGTGTCAGATTGATGGTTGACATGTTGGACACCAACATCAACCACTCATCATCCAAGTTAAGCAAGCCAACAAAGCAAACAACCAGCCAATAGTCTGGTCTATCCATGTGTGCAAGTATCACACAGCCATCCATCCATCCGTCCAAACATCTATCCATACTTCAATGGAGATTATCATATGGGTACAACTAAGGTTCTTGGACTAAATACACTTAAAGCAATTTTAGGGTTTTTCTTATTTTAAAAATATATGTCCAGCTTTGAGAATTTATACACATAGTCTTCCTAATGACAACGCTATTCACGCAACTTTTGATTAAGAATATGTTCCACCTACGCCCGCTGCCACGTCACCGTCTCATAGATACAATTTCCTTATTTAACATCTACTTTGCTTTCCAGTAAATATTATTAATTTCTCTGAGTGTACCACTAATCGCTGAAAGCCATCCCATCTTAATGCCTGAGTAGCCTGCCTAGTATAAACTATGGCTAATGTTAAGTAATGACTGTTTGCTTGTTAATATTGCTTTGTTTTTGTTGACACAACATTTTAAGCCAACATTTTCTCTACTTGAAATTACACATTAACGCCTTTAGGGAGGGCAATCAGCCAGCAGCGGACGTGTAGCATCCTCAACGTGTTCATGCAAACAAAATCCGTGACGGTGTTTGGACAATTTAAGAAATGTTCACTAAAATTTGTTTAAATCAATTATAAAAACTGGCTGAAAATTATTGGTAAATAGAAGGCAGTTCTCATGTAAGGAATCCTGTACTTTGTTGCAGGTTTAGCGTAGGCAAAATCAATTAAGGTGGCTAGTGAAAGACCAGTACGTTGTGTGCGCGACTATTGCATATGAAAACTGGAGACTGGCTTTTTGTTGCTTCTTTTAGTGTATCTTTGTAACGGCTACAATAGTGAGTGACCGAGCGTTACGTGCGTATATCTATGAAACTAGATCAGTGATTATTAGAGACAAGAATCGTGCGCATCTTTTCGATGTCTGTAAATAAACAAATCAGGAATTGTTAGGGGACACCCGGTTGGAACGAAGTTCCTTTCGCTACACAAGGTGGTTCAGTCACGACTGGACAAATTTCACCAGCGTATTCCTTGGCTCACTTCATGAAAATATGTCCATCTACGACCATCCCCGAAAATGCAAGGTCGGAGGGTAGTAGGGTAAAATTGTTAAGTTCCGAACCAGTGGTCGAATTTTTTGTTTTTGGGCTTGTTCGAAAGGCCTTTAAGAGACCTTTCAGAATTATTAAAAAAAAATTAAAAAAAGAGTGAAATCGCCGAGATACGGAACTTACAAAAAAAAAAACTTAGAAAAAAAATAAGAAGGTGCACATAACCTCAATTTTCTCACCCATATGGCAGATAACTTATGCTATTTGTTTCTCTTAAAAAATAGCACTTCCGCTTCCACTTCCAAAATATCGTAAACGAAGTGCAGAGGTCTTACCTATAGCCATCTGGATGAGAAAATTGAGGTTATGTGCACGTTCTTAAATCTTTTTTTACCAAATTTTATTTTGAAAGGTTTTTTTAATTGTTTTAAATGATTTTTAAAGGTCTCTTAAAGGCCTGTCCAACAATCCCAAAAACAAAAAAAAAAAAATACTAGTACCCTACGACCACCCATCCCAAAATATTCAAACCGCTGCCATTTCGCCCCCTTGCATTTCCGGGGATGGTCGCATATGAACATATTTTCATGAAATGAGCCAAGGAATACGCTGGTGAAATTTGTCCAGTCATGACTGAACCACCCTGTATATATTCTACTAGTTAGTACCAAGACGCCTAAGGTCCCCTTTAAAATATACTATAAATTAAATGGATCTTTATGATACTTTTTTGCAAAATGATGAACCTTTTTTAAGAAAATTTTTTTCTATATTTTTTTTCTAAGTATATATTTGGGTCCTTTTTGTACGAATATGCATTATATTGTCCCGAAAAGGACCATTTTACTAAAAGCTACTTGTTTTATTAAAAGCTAATGTTTTTTTAAGAAAAGGTACTACAGTAGAAACTCGATTCTTGCACGTAATGAAAACCCGGCTCGGTGCAAGTTTCGAGGTTATCACAAGCACCGAGTATTAATTTCCCATACAAAATAAAAGGCACATACATCTGTTTATGACACCGCACCTCTCAATAGTCAGCTTAGAACTGATTCAAATTACAACATTTCATCAGCAGCATAAAACGTCGGGGATTTCCCGAAATGTATTCAGTCTAAGAAAACGTAAACAAAGCAGCACGTATGAGTAATACAAAAATGTTGCGAGTTAAAAATTTTCGGATGTCGCAAGTATTGAGTGCGTAATGAAAAATATTTCTATGTTGCAAGAATCGAGGTGTGCAAGTATCAAGTATGTGCAAGAATCGAATTACTACTGTATTTGTAAGAGAAGTGCTGTTTGTAAGAAAACCCATAAGAGTATGAATTTTTTTTACAAAGAAGTATTTTTTTAGGAACAGGTACTTTTTAAAAAAATGATACTATTTTTAGGAAAAGGTTGGTTTTTTAAGAACACGTACTTATTTTCAGAATGTACTTATAATACTTATTCTATTTTTAAGAAAAGCTGCTTTTAAGAAAATGAATTTTTGTAAGAAAAATAATTTTTTTTTGGAGAAGGTATTTTTTGAAGAAAATGTTTTTTTTAAGAAATGGGAGTTTTTGTAGACTTGGTCCTTCTTTCAAGAATAGGTACATTTTTAAAAGTACGGACTTATCTGAAGAACTTTTGTACTTTTTGTTTCACAAAAAAGGTAGTCTTTAAAGAAAAGGTAGTTTTTCAAGAAAAGGCAATTTGTTGTAAGAAAATGTACTTTTGTAAGAAAGGGTACTTATTTAAAAAAATACTATTTTTAAGAAAAAGTAAATTTTGTAAAAAAAAGATCACAGCGATCATTTGACCCGGTTTTTTCCGTAAGATAAAGGCGTGCAAAAATAGCTCTTAGGTTAAAATAACGGTGCGGTAGGAAAGTTCCAAATGATATGCACAGCGAAGAATTTAGGCTGTCATATCCTGCCCCACCCTTTGTTCCATAGTAGCAATACGATATATTCGAACGCACAACCTGTACGAGGAGGGACGTGTTGTCACGTTTTGCACCGACCCAGTTTCTTCGAATGGTACCTAGGCTTCTATTCCTGAACGGTAATATAGGAAAGGTTCAATTGATGTGCACGGCGACGAATTGAGGTTGTCGCGACCTCCTCCATATTGGGTTCCACAGCAGCAACATTTTCGGCCGAACCGCCTGCAAGAAGACGCACGATCTGATTGCACCAAACGGCTGATTTGTGACTACGATGGCCGGTTATGTTGACCGCAAAAATTATTCAATGCCCGAAATGCACTTCTTGCAGAACGAGAATTTTCATAAAACGCTTGTATCACTTTACGCATTGTCTCAAGAAAAGAAAAGATAAGGTATTATTTTATTTTTTAGAAAATGTACTTTTAAGAAACTGAATTTTTGCAAGAAATGGGATTTTTGTTCAGAATTGGTCCATTTTTAAAGAATAGGTACATTTTTCAGAGTAGGTACTTATCTCAAGAAAAAGAATTTGGTTTCACAAAAAATTTACTCTTTAAAGACAATTTAGTTTTTTAAGAAACGGCAATTTGTTGTATGAAAATTTACTTTTGATGTGTTAACATCTATAGGCGCGGGTACGGCCTAAAAAAGTGAATACTTCCAAACACAATTTGTCCGACTCCGCTCACACAGATTATCCGACAGCGATAGGTCTCAGATCAGCCAACATCTATTTTGTATACCCCTAAATGATAAGGGTGTCCCACCCCTATATAGAACACAGATTTGTCCGAATGCAAAACACAGATTGTCAGACTGCGAAACAAAAACACACACTGATGTAGTGGGAGCGAATAGTTGTCTTTTGTGGGTGCGGAGCCCTCTCAGAGCAAAGAGAATATTGACTTGGTTGTACGTATATATAAATGAGATATCAAGACAGCAACGAAATTTGTGTGAACTTGTGTAGCGTATGTACGAACATAGCAATGTATGTATGTACGTGTGTCTGTTGCTTTGAATTCTCTTTGTTTTTTGGGGGTATAAAAAAAATAATGACACTTGTCTTTAAATATTTTTAAGTGTTATTAAGTATTTATATTATTGAAATTAAACGTCATCATATGATTGAACGCCTTTTTAAATTCTTTATATTAACTTCACGTGTCTGGATTGATTTTTAACCCTTTTCCCGTAATCCAATCGAGCTGAAACTTCGCAGGCAAACTAATGGCGACGACAGAAATAAACTATCAAAATATGGGAGGGATTGGACAAAGGGGCGTGGTACCTCACATACAAATCACAAATTAAAAATCCATTATTTCTGCTCCTGTTAACGATATTTGAAAAAAATTGGGTATGGTGGTTAGGTGTATAAATTCTAAGATTTGCTGCAAATATGGGCGGGATTGGACAGAGGGGCGTGGTCATATATAAAGAATTTATAGTCAAAAACTATGTTGTGAAAGGTAAGTCAAATAAAATGTGGGTGCGGAGCACTTTCAGAGCAAAGAGAATAATGACGTATTATACGTATATAAAAATGAGATAGCAAGACAGCAACGAAAATTTTGTGAACGTGTGTACGAATATAACAATGTATGTATGTATGTATATACAAGTGTCTGTTGCTTTGAATTCTTTGATTTTTGTGGGAATAAAACAAAAAGTATTGAGGAAGAAAATAATGACACATGTGCCTGCACTGGTCTTTAAATAATTTTATGTATTAATATTATTTAAATGTAACGTCATCATATGATTGAACGCTGTTTTTTATTTTCCAATGTAATATTTACTAATGTGTTCATAGAAATCGAACAGGTACCGTGTAACAAAAAGGTGTTAACACATCGCCCGTGTGTACGAACACTCATTGGATTTTTTTAGTGAAAAGGTACTTATTTAAAAAAAAAAACTTTTTTAAGAAAAGGTACTTTTTGTAAGAAACTTTACTTTTTTTAAACATAGATACTAATTAAGAAAACACTTATTTAAACTTCTTTCACTTTGTATTTTATAAATTTATTTTTCATTGGGTTCAAAACTACAATATATACTAAATATTGGTTACAGGCTTCATCTAGAAATCCTCCCATTTAACAAGAAATTTTCCAACATATTTTAGTCTAGACACAAACCAAAGCAAAAGTACCCAATATAGTTGATAATACTCGGTTGTATCATAATAGTTTTTAAAACAATTGTTGTTTAATTTTTTTTCATTTAACTCCCATCCCGCAACGTGCGATAAGGAACTGCGTTCCAAAAATTGGTCCATAGTGCCGCCGTCACTATGCGAGGCGACCGCCGCCGCCGCCGAAAGAAATTTAAGCTGGTCAGAGCAGGGATCAACGCAGAATTTCATGTATAAGAGGCGGAAACACTAACCATTTCACCACCGATCAACGGAACCGGTAACACTAATTATGTTCAATTGAATATAATGGATTTTAAATTATGTTTGATTATCCATTGCAGGGTTGTTACACCAAAGTTATTTCGTACGAAAACAACTGTTTGATAATTGTTTGGGACCGGCATTTTGACATTTCAATTATTTTCACAAACAACATCAACACCACATGCGTTAAGAATAAAATGGATTACGAAGAGGAAGTATTAATGAAATATTTTCCAGGTAAATGTGGTAACTCTTTGCAACAAAATTTTCCGCTTAGATATAAGTGACAGAATAAAAAAGATAAATAAACATTTTCCCATTACATACCATTAAGGGATAGGGGAGAGCTTCTCACAATCACTGAGCTATGTGCTTTCCAGTTCTCACTCGCTAATTGATCGCCGGTTCCGAACGGTATGAATTTTTTTTCCAGAAATCGACAAAATTTCGGAATCATTAAAATAAAAATATGGTTGTTGCTCGGCAAAGGTGCGTCCAATTGCAAAAATAATAACTGGGTAATTACACATTATTTTCTCCGTACTAAACATTGTTTTCTCCGTACCCCTGGGTAATGGGTAAACTATCGTTACCAATACCGCACGACGATGTGTAGAGGATACACATGGGTGGGCTAATATGAACTCTCGCTGTTGGGCACTCTTATTATATTACTCTGTGGGTTAAAAGGTAATTTATGAAGACACTCGTTGTAAGAAATCACATATATAGACGAATAGTGCACGCTGAAAAATAACAGCCTCTTCAACATATTGAAGGAACCATGGACATGTTTGTAAGCATTGTGTTCGTGGCTTGAAGACCTGGTACTTTTTGTTTCTTTATTGTGGTAGACAGCAGAGTTTTCAGCAGTTTTCAACAATCAAAACCACATTTGGGTCATAAATACATATATTATAACCTTTTAAGCACTGTGTCCCAAACATGTTATATTGAATAGCAAACACAATGTGTTTGGACACAAGTATACCATATTTGCCACATACAACATATATTTGCACGCATACAACAAAAAGGAGTAATTTTTCAGCGTGTGTGAGCTCTGAGAAAGTTCTAAGTTAAACTTGGGAATACATTACCGAAGCCAAAGGCTCTCAGCTCTCGTCTGCTACGAAAACCATGTTGTCGATCGCTGATAATTTGGTGAGCATTAAAGTAAGATTGCGAGCATTTGTGAGGTGTCGTTGAAGACCGATCTATCGATCCCACAATCAGCGCAAGGACTAACACCCCATATATTTCGCGAGTTTAGAGCCAGAGATGTGCTGAAAAATCCGGTTGAATGGATGTTACTTCAGCGAATATATGTTTGTTGTTTTACCAAACAAAGAGCAGAAACCGTCCATTATAAGAGAACGAATTAATTTCAAAACCTCTAAGAAAATGTTTGAATAAATACTGAATGTATGGTGATGGGGAAGTAAGTTGCAACGTAGGCCATGACAGTTCTCTACACAGATAAACTGATTAACAAACCCAGCTTAATTGCAAACGTCGGTAGAGTGTCGGTTTAGGAATTCATTTGAACTAATAGCTAAAAAGTACTTAAACGTTTATGGCCAAAAATTGGTGTCGCTCTACAACGATTTTCTCCTAAATGTACAAGAATAATGCAGTACAAACGACGCAATGAAGTGTGTCCTGTATATATACGAAAGGGTGAGACTGGTATAGATATACCCAATATTCTCAAACATGGAAGATCGTACAACGAAATTAGTTTTCGATACAAACGAAATTAAACTGGAATTTGGATGGCAATTGCCGCTCAGTGATAGTCAAATATTTTAGAGATAATGAAACTTTCTCGAGTAGGTACAAGTCAATTTACTTTACCTAACTTGCACAGTACGACGAAGTATTTAAACAACTAAACCAAGATCTCTGAAATATTTTGGATTATTTTTGTTGCAAAATTCACGATCGGCAGTATGAAATAACTCTTAAAATTTTCTTCAAGATACCACATATAATCTGTTATTGCAAAACACCTCATCCGCCAATCTTACCCCTGTGTCATTCAAGTGATTGGGGTTGTTTTTTTCTAATATTCAGCTTCCTGAAGCCGTAAACTATTTGCGTTACACTTCGCGACATATTTGCCACATTGGCAGTAACATGAATACAATCTCAAGTATGTTGGTGTAAATTTAAAAATTGAATTGAAAATCACATCGACACATTGTTCTGAACACATACGAGCCAACAGAAAAACTTGTTGTTCAATCAATTTGCCAAAGACGAGGTGACATGACAGAAATAGATCCCAAAATAAATGTAATATGTATCGGAAACGACGGCAAGCGGCGGCTACAACAATGATTACAACAAACTAAAATCATGTAATTACACAACCCATCGTGTACTCCGCGTATGTAAAACACACCACAACAATACAACATAAAAAATAAAAATCAGAAATTAAATAAAAAAAGAGACATCGACAACATCGGCGAGCCATGTAATCCTCGATACAATTTTGTAAAATTGTTCGATTTTTTTGTTGGTTCTACCATGAGGTACAAACTTAATTAAAATATTTGCAAGTGATTTATTTTAGGGGTCCGTCCTCTAGCAACGACGGCAGCAAATGCAAATCAGAACAAAAAAAAAGGGAAAACAGAGAAATATAGCACTGATAAGAAAACAATACGAATCGCAGTCGGCGAAAGAATGAAAAACAAATATGGTCACCTTTATTCAACAAATTTTAATAAACTGTTTTAGTTGCGAATTGTATTCCATCACTTCTCAAGAATGTTTGAAACCGATGGGGTTGCGGCATGACAGAGTTGCGCATATATGTAAGTGTCTCCAACGTTAATGTATGGTATTATTCCAACGTATGTGTGAAGGAATTCTCATTAATATGATGAGTGTTTCGAGACATACAGTTTTGATGAATTCACCGAAGTGAATACCAAAAACGTCTGCTGATGAAGATCTTGGCAAGATCCGAAATAGCTATACAGAAAGCCATTTCTCATTGGTATACTTTGTGTGCTCGATTTTTTTTTTTTGAAAACAATATAATCCTAATATTAAGCTTAATATTAAAACGGTCTTGAAATTGAATAAATTTAAAATAATTAAAAATGCCCAGCTAGGAACAAAAATCTCATGAGGTGTCAGAGGACATCCAGTTGGAACGAAGTTCCTTTCATTATACAGGGTGATTCAGGAAGTTCCGAACAAATTTCGCCAGCGTGTTCCTTGCTCATTTCATGAAGAAAGGTCCACTAGGACCATGTCCGAAAATGCAAGGGTGCAAAATGGCAGCGGGTTCAAAATGTTCGGATTGGCGGTCGGAGCGTGGTAGGGTAAAGTTGCTAACTTCTGAGCCAGTGGTCGGATTTTTGTTGGAAAGGTCTTTAAAAGGCCTTTCAGAATCAATAAAAAAAGTAGAAAAAAGTCAAATCGCCGAGATACAGAGCTTTTGGAAAAAAAATTCACATAACCTCAATTTGCTCAGCCAGATGGCAGGTAACTTATGTTTTTTTTCTGTTGAAAGATAGTCATACCTCTTACCTTTCCAAAATGACCTAAACGAAGCCCAGAGGTCTTACCGTTCCAAAGTTATGACCATTTTAATGAAATGCAAAAATGTTTGTTTTTGTTTTTGGAACATTTATTTGTTTTTGTAAATTAACACGTTTAAGATTTTATTTTATTGAAATTTTTGGCTGAAGAATCAAACACATAAGGAAAAAAAACAATTTGATGTTAAAGGAAGTTTTCAATGTGGTTCCCATTTTGTACTAAACACAATTGCAACCGTTTGCGAACCACATCCGCCACGTTTAGTTCACTAATCTTTTCACGAACTTTCACCGCAGCTTCCTCAACGCGTGCAAGTAACTGCTCACGATTGTGGATCTGCACAGAATACACACAATCTTTCATGTAGCCCCAAAAAAAGAAATCAAGTGGTGTGAGATCTGGAGATCGTGGCGGCCAGGCGATTGGTCCAGCTCCAATCGACGCCGAGGGAAATTGGTGTCAATCCAATCCCGCACAATAAGCCCGTAATGGGCTGGAGCATCATCTTGTTGGTAGAAAACATGATTTCGTACCGCAAGAGGTACTTCCTCTAGGATTTCTGGCATGACTTCTTGCAAAAAAGCTAAATAAGTTTGCGAATTTAACCTGGGCGGAAGTACTTTTGGCCCAATCAAGGTGTTGTCGATGATGCCAGCCCAAACGATGACGGCAAATCGGTATTAAAATGCTGTTTCTTTCTTGTTGTGGGGATTGTCATGGGCCCATTCGTGCAAATTATCGAAATTATTTACATATGCCGTCTCTCGTGAATTGCGCTTCGTCGGTCCATACAATCGATCGTAAAAACATAAATGCGTGTACATCACGTTGCAACATCTCACGGCAAAAGTTGACGCGTAGTGGCAAATCGGCCGCCAAGAGTTCTTGAACTGGTGTGAAATGGAATGGATGTTTTTTTGGCGTAGAATACGTCTTACCTTACGGTATAGGGAGTCATGTCAGATTGTTATTGTTGTAATCTCTATTTCATTGATTATGGGGAAACGGCGAGATAACTTTTTTTAAAAAATTTTTTGTAGGTAAATTAAGATGTTATCTTTCGTTTGATATACATTTCATATTGGTTGATATCTTCCTAATATTTAAATTTCTCAAATGAAAATTGTTTAAACACATACACTCAAACATATGTGTGGTGTTTAGTTGAGTGTTTGAGTTTGTAGCGTGAACACAAACTATGCTGCTGTTTCAGTGCGGACACAAACCTTCGGCTGTTGTTTTGATTGATGAAATATTGAAATTTCGTATACATATTTACTTATGTATTTAAGTGAAACAGAATGTTAAATGTGAATTTGAATTTAACATGAATATATAATTATAAAAAATATATGAAAAAATTAATTCATACATTTTTATGTTAAATGAAAGTGCTGCCAAGTAAGCAAAATAACAATGCTACTTGATGCTGTTTGACAGCAGCTGACAGTTGACGTTTATCATTTATCATGTATTGTTATATATGTTTTCTGTCTTATCGGATGGCGTATTCTACGTTAAACTTAATGGCCGTGTCTCTGACACAGCCTGCAGGGACAGTCCGTGGCCGAAGGCCTCGGACAACTGTCTGCTGTTTTTTTCTTTGTGAAGGACGCGCCATACTTTTGATTGTGCCACACCAACTTGGACCGCGATTCGTCTTGTGCTTGTCGTTGGGTTCTCGTCTATCGCATCCAAAATTAACTCGTAAACTGCAACGTCGTGTTGTTCATTTCCGGGACGCTCAATTTGTGTAAACAACGTACCTTCACGAAATCGGCGGTGCGTCTAACTGAATGTTGTTCGGTTTGGTGGTCGTCGATTAGGAAAACGCAATGCATATTCACGCGCAGCAGCTCTTGCATTACCATCGCAGAATCCATACATGTAATGAATGTCTGCTAATTCTTCGTTTGAATAAGTTGCCATTTTTACTAAGTCAAAACACAACGTACTCGAAACTGTTGCTGCAGCAGAGATTAGCGTAAACTTTTACTTTTTTGTCGATATTCACTTTTAAAAAACCAGACAAATATGAACGGATTATGTATCATAAATTTTTTTTAAATCTTTAAATTTTTTTCACTGTACTATTCTTAAGAAGAAGTACTTCCTGTAAGAAAAAGCCACAACAGTATGATTTTTTTTAAAAGAAGTACTTTTTTAAGAACAGGTACTGTCCAAAGAAGTGGTACTCTTTATAGGAAAATTTTATTTTTTTAATAACATTTTTTTATTTTCAGAAATGCTACTTATCTCAAGAAAAGAAAAGGTATTCTTTTATTTTTAAGAAAATTTACCTTCAAGAAAAGGAATTTTTGTAAGAAATTGTATTTATTTTAAGAGAAGGTATTTTTTTTTTTGAAGAAAATGATTTTTTTAAGATTTAAGAAGTTTTTGTAAAATTGGTCGTTGTTTCAAGAATAGGTACATTTTTAAGAGTAGGTACTTATCTCAAGAAAAGATATTTTGTTACACAACAAAGGTACTGTTTAATAAAAAGGTGGTTTTTTACGAAAAGGAAATTTGTTGTAAGATAATGTACTTTTTTAAGAAAAGGTACTTATTTAAAAAAATACTTTTTTTAAGAAAAGGTACTATTTGTTAGAAAATTTAACTTTTAAGCAAAGGTAATTCTTTAAGAAAAGGTTTTTTTTAAGAAAATGTACTTTGTTTAAGAATACGAATAAATAAATAAATAAATGGTTTCCCATTACATCCCATGCGGGGACAGGGGAGAGCGTCTCACAATCACTGAGCGTTGTGCTTTCCAGTTTTCACTCACTGATTGGGGCCTATAGTTTTACACCGATTCCGAACGGTATTTTGAGAAGCGTTTTCATGGCTATATACTCGATAGTGTCGCCGTCACTAAGCGAGGTGACCGCCGCCGAAAGAAATTTGAAGGTGGTCAGAGCAGGGTTTGAACCCAGGATGTCATGTACAAGAGCCGCGCACACTAACCATTGCACCACCGACGGCCAGAATACGAATAGGTATATTTATACCCTAACACATAGGGATGGGGGTATATATCATTTAATACGTAAAAAAAGTAACACATAGAAGGAGCCATATTAGACCCTCAGTATCTTTGGACGAAATTCGTTTTAGGACTTTTTAACACGTTTGAGCCATGTTCGTCTGTCTGTCTGGCTGGTCAACACGATAACTGTCGTAAATATTTACAGATCACAATGATTTCAGTGACTATTATGACCAAGATCCTTCTGGTACCCCCCCATACAAATCGACACATTTAGCACAAAATCATATTTCTTTCAAAACTTTCTTCTGGAAGATGTGATTAGCTTCAACTCTCACACCGGTTAATAATCTGTAAATGCCTACTTAACTGGAGGAAATGGGCGAGATTGTCACGCACATTCTGGTACCTCCCATATAAAACACGATGTTCGTCCGGGTTGTCAATCCGATAAATCGTGTGAAACACTTCCGACCTTAATGAAATTAGGTACAAGGCTTCACGCCATCAAACGCCAATCACCGATTAAAACAAGGGTGATTTTGCCACGCCCATTTTGGTACCTCCCATACAAAAGTTGTTTGTCCCGCAAAACCGCACCAATCTTTATGAAAGTTTGTACTAGTCAATATCTAGTCAACCAAAACTCTCCTATAGAAAATGAGCGGTTTTGCCACGCCCACTCTGGTACCTCCCATATAAAAATTGGGCGGATGACCGGTTGATCGACACGATAACTCTCGTAAACCTCAAATGATCTTAATAAAATTCGGTACTAGGCAATATTTTCCCAAAAGCTACTATGTAATTAATAAATAACTACTGTGCCACGCCCAGTTTCGTACCTCCCATACAAAAGTTGCGGTTTGCCGACTCGATATCTCCAATAAACAATAACTGATCTTAATAAAATTTGATACTGATCAAAATTTTGGCAACAACTTGCCATGCCCATTTTTGTACCTCGCATATAAATATTGGGAGGTAATCTAACTAATTTGGATATTCAATAATATTTAGCGCAATGCCAATCTGATATTGAATATGGTCACTTTTGAGTATGGGCGTTTTTAGCAGAAGTCCCACGCAATGGATGACTTAGGGTGAGGGTATGAGTAAGTCGGTTCACCCGACTAAAACTTATGCACTGGTTTTGAAAAAATTAACTTTTTTGTAAGAAAAGGCACTTGTTTAAGAAAATGTTCTTTATTTAAACTTCTTTCACTTTGGCTTTTCTAAATTTACTTTTAATTGGGTTCAAAACTACAATATATACTAAATATTGGTTACACGCTCTACCTAGAAAACTTCCTTTTAAACAAGAACTTTCCAAAGATATGTGAGACATGTAGCATAGATAAATAAAAAACCATAGAAGGTGAAAAATAAATGGAGGATTTGAAAGTTAAGGGAAATTTTCTAGATGGCGCCGGAGTGGTGAATATGGGCAAATTTCCCTCCAAACAAAAACTATTGAAAAACTATAAACCATGCTTTTTTGCATTTTTTATTGTCAACATATATCAAAAACCATATCCTTTGCTATTATTTATATTCTATTTTCAAAGTTAGACAACAGAATCGAAATAAAAATGATATTTGAGTGTTTTTCCGTCGCATCCGAGTGAAAAATGGTCGCACGGAAATAGCCTTTGCCCTCTGGTGGAAATGGTGATTAAGCAAATGAATCATCTATGGATTTTATTTATCTATGCATGTAGTTTTTTTCTTTCTTTATGTTTCAAGCCGTAAGTCTAGACACAAACCAAAGAAAAAACAAACAATATAGTTGATAATAGTGGCTTGTAACATAATAGTGCTAAAACAAAAGTTGTTTAATTTTTTTTTTCATTTAGCCTCCATCTCGCAGCATGCGATAAGGAATTTCGTTCCAAAATGCTTTTCTGATATTTTTTAAATACCGTCTAAATGAGTTAGGTTAAGGTACAAGATATCTGCGTTTTGAACACTTCAAGCACAACCGCTGAGGAAACTTGAACAAACAAACACGGAAAGTAAAACATTTTTGCTACTTACTTACTGAGGTGGCCACAAACAACCTAAAGGTCTCAAGGACCTTACAACCTCAGGATAACATGTTTCTCCAACCGGCTCGATCTTTAGATTTTCTCCTCCAGCTGGAAACACACAGCTTTCAGAGGGATTATTCCACCTGGTTTTTTCAGCGAAGTCTTGGTCGCCCTATATTTCGAAGCCCTTCGAGTACGCCTTCGAATACCTTTGGCACTGGTCCATTCTGATCCATTCTACTGGCATGGCCTACCCAGCGAAAATGCCAGCGTTTGATACGCACAACTACGGCGATGTTGGGATACAGATTATACCGCTTGTGGTTCATACTTTGCCGATACTCGCCGTTCTCCTTTACAGGGCCATATATGTTTGGCAGCAAATTTTCTCTAGCAGACTCCCAGTGATGTTTCATCACAATGCGATATAACCCAGGATTCTGCGCCATAAAGCCAGATAGGTTGTATGATCTTCGTTTATTGAGACACGGACTTTTCTCGGAAGTGCTTGCTTAGCCCGAAATAACACCTGTCTGCAAGCAAAATTCTCAGGTTTGATTTCTAAGTACGATTTATTGCTTCTGTTCATGGCAGTTCCGAGTTAAATAAGTTCGTCCACTACCTCGAAATTATAACGGTTATCAACGTACTGACCATGATTGATTTGAACCGACCATGTAACCCACTCAACGTGCTGATTGCCGATAGTCTTATTTGAACTGCCTCTTCGACTTTGGTGTCTTCCATGGTATACGAATATTTTTCAGGTGTTCACGATTACGAATTTCGATCCAGAATTCTGCACAAATCCAAAGTTTATTCACGTCTCTTTTCTCGTTAAGGACGAGATTGACTGACTGTATTCTGACTGTCTTGAACCAAATTGAAACGTAGAGATTGATCGTTCGTCATTGATATAGATGTGTCCTTCAGACGGTCTGTATTGTTTTTCACAATTTTGCCTCTTCTAATAGCGGCGACAATCGCTTGACGGACACGTAATGTGACCACTAAATGTTAGTGGTCACTATCTATAGATTTAATGTCCAGGAAAAAATCTCTTGCTGACAAATATATGACCAATTTGATTGAAGGTTCGCCCATCAGACGATTCCTATGTATACTTGTGTATTTTCTATGGGGGAACATTCTTCCGCCGATAAACAGTTGACGGAGAATATAGATATCTATGAGCGTGTCATCGTGCCATTGAAATCTCCCAGAAGTAACATATTTCGTCAACCAGTTCGACCTTTTGCTTTATCTCTCCAGTTGGCAATACCTAGTGTACCCAGGGATTCGTCAACCTGATCCCTCCAGCGGAGTCTTGGTCCTCCTACTTTACGTCTTCCTTCTAGTTCGGTTTCGAAACCCCTTCGTGCTGGTTCGTCCTCATCCATTCTACTGACACGGCCTAGCCAGCGCAATCGCGGCATTGTGATCCGCTTAACTATGTCAATGTCGGAATAAAGCTCATACAGCTCATGGTTCATTCGTCGCCGATACTCGCCGTTGTGGACTATAGGTCCATAAATTTTTCGGAGTATTTTTCTCTCGAAGACTCCTACAGATGGTTCGTCTGCTTGCGATAAGACCATAGAGTAATACTTAAGAGTTTCCATTACTCTCTTCGATGCCTCTTCATGAAGACGAGGTAGTAGACCATTTCATAGAGTTTTATTTACTGCTGTATTTTACCAATTTTACACTTTGGTTGGACATAAAACGGACAGAAATCAAAGCCAATGAGCATTTTCGTTCAACGCAAACAACATAAAACATAATTTAGCTGTCATTAGTATCACTAAACACTATTTAAAACTAGTTCCTGTCTTCTTTGCTCTCTCATTCTCCATCATCGGCGTACCTTTTCGATCAGCTGTGCCATAGAACCCCACTAATATGACCCAGGATTCTACGCCATAAAGCAAGACAGGTTGTATGAGAGTCTGGTATAGTTTGACTTTTTTTTACTCGAGAGAGGGCTTTACCACTAAAGTGCTTGCTTAGCCCAAAATAATATCAATGCAATGACTATGCGATCAGATATATCCCCGTAAGATATTAGAGCATTTCTAGCCGTAGGAGAAAGATGAAGGCCGAATCCGTTTATACGTTGCCTATCATTGCCGGAGTATGTAAAGTAGTGACCAGATGGTGTTTGAGATTTTCCACTAAGCCAACGTACTACGCTTAGGCCTAGGATGTTCACATTGTAGGATTCCGTAACTCGTCTAACCTGGTCGAGTCTCTATTTTTCGGAGAGTTCTTACATTCACGGTACTAGTCATAAGCCGATGTTCAAAGACAAATATTGTCATCACGGGGGATGTTTTTTGTTTGAATTTATTGACGTTTCTATAATGATTGGAATTTAAGACGAGTGATTCCACCCCAACCGATCCTAGTGCAGGGACTGCCAACAACCTCTAGGCAGGTTTACACCCTGTATTATGATTCGTAGTATTCAGTAAAGAGCAGGGCCACCTCGATCAAGATGTGGCTCTTCACGATGTAGGAGAATTTCCTGTCCCTGTACACTACCAACTGTGCACTCACTCAGAGATATTTGGTTCAAAGAAATGTTTACTGGGTCTTTAGATGCCACAACCGTATACCATTTTACCCTAAAATAAATACTTCATTGGATCAATGAACGGAATTCATTGATGTTATAAAGTGAATATTTTTGCTACTTTTCGTTGGATCAATCAAACGTTTCGTTTCTATATAATTGACTTGTTTATGAAATTATTAAACAAAGAATCTGTACATTCACTAAGTGATGATTTTGACTGACACTGCATTGTAATAAAGATTAATAAATATATTTTATTAAATTTATAAAACATTTTCATTAAATCAATGAAATTTTTATGAAGTTCTGAAGTACAACAACCTTGTATATTCAAAAAATGAATAGTTTTTCGTTGACTGAATGAAGTTGTAATTTGATGCGAAACAGTTTAGGTAATTGATTCAATGATGCAAAATTCTACCGATGAAAGCATTTCATTAAATTGATGAAACAGTTTAATTAACTCGATGAAGTTTTTGAAAAGTTCTTAATCCCTGCAGATTCAAAAAAATACAATGAATAAATTTTCGTTGTTAAGTGAAGTTTTAATTTTGTTAAGTGAACAGTTTAATTAACTCAATGATACAAAAATCCCGCAATGAAGAAATTGCATTAAATTTATGAAAAATTTTGATTGAGTCAATGGAGTTTTTAAGAAGTTTTTAAGTTTTTAATCCCTGTAGATTCAAAGAAATGCAATGAATAAATTTTCGTTGTTGAATGAAATTTTAATTTTGTGCGAAACTGTTTAATAGATTCAACGATGCAAAATTCTCCCGATGAAGAAATTTCATTAAATTTATGAAACATTTTGATTACATCATTGAAGTTTTTAAGACGTTCTTAAGTCCTTAATCCCTGTAGATTCAAAGAAATTAAATTAATATTATTTTTTGTTGATGAACGAAGTTTTAATTTTCAGCGAAACAGTTTAATTGATTCGATGATACAAAATTCCAGCAATTAAGAAATTTCATTAAATTTATGAAACATTTTGATTAAATCATTGAAGTTTTTAAGAAGTTCTTAAGTACTTAATCCCTGTAGATTCAAAGAAATTCAATGAATATTATTTTTCGTCGTTGAAAGAAGTTTTAATTTGGTGCGAAACAGTTTAATTTGTCAATGATACAAAATTCCCGCAATGAAGAAATTACATTCAACTTATGAAACATTTTCATTAAATCTATGACGTGTTTAAGATGTTTTTAAGTTCTTTATCACTGTAGATTCAAAGAAATGCGATGAATAAATATTCGTTGTTAAATGAAGTTTTAATTTTGTTTAATTAATTTTGATTTAATTAATTTTGATTCCATGCTCAAAAAAATTTCCGCATGAAGAAATTTCATTAAATTTATGGAACATTTTTATTAACTCGATGAAGATTTTGAGAAGTTCCTAAGTCCTTAATCCCTGCAGATTCAAAGAAATACAATGAGTAAAAATTCGATGTTGAATGAAGTTTTAATTTTGTGCAATGCAGTTTAATTGAATCAATGATACCCGGTATGAAGAAATTACATTAAATTTATGAAACATTTTGATTAAATCAATGAAATTTTAAGAAGTTCTTAAGTCCTTAGTCCCTGTGGATTCAAAGAAATGCAATGAGTATTATTTTTCGTCGTTGAATGAAGTTTTAATTTGGTGCGAAACAGTTTAATTTACTCAATGATACAACATTCCCGCAATGAAGAAATTTCATTACATTTATGAAATATTTTGATTAAATCAATGAAGTTTTTAAGATGTTGTTACGTTCTTAATCCCTGTAGATTCAAAGAAATGCAATGAATAAATGTTCGTTGTTGAATGAAGTTTTAATTTTGTGCGAAACAGTTTAATTGATTCAATGATACAAAATTCTCGCACTGAAGAAATTTCATTAAATTTATGAAACATTTGGATTAACAAGATGAAGTTTTTGAGAAGTTCTTAAGTTCTTAATCCCTACAGATTCAAGGAAACGAAATTAATATTATTTTTTGTAGTTGAATGAAGTTTTAATTTGGTGCGAAACCGTTTAATTTAATCAATTAATTTAATTAATCAATTTATGAATCATTTTGATTAAATCAATGAAGTTTTTAAGAAGTTCTTAAGTCCTTAAAGTTTAATTCGGTGCGAAAGAGTTTAATTGATTGAATGTAGGAAAAGTTAAAGAAGGAAAGAAGTTAACGGAAATTGTTAACAATACCAATCACTGTTTTTGGCCCGCTCTCGTTGATTTTCCTTCAGGTAATTGAAGGCATAATAAAATATTTAGTTTATATATAATTTCGTTACTAATCTAAATTGTAAAGAATGAAACGGGTCTAATGCAGTTTTACAGCTTGATAGCAGATAATGTAATGGCTTTTTAAAAGTTACTACACTAGCACATGTATGCGTAAATAAAAAGCACTAATTTAAATAAATTGCATTTACTCGTATCCTAGCGACCCAACGCGTATACCCTGGAAAACCACTTGAATTTCAAACCTCATACTATCTGATACAGGTTTCTTCTTATCCGCGGCAATGATGTCCAGTTTGCATGTTATCGAACATTTTCCTCTTATCCCCCCTTGTCCGACGAAACCAACTAACGCATAAATGTTGTTTGTGGACAAGAAGCCGTTTTTACAATGGTCATAAACAGAAACAAAACATAAATTTATAGTGTTCTTACCTGTTGTTTTTTTAGTTGTTTTTGTTTTATTAACAACCAAATAAACGAGGGCCAGAAACAACACACGCACCGCGTTCAACACCGATAATACCAATGTCTACGAATGTAGTCTACTTAAGAAAACACGGCCTAAAACAAGTGGTCTACAAAAAACATCCTGCAGCCATAAAACACCAAACCCAACATCCTCCGACGTCCTGCCTCGCAATCGCCGGTCAAAGAAAACGAAAAGAATTCCTCTTCATTTAAATGGCGGCGGCGGCTGCCGCTGCGGCGGCACCTACGACTAAGTTGGCGGCTATAGCTTTAATGATGTTACTGCCTTCAGCCTAAGATGATTATGAATGCAAATGAGTCGCAAACGACAAAATGGATACCAAAAATCTCTCAAAAAAAGAAGAAGATCGCTTTGGAACCACCAACCAACACAGCAACAGCGACAAATGCCGACGAGCCCAGCAGAGAGGAAAATAAAAGGAAACCAAGCATATCGAAGAAGAAGGAACTGAACTGTCCATTCAGATGAAAGGGATTTCATGTCGAACCTGAAATTAAGTGCAATCATTAGCTGATCGCTGTTGTTGTACTCTCGTTCTTTCCTCTTGTCAGGCTGCAATGCTATCCATGTTGTTGCTGTTGCCATTGCTCTGTTGTTACTGCTGTTGTCCGGATTGCAGAGTATGCAAAGTGTGGCCATTATTGCAAATGGTCTTGGTCATTTGGCGGTCCAAGATGAAAGGCTTTGATTTTAGGTTCTTTTCGTCTTTTTCGGTTCATTGTCTCTGGACCCAGCCATGGAACGACATCTTTGAATGCATCGGCCCAAGAAACGTAATCAATTTAAGATCTTTTTGGTACAATAAACATTGATATACATAAGAGATAAATGGAATTTTCATTACTGTTCGGACGCTGGCAGATTTTTAGCTGTAGTTGTTGTTTCTATTTTGCATTCGCAATATTAAATTGAAATCTTCACATAAATAAATTTAAATATATCTATAGATGTAGGTTGTCCTTGGACGAAGCTCCTATGCTACAGGTGCATTCAAATAATATTGTGGGAATTATTTTGGGGAACGATTGGCTAAGCGTAGTGGAACTTAATACTACGAATATCCTACGCATTAGTATAGAAAAGTTCGTGGCTAAACCGCATGAGACATATAAAATCATTTCCCATAAGGTATCTGGGGATATGCCATGAAAATTTTCAGAGGTTATTGTTGTTTCACTCCACTCATCGTCGACATCAAGAATTTGTAACGGTTTCAATTTGAAAGGGTTTGAAAAAGCGTCTTTCTATGTAGATTTTAATTTATTGATTGAATTTAAATTTAAAAGTGAGATGTGCGCTTCCTAGTTTTACACTCACTAATTGGGACCTACAGTTTAACACAGGTCGTCCGTCGACGAAAAATGAAATGAAAGGTGGTCTGAGCAGAGATCGAACCTACGTACTCATGCACAAGAGCCGCGCACACTGAAAATTGTACTACAGACGCGACAGCCGACATCCACATATTCACACAAAAAAATTTACATATTCAGAATATGTATGTAACCATACATAAAGTGATACCAAAGCAGGGCTTTCTCCTAAATTATAAAACTGGACACTGACTACGAAAGTTGGTCTCGATTTCCTGCTCATCTCCAAAAAAGACAATAGTCGATCCTCTCTGTACCCTACAAGTTAGTAAGGTCCTTAGTATCAAAGTGGCCAGTGAGAAGACGCTTGCACAGCTGAAGTAGCGACTGGGTCCAGTTCGTGTCCAACATAGTTCACCCGGCCGAAACATCTGTTGATCCATTCCCTACAATGTTACTTGGTCGAGCACTAGAGTGTTAAAAAACCGACTGTTTCTAAAACTGTTTCTAGATTTATTCGACACACAGAGTAAGATATAAAGACTGGGCATATGTGTTTCAGTTTCACCCAATTCACGTCAAAAAACCCCTGGACTAACGACAGATTTAATACGGTTTTTATGCCAGTTTTCTTCTTCCAAAATTTGGACGTAATACAAATTAAAGAAAATTCTTGTGTTCTTCAAATCGAAACAAAGTAAAAGTGAAAAGTGCCAATAAAATCAAACTGAAAGCCAGTTCTTTCAATTCGCCATTCGCTCACTCTCTTTGAAATTCTATCCTGTATCAAATTTGAAGCTAGCAGGTGGATCAGCCAGCTACGTTATCGAAACCCACTAGTTCGAAAAATCACATTTTCGAAAACCGGTTTTCTGTTTCACAGAATGGAAAAATCCATAGAAAATGATACCAAGAGAAACCATGAGTGTTTCAGTTCCACCAAATTCGCATTGAAAGTCACTGGGCTAAAGACGGATTTGTTCGATTTTTTATGCCATTTTTTTCTGGCAGAATTTGGATGTAATACAACTAAAAATTAAAGAAATTTGTTATGTACTTCAAATCAAAACTATTTTATTATGTATTAAGCTATTTCAAAAGTCATAAATGCCAATAAAAACAAATTTTAAATCAGTTTCTTCAATTCGCCTATCGCTCATTCTCTTTCAAATGCTATCCTGTTTCAAATTTGCAGCTAGGAGGTCGACCAGCTGCTTCTGGACCAGCTGCCTGGAAAAAAACTGAACTGAATGGAATTGAAATGAAATGAAATGAATTGTATTGAATTGGATTGAATTGAATTGAATTGAATTGAATTGAATTGAATTGAATTGAATTGAATTGAATTGAATTGAATTGAATTGAATTGAATTGAATTGAATTGAATTGAATTGAATTGAATTGAATTGAATTGAATTGAATAGAACTGAACTGGATTGAATTGAATTGAGTTTAATAGAATTGAATTGAATTTTTTTTTATCAAACCAACACTCAGCGGATGCCCCTTACAAATGCAGTGCATAGTGTTGGCGAAGGAAAATTGAGGTAGTGGAGGTTGGAAAGAGGGAGTAATGTCTGTATACATTTGCCTTGAATCTTTGTATGTCACAATTGGTGGGAAATACACTAGCTGGAAGGTTATTCCACATACGGACTCTACGGCTGAAGAACGAATTTTCTATATAGTGTGTAGTGCGGTCAACCGGCCACTCGATAAAAAACGGATGAGAGTTCCTGGAAAGCCACTTGGTTCGGCTAAATATCCTCACGTCTGGCATAAGTAGACGGATGTCCGAGGAACACATACCGTGGAAGTATCGATAGAACAGCGACACGCAACCCATATTTCGACGATGCACAAGAGAGGCTATGGAGTTGGATACCCTACTGGCCCCTATCAATATCGTCGCTCTCTTTTGAACACGGTGAAGAAGCTCCAAAGATGTCCTAGGAGCACCTGCCCATATATGGGAGTTATATTCCGTCTTTGGCCTGAGGTGGGTGGTGCAGATATTAAGAAGATCAGATGGAGTGAAGTATTTCTTGTACCGCTTTAAAAATCCCAGACACTTAAATGCATCTTTCGACACTTCAAATACATATTTTGCCCAACGGACATAACATTGTATTTTCATGCCCATAACATCAAGAGCGTCTGATTCATCAATATCCACACCGTCCATAGACAATGATGACACACCTGGGTCAGCAATCCGCGTATGCGACAAGAAACAACATTGGGTCTTACCCGCATTAAAATGTACTCTATTCATTCGACCCCATTCAACAATGGACACCAGATCCCGGCCGAGTGTTTCATTCATCGTCCGGTAGAAATAAAACTCTAAACTAGCATTTCTGTGCCATAACATTATATGTTGACCTTGCACATAAGGAAACTGTGATTACGAAGTCATTGGTTTGTGGCAAATTGTCTCCTGCTTCCCCGTTGGAGCTGGTTGTGTACTAGTTCAACAGGTACTGGCAGGGCAAGCTTTGTACAGGGCGGACCAAAAGTCACCATCGAGTTTCAAAATTTAACAACTTTTTCGTTTATATATTTTTTGGTGCTATTGTTCCGGATTTAAATATGCTTATTGGAAGTTTCTTTACACTAAATATGGAAAATAATGTCACTTAAATAACCCCCGTTTTCAGTTTCGCAGTGATGGGGATCGCTTTGGAGCAGTTTCCATAATATCATTCAAAATTTGTAGCTGTAGTGTTTGAAATTCTGCAACAAAGTTGGCCTTAATCAATTAATTTCCGATTTTCTGGAAATAATTCGCTCTCCAAAATTTGACTTAGAAAGGCCAGTGTGTCTCGGGCATTGTGGGCAGTGGCTCTGTCCAGCTGAAACCACATCTCAGACCTGTTTTCAAGAGCAGGACGTAAACAATGTGCTATCATAAACCGATACCGCTCTCCGTTTACGGCTACAGCACTTCCAACTTCATGCCGTAATAGACCGGGTCGGCCTCCATATAAAAAAAAATTAACAAAGTCGAGAACAAATACTAACGATCACTTCGAGACAATTTAAAAAAACCAAAATGTCCTTTCTGAGCACGTCAAAAACTGCCAAAATCGCTTTGTATCGTAGTTTTTTGCTTTTTTTTTATCGATCGGAACATCCAAGACATCGTTGTATAGGTCTCGACGAGTACTATATAAAAAAAAAACACATCCCATGAAGGGATTGAGGAGAGCTTCTCACCATCAGTGAGATGTGCGCTTTCTAGTTTTACACTCATTGATTGGGACCTACAGTTTTAGACCGTTTCCAAACGGTATTTTGAGAAACTTGTTCATGGCTAAGTACTCGATAGTGTCGCCATCACTATGCGAGGTGACCGTCGTCGAAAGAAATGTAAGGTGGTCTGAGTAGGGATCGAACCCACGTTCTCATGTACAAGAGCCGCGCACACTAACCATTGCACCACCGACGGCCACCGACGAGTACTATATTTACTACTATACTATATTTGTCCTAAATATGTCGCTGACGTACGTCATCATTTTCTAATGCAGTTTGTACCTCTAAAATTTAAAAATTTATTTTTATTATATTTTTTTATTATAAGTGGCTTCAATTTTGCTTCGAAAGTTTAGAGTTTCATTCTAAAACAAAAAACTTATGCATGACAAGATGTATTTATAGCATTAGAACAAATATTTTTTCAAGTTGTTTGCATTATTACCGCAAATTATTGCATACTTTTTAGCGCTACCGAAAAAAATTTTGAATAAAAATTATTTACTACTTTTTACCGCAAATTATTGCATACTTTTCAGCGCCATTGAAAATTTTTTTTGGATAATTCATTTTGAATCTAGTTACCATTGTAAGAGATGCCGGTCGGATGAGATCGCCACATAAAATTATGTAGTAACATAACCCGGTCTAATGCCACACTATATTGTACACCTGCTGGGGGTGCAATTGACGTTGATGAATGGCTCTTGGATGTTCAGAATCCAAAATCTACAGTTCTGCTCATTAACAAAGCCATTCAAATGAGAATGAGCTTCATCACTTATAATCGGATTTTCAATAAAGTTGATTTCGTTTTAAATAATAAAATTCTATTATTCTGGTTCCTTATTCAGTTCTGAATTTCTACATTATATATTCTCCAGGTGTTAGTTATATAATCTGAAAAATAAAAAAAAAATATATAACTTTTGAAGCAGCCTGTATATGATTCTGACTCACAACTATTGAACAAGCTATGTACTAGATACCATGACAACAATGCAGTACTAGTGAGTCGATATTTGTCTGTTTTATATTTCTTTGATTTTATATTTCTTTGATTTGACGAGTTACAGTATTTAAATACGCAACGGAAAAAACGTCTAGGGTTCGTTTGCATCAAAAATATAAAAGTTTGGCCTGATACTTACGGCCTTATTCATACATAGATGTGAGAGGGTTGAGAGACGATTTCTGTATGGTAATCTCTGATAAATTTTTATGAATAAATCTGACCACAAAAGTTGATAAATTTTTTTAAAATACAAAAACGTTTATCGTAAATGTTGTTTCTTTTGATGAACACATTTTTGATTTCATTTAACCCAAATTTTTAATAATATACTTTTGAGGCAAACGAAGAAACCCGTTTGTTATAAACGCAAAAGATTATACACACACGTATGCACTCAAAAATGAGAACGCAAATGAATTGATTTTCTCTTCTTTGAGAAAACTCCAGCTGCACAAACACACACTAAACTTTCTCTGGAACTGTTTCTGTTTCTTTCAACTGTGTTCACCTCCATTTCTGAAAATTCGAAAGCACTAAAGTAGGTTTTTGTTTTAAATTAAAAAAAAAATACTTTTGTCCAAAATAAATCCTTTTCAGTGAAATATTATTCGTTTGCGTTAAACGGAAGGACACTTTGCAGCAAACTTTCGTCGATTCTCATAAAATATGTTTTGAATTTAGAATTACTATAACTCGATTGAGATTAACGATAGAACTGCTAATGAAAGCATCTTTCGATTCTTGTAAAAGCTTTTGGATCTACCAAACAATTTGGAGTTCTGTAAAAATTTTGGCAATGAGTCAATGTTTTTATGTGATTACTTACTTACTTACTTATCCGGTCTCGACAACCCCGGGGGGTCAGGGACCTTACAAAACGGAGATAACATTATTTCGCCAACCAGTTCGATCGTTTGCCTTGTGCCTCCAGTTGGTAATTCCAACTGTACCCATCGATTCGTCAACTTGATCGCTCCAGCGGAGTCTTGGTCTTCCTATTTTTCGCATTCCTTCAAGTTTGGTTTCGAAAACCCTTCGCGCTGGTTTGTCTCCATCCATTCTACTGACATGGCCTATCCACCGCAATCGCGTTAACTTGATCCGCTTAACTATGTCAATGTCGGGATATAACTCATACAGCTCATGGTTCATGCGTTGCCAATACTCGCCGTTGTGCACTATAGGGCCATAAATTTTTCGGAGTATTTTTCTTTCGAAGACTCCTACAGATGTTTCATTTGCTTGCGATAAGACCCAGGATTATGCGCCATAAAGCCAGACAGGTTGTCTGAGAGTCTGGTATAGTTGGACTTTTGTTACTCGAGGGAGGGCTTTATCTCTCAAGTGCTTGCTTAGGCCAAAATAACATCTATTCGCGAGCACAATTCTCCGCTTGATCTCAAGGCTGACGTTGTTGTTTTTATTTAAGGCAGGCCCGAGGTATATAAATTCGTCCACTACCTTGAAGTTATAATGGTTATCAAAGTTCACGCTTTGGTCTAATCGCGTGAAGGCCCTGTTTGTCTTGTCCTCATTAACTGTCAAACCCACTTTTCCTGACTCCTTCTCAATTCTCGAAAACACAGCAGTAACTTCTCTAATTGTTCGCCCAATGATATCGATATCATCAGCATACGCGAGCAGCATGTGACTCTTGCTGCTGATGGTTTTATTCATATTGACTGCAGCTTTTCTCATAATGACCTCCATTAAGATGTTAAAGAGATCGCACAATAGGGTGTCGCCTTGCCTGAGGCCTCGCTAGGTTTCGAAAGGTTCAGTAAGATCGTTACCAACTTTCCCTGCGGTTTTGGTGTTCGTCAAGGTCATCGTGCAAAGGCGTGAGTTTTGCAGGAATACTTCGTAGAGTCTCTCCCGTGTCGGGCTATCGAAGGCCGCTTTATAATCCGCAAATAGGTGACAGGTGTCGATTTGTTTTTCGTGGGTGTTCTCCAGGGTTTGGCGTAGCGTGAAAATCTGGTCTGTTGTCGATTTTCAAGGCCTAAAGCCACACTGGTATGCTCCAATCTGGTCAACGATAACTGGTTTTAATCTTTCGCACATTATAATTGACAGAACCTTATATGCTATGGATAAAAGGCTTATTCCACGGCAGTTGGCACAGAGACTCGGGTCACCTTTTTTAAATATGAGACATAGTACACTGAGACTCCAATCCAATTCATCTACCCAAATTTTGCTAATGTGCTGATGCATGCGCTTTATCAGCTCTTCCCCGCCAGCCTTAAACAGCTGCGGCGGAAACCCATCTGCTCCTGCGGCTTTGTTATTCTTAAGCCGGCAATAGCTGTTCTGACCTCGTCCTGATTAGGAGGGGGGCAATCGACGTCGTCGTCCATGTTGTGATCGATTGTCCCATCGTCATTGGATATCTCAGGTACCAGTAGCGTGGAGAAATGATCTCTCCATATTCCCAACATGTAATTAGTCGACGATTATGGCAGTAGCTTCTAAAAACTCCAAAACTGTACGAGATACAGTACAAGAGAGTTTCAACTAAAATATTTTTTTTTTTCAATTCTCAACGTTTTAAAAAATGTAAATATTGTATAACGAAAATTAAATTAAACAAAATTTGTGCGCATTATGAATAACTAACTATGTCAAAATATTAAAAAAAAAATTTGAAAACAAAAATATTAATAACAATAATATTTTCCAAGTTCTAATTTCCTTTAAGGCTGACAGATCATGTTTTTCCGGTTGATCAAAAAATTGTAAGTCGAACTCACATTTGCTGCACGATCGTTTCGATGTTTGTGGAGCATCATCATCAGCAGCGTCAAGCCCATTAAGCCACAGCAGCGTGTATTCACACCTGGGTCTTTGAGATCGAAAAATATTAAAAGTTGCCAACTTTGGTTTCATTTCTAAAATATACGCTTTTGCCTGTCCGGTTTTGAATGTTCTTTACCTTCATTCGATTGCTTACAGAACTCAAAAAGAGTAGAGAAACCCCGACGACGACAATTCCAATTAGTTACAATATGAACAAGATGGACACTGGCCTAGAAAGCTAAGGCGCTGATGAGAGGAGTCACAAACTTCGAAATGATCGTCCGCCAACGTGACTTCAAATCCTGATGCCGACTGTTTACATTTTTCCTAATTGCATTAAAAAACCCCCGACCTGTGTAGCTCATACGAAATGGAAAAATATTCTTGTAACAAAACTGTTTATTAGGCCAAAAGTTATTGAATGTTCGCTGATTGAAATCAATATTGATTTCAACTTGATTTTTTTTTTTTTAATTGAAACTTAACAACAAATTAGACTTTAATTCATACTATATTTGTAAAAAGTGAGAAATATGAGCTCTTTTCCGTTGTCATCACCTCTTGGTCTCAATCTAAGTGTAAATAATCATCGTACCTTGCACTTTAGGCCTGGTGTCTACCAAACTTGAACACAAAAGTCGTAATTACAATGACCATTAAGAAAAAATTCCCCAAAAAAGGTGAAAATTTTTCATTTCCGTTCTCAAACATTGAAAATCAGTTAGTGTTTTTGTTTGTGCTTCTGATGCAACTGCTCCTTTCTGCATACATACTAAAATTCCTTTGAAACAACTGATAAAGTCACACAGATCAGACAAAAAGAATACGAAGGAAACATGTTAAAAATGCAACATGAACCTTAATTTAATAATGGCCGATACTTCTTCAAAAATCAGCGCCACCAATGAACCACACAAAAAAGGTTGATATGATTCCTTATTCCACCCAGGAGTGGAACACAGTAGCAATGACAATTCCACCAGATACAGAGATAAACTTGCAACGAGTCATTGGAGAGACGTCTTGCTGATGATTGCGGATGCTGCTGAATGTTGTGCTGGCTGTTGCAGTATATTGTAGAAGAAGAAGCAAAAAAACGTCGCGCCATCGTGTCATCATCAACTTTGGAAAACAATGGCGCTGCAATTGATTGACAACATGTGAGGCAACCAACAAAACCATTCAGGCAATATCGACCGCAAGGAGTTTTGGTGGTTTTTCGGTTGCACTATTGTTTCAAATGCTGCACAGATCAAGGAATCAGCAACAGAAGCAAAAATAGTTGTTGTACGGAGTGAATTGAATACAATGATAATAACCCCAAACGACAGCAGCAACATCAACAACAACAATAACAATGTCAATACAACTAAACAATGATGGCGCCCTCTATGTTGCAAGACAACACAGTTAGTATATGGGTTGTATGCAATGAATGATTACACTGGTTGACAAAATATGAAAAAAAGATAACCACTTTTCTTGTGATGGGAAGGGTCTGAAATCGGCACCGTCCTGACAGAGGGCTGCCAATAAATGTTAAAAATATCATCAAAATAGAAAATTGACAAAATAAAAAATTGACAACATAAAAACAGCGCACAAACTAATTTTACTATCGGCCGATTTCACCACGTCCAGTTATCTTTCAGTTAGAACTAACATACAGGTTTAGCTGTCAGTTTAGTTTGTATGGAATCTAAAATTGTTAACTGTCAGTTAGCTTTAAGTTTGTTTGGTAAAATAGGGCGTATAACTTGGAAACTAAACTCAATTAACAGAGTACATTTATAGATTATTGTATTTCAGACTATGGGAGTTCAAAAAATATTGTGACAGAATACATTGAAAAAAATTTCTACTTACTTAGGTGGTTTTTAACAACCCAGAGGGATCTCTGCCTCGTGGTAATAGTGAGGCCTAAATGGATTTTCCAGCGATGTTTTTATTTCATTTTCTGACCAACACTTCCACAATCAAACAAAAAACTCGTTCCTACCAAACGAAATCTCAGATAACTAAAGTTCGTTTGGGGACAGTATTTGGGAGAAACGAAGTTCTGTTAATCCATACATGTCATTTCTTTTGGGAGAACCGAAAAATGTTTGCAGCAAACGAGTTGTGAAAAATATAAGCTGAAAAAGACTTGCGAGAAACGAAAAACGGTTCCGCCAACTGTTGTTTCGGTTACAGGAACTGAGTTGTAATTAAAACTTTTATTTATAGCTTCCATAAGCACTTTTTGTTTCAATTTCCAAATATTATGACTTTGGTTTTACCCATAAAGTTTGTTCTAAAAAAAGTTGGCATTGTTGTCTGTTTTTTCACTGTCTATTTACACGTCTGTCTCGCCTTTCATTCAAATAACTAAATAACAAATATATTGAAAATGTAGAAGCATTAGAATGTGTGATCACATTTATGTTTATGCGTGAGTGTGGCTGCCAAATGAGTGGATAAGACTGTGTATACAGTCACCAGAATGAGAGAAATTTACGTCCTTCGTAATCTGTGCTCTCATTAGAAAAATGGATGATTTCAGTTATCGCAACCGCTTTTTCAATTGCGGCAAATGCAATTTTGCACGGGTTTGATGCAAACGAGAATTCGTTTGCGATTGGGCGATTTATAATTATAAACAATCACCACAAAATAGTGGGCGTTTGTTCATAAATTGGATTTATATTTTTGGGCCAATGTTCTTAAATTTATGGGCGATTTTACCTCTTTCTTTGGGTATTTTTTCTTAATGAAAAAACACCAAAAAAATGTTGGGTCATTGTTCATTTTTCGTTTTGGGCGATTTTCACTTGGGCGATTATTCGCATAGCCACGAGTTTATTTGGGAGAACGGTTGCGATTAATAAATTAATACAAATCAATCAAAGTATTGTTGGGGCAACCAAGCTATACACGTTTTTGTTTTTCTTTGCGTGCAGTGATGTGTAACCCAGGATTCTAGGTCATAAAGCAATACAGGTTGTATGAGCCTATAATCAAGTTCGATCTTTGTTTCTCATCTCTGAAGTGCATTCATAGCCCAAAATAACTCCTGCACAAAAATGACAGACAGCGCTGATTTAGAACAGCGCTGAAATAAAACATCGTGAAAATGCAAAAAAAATACACCAAAATACACCTAAGCTAAAGAAAATAGGAAATCGAAAATTACCATAACTCGGATGCGATGCTAACAATCCCAAATATTATCATATTTGTAGAAGTTCCAAAGGGATTAACACAAATCTGTGCTTTTCAGACTATAACGGTTCAAAAATCAGCCAAATAACTGGAAAACAAAAAAATATATATATGAGTCGATGAATCTACCCAGTTGGAAACTTCCTACAAACATCACCAATGACTAAGACGTGACATGCCCGAGTCCCTGCTGACTTGACAATTAGGTGCCTAACAAAACACTTCATGGCACTCCCTGGCATTTTCATAAACTTGTTAAAAAGTCAGCCAGAATCTTCCGCAGTTCGTCAATAGTGGCTATCATCTTATGATTTCACTTTCACTTTGTGACATGTAACAGTTGGTCAAGTCGTCTTCAAATGAGGTGATCTTGCGTCATATTCTAAACACTTATGATATTTGAATCTTTCCGATTGCCACTAATTTCAAAAAACTAAAATGAATGGTTTCCCATTACGTCCCATGGAGGGATTGAGGAGAGCTTCTTACAAGCAGTAAGTTGTGCACATTCTGGTTTTACACTCACTGAGTGGCACATACAGTTTTACACCGGTTCCGAACGGTATTTTAAAAAGCTAACTACTCGATAATGTCACCGTCACTAAGCGAGGTGACCACCGTCAAAAGAAATGTAAGGTGGTCAGGGCAGGGACCGAACCCATGTTCTTATGCACAAGAGCCGCGACCCATACCATTGCACCACCGACGGCCACAATACTGGTAGCATGTACACATAATTCCCTGAAAATTTGAATATTATTTTATCAATTTTCAAATATTTTTGAAATTCTTTCTAAAAACTTAGTATAAATTATTCACTCTTAAGATTTTTGAACAACTTGAAAAACTACGCGCATGAGTCGACGTTGACAAATAGTAAAGACTTCCTCTAACGACATTCAGCTTTGGCTTTAGTAAGAATTAGTTGTGTCATAATGACAACAAATCAGTATGACGATATTGCGTACATTGTCAGTCCCTTCGCAATTTATGCCACCTAAGTCAATACTAGCGACACGTCAAGAAGATTTCATCACATATTGACATTGTCCCAAGCGAACTGTACTTACATTGTCTGCGAGACAAATTTTTCAACTAGGTGGCTTATAGTTGAGTAAACAAAAAAACAAACATAGTTACTGGACTGTTCAAAAATCCGAAATTTTCGAATGGCCGGTTTTCGGTTTATTCGAAAAATCGCTTCTTAGGAAATCCCGCTTTCGGTTTCACAGAACGGCAAAAACCGCCAAACTTGGTTAATTTTCGGATATATTTACGGGTTCCTTTCGGTTTTTTGTTTTGCACGGAAAATAATACGATCAAACTGTGTAGGAAAAATAATACAAAATCAACACAGAAGAAATTTTTCTGGTCTTTCCCCTTTGGGAACTGAATTCGCTGAACTAGATGAATTGAATTGGAATTGGATTAATTCGGGTAAATTAACTTGACTTGAATCAAGTTGAATTGGATTCAATTGAATTGAATTGAACTAAAATGAACTGCACAGAACTGACTTTAACTGAATAGAATTGAAATGATTTAAATTGTATTGAATTGAATTCATTTGAATCGAATTTCTTTAAATTCAATTGAATTAAATTGAACTGAATTCATTTGAATTGAACTGAATTGAAATGATTGGAATTGAATTGAATTAAATAGAATTGAACTGAGTTTAATTGAATTGAGTTGATTTGCATTGAATTGAAATGAAATGAATGGAATTGAACTGAATCGAATTGAATTATATTGAATTGAATTGAATTGAATTGAATTGAATTGAATTGAATTGAATTGAATTGAATTGAATTGAATTGAATTGAATTGAATTGAATTGAATTGAATTGAATTGAATTGAATTGAATTGAATTGAATTGAATTGAATTGAATTGAATTGAATTGAATTGAATTGAACTGAATTGAATTGAATTGAATTGAATTGATTTGAATTGAATTGCACTGAACAGCTCTAACTGAACTGAACTAAACTGAATTTAATTCCATTCAATTGAACTGAACTGGATTGAATTGAGTTGATTCGAATTTAATTAAATTGAAATGTATTGAATTGAATTGAATTGAATCAAATTGAAATGAATTTAATTGAACTAAATTGAATGAATTGAAGTGAATTGAGTTCGAATGGAATTCAATTAAATTGAATTGAGTTGAATTAAATTGAACTGAGTCCAACTGAATTGAATTGAATATATTGAATTAAATTGAAATGTATTGAATTGAATAGAATTGAATTGAATTGAATTAAATCGAAATGAATTTAATTGAACTGAATTGAAGTCAATTGAGTTGAGTTGGAGAATGGAATTGAATTCAATTGAATTATATTGAATTGAGTTGAATTAAATTGAACTGAAGCTAACTGAGTTGATTTGAATAGAATTGAATTGAATTGAATCGAATTGAATTGAAGTGAAGTGAAGTGAATTGAATTGAACTGAATTGAATTGAATTGAATTGAATTGAATTGAATTGAATTGAATTGAATTGAATTGAATTGAATTGAAACTGAACTGAATTGAGTTGAAATGAATTGAATTGAACTAAAGTGAATTGAACTAAAGTGAAGTGAAGTGAATTGAATTGAATCGACTCGAATCGAATTGGATTCAATTGAACTTAATTGAATTGAACAGAGTTGAATTGAACTGAACTGAACTAAATTGAATTGAAGTGAATATTGAAGCGAAGTGAATTGAATTGTATTGAATTGAGTTGAATTAAATTAAATTGAATTGAATTGAATTGAATTGAATTGAATTGAATTGAATTGAATATCGCAGAACGACGACGATGTCGGGATACAGATTATAAAGGTTCTGGTTCGTCCGTCGCCAACACTCGTCGCTTTTTATTATAGGACCAGAGTTGTTTCATCACCATGCGATATGACCCAGGATTCTGCGCCATAATGCAAGACAGGCTGTATGACATAGTTAGTAAGTTGGATCTTCGTTTCTCGAATTAGGGTGTTATGTCTGAAGTGCTCGCTCATCCCGAAATAACACCCGTTTACAAGCATAATTTTATCAGCGTTCACTCTATTTCAATTGAACTGAATTGAGCTGAACTGAACTGAACTGAATTGATTTGAATTGAATTGAAATAAATTGAATTGCATCGAATTGAATTGAATTGAGTTCTATTAAATTGAATTGAACTAAACAATCGGTTGGATGTATTGTTGGTCGAAACCATTAACTTTGTCTTGTCCTCGGTTACAGCCATACCCTTGTTTGCTGATTCATTCTTAACTCCTGAAAATACTACAGCTAGTTATCGCAGATTTCGTCAAAGGATGTCTAAATCAGCGGACATCTCGCCTCATACTGAATGGTTCAGTGAGATATTTCCGAATATTTGCGGAGGATTGTCAGCTTGGCAGGAATACCAAGTTCCGAGACTGCTTGGTACATTTCTCCCCGCATCGGGCTATTGAAGCCATCCTTATAGTCTACAAAGTGGTGGTAGTTGTAAATTTGTTTTTGGTGCGTCTTCTCCAGGATTTATCGTAATGTGTATATTTGGTCGATAGTTGACTTTCTAGGCCTAAACCTACACTGTTAAGGTATGATGAGGTCTGCAACAAACGGCTCCAGTCTTTCGCACATTAGTCTCTGAAGGACCTTTTAGGCGATGGAAAAAAGGCATACTCCCTGATAGTTGGTAGATATACTCGGGTCGTCTGTTTTGAAATCGCTGAACGAAAAAGTGTTAGATGGCAGTTTCTGTTAGATGGATTTTCTGAACTTTTGTCCAAACTCTATTCAAATCGTTGTTACCAAAACATTTGTTGAACAGTGTTTAGGGGCGCGCAGAGGTGGAGTTGTACCACATAACAGATATTGGAATAAATACATAACAACGACGAATTTTTTGAACGAAAAAAAGAGCAATAAATGCATTTCAAACTTGCAATCAAAAGATGCCATTGTTTCATATATTTTTTTTTTGGTTTCTTTTCCAGAAATCCAAGAAATAGAAGCCGGAAAGTGAGACCTAAAGAGTGTGGAAAGTGGGATGTCTGCTAAAGGTGAAAGACTATACCCAAGGATTTCCCGCACCCCCTCCTAAACAGAGGTACCATCCATATTATCACCATCAAATGTTGGTGCTGGAGTTTGTGTGTGCAGCAACATACATACATTTAATGTTGCCTGATGACAGTTCGTTGTTGACGTGTGCAATTTAAACGGCGATAACAATCGCAATCGCGTACTGACAATACAGGAGCAGAGCAGCCCTAACGTTATACGTTGCAAATCGAATGTAAGGGACAAAAGGGAGTTAAATGTGTGTATAATGTTGTATTGTAGAGAGTTTTGCCAGAGTGTTTAGAGATACATTTGAACATCCATCCGTACATGGTTACATTTATCCATAAACGTTGACAATGATCGTTTGGTTGTTATTTCTCGTTGTATTTTTTTCGTTGCTGTTTGTTCTGTTGCAGATGATTTCTTATAATTTTGTTGGATTCTGTGGCAACTACCACTTTGTGGTTGCTGCCTCTGTAGATGATGATGATTGGGATTTTTTCCGTTGTGTTTTTTTTTATATTTTACTTATTTCCCTTTGAGAACAAAATGTTTTCATATTAACTTGAATCCATCTATAACAACATGGCGCTTTGTGCAATTTAACCATTCTGTATCGGAGACATGTCTGCATTGTTGTATTGTTTTTTCTTTTTTTTTTTTGCTTCAGCTGGTATGGTGGTGGAGCAGATAATGCAACCACAGGAAGTTAACTCCCAATTTAATCCATGTTTAAAAACATCAGAAAGGTGGGAGAGACAGCAAGGAATAAAATCCGAAGAACATTTTTGCGGTGCGATTGTAATCCGCTGTGAAATCCGATGAAATAATTTTATCTAAAATATTTTTGCAGCTCACAAAGTAAAATGTAAAAGGATTATATGATTTGAACTGAATTACGTTTATCCTAAATATTTGAAGAACTGAGTGTCCTTACAGGACTAGAAGCGATATAGGGGGATCCTTATAAAACACATTTAAACTGCTGCAGTTTTTAAAAAGTTTTCTGCAGTACTAGAATTTTGTTTCCAAAGTAGTTTAATTTTTCTTTTTTCGAAATAATACCAAAGTTTTCTTTGCGAAACTGTTCTAAAACAATACTAAATTTTTAGTAAATTGCTCAAGCGTGTGGAGGGGAAAAGTTTACTAGAAAGAAACATTTTAAGATTTGTATCAATATTCCTCAAGATGCATTGTTTAATCCGAAGTTTACTAGAATTAGTCTTTTTCAAAGAGCTATTGCATGCTCTCATATCAAATATGAACTAAACTAGAGTGCCCCGTCAATAAAATTTAAAGTATTTTTGATAAATTTTTCAGATTTTTCGGAAGTGGTTTAGAGGTCGCGCAAGTAGAATTTCCTGCAAAAATCGGGTAGGCCGGGCGTTTTTTGAATTTTACTTAAAACTCGGACAATAACCACGATTTTCTAAGTTTGTAAGTATAAATTTTTGAAGCTAAACGTCCAAACTTTTATTGTATATGCACAATCCACCAGTTTTGGCAATGACTTTCCTCAATAAGGTACCACGTATTAAATTTTTTCGTAAATTTTGTTGTAAATAACGCTTTATATCTTTTAAAATTCCTATGAAAATTTAAAAAAACTAATCATGCGCTTTAAAAGACGTATAAATTCCAAGCAATTTTGAAAATTTTGAATTTGTAGCTACTGTTCCAGAGTTATACTATTTTAAAGCCTTTTATCCATTGTATGAAACTAATAATATTATAATCTATTTGCTATTTTTGCATCGGATTTGCTTTAAATTCCTATGAAAATTTAAAATACTAATGATGCGTTTTAAAAGGTGGGTAAATTCCAAGCAATTTTCTAAAAAAAAATTTGAATTTGCAGTTACTGTTCCTGAGTTATGCCACTTTAAAACTCTTTACCCATTGAATGAACCTAATAATATTATAAATTGTTTGTTTTTTTTTCTTCGGATTTGCTTTAAAGATTGTGTTATTGAAAAAATCTACATGCACTGGGTAACGACAAAGAATTACACGCAGCAAAAAATTGCCCCGGCCATATATTGCAGGAACCATATATACGATTGCTTGCAAAATTGAAAATTTTTTCTACAAAATTGCTTGGCATTTATCCGTCTTTCAAAGTGCATCGTTAGTGTTTTTAATTTTCATAGAAATTTAAAGCAAATCCGATGCAAAAATGGCAAACAGTTTATAATATTTTTAGGTTCATACTATGGGTAAAAAGTTTTAAAATGTTACTGAAACAGTAACACCGAATTAAAATTTTTTTTTCCCCAAAATTGCTTGCAATTTATACGTCTTTTAGAGTGCATCATTAGTTTTTTAAATTAGCGTAAGAATTTTAAAAGTTATAAAACGTTACTAACCAAATTATTCCAAAATTTACGAAAAATCTTATTGAGCAAAATCATTGCCAAAACTGGTGGTTTATGCATATAAAAAACAATTTGAAAGTTTTGCTTTAAAAGTGTTGACCTACAAACTAAGAAAATTGTGGTTATTGACCGAGTTTTAAATGAAATTAAAAAAAACATCCGGAATACCCGATTTTTGGGAGAAATTCGACTTGTGCGAATTTTTTATTTTTTTTACCCTATAAGCTTTCCAATCAAGATTGAGTAACAATGAAAATCGAAAAAAAAAATTTGGGACACCCTAGTGACCACACCACCGGATAGTTTCAGTAGAGGCCGTGAATTGTTGTGAAAACTGGACATCGGGTACCGGAGAACCTTAGGAATGGTTTCAACTTCGTGTGTACTGGCTGGATCCAAGATTGTGCCCTGGTCCAGAGATACTATAATATAACTAGATATTCACATTTTCACCAGAGGGCAAATGCGGTTGTGGTACGACCATTTTGAACACGGATATGAAGACAAAATACTAAAAAATAATCTTGATCTACATGTTGTTTTTGAAAATGAAAACGAATACTGTGTGAATATCACGGTAGGCCCACTAAAGCAGCTGATTTTAAAATTTTTCTAACTTGTGTATTTCTTTTCTGTCACATCCCAATTCTTATAAATTGTGTGTGCTGCTTTTCTTGTCAGTCTCCACATGTATTAAATGTCATATATTAATTTATATGCAGATTTGTCAACTCGGTCATCGGTTTAAGGGAAGCGAACTTGTGTTTGAACGTCAAGGTAAAATTCTTCCACTGAGGTTTGACAAACACAGCTCAAATTGTTACTGTGAATGTTCAAAATGTGTAAATAGTATATGACCATCGTGAATGCACAAACCTCAAAATTTCATTGTTTCCTCATTGTCGAAGCGCAAAGAGAAACGTCAGATGAGACGGATAACAAATCTATATATAAATTAATGTATGTTAAATGTGATAGAAAAGAATAAAAAAAAAACAAAAACAAAATTCCGGTTGCTATTTGTTGACAGCACATAAAGGATAAAACAAAGTTACATTGATTTTTAAAAAATGTTTCTTTGCGGGAATTCGCTCATTTCATCAATTTTTTGCACCAGTTAGCAAAATTTCTTTGGTTTTGAAATACATCACTTATATTTCACCATCTAGGGTTAGATATAGTAATATTATTTTTTTATTTTCGGATCTGAACGTATATTGAGGAAAACATTTGTGGATAATATTTCCAGTTTTCTCTCGGAGTAATTCTGCCTTCCACTCCCTTGCCCTCTTTCACTCTTGCACCGATGTGGAAGTCGCTGAAATATCTCGATTTTTTCTATCGTTATGAACCCATTTCAGAGAAACTCTCTGTCTAGCAGTGCGTGCCTCCTGGTCGACTTCACCATGTCTCTTGACAATCCTAAGATTTTGCCGACAATCCTTAATTCCAGAGCCACCTCAGAAAAACAATTTAATTCAGGGTAATTCCAAAATATTTCGACACAGTCTAGGACCCAACCGAACCTTTTAAATTGTATAAAGAAGTTTCTCCTCGTCCATTCGAATTCTATGACACCAGAATTGGGTCAAAATTCAAAGTAGTTTTTGTTTTATGGTTCGTTGAATTAGGTATTGTCTGGCACTGTCTGAAAAAAGGACTTGACTTAAAAATGGCGTAACTTTGGAATGCATTAATGGATTTCAAAATGTTGGATATCATTTAAAGCTTGTTTTTTAAAGTTTTCATGAAAATAAAAATTTTCCAAAAATGCCTGCACAACGTTTTTCGTGATATTTTATGCTCTTTCTCTTCACTAAAGCTTCATGATTCGGGTAAAATTTGAAAAAAAACATAATTCAAAAACTTCAATAACTCAGTCAATTAATACCGGACTTTTAATAGCAAAGTCGCGTTTTACTCACTAGGAAACGTCACTTTTGAATAAATTCAAGAGTATTAAGGTTTCTTTATAAAATTATGTGTGAAATCATCACCGTAGCTGAAAAATGGCAAAAGAAAATAAAAAATATCTGTTTGCTGGACAACTACACACAGACTTCTCATATTTTCTTAAAAAACGTATAGATATATCGTTTTAAAGGCCTAAGTTTCTTCTTTTCAAATCTAGTGATAAAGTGAAAATCGGTTAATCATCAACAAACTTACAGGCTTTTAAGTGCGTAAACATACGGAAAACCGGCTATTTAACCGGTTTTCAAGATTTTGGGGTGTTTGGGAAATTTCACAAGCAGATTCTTGTTACACTCGACAATACCTACAAGAAAAACACTATCACTTCCCAGGTATTTCTACTTTAGTCTTTTTTCTATCACAGTGTTATACGTAGTCACTACTTGAAAAATCGAAACTAAAACAGTAAAACTCGTGCAGTCTTTACCAAACCTTATGTATCTATTGATAATGAAATTTAGCAATGATGTAGAGAAAAGGATGGACTTTCTTTTTGGTGGGAGAAATCAAAAAATAAAGATATGTTATGCCAGTATATTCCAGGTTAAAGGATACCTTGGAGTTTTCTATATCATTGAACCACAATGACATGACTGTTGTATCGAATATTATTAAGGCGGTTGTTGCAAGCCATAAAATGATATCCAACATTTTGACATCCATTAACGCATTCCAAAGTTATACCATTTTTAAGTCATGTCATTTTTTCAGAAATTGCCATACAATACCAACTTCAACGAACGGTCACAGAATTCGTATAAATTGTATACCAATCAACAGTTGTCGGGTTCGAAAATACTGATATTTGTGTCGATTTTTTTGCAACTACCCTTCAGCAAACTATTTGTGGGTACGGTACGTATGACACCCCGTATGGAGACGAAAGTTGTGGACCATGTAAAATTTCGAATTTAATTTTGCTTTAAGAAAAATATTGATAGACATTTTTTCAAAATAATGGTTTTATTGGAAAAGCTCATTGACATTTATGAATAAAATACAACATCATTCAAATGCCTTCCACGACTTGCGTTACAGTACCTCCTTCGACCTATCCAATATTCGACTGTTGGGGGTCTATCTCGAGAATGACAGCATCAATTTCGAGTTGTAAGGCCTCAATTGCGCCCCAGAGACAATAGTCTAACGGCCAATGGACTTCATAGTTTCGGCTGATTATTCAGTTTTCGAACAAATTGCGCAAAAGGTCGATTGTAACGTTAGGTGTGTGGCTCGTAGCGCCGTCCTGTAGAAACCAGACATAGTTCATGTCATCCTCTTCAACTTTAGGCAACAAAATATCACCACTGGCGTCAGCGGCAGGTAATTTTCAACGCAAAATGGGTCTATGACGCCGCAATGCCAAAAACCGCACCAAACAGTCACTCGTCGTAGGATTTTTCGAGCTCCAAATGCGATAATTGTTTGTTTACGTAGCCCCCGAGGTGAAAATGAGCTCATCTCAAAATACGATTTTTCGCTAAAAAAATGCTCATCTTTAGCGAAGCGGAAACATATTGGATGGCCACGAGGTTTCACGTCTTGGACTAATTAGACTTTATACCAAGGTACTCAATACAAACTCAATTCGAGAGCCGAATCTTCAATAACTCGCTCGTTAAAAAGATTCGGACTTGTGAATAAGATTTGTATCAAAGACTTTTCTATCTCGGCTCGTTCGCGAGCGACCTCTACCTAGTTTTACTTCATTGCGCTTCCTGAGCGAGCCGAGCATATATTCGGAGCGAGCGAAAAAGAGTGGATCTTTTATTGCAAAACAAAAATCGAAGCAAAGCTGGCTGCGTTCAGTATCGTTTAAGAGGTTGACTGTGGAGGTTGATACATATACAAATTACCATTTTTAAGATAGAAAGTGGTCTTTATGTGCTATTCAGGGTGAACAGACTCGTGCAGATTGTATTAATATGTTCACAAATGTTGTTCAGCTTTACCATGGCTAAAATATATGCCGAATATTGTGAGTGAAAAATTTTGAGTCCATTGATGTTATGCTGAAAAAAATCTTTTTTTAAAAAAAAAAATGCTGGAAAATCTGAGAATTGGTAAAAATAGATTTTTTTCAAAAATGTCACGTTCTAATAACATTTCATGGGTACCGATCTACTGAGTACAGTTACCTCTAACCGATACAATTTACTAGAACGTTGACACTACAATTTCATGCCAAAAACTACAACAGTGTAATAAAATGTTTAATTAAAATCGTAATCGTATTGATTATGCATGTGATTGGAAATAAACATACAATATTGATTAATTGCGTACACACGTTGATTACACATCAATTGAAATTAAATCTTAAATGTTAATGAAGTTCATACCCAAGTTGATTTCTTTTGTATGTAATTGAAAAATTAATTAATACTTGATTAACTTTGAACTCAATACAACTACAAATTTAATTGAAAACACGGTGTAAAATTGATTTACTTGGTACTCAAGCTGCTTAGAAGATTAATTGAAATACAGGGTATGTTTTATGTTCCAGGCCGATGTTTTTAACCGCCATTTCTGTTTGGTTCACATTTGTCAGTTTGAATTTGACAGTTGTGCAGAGCGGAGCGATAACAATTTATTATGCAGCATCTATCGCGTTAACAACTTGTTGAAGCTATTAAAACAGTTCACCTAAATAACACTGTGTGTAATTTTTTAAGTCATGGAAATATAACCATATACGGACACCACTACGTGATAAAAGACAAAAAAAAAAAGACCCATGTCTCCAAGTTTTGTCCAAAGCGATGCACTTTTTTTTATGGGCCCCAAAAGATTTGAGGCTCCGGTGTCATTCTTGCAAAAAAGTGATCATTTTGTCAGGCTCATATCTTGCAAATCGTCCGGAATTTTGTTTTACTCTCTGAGGGAAAGTTGAAGCTCTTGTCTTAATATTTCCCGAAAATCTTTTAATTTCATTTGTTTTTTCTTTACTTCAACATTGAGATACTAAGCTATATATTCCAAAAAAAAAATTAAAATAATATTCGTATTATGTTTATACTATTTTTTTTTTTTTTGATTTAGCCTTGAAGATGAATTTTGTTGATTTTATATGTCGACAATTTTGATTGTTTATGACAAGAGCTACAACTTTCCCTCAGAGAGTAAACCAAAATTTCGAACGGTTTGCAAGATATGAGGCTGACAAAATGATCACTTTTTTGTAAAAAAGACACCGAGGCCCCAAATCTTTGGTGGTCCATAAAAAAAAGTGTATGAATTTGGGCAAAACTGGGGGACATGGGTCTTTTTAGATGTCGACAATTTTGGTTGTTTATGACAAGAGCTACAACTTTCCCTTAGAGAGTAAACCAAAACTTCGAACGGTTTGCAAGATATGAGGCTGACAAAATTATCACTTTTTTGTAAAAAAGACACCGAGGCCCCAAATCTTTGGTGGTCCATAAAAAAAAGGGGGACATGGCTCTTTTTATATGTCGACAATTTTGGTTGTTTATGACAAGAGCTACAACTTTCCCTCAGAGAGTAAATCAAAATTTCAAACGGTTTGCAAGATATGAGCCTGACAAAATGATCACTTTTTTGTAAAAATAACACCGAGGCCCCAAATCTTTGGTGGCTTATAAAAAAAAAGTGTATGAATTTGGGCAAAACTGGGGGACATGGCTCTTTTTATATGTCGACAATTTTGGTTGTTTATGACAAGAGCTACAACTTTCCCTCAGAGAGTAAATCAAAATTTCAAACGGTTTGCAAGATATGAGCCTGACAAAATGATCACTTTTTTGTAAAAATAACACCGAGGCCCGAAATCTTTGGTGGCCCATAAAAAAAAAAGTGTATGAATTTGGGTAAAACTGGGGGACATGAGTCCTTTTTTTTGGTCTTTTATCACGTAATGCTGTCCGTATATGGTTATATTTTTTCTTGTTGTACTGTGTATTGGTTCAATTGTACAAACGCAAGAATTTTGCGGGCATTTTTTGATTTAAATAATGTGCCGAGAAAGTGAACCATTCATCGTATTGAAACTTTGTATACACTGGAAGATAAAGAGAAGTCTTGGCGAACTCGTAGCGTACGTACCGCAAAAATAATTCAGATGCTAAAGAACACAAGAAACTGGAGCAATAACACCCATAATATGCCAAAATATTATAAAAAATATGGTTAAAAGAGGATACATTTGCACATTAGCCAAACGCAGCCGCCGTTATATTTCACATATAATGGTTATAAACCAAAATTTCATGCAATAACATATTATTAAAACATATTGCACCGTTTAATATTTATTTAAAAACACATCGGAACACCCTGTATATTCAATTACCGACCTGGATTTTCCTCATTAGCCAAAATGCAAATTGAAAAGGAATTGGATTGTCAAAGTGCGAGTTTTATTTTTGACTATTAATGTTTTACCGTGGCTGTTAAGAGTCAATAAGCATTTTTGCGAGTAGGGGCGAATTTTCGATTTGGTAAATAATGCGTTGCCGCAGCCTTGAAGTGGGATGAATTATCCCAGTAGGCGTAAAAGGTTTTTCACACTTTTTTTTTGTTCCGAAATCTTTTTAGAACATTCAACGAATTAATTTCATTAATTTGCATGATTTTTAGAGCAAGAGAAAACAAATACATTATCCTTTTAGGAAATAAATCTTAACTCTTTCATACCGTTGACCTTTTATACAGGAGAACAGAGCAAACAACAATTAATTGTACATTTAAGATTTGGATTCGATAACAGAACAAACAATGAACTTTCAACCCTAAAGAAAGAATAGAATACTCGTTTAAACCTTCTAAATCAAACCCTCTCTTATTAATATCTTTCGAATGCTGATTCGATTTAAAACTGAGAAGAGGAGCTCCACAGTCTATGCTAAGATACTTTTTTTAAAACTCCTTGTTACCAGCGGCAACAAATATTCTCCTTAAAAACCAAAACCAAGAACTTCCCAAACATGACACTTTTGTGTTGGTTTCCTTGTACTTTTATTATTATTACAAAATGCAACAATTTTTCTAATTAACATGGACACGAGACTTACAACATCCCAAGGAGGCAGGCAAGCAGGCAGCCAAACAGGCCTACGCAAAAATGCTCGAACAACGAAACAACACAACCAGAAAAACAAGCAACTTTCCTCAGATACTTCTAAGAGATTTAACAAAATATATGACAAAACTTTGCCAATGTAACTGGTGGGTTTGTATGAAGTTCGAGTTGTTTTTTTTTGCCTTCAAAAGGACTTAAATGCAAGAAGAAGCTAAGTTGTTCAACAGCAACTCCAATAGGAAAGCTGGAAGTCAAAAAAAGGAGTAACAACGCCTTTGTAGATAGGCGGAAATAAATAACAATTATTAGTATAACAAAAGCGAGTTAATGTTAAAAGTTTTGAAATAAATACCAGAGAACATTGGTTATGTTAAACAATAAATTTGTATATATATTACTGGGAGTAAGAAAATGAAATAACATTGGCAAGGACTCGCGAGTATGAGGGAGTGATGGTACTTTTCTAGGACAATAGCAATGACTTCAAAGAAGCTACATTGGAGGTAATTTATATTATTGGCGACCAAAAAAATCGAGTCCCGTACTTGTAGTATCACCAACGTTTACATCTGCCCTGAACACAGGCTACATTTTAGTTTCAAATGTTCTATAACCGCACGCTAAAAAATCTGTCGCTGTTTGGATGCAAATATAACGTGTGTTTAGAGCTTGTGGCAAATATAATATACTTGTTTCCAAACACATTGTGGTTGCTATTCAATATTTCGTGTTTGAGACACAATAATTAATATGTTATAATACATGTGTTTGCGACCCAAATATATCTGCGTTTGTGATACAAATAAAAGCATACAGGTTTGCCAGTAAACATGCTACTGTTTGTATTTAAACACAGATGAGTTTGGGATTTGCAAACATATGAATGTTTAAAGTGTGTTGCACACATGTACTTGGTTCCTGCAGAATATGTTACAGAGGCCGTTTTTTCCAGCGTGTGCCACATTAGAGCACATATTATGTTAGATGTTGGCGGCAGTCGGTGAACGACTCAATTAGACTTATTAGTCCATTGTGGGTCAAAGGGCTAAATAGATTAAGCGCTAGCATAAGTGCAGAAATATTTAGTTTGCTCCAAGGAGTTCAAGGTCTTGCCTACTCCTCCTGAGGCAACTCTCTCAGGTCCCTGAATAGGTAGGGTAGCACAGTAGATAAGCACCTGCGGCAAGTGTTGAACACCTGTAAAGAAGATATTCAGTGGATTCTTCCTCTTCGAAAATCCTTTGCCCTGACTTTTAGTCTTGCCGCATGTGAACTAATCAGACAGTGTTCATTCAAAAGAAAAGCTTGATGGATCTCCTGATATCCCCTATGGACAGATTTGTCTTCAGTGTACACAATCTTTGCCCCTAGTTCGTCTGTCCAGCATCATTATGTAGGAGCATTTTTGCAGGATATGCTTAGACATCGCTAGGAGCATTCCAACACCCTCCAATTCTGATTTCAGAATGTACAAAAAGTCCTTCGAAGTAGTCCATTGTGAGAAAACAAGGAATTCTCTTGTGTTCTCACACACATGAGGAATATTTTTTCGAGTCTGGAACCAAACTGAAATACTTTCATACTTCGAAGGACTTTTTGCACATTCAGATTCCAGATTCTAAAAGAGGTTTTAAACAGCTTCCCAACGATGTATGTGAGAACAGGGGAGAATTCCTTGTTTACACGCTGAAAAATCTGTCGCTTTTTGTTGTTTGGATGCAAATATAACACGTGTTTGGAGCTTGTCGCAAATATATCATACCTGTGATCAAACGCATTGTGTTTGCTATTCAATATTACATGTTTGCGACCAAAACAAATCTGTGTTTGTGATATAAATACAGCCGTGTTGATCAGTGAAAAAAGAATAAACAAAAGCTCGGACGGTTAAATGGTTTGTGATGTCGTTTTGGTTTTTGTGTAAGTGTTTGGTATATATGTATGTGTACTAAGGTGGACCTTGAAATGACATTTTTGCGATATTTTGGTAGATGAGGGCTCTATTCCGTGCCTTTTTGAAACAAAATGACAATGCCGAAAAAAAAAATTAAAAAAAAAAAACATTAGGGGTTGCGCACGAGCCGAGAAAAAGGTCCACTTTGCCAAAATTAGGGGGGAAATTGCCATAGGTCATCAGGGGTCACCCGTAGGGGGGAAGAATGTATGGCCGACCCCCATTAACTTTTTACCGCCAACATTTTCCCCCAAGATACCCACCCCCTATCTCCTCCCCTTAGGGGGGTCACCATACAAAAATGGAGGTTGCTCAGTATTTTCGAAAAACACCATAGGTCATCAGGGGTCACCCCTAGGGGGCAAAATATATGACCGACCCCCATTAATTTTTCATCCCCAACATCTTTTCCGAACAAACTTAACCTCTATCTCCACTCCTTGAGGGACTCCCCATACAAAAATAAAAGAAGCTGTAATTGAGTTGTACTACTAAGCACTCTTAATATAATATAGTCAAATTAACATATTTTTGTTCGCTGATGGGTATTTCTTGCGGTAAGAATCGATAACATGTAGTAAATACTGTTTCTCTTCTTCGCCTTGACACAGTATTCTATTATAATCTTGTATCATTTTTACTCCTCTTTCGGCAGTGTCGTTCACAACGCGCAAGTTATTTACAATTCTACGACCTTCTTGATAGTCTGCGCGAGATTTCCAGGTTGCTGGATTTGCAAGAATGAAATCTTGCGATATTCCAAATCGTACAAATAAATTTTTGGTATTATGAGAGACGAAGTTGCTCAAGTCTTTAGCCAAGAATTCCTCATTCACATCTTTGAATTTCACCTCGATTTTTTTAACGCTGGTGCTTTTGATTACGACGCGAGGAGCTGGGGGAACCTGGTCGTCTTCTTCATCTTCTTCACCTTCTTCGTCTTCTTCATCTTCTTCACCTTCGTCTTCTTCATCTTCTTCACCTTTTTCGTCTTCTTCATCTTCTTCACCTTCGTCATTCTCATTTTCTAGCAATGCTTGGGCCATTTTGGCCTTCAACTCATTTGAAACCTTGTCATCGAAAAAGGCAAGGGCTATGTGCTCATCGGCGAGATACCATAGGTGACCGATAAATTTCTATATCATTACCCGAGATAAATCCTGGTCAACGGACTTGTACTCGACGATGTCCTTCAAAAACTTCCAATCTTGATTCGGCGCCTCAGCTGCTCGAGAAGAACCAAACCATGCCTTGACGTAAAGTCGCACCACAAAAATACAAACGTGTCGAATACCATTCAATTCACATACAGATAAGTGAAAAGTTCTCCGAAACAAAAACATCTTGAGGCTGTAAATGGCTTTTGCCATCCATCGAGCATGGGAAACGGGTCCTGGAGGTCGGAAATGGTAATTCTCAAGTTTTTCACCCAGAAACAAAAGAATTAATTGTAGCATTTCTTTGTAGTCATCGCGAGGGTGTTTCTCCTTCAATTGATCTAAGCAAAACTTCTTTATGCCGACTTGCATTGCCACAGGAATTTTTCTGACGACTTGATCGTCTATCAAGCCAGAAAGGAATGGTTTAACCTTTACAGCGTCCCATTCCTGTTTGAAACGGTCAAAGCAAGGAACGCCTGGTGCACTGGTCTTTCCCATTTTTGTCTCAAAAACTTCCCTTAGCCCCAGTTCATATACGTGGTGTCTGCAAGGTAAATATAAGATTTCTCTCTCCAACAGCCGCTCAAGAGCAACTGCGGCTCCGGGGAATGGGCCACTGTTCGTTGATGTCGTGTCGAAAGAAAGTCCTTGTATTCGATGTGTCATATGCCAAGATGCCAACAGTTGATAAACGGCATGTGCTATTCTCCGGCCTTTTCCTTTCCCATCTTCTACTTTGGAAACTCCAAGAAGTTGTTCTTTTTCTCCGTACGAGACAATTACCGGTAGACGGTCCACCTTCTTTGTACCCACAAAATCCAAAAGCATTTTGCCATCCCAATGGACTACGAAGGATTTAGCTACGACAAGGTGGAGATGAATGAAACGCGTTGAAGAATAAGAATTCTGAATGAGAGCAAATAAATCTATGCGATCTTACTTCTGGATTGTCTTTCACATAACTCAGCATGTTCTCTCGATTTGAACGCCGACATCTCCGAAGCGACGTACGGTGTATTGTGTATTGTTGAGGATCGCGTCCAAATGCTTCTGCCGCCGCAATCATAATGCCGACCGCGTCTCGGTCAGTCACTTTGCACTTGTCCAAAGCTGATAGGACTCGTTCAGTAAAACATTGTTTGTAACCTCTTCTGTCACCAACATTTGACGGGCCAGCTTCTGCCGGGAAGTTTTCGTCCTGTCTCCCATTATCATCGCTTGAATCACTGCTTGAAAATTTAACCACTGCAATTGAACGAATTTCATTTGAATATAAACATTGGACGAACACACAAAGCGCGAAATAGCTTACCGCCTTTAGCGAACCGATCTCTACTAGATTCCGTTGCACGTTTGCGTCGCAACTCTTCTTGTTCTTCGCGCTCAGCTTTTCTTTTCCTCGTTCGAGTATCAGTAGCGTCCACACCTCCCATAGTTCCTGGCCGGCCATCTTCTCTTTGCTTTAGCAGAAACTCAATGTCTTCGGTATTTGTCATTTTCTCAAGGGCGTTGGCGTGTGCGATGTCGAAAAGATTATCCAAGCTATCAGAAAACGTATTCTCTTTTTCTCTAGTGGACTCAGTCTTTCTGTGAGATGACTTTCTTAAAGCATCCCACTCATCGTGCAGCGCAGCTATTTTTCTTGTAACATCTCCTCTGGCTTTCGTCGGAATAGCTGCTTGGCGCCAAAAAATCATCACTGCGTCCGCGACTATAACCGCACTATTTTTCTTCGACATGTTTCGTTTGCGAATGTTGAAGAAATGCATTCTTAGCACTTGCTTCTTCGACGGTAATTTGTTCCCCGTAATATTCATGCTTGGATAACCAATCAAAAAAATATCGCCGCGCGATCTAAGTCGTGTTGTCATCTTAACTTTTAAAAAACGGGAGAAAAATCAATTTACTTTTCGCGGTCGTCGGCACTTGTTGAATGACAACAATCGATGAATGAACTGCTATTTATAACTACTACGTATTTTGCAATATTTTACTGCCAGGTACTGATGAATGGGGGCATCTGCTAAGGGTGCCTATGTACCTGATTCAGCACGTGTGCGTTTCAAATTTTTCAAGACTTTCCAAACAATGACCACTCTTGAATATTGGTGGAATTTCTGTAAAAAAATCAAAAAAAAATCAAAAAAATCTCGATATTGTGCAACTGTAAATACATAGATTTTCAGTATTTTTGTATGGGGAGTCCCTCAAGGAGTGGAGATAGAGGGTAAGTTTGTTCGGAAAAGATGTTGGGGATGAAAAGTTAATGGGGGTCGGCCATACATTCTTCCCCCCTACGGGTGACCCCTGATGACCTATGGCAATTTCCCCCCTAATTTTGGCAAAGTGGACCTTTTTCTCTGCTCGTGCGCAACCCCTAATGTTTTTTTTTTTTAATTTTTTTTTTCGGCATTGTCATTTTTTTTCAAAAAGGCACGGAATAGAGCCCTCATCTACCAAAATATCGACACAAGGTCCACCCTAATGTGTACTCACAATTTTGAGGAAAGAAACTGGAAAGAGCAACAGCGTGAATGCCTTTTTCTGCCCGAGCCTCAACTGAAAAATTCGGAATGACGGACCATTTGTGAAATATAATGAAAAAACACAAGTAATTAATACACGCTTGTCTTGCTTGAACTAGATTTGTATGTAAGTATATTGTTTGTGTACCAACGCATAGTGATAACAATGGCATAGTTGAAACCTTCTGAAAAAAAAACGTGAGAGCCAACAAAGAAAGGAGAAGTAAAAGAGCAGCAGATTCTCATTTCATAAAAAAAGTAATGCAAGCAAATGTAGAAAGGGTCATCCTAAATATTTAAATTTTTTGTATGTATTATTTTTAAATGTGGATAATAAATAAATAAAGAGAGAATACTTCATTTCTAAATATTATTATGTTTCCATACGAGGTTTGGGGGAAACACGCGAATGCTTCCACGAAAGTACATGGATGTTTGGGATGAAGCACGCATATGTTTCCACGTAAAACCATATATATTTGTCAGTAAACATGCTAATGATTGCATTTAAATACACCTGAGTTTGGGACTTGCAAGCATATAAATGTTTGAAGTGTATTTCAAACATATAAATGGTTCCTGCAGAATATATTTGGGAGAATATGTTACAGAGGCCGTTTTTTTCAGCGTGTTTATATAATGTTGCATACATTTTGATGCCAGGATGCCAGCCTTCTTACAACTCTGATTCCGATTGGGCGCAAAAAATAGTTAATTTTGTAATGCCACTACATAGTGTAATATTTAATTTTCGTGTATATAAAACACTCTGATTGGTTAAAAATCTTTTCAATTGATATATGTCTCTTTTTGAACGCTTTAACAGATGTCTGTTAACCCGTTAACAGAGCTGTGTAAATGACTGTGGCTTGGGTCTTTGCTAGTTAAATTCGGAATTTACTTTCACAAACATTAATTTGTGACCCATCCGTTTAGAAATTTACATATCCTTCATTACCAGGAACTCCATTATACCAGAAATCCCATCCGGTACGAAAAAAAATAAGTGGGTTCCCATTACATCCCATGATTGGAATAAGATTGGCAAAGATCTCTCCGAACTATTTAGTACGAGGCTAAGCCCCAGTGGAGGCGACACCTTATCATGCGATCTCTTCAACCTATTAAGTGAGATCATCTCGAGAAAAGCTGCCGTCAACATGAATAAAACTATCAGTAGCAAAAGTCACAGGCTGCTCCAGTATGCTGATGATTTAGACATCATTGGGCGAAATCTGTGAGAAGTTACTGCAGTTTTTTCGAGAATTGAGAAGGAATAAGCAAAAGTGGGTTTGGAAGTAAACGAGGACAACACAAAATTAGTTGTTTCAACAAGCAGAACATCCATCCGATTGAATGAAAGAGTGAACGTTGATAACCGTAATAATTTCGCGGTAGTGATCGAATTCATTTACCTTGGATCTGCCGTGAACAGAAGCGATAACGTCAGCCTGGAAATTAAACGGAGATTAGTGCTTGCACTTCCGAGATAAGACCCTCTCTAGAGAAACGACGATCCAAAAATCCTGTGATAAATATATGGTCCTATAATAGAAAACGTTGAGTATCGACGACGGATGACCCACGAGCAGTATAATCTGTTTGTTTAATCTGTGCGTTTACGCTGGCTAGGACATGTCGCTAGAATGGATAAGAATGAACCAGTGGAATATTGACTGCGAGAGCTTGGTTTTACCAACTGGAGGCGAATAGCTTAAGATCGAGGCGGTTGGAGAAAGACGTTATCCTCATTTTGTAAGGCCCTTGACCGGGTTGCTTGAGGCCACCTACGTAAGTAAGTTAGTAACTTATGTTAACTTAATTTAAAATTTGATTCAATCAATTGAAATGGAACTCGGACCCAATGGATATCTAAGGGTACGGATGTGTTTAAGTGAGATCACCTTTCTGAATAAACATGGAGAATATGGTTAGTGATGGAGAATTCAAATTAGTAGAATTCAAATTACTGAAAGTTTGTCATGTCTAATATGCGAACACGAGCATCGGATTAAATTTAACGAAAAAAAGGTAGGAAATTATATCTCGTATATTCATGAGTGAACATTTTGAGATGTGTCTTATATTGTAGTTGGTGTCAGATATATGTATCGACAACTGATTTGCTTAATTCCACTGCCACCATTTGAAGACTATGAAGTTCCTTAGAATATTATACCTCCAGAAAGATTATTTACAATGCATTGAATGCTTCAGTACATAATCAAGTTAGTAAGGGTTGTCAGTCATAATAATGTTTAAGATCAATAAAGAATATTCCAAACCCATAACTTACATGTACTCGAATTTTTTTCAAACATTTTCTTTCCGAGAAAATATCACAGCCGTGATCCATTTCCCAGCTAGATGGTAAAATCAATCAATTCAACATTAAAGCGACTGAAAGGGTGTAATAAAGGTGCGCTCTTTTGTTGCGTTCAACAACAACATTTAAATTGTTGGGAAATTTGTTAATCTTCATCTCGCTCGATGACAACGACAAGCCACCGCCCGAAGGAGGTTGAACATCAAACGAAAACTTAATTGATTTTAATTTATTGCTGCGTGTTTATCATTCCTGTGAGATTTTCAACGAATTGAAAATTAAAAGTCAACTCTTCACGGTGGTGACACTTTCCATTTGGGTACCACCACCACAATACTCGTACAGGCGATGGCCGAAAAACTTACAATGATTGATTTATGTGCCACTGCAACATGTTCAATTCCTTCATTCAAGATAAGTGGTACAAGGAACGGGCTCGAAATGCTGGCTTAAATAACCGAAAATGCCGCAACAAAAACACAAAATTAGTGTTCATTGATAAGAGGATGTAACACGAGAAAATCAGAAAGCCGAATACCGTCAAGAAAAAAAATAAAACTAAAAAACCTGAGTTTTAATGAGACTCTGATAACAAATGAATGAGAGAGGATACCAACAACCGTCGGCTATGACGTTGAAGGAATCAAGACAAAAATGTAGTAGCTGGCCACATGACTGCCATGTTGCCCCACCATGAAATCAACATCCCAACTTAACATCAAACACGGCAGCCGTTTGCTCTTGTTTCCTTGAGCAGCACAGTGGGACAAAATGTGTATTGGTTTGGGGTTTGTCAAACCGTTTTGATATCAGTCAAATATTAAACTCGGAAAAGGACACAATAAATTTGTATGATCCTTGATAGACCCAAAAAAAAAGTAGGTTATTAAACGCAAACAATGTCTGGAAGTTCCATGCTTGAACAGCAAATGTACTGCCATAACAACAAACTGTTTGCATTGTAGATGAAATACTTGATATACAACAAACGTATGGTTGCCGAATAAACAAAATTATATATTTGCTGAAATAGCAAACATGATAGGTTTCCTCGTGTTTGCTAAAATATTTCGTTAAAAATAAATAAATATATACATCTCATAAACGGACTTGGGAGAGCTTCTCAAAATCAGAGAGCTGTGCGCTGGCTATTTTTACACTCACTGATTGGAATCTACAGTTTTACACCGGTTCCCAAGAGTATTTTGAGCAGCATTTTCAAGGCTAATGACAGGATAATGCCGCCGTCATTAAGCGAAGTGGCCGCCGTCTAAAGAAATGTAAGGTGGTCAGAGCAGAGATTGAACCCATATTCTCATGTAACCATGGCACCACCGATATCCATATTTTGTTGAGTGTGCTTTGATTATGTCAGAATTTACAAAACACACTTCTTAACAAACTGGTAAGAACCAGAGGTATCCATGCCACAAACTATGCAGCAAACTAAGTTGCATCGCCGATTGCTGGTCATAGTCAATAGTCATTCCTTTTTATTTCTGTCCGTTTAATGTCTAACCAAAGAATAACATACAACCGAAACACAAACCCGATGAAATTTCCTGCTAGGTCGACAAGCGCAAGAGAACGCTAAGAGAGGGATAGAGTCTCTTATGTATTGATCTATGTAAGAACCCACATAAGTTCTTTAATTATATTGTAAAATTTCATTTCAAGTTTTTTGTGTTTCTATTTAAATTGTATCGACTGTTAAAGGACATCTAAAGAATATGGGTACTTGGCCTAATACTGTATTAGAATAAAGGTGCAATACTACTAGGTGTTGGTGGCAGCCGATGTACAACTTACTCAGACTTATTAGTCGATTGCAATATCATGTATAAGCCACGTTAATGCCACGGCAGATCCTGTGAGATTGATCTAGGAAAAGATAATGTCAGGATGAGACAATTCTTCTGATTGCTGAAGCGATGTATACCATAGTCGCTGAACTGAAAACCCAGTTTCATCAAAAGGGAGCCCAAAATTGGGTGCCTTCTGTTTTTAATCATGTGACGATTCCCTCCTCGTCGAGGTTCCCGAGCAACGGTAGAATATTTTTTTTCTAGCGGCTGAAATCAAGGGCTTTCGATGAGCACCCTGGTTGGGTATGCGACCACAGATGCGTCTCAGGTTTAGTAGGAGACTGATTTTACTGAAACTCATCAAGATGTCGGGCATACTCTTTTGTAATTAGAAGAGAACCAAATTCTACCAAAAAATCAGGAACATAACTAATGGACATGGTTCCCTTCTGAAAGACAAGGACGAAAATCTCATCGTAGATGTGCACCGCATGTTGGGAATATGGAGAGACTATTTCTACCCGCTACCGGTACCTGAGATATCCAATGACGATGAGTCAATCGATGACAATTAGGACGACGACGTCGATTGCCCCCATCCTAACCAAGACGAGATCAGAACAGCTAATGCCCGGCTTAAAAACAATAAAGTCGTAGCAGCCGATGGACTACCGGCGGATCTGTTTAAGCCTGGCGGCGATGAGCTGATAAAGTGCATGCATCAGCACATTAGCAAAATTTGGTTAGATGAATGTATGCCCGGCGATTAGAGTCTCAGTGTACTATGTCCCATATTTAAAAAAGGGACTCGGGTCACCGTGAAATAAGACTTTTATCCATAGGATATAAGGTTCTACCAAGTATAATGTGCGAAAGACTAAAACCAATTATCGCTGACCTGATTAGACCATACCGGTGTGGCTTTAGACGTGGAAAATCGGCAACTGACCAAATTTACACGCTACGCCAAATCCTGGAGAAAGCCCGTGAAAAAAATTGCACACCTATCATCTATTTGTTGATTATAAGGCGGCCTTCGATAGCCCGATACGAGAGAAACTCTACGAAGAAATGCCTGAGCTTCAGCTTGGTATTTGTGCAAAACTCGTACGCCGTTGTAGAAGAACCTTGACGAACACCAAATCCGCGGTGAAAGTTGGTGAGGATTTTACGGAACCTTTCGAAACCAATCGAAGCCTCAGGCAAGGTGACATCCTATCTTGCGATCTCTTTAACATCTTAATGGAGATCATTATGAGAGAAGCTGCAGTCAACATGAATAAAACCATCAGCAGCAAAAGGCACATGCTGCTCGCGTATGCTTATGATATCGATATCACAATTAGAGAAGTTACTGCGGTTTTTTCGAGTCAGCAAAAGTGGGTCTGAAGGTAAATGAGGACAAGACAAAATTAATGGTTCCAACGAACAGGGCCTCCACTCGAATAGACCACTGCTGGAACGTTGATAACCATTATAACTTCGAGGTAGTGGACGAATTTATATACCTCGGAGCTGCCGTAAACAAAAGCAACAACGTCATCTTTGAGATCAAGCGGAGAATTGTGCTTGCGAATAGATTTTATTTTGGGCTAAGCAAGCACTTTAGAGATAAAGCCCTCTCTCGAGTAACAAAAGTCCAGCTGTACCAGACTCTCATTCAACCTGTCTTGCTTTATGACGCAAAATCCTGGGTCTTATCGCAAGCAGATGAAACATCTGTAGGAGTCTTCGGGAGAAACATGCTCCGAAAAATATATGGTCCTATAGTGCACAACGGCGAGTATCGGCGGCGCATGAACCAGAGCCGTATGGCCTATATCCCGACATTGACATAGTTAAGGGGATTAAAATATGTTTGTAGAATGGATGAAGATGATCCAACACGACGAGTTTGCGAAACCGAACCCGAACTCGAAGAAAGACGAAAAATAGGAAGACCAAGACTCCGTTAGAGGGATCAGGTTGAGGAAGCCCTGCGTACACTTGGTATTACCAACTGCATGGATACATCTTTTTCAACTGGAGAGGCAAAAAATCGAACTGGTTGGCAAAATATGTTATCTACGTTTTTTAAGGTCCCTGCCCCCCGGGGTTGTTCGAAACCGGATAAGTAAGTAGGTAAGATCTAACGTACACATTAATCGCCACAGTCGGATATACTAAACTGTTCATTGCTGTATTGATTCGTTTAGATTGTGACGATGAATGATGTACTTGATGTAATTTTTGACTAAAGACAGTCGTCGAGGGCACAATCTTTTTTCAGTATGCTAGTTACTTGTCGGTGCATGCCGATCACATTTACGGTGAATTTATTGCTCTTCTTCAACACTACAGCTGTTACTAATATAGAGAGGGGTGTTTGTATATTCATCTTCTTTGCTATCTAGTTCATTGTTCTGAAACATAAAACTGATGGTGTTAAGACAATTTCCAAGGAGTTGCTGATTAACGTCCCAGCAAAAAGAAATCGAAGTGTTTCTAAAGGAATCGCTGTTTCAGCAACTTCAAAGATGCATAATATGCATATGCGCCGCTTCCATAGAATCACTTTTATAACACAATAAAATCAGAAAAAAAATTGTAGCTCTCACGTTTTAACTCGTTCAACGTTTTTAATCAAATGTTCTTAGGTACAGGTGAAATCTATATTAATATTATAAAGAGGAAGTGTTGGTGAGTTTAGTAGTTTGTATAGGGGTAATCTCCTAAACTACTCATCCGATTTTCAAAATTTTTTCAACAATTAGAATGCTAGGATATCACTGAGTGCTACATGCTTAAAAAACTGTATTTTTGTTGTTGTTTGGATGCAAATATAACGTGCCTGTAGCTAGTCGCAAATATCGTATATTTGTGCCCAAACACATCGTTTTTGCCATCATGTTTGTGACGCAATGGTTTCTGCGACAACCCATAAGAATTTCACCAGTGATTTCACTACTTCTTCTTGTGAAAACTTGGTGATTTTGTGCTTCCTTCAATGCATTTTTTTTTTGCTGGGTTGTGTAGTGTCTGTAAGCTTAACTCGTCGTAGCAGCTGTTACAAATGGCTGTATTCTGTCCATAATAAATATTTTCTCTTCCACTGTGACCCATTACATGTTTACCTTGCCATAGCAGGGACGACAATTAAACCTGTGTGGACGTCGGCGTTGATGGCCGTAACATGTGTCCTGTCCTTTTTGAAGAAATCATCAATAACGTACGGAAATTTATAAGTCGGCGGTCGGCATTAAAAAATGAATATTTATATGAGACGATCGATCGTTCATGAAAAGCGGTCGCAGGAAAATGCAAAAGGAAATCAACAAAACGAAAAGCAAACATGCCGCCAATGCATTGGGCAAAGAGATAACGCGACACAACCAAACTGAACACCAGAGATACTCGGACAACAGCAGCAGTTGCAGATGCAGATGCATGCATGTGTGCATGCAGCAGCAGCAGCACAACCTGAACCCAAAACCTGGATGCGGACAACAGGTATTCCTGTTTTCTGTCACTGCCACCGCCATGGAGCTGTTAATGATTAGAACGTTAAAGCGAACGAAGAAGCCACAAAGAGCGAGGGACGCATAAAAATTAAAAAGACATGAAAAAATAACGAGATAACAGTAGTAGCGACTCGAATTCAAATTCAGATTCTTGTATCCGTATTATGTTATGGTGTTGTTGGTATTTTCAGTTGTTTTTTGTTGCTTCTCCTTTTTTGTTTAAATGAATTTTGACATTATGTTTGGACAAACAAATGATTGCACTTAGGCGGACAACATCAGAGATCACCCCAGCTCCGGTCCAGCCAGCCATGATGGAAACATTGCCACTTAGCATCCAGAGACAAAGCGGCGCGTTCAATGTGTGTAGAATTGTAGTAGAGTAGTCAGACGGTGCGACGTTACTTTTATGAATTGCTTTCATTTACGTGAAACGAGAAATAAATGATTTTTTCTGTTTTGTAAGGAAGAAGGTGAAAAGGAATTCGTTTAGAGAACAGTGGATAGTAGCAGAAATTATTTAAACACTAACTTTTTAATAATTATTTTGTAAGTCATAACACTCCGGAGAGAGTCCTTCGCTCCTTAAACTAAAAAAGTTAACTTAGATAATAGTCTGATATTGCAGTAAACGTACTGCAAAAACAACAAATGCTTGAAGCGTTGACAAAGACCTAACAACATGTTTGCTAAATGAAGAAGCATATGTATAGAAAACAACAAACATATGTTTGCTGACGTAGTAAGCTTTCCCTATTCCAGTAGTATTTTCAGCATATGTCGCATTTACCTAGCACACGCTGGAAAAGAATGGCAACAGCAACATATTGCAAGAAACATGTACATGTTTGCAAGTATTGTTTTCATGGGTTGAATATCTGCTGCCCAGTTATTTCTTTGTTATCTGTTTTCAACGAAAAAAAAACACATTCGATTCTCAAAAACAAAAATTTAATAGGCCATAATTGTATCTCAAACATATTATAATGAATAGCAAAGACAATGTGTTTGAGCACAAGTATAGTATATTTGCGATAAGCTACAAACAAGTTATATTTGCAGCCAAACCACAAAATAAGACAGATTTTTCATAGTGTAGTAGCTCTGGGTGCAATGATCCACTCTGAATAAAACGGTCCTAGCAACATATTGCAGGAAACTTGTATATGTTTATAAACATTGTTTTCATTATTTGAAGATCTGCTTTCTGCATCTATGTTGTTTGCCACGTGTTTATTTTCACCAGTTTTGGACAAACATATCTACATTGTGTATCAATCATGTAATATTGAATAGCAAACACAATGTGTTTGGACACAAGTATAATATATATTTGTGACAAGCTACAAACACGTTATATTTGCATCCAAATAGTGAAAAAAGACAAATTTTTCAGCGTGTAAGCATAGTTGATTATAACATAAAATAATGTGGGTTCAAGAAGATAGGGCGGTGTGTATGGAGACGCTGCCGCCAGTGGTACGGCGGGATAAAACAAAAATTTCCCAACAGAATAGCAGCCTCTTAAATGCTATGAAATTAATAAGTTTGAGAGTAGAAATAGGGCTCAACAATTATTTCAGTATATGTAGCTTAAAGCTGCAGAAGAGTGTAAAAAATCGGTGATTTACGTTGCCTCAATTTTTTTAAGTGTAATTAGTCACAATAGCAAAAGACTACATCTACTACTTCGGTTAGTGATAGTTATGAATACTCGCCGCAGTGGCTTAATGGGCTGCGTCTAGCTTCACAAAACATCGAGACGATCGTCCATCGAATGTGAGTTCCAATCAAACCCGCGACCATTTACACTTTTTTCACTAACCGGGAAAAACGTGATCTGTTGGCCTAAAAAGAATTACAACTTTCTAACTTTCCTAAGTTGTCCATAGTGTGGCGTATCATGGGCGAGCTTGGGACAACCCCCTACCGAAAGATTGAAGGTTATCCCTCACGTGCTATCGCTAAACTTTATGGAGAGGCAAATAGTGCCAATAGGTCCAATCCGCCTAAGCCATTCCTCAGCAGTCACATTCATTCTTATGGTCACGGACGAGTTTACGGCAGCAATCTCTGTTAGAAATGGTTACAGTTAATCTACAGTTAAGAGAAATTTGTGCAATTATAGGTCAGATAGACAGAACCAGGCCATAGACGGTGGTTAGGTGGTTTGATGTCAAAGCTAGTTTTGGAGTATATTGTATTCTGAAGTATATTCCTAGATCTTGCTAGCAGACCATTGTAGTGTATTACTGGCGCATGCCACGACAATTGGAGAAAATACCCCCTTTCTAGGACGAATCGTCATCACCAATATTAGGCGGCTGTAAAATCTCTGCAACTTCTATTCCTGACTTCAAAAATGACTCCGCAGTTCGGAATGATATGGCATAGAAGTCTAATATCCACCTTATATACGCTGAGAAAACGACTTCTGTAACATAATCTCTCAAACACAATCTGCAGGAACCATGTAACGGGTGTTTTTTAAGCTGCATGAGAAATATCGATAATAACACGCTGAAAAAAACAGCCTGTGTAATATATTCTCCCAACCATATTCTGCAGGAACCATGTACGTGTTAGGAACACACCGCAAACATTTATATGTTTGCAAGTGTCCCAAACTCAGTTGTATTTCAATGCAAACATTAGCATGTTTACTGGTAAACATATATGCTTTTACGTGGACACATATGCGTTCTTCATCCCAAACATCCAAATACTTACGTGGAAGCATTCGCGTGTTTCCCCCAAACCTCCATATACTTAGGTGGAAACATATGCGTATTTTCTCCCAAACATATTAATATTTTTTAGAAACGAATTATTCTCTCTATCTTTATTTATTATAATTAATTTTATCAATATATATTCACATTTATAAATAATTAATACAAAAATTTAAATATTTTAAATTACATTTTTTTCATTTACTTGCATTGAATGTATTACTTTTTTTATGAAATGAGAATCTGCTGCTATTTTGCTTCTCCTTTCTTTGTTGTCTCTCAGGTTTTTGTTTTCAGAAGGTTTCAACTATGCGTTGGGATACAACAAATATACACAAATCTAGTTCATGCAAGACAAGCGTGTGTTAATTACTTGTGTGTTTTTTATTATACAGTGCACTCGCGCTAACTTGAATACTCGCAAACTTGAATACTCGCTAGCTTGAACATATTTTTCTGCCAATGGACTATGTTAATGAAAATAATAAAACATATAACTCAAAACAACGTGTCGAGTAAATCAACTTTAAAGATTTTTCTTAGTCCAAAAACAGTAAATTTTGAGTTATAGCAGTCTTCTAGTAAGTGAGCGATATGTTAGGTAAAGCATACCAAAAAAAAAAAACCTTTTTTAATATAAAAATATAGCATTCGTAAACTTGAACAAATTCACTATCTTGAACTGGCCTGGTTTTAATTAGTTCAAGTTAGCGCGAGTGCACTGTAAGTCACAAATTGTCCGCCATTCCGATTTTTTCACTAGAGCCTCGGGCAGAAAAAGGGATTCTCGTTGTTACCCTTTCCAGTTTCTTTACTCAAAATCGCTTCTCACTTTATTAGCACACATCAATATATGCGAAACACATACACAAAGCCCAAAGCAACATCACAAACCATTTAACCGTCCGAGCGTTTGTTTATTCTTTTTTCATCGATCAAGCGCTTTCGATATCCTCTGTCCGATGAACCATTGACGACTGAATACATGAAATTAAAGTGCAATAAATCGCCAAAATAAGAAACACTGACTTCATCTACAAATTGCACGCACATTCAGGAATATTTATGAATCACTCACTGTGAGAATAATGCAAAAATACAGATACACACTTACAAGATATACACACTCGTGGCCCATCTTTTATTCTCTTGCTCTGGAGATACCATAACCAGCGCAACAAACACGGCTGTATTTATATCCCAAATACAAATATATTTGGGTCGCAAAGACATATGTTATAACATATTAATCATTGTGTCTCAAACATGTAATATACGTTTGGGCAGAAGTATATTACATTTGCGACAACCTCCAAACACTTGTTATATTGGCATCCAAACAACAAATTTTTCAGCGTGTATGGTTTCACAGCTAAGAATGTCAAACTGTGTTGACATTTCTATTCAGTAAGGTTTGGCTAGTCATCATGAATCGGTTAGTGCTGCAACAACTCGTCGAAATTGTGGAAATTTACCTTGAAATATATAAATCTGTCGCGAAGTTCATAGAGCACTTCGTCCATTTTACGATCAACATAATCGGCCTAGTGAGCAAGCAATTCGTGTAGTTATTGATGATTTTCGCTTTATTTATCCTCAAAGCGTTAACGAATCACCATAACATCCATTAAATTTGACTGTTCGGTGCGGTTGCACACATCATCGGTTGGTATATCTTTCGAAATTAGCAAGAAGCTGCCGTTTTTTGTATCCAAAAAGTAATCAGCTAAACATCAACGACATTTAGTTCCAACGAGACGGCGGCGCCACTTGCCGTATAGCGCGCTTAACAATCGACTTGTTGCAAAATCAATTTGGTGACAATTTTGTTTCCAGAAACTGGTTCTGTTCACAGGCTCCCTCGTTCGTACGATTTGACGTCTCTTTGGATTTTGTTTTATAGAGCTGTGTTACAGCATTGGAAATACCAGCAACTCTTAAAGCCAACTCTCTTACAGCTATTTTGATAAAAAAAGTAAAAAGTGCACCAAACCCACTTGTATTTGTATCACAAACAAAGCTGTATTTGAATCACAAACACATATATAAGAATGTCTTAAACACTGCATATTGAATAGCAAACATAAAGCGTTTTTTTTTACAAGTATAGTATATTTGGGACAAGCTCCATACACATGATATATTTGCATCCAAACAATTAAAAAATACAAATATTTCTCACAGATATGCGAATGATAGATGGTCTGGAGGCATAAACTAAAGAATCACCAAGCAGCTGTGGTCAAGTTATGACCTGAAGCGTTCGAAAACTTGTATATCCACCACTAGATATGATATTTCTACGATATTAGCTGTGATCACTAGCCAGTCTTTGATAGCCGACACGCATATTGCCTTGGAATCGCGCCAAAGGATTGCTGCAGAAAAGACGGAAGTAAAGACACAGACCAGTGCTCCAAAACTGTGAGCAGGAGATACTATTTAGGGTCTTACTTCATATTTGTTCAGACATACATGCAGGGAGTTTTAGTTGACTGACCTTCAAATCTTCTGGAGGAGCACAAATTGTTTCGTTTAATTAAAGATTACCAAAAATCCGTTCTGAGCCGGTGCAAAACCGCGGGTCATTATCAGTGAGAATGAAACTAGAAAGCGCACAGCACACTGATTGTGATAACTACTGCCCTATCCCTTAATGGGATCTAATTTATTGAGGCAGAAGACGCTCTTTTTGACATTCGCTCGGATATAAAATATATCTCAAAAGAAGAACTGAACTCTCCGCAATACTGTGGAGATAATTATATAAGAATCGGAAGTGTTTTGCCTTTCAGTTTTTTAGAAAAAGTGTGTTTAGATAAGCGGATACAACTACCCATGTACCGTAGCGACTCTTTCAGGTTTTGCGCATCAATTCTTCTTTAGCATTGAATTAAATTTTAGCTAAGATGAAAGTGGAATACATAACACCATCTGTAGTTCGGAAAACGAGTACTTTTACAGAAAGGCCTTCGTTACAAAATGCAAGACAATGTGAATTAGGTGTCAAATATTTGGATGGAGTCTGTGTCACTTCATGGGAACAATGGACTGTTATAGGTTTCTTGGAGGACATTGGTAACTAGGTTAATGTCTGCCACCAATTTTCCAATTTCAAAGTAAAATCGAAAACCTAACTGTATCAGGATTAGAGCGAGACAGGAGTTCATATCTAAGATTCAAGAGAAAATCACTCGGCTTTTTATTATAAGATTCAATAGCTAGAATCTTCAGTTTAATTCTTACGTTTTCTTTCACAAATCTAAATGAGTGTGGTTCATTATTTGTAATGAATTTTTTGTAAAAAAAAAAAAAACCTAAATGATGACATGGTAAGGATGCGGGATTTTGTTGCAAATTGGGAATTCTATCTCACAACCAGATGGCTTTGACTATCCGATGACTATGTTAGCTGGTCGTCTCCGACAGCAGTGATTTCAGAAGACTTTTATGGCATTCAATCCCGCATTCTAGTGCACAACTACGTATATACAAGTATTTTCCATACATCCACTAAACTTTACCCTAACAAACCACTGTTCTCCACAGGACTTTACTACATGCGAACATGATTGTCTCTCATTGCAGTGGCAATGAAATCAATTTTATGTTAAACATTGAATGAATTTCTGTTAATTAGATTTAATGATGTCCATTAAGAGACAACAACGACATAAAAAAAACCTCAACTAGATGGAAAACTCCAAGAGCATTCTATTGGCAAGGAAAATCCGGTTTTCACTTGATGTGATTTCATCGTATGTAAATTATTAACGAATGGAAAAGAGGTGTTTTTGTCAAGAACATCATAACATTCGATTACAGCAAAATGACAGATAAAAATAGAAAATGTATGGATTCACCGTGAAACGGCACAGTGGCTAAATTTATGCAAAAATGTCAACTAAATCAACCAAACACGCAGGCATTAAAACTAAAGAAGAAGAAGAAAACTCCACTCCCTCTGCCATCACATGAAAAATATGAAAAACTAGGGAAAACTTATCCGAATTTTATCTCAAATGCTTAATTTCAAGGAATACGTACCACAACGCGTGGAAAAGAAAAATGTTCGATATGTTCAATTGTGTCATGACTACGCTCGACACGCAAGCGTATCGAGTATGAGTACGCCCGCCACGGGCCTGGACGGACGACGGCAGGGGGATGTGATATTATATTAGTTATGCCAGGAAAAATAATAACAACGATAGTGATGATGATGATGATGATGATGATGGTGACGATGTTTTCCACTGATGGAAGATGACTTTGTGGCAACAGTTGGTAGCAGTAGCAGCGTTGCCAGTTACGACTGACTACTACAAGTGTATGCCACCTGAAGTGAGTACGTGTGTCAGAGCCAAGTAATCGACCAACCTACTAAAGTGTCTAAAATATCATCAACAACATTGTACATGTACACGGTTGCCGGTTGTTGCTGGTGTAATGTACAGTAGACAACAATTTGGCCAACAACAGTAACATGCTTACATCCGCACTAACACACACACAAACAAACTCTCATACCTGGCAACATACAGCAACTTTGGAAATCAACAGCAACAACAAACGATCATAAGTTTTGTCAGATAACAACTAACACGAGTTTTTACTTAAATACTTTTTCTCCGCTTTTTTTGTTCCCGGTGTTTGTTGTTGATGTCGTTTTCTGTACTATCAGACCTACTGTGTGGCAAAAGGGTTGCCACAAGAACCATAAATTATGAAAAACTGGGATGTTTGTCGTTGAACAAATGCCGGGTTTTTCACCAATTACTTGTTTGTAAGTACGGGGAACTTCAATTTGAATATTTCAAACAACAGTCCAGCAAATTTCCAAACTCACGCGTACACAACAATGGACTATCAGCCAAATTTTGATCAATAAGATAAAATCACTACAAGGATACCAGATCACGGAACAAATACCATAAATATAAAAAAAATGGTTTCCCATTAGTCCCCATGACGGGATTGAGGAGAGCTTCTCACAACCATTGAGCTGTGCGATCTTCGGTTTTACACCGGGTTCCAACGGTATTTTGAGAGGCTTTTACATGGAAAAAAAACAATCGTTAGTGTCACCGTCACTATGTAACTACAAGAGCCGCAAACGCTATCGTTGCACCACCCACGGACACTGCCACAAACATAGTGGCAATTAAATTACGATTAAATTTCCCTGAAATTTGCCTGAGTTTGGTAGTCCTCGTAACGGGATAAGGACTTACATCGAACATATTTCAATATCAAAAACAAAAAATACTAAACTTCTTGCATTATGCGATCTCGTCAACATCTTGTTATATATAATGTTATGAAAGTTGCACTCAGCGTAAGCATGATTTTCAATTACATCCCACGACAGAATGAATTTTATATGCCCGATCAAACAGAAGGCGCACACCATGATATCGACACCTACAGCTTTCACCAATTCCAAACAGAATGATCAAAGCTTCAACAAGCGTTTAAACTGTTAAAAGTGATCCATCATACATCGTGGCGTTTCTAAACGTCACGATATTACCGATGTTGTGGGCTTTGTAACGTATTGGAGTAGAACATGCGGATACAATCGGAACTGGTGGAAGAACTGGCACCGACAGATATCTATAAAATCTGTTAGCGACAAACACAGTCCCATTTGAGTCACAAAAACACATATTATAACCAGGGACCGGAAATAACAGTTATGTATGAAATTGTGATTTGAATAACTTTCTATGAAGTAAATGTTGTACAACCATATGTTGTATACCAAAGGATTCACACTGTGCTTCAATTTTAAGATAAACTTTTTGCTTGCAATTTTTATGTAAAATAAAAACAACAACGACTATTTTTTATATAAATTCTATAAATCCGAAATATCATTTATTTTTTATTTTTATTTTGTTTTGTCACTGATAACAGCATAGAATAATACATACCATAGAAGTTTTTATTCGCTCAATAAATTAAACGTCTTAGGTACGATGGAATGTAAACATTGGATGGTGGAAAATATGGGTTCAATAATACCAGATAGTGGCAGTAGTATACAGCGATCAACAAAGGTTAAATACAATACAAATTTATACCAATGATAAAAGTCAACAAAAAAGTGCAAAATATATTTAAATTTTTCAGTTCTACACCAAAACGACAGGAAAAAATTAAGTGAACATATTTTGTAACTCCACCTGGTGGAAGTTAATTTTAAATTTAATTTCTCTCATTTCCACAAACCTACGATGAAGAGTGTGAAATGAAACGTCAGATGAGAGCATAAGTTTATCTATGTATGTATTATTCTATGGATAACAGTTATTGAAGACTTTTATTTATTGACAGTCTTGACTTTCATTGACAGTCTTGACTTTTATTTTTAAGAGCCATTAATATAAATCAGTCAGTGACTTTTATTATTTAAGTCACAATATTGAAAGTAATTTTTTTTAAATATATACTTGATCATTGTGATGATTTTTTAAAAGTGATGTTTCAAAAGTCGTCAATAACTTTTTTTTTTTATTTTATTGTTCAAGCTCAAGACCATTTTCTATGTCTCTATTTATTCAAAAAAGAAATGTTTTGCAAGTGCATCCTCATGATTCCTGGCAAACCGTATAGCTCAGCGGTTGTTTGGAATGCTGCTTTTGACAAATTCATCAAACTAAATGCAAACGAAAACTCATCAAAAATTTCAAAAAATCGGAATGGCGGACCATTTGTGAAATAGAAAAAAAAAAAAAAAGTAATTAATACACGCTTGGCTTGACTAGATTCGTATAGAAGTATATTGTTTGTGTACCAACGCATAGTGATCACCAACGCATAGTTGAAACCTTCTGAAGACAAAAACGTGAGAGACAATAAAGAAAGGAGGAACAACAGAGCAGCAGATTCAAAACAAAACAGATAATGCATTCAATGCAAGTAAATGTAAACATCATTTACATCTATTAAGTTTTTGTGTTAATTATTTATATAAGTAATAAATAAAGAAAGAAAGAATAATTCGCTTATTATGTTTGGGAGAAAATACGTATATGTTTCCACGTAAGTATATGGATGTTTGGGATGAAGCACGCATATGTTTGCACATAAAAGCATACATATTTGTCAGTGAACATGCTAATGTTTGCATTTAAATACACCTGAGTTTGGGACTTGTAAACATATAAATGTTTGCAGTGTGTTCCAAACATACACAAGTTTCGTTGGATTAAACAAATCAACTGAGCATTCAAAATCAAGTACAAATGTAAGTAATGTATTTATTTGTATTTGTATGTTGAGTACAAAATAATTTTCTAGGTTGATAAAATGTGTGAATTGTCTTCTGTTTAAAGTCGGAAAAATGTCTTGTTCTCTCCATGTCCATAAAATGACTATAGCAGCCTTTTTCAAATTGTCACCAAATCACATTGAAATTTTCCTAAATGTGAATTTGCATCTTGTTTTTGTTTCAAGTGCATTGCTAGGGCGCTGCAGGGGCTAATTGTGTTTTCTGAAATTTTGTGTGTGGATTCTACTTGACACATAGAATGTTTTTTTTGTCTACACACTGAAAATTTTTAATTTTGTTGTTGTTATAGATTATTATTTATGTATTTTTGACCCAAATGCGGCCATGGTTTTTGAAGCTTGTCGCAAATATAATATACTTGGGTCCAAACACATTGTGTTTGCTGTTCAATATTGCATGTTTCAGAGACAATGATTACTTTGTTATATTATATGTGATTGCGACTCAAATATGTCTGTGTTTGTGATACAAATACAGTTGGGTTTGTTGCACTGTTTATGAGCTCTCGAGAGCAAGAGAATAAAAAAGGGACAACGAGAGAGTCTATCTTTTAAGTGTGCATCTGTATTTTTGCATTATTCTCCCAGTCAGTGATTCGCAAATATTCCTGAATGTGGACGCAAGGTCAGTGTTTCTTATTTTGGTTGATGTATTATTATGAGTTGTTCATCGGACAGAGGATATCAAAAGCGCTTGATCAATGAAAAAGGAATAAACAAATGCTCGGACGGTTAAGTGGTTTGTGATGTTGCTTTGGTTTTTGTATATGTGTTTCGTATATATTGATGTGTGCTACCAAAGGGAGCAACGATTTTCACAACAGGACAACAACGTGAAGCCCTTTGTCTATCTGAGCCTTTACTGAGAAAATCGGAAATGTCGAACTATTTGTGAAATAAGTACAACACAAAAACACAACTAATTAATCCACGTTTGGCTTGCATGAATCAGATTTATATATTGTTTGTGTACCAACGCGTAGCATAACTGAAACCTTCTGAAAACAAAATCGTGAGAGACAACAAGGATAGGAGTAGAAAAAGAACAGCAGATTCTCATTTCATGAAACAAATAACAAATAATTCATTCAATGCAACTAAACGTAAAAAGGGGCGTTTTAAATCTTTTAATTTTTTGTATTAATTATTTATAAATGTGGATTTATATTGATAAAATTAATTATATTAAATAAAGAAGGAAAGAATAATTTTTATCTAAATATTATTATGTTTGGGAGAAAAGTATGTTTCCACGCTAGTATATGGATGTTTGGGGGAAACACGTGAAAGCTTCCACGTAAGTATATGGATGTTTGGAGTAAAGCACGCATATGTTTCCACGTAAAAGCATGCATATTTGTCGGTAAACATGCTAATGCTTGCATTTAATTACACCTGGGTTTGGGACTTGCAAACATATAAATGTGTATTCCAAACATATACATACATGGTTCCTGTAGAATATGTTACAGAAGCCGTTTTTTCAGCGTGTACGGGATCGTTGGATTAAAAAGATCAACTGAACATTCAAAACCAAGTAGGAATGTAAGTAATGTATATACTTATATTTGTATGTTGTGTACAAAATGATTTTCTAGGTTGAAAAACTGTGTGAATTGTCGTCTGTTTAAAGTCGGATAAATGTCTTGGTCTCTCCATGTCCATAAAATGACTGAAGCGGCCTTTTTCAAATTGTCACCAAATCATATTGAAATTTTCCTAAATGTGAATTTGCATTCTTGTTTTGCTAAGGAGCTTCAGGTGTTAATTGTGTTTTCTGAAATTTTATGAAATTTATGTGTTTTCTGCTTGACCCATAGAATAATTTTTTTTTGCTACACGCTGAAAAATGTTTTATTTTGTTGTTGTTGTAATAGGTTATAATACATGCATTTTGACCCAAATGTGGCTATGTTTTTTGAGAACTGCTGAAAACTGGACCGTGGCAGACAATAAAGAAACAAAAAGCGGCAGATCTTCAATTCACGAAAATAGTGCCGGCATACATGTACATGATTCCTGCAATCTGTTGCTGGGACCGTTACTTTTCAGCGTGTAACAACCACTCAGACATAAATTCAGCTGTCAGCCAGGCATTTTTCATTATATTTCTAATCAACTTAGATCGTTTATAGGGATGTGTTTAAACGCTCGTGAACGGGCCGATATGCCGATGACTAGTAATATTTATTTCTCTCCTACCACGTTGGCTTATCGGCAGTGTACTCGCCTCTTGCACATGAGATCCTGCATTCGATCCCTGCTCCGACCAACTTAAAATTCTTTCGACGGCGGTCACCTTGCATAGTGACGGCGACACTATCGAGTATTTAGCCATGAAAAAGCTTCTCAAAATACCGTTCGGAACCGGTGTAAAACTGTAGATCCCAATGAGTGAGTGTAAAACTAGAAACCGCAAAGCTCACTGATTTGTGAGAAGCTCCCCCAATTCCTTCATGGGATGTAATGAGAAACCATTTATTTATGTTGACACACATCAAAATAGTGGGCATTTCCTTCGTCAATTTATCACCAGTCCATCCTTTAGAATTAAAGGCTAGCATTTTATCTGGATTGCAACATCCTCAGGTCTGTACTAACTCATCATTACATGAAGTTATGCCCTGAACTGATTAAGATATTCGGGATGACGTCCGAAAATTCACCAGATATGCACTTAAAAGCAATGCTGTGTCGTTTACGACATTTCTACAATCACCTATCCCAATAACCCATCAACTAACAAGCTATTTCTATGGTCTTGGTCTTTACTGTCGGCCCTGAAAGAGGAATATTCTTGGTTCTGGCCACTATAAACGTAGTAATCCTAGCAGTTACGTTTTGATGTGTTAACATCTATAGCGGCGTATAGGGACTAAATCTATCAAAGTCACATTTTATGCTGCTGCTAAAACCAGATTTTATGCTGCTGCTAAAACCGTGTTAAACAAAAATGAGCGAGCAAGAGAGCAATGAAAGAGTGGTGTGGCAGGGGTGAGGCAAACGAAATTGTGTCTATAGCGTATGGATTAACATAATAATGTATGTATGTACATGTGTCTGTTGCTGTTGTTGAACGGAGATATAAAGCATAGCCACGCAAAATTTCATTTGCAAGTGACACAGGTATACATCAGCTACTTCGGACAAAGTATGTGTGATGTTGTGTGTTTGGTTGCTTCGTTGTTGTTGCTATGGCCAAACAAAGCGAGTCATTTGATGTTCAGCATTGCCCGGTGTATACAAAAAAACTATTATGTTTTATTTTCCAATGTAATATTTACTAATGTGTTCATAGAAATCGAACAGGTACCGTGTAGCAAAAAGGTGTTAACACATCATCCGTGAGTTCGAACACTCATTGATTTTTTTATCTTTAATAACTTAATTTTTTTTTTAATAAAAATGGGAATCGGCATGAACGTAAATTCTGTCTCAGGTACTTCATTCGCCACGAATTATTGGCCGTATACGAGAGAAGTTGTAGGCGAAAAAGGTATCCGTGTCCAGCCAAGGTAGCGTACGGCCAGGGGTGATTAATTTGTTTTCAAAACGCCGTCAAACGCATGGAACCAAGAAATTTGTCCGTCTATGAGATCTGCACATCCACGGGAGCTGTCCGAGGGTAGATCTTTCACTGTATATGTGTTTCCAGATGTGGTTTTGTTTGTTGAAAACTGCTGAAAACAAAAGCGTGACAGACATTTAATTGTTCGAGCGTTTGGTCGTATTTTTAATTAATTTTTGTCTTCGATATTTCGCTACCCTTTGGGTAGCATCGTCAGGAAGTTAAACACAGTAATTAATTAGAAACAAAAGAATTGATAAACACCGATAAAATAAAAAAGCACCAAATCTTCAATTCATTCAAACAATGTTTGAAAACATATATATGATTCCCGAACTACATTGCTGGAGCCTATTTTTTTTCAGCGTGTGGGGTTTTGATTTATTTTAAATGCTTTTTTTACAGGCAACTTTTTCTACGTACTTCGTCAATACATACGACTCCTAGAGGACTAAATCACAACTGGAAGGACAATGAGTGAATTTTGTTTTCAACCACATCCGTCGCCGTTTCTTTTTATTCTAATACCCCTGTCAAATATTTATGTGTGCAATGTATCATGTTGAGTTGGAGCTTTGAAAACTAAAATTTTTTTTGATTTTTATTTTATATATTAGTTTATATTTATGTGTTCTTTACAATTATAAGAAACCATAAATTTTTTCATTTATTTTTTAGAACAAAAAAAGTGTTTGATATACTCTTCATAGAAAATATTTATATATGCAAAAATGAAACTTAAATGTAATTCTTATTCTTATCCAATTAAAATATGTAATTAATATGATATTGAGTTGCCCTTGTGTATAAGAACTTGTTGTAGCCTGCGTGGCATAGAATTCACTAAGTTGCTTAAAGTGGACATGTCATTTTTCTCCCATTCCGCCAATATTGCAAGTTTTAGTTCTTTAAGCGTCGTATATTGCTTCGACTTTGAAAACACCTTGGCGGAAAGTATCCCCCAGAGGTCTTCAATTGGGTTGAGGTCGGGACTTATGGTTGGCCACTCCAGTAATGGAATATTTCGGGACTTAAAAAATCCCTTGCGAGCCGAGCAATGTGGATCGTGGCGTTGTCTTGTTGAAAAGTCCAGTTATCTCCATATAATTCGCCAGCAAAGTCAATTAAATTGCTGTCCAACAGATCAACGTCTCCTTTCGGATTCATTTTAGTTGGGACAAAGCATATTTCTGAATTCCCTCGTACTCCAAATGCAGCCCATTTCATAAGAGATCCACCATCGTGGTTTCGCTTGTAGCACGTTTGCCGAGGATGTCGTAAATCTCTCCAATATTTATGGTGACCATCACGTCCGTCCAAATTAAACTTTTTCTCATCACAATATATAGCGGTTCCCAATTTGTCCTCCCAAAACTTGTACTTTTCTGCAAAAGCAATACGCGCATTTTTATGGCGCTGGGTTAAACGTGGTTTGGCCAATTTGCTTTGGTACCGAAGACCTATATCGTCCTTTAGCAGTTGCTGGACATGCTGTCTCGTTACATTTAGACCCAATTCCACCTTTATTTCCCTACAACTCATATTCTCATTAGCAGCTAAATGCCGAATGCGGCGCTTAGTCCTCTGGTCTACAGTTGGGATGAGTCCACTGCACTTAATACACACATAGTTTTCGGGGTCTTTGAGGAAATTCGAAACTGTATTGTGATGTCGATTTACCGCAGCTGCAATCTCGCCAATTCTTTTCCCTCCTAGTCTCATTCCAACAATTTTTCCGCGCTCCCCATCCGTAAGTTCACTTCCACGTGGCATGTTCAACTAGAAACAAAACTGTGAATAAAACGTTTCTTAGAATATATTCATAACGATCACTTTACTCAAGTACAGAAATTTATTCTATACTAAACACCCGAGAAAAATAGATTTGTCCACTTTAAAGGGTCAGGAACGCGAATGCACATATAATTATTTTCTATTGAATTGCAAACTTGCAGCGATTATCATAGATAACAGGACTACAAATAAAGTCCAAAAGAGAAAAAAAGTATATGATAAAGACAGGGAGATATTATCGAAAAAGTTGTGTATGGTCGACATTAAATTTCAGTTAGTTCTCAGAAGGAAAGAAAAACAATTATTTTGCACATATAAATATTTGACAGAGGTATTTTCGTGGAGTACTACAGTGGAATGGAGTCATATTTGCCAGTGGGTCAAACCGCCGTTAGCGGATCGCAAATCAGAAAATAAAAATGGGCAACTGTCATTCATGCTTGGAAAACGATTATTTGCCAACTACCAGCATTCAGAGTGTTTCCCTCTGAATTCATTTCCGATTTTACACCTGGCAACCCGTGATTATTGTGACTCTTGTGTGCGTACAAAGATTTACAGAGATAAGTTTTTCGTTTTGTTTCTTTTTTTTAACGAAAAAGAAGAAATATTTTTAAAAAGTTTCAACAACAGCAAAGCAGCACAAGACCAGCAACAAATGAAAGATATTGTTTTTAAAGACGGTAGTAAAGATATAAATTACATACATAAATGTACTTAAACTTACATGTAGCACAGTGTCTCATATACGTACATACGTAACTGCAGCCACATGTACGGCGGGGCTACGTACTATGTCGAACATAGATAGACATTACGTGGTGGAAGAGACTCATGTTACGTTTCTGTTTCTGGCTGTTATTTTGTCGTTTATGTTACTGTTACTTTTGTTGCGTTGATGCTGGTGCCGGTGCCTTTTCTGGGTTAGTTTGGTGTTAATAAAACGGATCTGAAGAGTTTCTTTTCTTTTTGGAGATTATAGAGAAACGGTAGCAGGTATTTTTATCATAATTTTATATGATCTCTGGTACATATTGATTGATCACGACACACTTGGGAGGGTATCGATTTTGGGATGTGCCTGTGGCTGCACGTAACTGTGCCGGAGCTGAAAGGAGTTTACACGTTTACTGTATTACGGCAAAGTATTGTTGCGATCAATTAACGGGAGTTTCAAAAATTATTGTTTAAAAAGTCTTTCGATTAATTAATCTTTGTAGTCAAATTCAAGATAGACAATAAGATTTCTGATAAAGAAGGATTAAATATTAGCTTTCTTTTTTGAATTTAGAATACTCGTAGCTACTATTTTGGACGTTTGTTTTTTGTTGCGATTTTCCTATAATTTACTTTTATTACTTACTAATCCTTACAAAACGAAGATAACATATTTTGCCAACCAGTTCGATCTTTTGGTAATACCAAGTGTACCCAGGTATTCGTCAACTTGATCCCTCCAGCGGAGTCTTGGTCTTCCTATTTTTCGCCTTCCTTCGAGTTCTGTTTCGGAAACCCTTCATGCTGGCTCGTCTTCATCCATTCTACTGGCATGGCCCAGCCACCGCAATCGCGATATTTTGATCCATTTAACTATGTCGATGTCTGGATAAAGATCATACAGCGCATAGTTCATGCGTCGCCGATACTCGCCGTTGTGCACTATAGGGCCATAAATTACTCGGGAGTATTTTTCTCTCGAAGACTACTACAGATGTTTTGTCTGCTTGCGATAAGACCCTGGATTCCGCACCATAAAGCAAGTTGTTACTTGAGAGAGGGCTTTAGCTATAAAGTGTTTGCTTAGCCCAAACCACAATTTTTAGCTTGATTTCAAGGCTGATGTAGTTGTTTTTGTTTACGGCAGATCCAAGTAATATAAATTCGTCCACCACCTCGAAATTATAATGGTTATCAATGTTCACGGTTTGGTCCAATCCCGTGGAGGCCCTGCTCGTTGAAACCATTAATTTTGTCGTGTCCCCATTTACTCTTAGACCCACTTTTGATGATTCCTTCTCAATTCTAGAAAACACCGCAGTAACTTCTCTAATTGTGCGCCCCATGATATCGATATCATCAGCATGCGCGAGCAGCATGTGCCTTTTGCTGCTGATGGTTTTATTCATATTGACTGCAGCTTTTCTCATAATGATATCCATTAAGATGTTAAAGATATCGCATGATAGGGTGTGGCCTTGCCTGAGGCCTCGGTTGGTTTCGAAAGGTTCGGTAAGATCCTTACCAACTTTCACTGCGGATTTGGTGTTCGCCAAGGTCATCCTGCAAAGGCGTATAAGTTTTGCAGGAATAACAAGCTCAGACATTGCCTCGTAGAGTTTCTCCCGTATCGGGCTATCGTAGGCCGCTTTATAATCGACAGATAGGGGATAGGTGTCGATTTGTTTTTCGTGAGTCTTCTCCAGGAAATCTGGTCAGTTTTCGATTTTGCATGCCCACAGCCACACTGGTATGGTCCAATCAGGTCAGCGATAATTGGCTTTAAATTATCAAAAGGTGTCCTTAACCCTTTGTAGTGAACGACAAATTGTCTTAGAGAATCAAGGTTCTTCGCATTTTTCCCTAGTTGGCCATACAAAGATTTCGCAAGGATTCTTCCACATGGTGTTCCCAGCGGTCCTTCTTCAAATACATATTTATCCATTCTACAGATATGACCCATCCAACGCATTAAAAAAAATGGTGTCCCATAACTTCCCATGAAGTGATTGAGGAGAGTTTCTCACAATCAGTGTATGTGCGCTTTATATTTTTTTACACTCACTGATTGCGACCTACTGTTTTGCACCGGTTCCGAACAGTATTTTGAAAAACTTTTTCATGGCTAAACACTCAATCGAGTCGCCGACAATATACGAGACGACCGCCGTCGAAAGAAATACAAGGTGGTCAGAGCAGGCATCGACACAACATTATCATGTACAGGACTCGCGCATACCAACCATTACGAGCAATTAGAGGGAACAGTTGTACTCAATTTACTTTTTTTTTTAATTAAATATTGAAATTAAATTGAGTTCAAATATATTTGGATCTATAGGAAGTTGCATTTGTCTAAGTTTTAATTCATTTGCAATTGAACTTAGTTATCTTTTCTCTGAGTGCACCTTCACTGATTGCTTCCCGATTCTTTAAACTATTCCCGTCACTTCAAGCACAACAGATAGCCCAATGGTATCTACTTTATATCATTAGCATACCAGAGCAGTATCTGGCTTTTGCTGCTGATGGTTTAGTTCGTGTCACCTGCAGCTCTTCACATTATGATCTGCAATAGGATGTTGAAGATGTCACCTTGTCTAAAGTCCTATGTGGTAGCAAATGATGCGGTAAGATCTTTACCAACCTTCAATGAGGATAAGGAGTCCGTCAGCATCATTTAACCGAATTGCATGAGCTTATCAGAGATACCAAACTCAGGCATAATTACGTATCCGGCTTTCGACCGCAGCCTTATAAAACACAAAGATATGTTAGGTGTCACTTTGCTCTTCGTTGGAATTCTACATGATTTCAAGTCATTTGAATATCTGGTTAATTGTGGGTTTTCCAGATCGAAAAAAACGCCGATAAAGTTTGATCAGGTCAGCAAGAATTAGCTCTATTCTTGCACACATTACGCTTTAGAGGTCCCTGTATATTATATGTCCCTTATCTATTTAAACAGAAAATAAAAATATAAAACAATATTATAATAAAAAGTTTTAATAAAAGGATCACGAATAAAATAGGGCGTCAACGAATTCTCCCCATCGATTTCTGTGTCTGACAAGTGATTTAATTTAGTTCTATGATAGAGCAGTTTGTTTATAGTCCTTCTCTAGGCACCGCTTCCATGAATTTGGTGGTCTTCCTGGCCTTCGATACCACTGCGGGTTCCATTCAAGTGCCGCTCTACCAATATCTGTTGTGTGCCCCTAAGTATGTGGCCGATCCAAGTACATTTTCTTCTACGTATATTCAATTCAATAGGACTGGTGCATCTACGTTGCCAGAGTACTTCATTATAAATTATCGTGGGCCAGTAGGTACAGAGTATTTGTCTCAGACAACGATTGACAAACGTTTGGACCTTCTTCATTGTCAGCTTCATCACCGTCCAAGTAGTAAAACCGCACAACAGTACAGACTTCACAGTGCAATTGACTATTCGCAATTTTGTCTTACCCGATATCCTTATATTGCGCCAGATTTTTTGCAGGTTTAGAAATGCAACACGGGCCTTATGTATACGATCACCCATGTTCGCTGCGGAGCCACCATCCTTGGTTATCTTGCATCCGAAATAGTGGATAGAATCCACGTCTTCAATGAACGAACTATCAAATGGTAGCGGAGTATTCCGTTCTGTTCCCATACGCTTTGTCTTCTTTATATTCATTATCAATCCTGTTTTTTTCTCATTTTCGGAGAGCCTGTTTCACTTGCCCCGATGTCATCAAATTTGTATACCATAAGACATATGTCACCTGCGTAGTCGACATCTTGTATATGTTCATACATATTGCACTGAATGCCAAACAGTGCGTCTGCATTAGTTGCCTCCATTGCCTCTTCCATAAGTAGAAGAAATAATGTGGGGGACAAGACATACCCGTGTATAACTGCCGTAGATGAGGTGAAAGGTTGGCTTTCCTTCTATTAAAATATTGTGGATTTATCTGCAGTTCATGAATCATGGACAAGGTATCCCCTTTTAGGCAGGGTGGTTCACATTAGTAGATACAGAGGCGAGTGTAGTTCAACTGATTGTTCTGTGATTATACGAAGTGTGTTCACGTGGTCGGCACGCGAACGACCAGGCCTGAAACCCGACTGCTCCTTCCTCACAATTTGCTCCAGTACCGCTGAAATCTAAGTGTCGCCAGTACTTTGCCTATTGCATTGAGAAATGTAGTAACTCCTCTCCAGTGCCTGCATAGCGTTAGATCGCATTTTTTCGGGATAGTGATAACCATTCCCTCTTTCCACTCTTTAGGGATTTTGTTGTCTATCAGCTAATGCTGATGCACCATATTTCAATAATTCCGCTGGAATATTATCAGGACCAGAAGATTTGTGAGCCATCATTTTACCCAGTGCCGGCTCGATCTCTGCTAGCGACGTTGAAATATCCCTGCTCGGGTTGCAACGTGAGTGTGCTGTGAAAGGGATACACTGACCTTCATCATCGGGAAGTTTACATTGTGTCGTAAAGAATTCCGTGCCATCATTAACTTTTAACGATGCAGTACGCTGGATGTTGTTGCTGCTCAGATTTTTTTATTGAAAAGCACACAATTCGGAGGTTACCTGTGTTTGCAGCTGCTTCGGTTTCCTCCGCTATATTGTTCAGATAATAGTCGTAATCTGCACGGACCATCTAACCATGATATTACCGAGTCTGATTTAAACTGTATCTTTAACGTTGGTGTCTTCGATCGTGCAGGCGTTCACGATCCAGGATTATGCACTAACCCAAGGTCTATTCACATATTTGTTCTCGTCATGGACATCCTTGGATGCTTCCTTCAGCGTTCGATCAAATACTGTGCCCAGATTGGAGCGTAGACTTCGTCCGTAGATCATTGATAGGGATGGGTCCTGCAGACGGTCTGTATTGTATTTTACGATTTTGCGCCTAATACCGTTGATAGCCGTTGGAGGGAGACGGAAGCTTTCCACTAGAAGTTGGTGATCACTGTCAATATCAGCACCACGTCTACTTTTCACGTCCTCCAAGGAACCCAGAAACATCGTGCTGAGAATTATATGACAATTTCATTGATGGTTAGACCATCAATTTTATTGGAGGTTTGATTATCAGGTGATTCCGATGTATAGATGTGAATATTTCTTTGGGAATTTCGTTCTGGCGATAAACAGTTGATGGCGAGTACATAAATATATGAGGCTGTCACCATTGCCTTCTTCGTTTTGGGCACGGTGAGTCCAAAACTTGCGCAGAATCATCACACAAGAAGTCTCAAATCCTGAAAATCTCAAGGTCCTTAGGAAATTTCAAATAATAAATCGGACAAACAGTGGGCCAAAAAAATTCTCTCGTATTTGATATACATACATGTCAAAGTTTTACGTTTCCGAAGGCCTACAACATTTCATTTGTACATATCAACATTTTACCTTTCTGAAGGGCTACAATATTTCCAATTGAAAACTAAAAAAAATCAACTGAAATTTTGAAATTGAAATTTGAAAATAGAATTAGAAATTTGAGAAACATGAATTCAAATTTCAAAAACACGAACTGAAATTTAAAAAAAAAAACATCAATTGATAATTAAAAGAGATCTATTGAAATTTAAAAAACATTAATTGAAATTTAAAAGACATCAATTGATACTTAAAAAACATCAATTGAAATTTAAAACATATCAATTGAAATTTGTAACACGTCAATTGAAATTTGTAACACATCAATTGAAATGGAAAAGACATCAATTGAAATTTAAACATCTAATACATAAAATCGGTAAATAAGTTTCAAAATTCCACTGATGTATTTTAAATTCCAATTTATGTCTTTTAAATTGCAATTGATGTTTTTTTTACTCGAATTGTTATATTTTAAATTTCACATAAAATTTTTAATTCAAAATTTTTGTTTTTTAAATTTCAAATAGAATTTTCAAATTTCAATAGACAATTTGCAGAACTAAATTGATATTTAGTAAATCTCAATAGGAAATGGTGTAGTGAAATATGCGCTGGGCATATTCTGCAAGGAATTCTTTGTTTGGTCACAGTGGGCCCACAACTCGGAATAATTCCTTATTATGACTTTCTGAAGGTCCTTGAGAAATTTCGGATTTCAAATATCGCCTATACTATAGCGTGGCGTACATTTGCTTCGTGGAGAATTCCTCATATCACCAAATTTTGAATTGCAATCATCAGGAATTTATTTTATTTATTTCGGGTTTTCCTTGTACTTTGAATCTTGAGCTTGAATAATAAAATGAAAAAGGTCCAGCAAAAAGGCCGAATAAATAAAAATAATCCCTGATGAATTTGAACGTAGGGCCCGGCGAAACTGCATTCTGTTTTTATTTTGCCTATAAGAATTGTGGTGTCTTTTAGGCAACAACAAAAATTCTTTCTAATGGGAACCGATGGTTCTCTAGAGCTGGAAAGAAGTTTTCGCAAATGTTTCCTTGTATATATCGAAAACGTCGATATATATCGAAAACTTTCATAGTGGGAAATTCTCAATAACAATGAGTTTTCATTTGAATTTACTTTGGTAAATTTTTCAATAGCATCTGATATACATATAGGGTTTGCCAGCTATCATAAAAGGGTTTTTTCAAAACTTCCGTTTACAAACTACATCTCGATTAAAGACATATAGAAGAGTCCAGAGCTTGAATAATCCTATTGTATATTTCAACAAAAATATATGGGATTTCGTTGCTGACATATTAGTTTATGGAGAAAATACCTATACTTCAGAATGTGATTTTATTATTTACTCAATTTTTATTTCTGAATCAAAAAACTATAATTTGCTGAGTTGTCTTTAAAATAAATGGTTTAACAGAGATCTGTTAATTATATAACAGAGCTCTGACATCAAAATTGGTTTGTGACTTTGCTACTTTGAATATGGATTTATCTCCACGCGCGTGCATTTTGGAGGGTTAAAAATTAGTTCAACTGTTCGAAGATATAAACGTGTGTAGGTTTCGACGAGGCATATCAAATTGTATTAAACTCGATTGTAAATCTTTGGTCTTCGAATGGTTAAATGCTTTAAAACTTAAATGTAACACAGTTTTCTTTCAGTAGTCTGCGCTTTGATTCACTCTTGATGCGCAAAAAGCGGAATTTGATGGAAACCTTATAGACATTGGACTGTAAAATTCTCGACAACATTTGTTCAAAGTATGATACACATTATTCTGCCTCACCCAACGAATCAAATTCCATTCAGTGAAGAGTAAACAGAAAATTTTATCGAACAGATTTGAAACAAACAGAAGCCCCTCTCCAAACGTTGAACCCGTTAGACTACCATGACTTATGTAAATAATTTTTTGTGTTAATTGTACCAGCCCTGACGATACATTTTTCAACACATTCAAAGACTTCAATACTGTACTAAATTGCTCCCATTACCATGGAAAATCGGTGACAACGTTTTTTTTTTTATCAACCAATCTCATTTATTGTTGAACATGAGAAAAATTATCCAAACTACAACATAATGAGAAACTTTTTTATTTAATTATGTAAAATACTCGTCGATTGTCTTTGTAAAGAAAAAAGTAACTTGGAAATGACACTCGGAATACATATAATTTCATAATGAATGGGAAGAAATCTGAAGTTGATGATGGATTTTTGTATTTTGTATGAAAAGAAAATATCAATTGTTAAATATAAGAAACAGCAAGAAACACAATAGCGAGAAGAAAACGAAAAATTGAAACAGTTCATGTAAATGAAATCACCCACGTCATGTGTGTGAGTTCGACGACTAAAAGGTAGAGACATTTAACAAAAAAATGCAATTAATTTACATGATAACTGAGGAATCTCATACTGAGCTGATTACGCTACCGTATGGAAATATTTGGTCATTTTATGCCTACCGATATGAGGCGATTAGGGGAAAATATCCAATGTCACAAAAGAGGATATACAAAATGTAAGCATGATATTTGTAATAAACTGGACACGATAGGAACGTATAAGGTTTTTTTTTGGTTATCCCCCGATGAACCAATTTTTCGAACAATTTGTACGGGGAGATATGCGATTTTAAGTGGTCGGGAAATTCGTTTAGCAGGGGTTAAAAAAACAGGCCTATTATTAGAATGATAGCGAATTTTGGCACAATTTATTTCAAAGACAAATACACATGAATGTATTGGAGACTTTTGGAATGAAGTTCCTTATCACACGTTGCGAGATGGGGGGCTAAATGAAAAAAAAAATTAAACACCTTATCTTTAACACTATTATGGTACAACCCAATGCCATCAACTATATTGGGTACTTTTGATTTGGTTTGCGTCTAGACTAACATCTGTTGGGACAATTCTTGTTTAATGGGAAGTTTTCTAGGTGGAGCCTGTAAGCAATATTTAGTAATCAAGTAGTTTTTACCTAAATAAAGAGAAAATTTAGAAAAGCCATAGAGAACGGAGTTAAAAAAAAACATTTTCTTAAATAAGTGCCCCTTTCTTAAAAAACGTAAATTTTTTGAAAAAAAATACATATTCGTATTGTTAAACAAAGTACCTTTTCTTAAAAAAAACCTTATCGAAAAGAAGTACCTTTGCTTCTGAAAAGTACATTTTATAACAAAAATCACCTTTTCTTAGAAAAAGTATTTTTTTAAATTACTACCTTTTATTAAAAAAACACATTTTCGTACAACATATTCCTTTTCTTAATAAAATACCTTTACTGTAAAGAGTACCTTTTTTGTGAAACAAAATAACTTTTCTTGAGATAAGTACGTACTCTTAAAAATGTACCTATCGTGGAAAAAGGACCAAATTTCAAAAAAATTTCCACTTTTTAAAAAACCATTTCTTCAAAAAAAAGGACCTTATTTTAAAAAAATCCCATTTCTTACAAAAAATTCCTTCTCTTTAAAGTACATTTTCTTTTCTTGAGATATGTAGCCTTTCTGAAAATAAGTAAATTTTCTTAAAAAAATAACGTTTTCCTAAAAAGGGTATCAGTTCTTTAAAAATTATCTGATCTTAAAAAAATACTTCTTTGTAAAATAAAATCATACTCTTATGGCTTTTTCTTACAAAAAGTAATTCTTCGTAAAAATAGTGCCTTTTCTTAAAAAAATCAATGAGTGTTCAAACTCACGGCTGATGTATTAGCACCTTTTTGTTACGCGGTGCTTGTTCGACTTCTATGAATATATTAGTAAATGTTACATTGGAAAATACAAAAAGTAATAGTGTGTGTGCTGAAGGCCCTTTTGCTATTGCACTTTCTTTTTCCTTACATCTGATTTGACATTAAATGTAATATTGATAAAATAAATGAAGTAATATTTAGCTCAATGAAATAATATGTAGCGCCAAACAATCACTCTGCACATTAAATGTATTCGGTTACTGACTAGTGTGAATACACACCGCTGTGGCTTAAAGGGCTAGACGCTGCTGAATATGATGCTTCACAAACATCGAAATGATGGTCCAGCGTATGTGAGTTCGAATCCCACCCGCGGCATTTACATTTTTTTTCACTAACCGGAGAAAGCATGATCTCTAAGCCTAAAGGAAATGACAACTTAAGAAATAATTATTTTTGTTTTGTCATAAACAGAGCGACGACAAAAAGTATTGAATAGTATAGAGAACTTATTGCACTCCTTTTCCGCTCTCATGTAGAGAGTCTGAGTAAAAGAGCATAAACGAGTCTTATTCTCTTATAGAATATTTCAATATAAACGCACCATTTCGACAATGCTGTTTGTTCGCTTTGGCTACATCAATACCATCATACTTATTTCCAGGCAGAGACTATTGTTGTACAACAATCACGTATGTGATGCTAACGCTGTGTTCTTTGCATGTGTTCACTTTGATAGATTGCCCTACCCGTGCCTATAGATGTTAACACATCAAAAAACGTCAGCATTTAATAAAGGAAGTACCTCTCTTTAAAAAAATTGCCTTCGGGGGAAAATATAATATGTATATATTCTTACAAAAAGGACCTAAAAATATGATTTTTTTTAAAAAAATACTATCTATAAAAAAAAATCTTAAAAAAAGTGTATCATTTTACAAAAAGTATATCTTCTTAGAGTTCCATTTAAATTATCGTATTTATCAACGGGCGCCTTAGGCGTGTTGAAACTAACTAGTACATAATATATAGCGAAGGGAACTTCGTTCCAACATGGTGTCCCCTGACACCTCATATATTTGTTTACTGTAGCGTCAATTTAACACAAGACTTTTTCATTATTTGTTGTCTGCCACAATTAAGCGATAATGATCGAAGCACACCCCCAATTGCGACGAAAGCGATATCTCGCGTGGTTATCGAGATATTGTGGTTTGCGTTTTACAAAAATTCGACAAATTGTTTCCATAATTCTGAATAAACATGATTAAACATTTTGAACACGGTTGGGATTTTTTAAGTTGCATTGCATATTAATTTGCAATACTTTATTTAATGAAAATTCAAAAGAATTGTGATTGTTCGCAACGACAATTAAAAAATTTTAAATTTCCATTTGTTCACGCAATCCAAATGCAGATTGTGGGATTGTAATGAAATGGGGGAATGCTTTTGATCTTTTGAATTTGATTGATTGCTGGTAATTCTGTTTTTAAAGTGTTTGATGTGTTGAGGTTTGTGGCTTCGATAGGTAGCTTTGTTTACAAGCTAACAAGGTCAGGTTGATTTTTTTTTTTTTGAATAATAGACAATTCAGTTAAGCACACTCACAGGCATGACTAGTTTCGAACTCCGTGACGAGTTCATCATCAGAATGTTTGCAAGGAATTCTTCCTTGCCGGAAAGCAATCAACCACTCCCCGTAGTAGATAACGTATCTGGCTTCATGCCTGAAATATTTTTTCGAACACGAGGAGTTAAAAAGGTTCTCGCGAATCTCGACGTAGGTAAATCCCCGGGTCCGGATCGCATATCAGCACTGGTTCTAAGTAAGTGCTCTTCAACGCTGGCACGCCCACAGCGCAACCTTTTCAATCTTGCATATCGCGCTGGGGTTTACCCGGCGTGTTGGAAGGTAGCCAACGTCCAGCCTATTCCCAAAAAAGGTGATGCAAGTGACCCCACCAATTGCCGCCCAATTGCTATTTGTTCTGCGCTCTCGAAAGTTATGGAGAGCATGGTTAACCACCATCTTGTGAAGTATCTCGAGTCAAATTACCTGCTTAATGATCGACAGTATGGCTTCCGTAAGAGAAGATCTACGGGAGACCTGATGGCGTTCCTTTCGGAACAGTGGAGTCGATCCATCCACCGGCTTGGCGAGAGTAAGGTGGTGGCTCTAGATATTTCCAAGGCCTTCGACAGAGTTTGGCATGAGGCACTCTTGTCGAAGCTGGCTGCTTTTGGTGTTGGTGATTGAATAGAGTAAGTGTTAATGCGGGGAAGACCCAGTGCTGTCTGCTTTCGCACAAGCGGACAGCTGACCCAGTCGTATCGTCATTATCTATGGATGATGTGGATATTGAGGAATCAGACGTTCTTGATGTTCTGGGCATGAAAATACAATGTGATGCTCGCTGGGCAAAACATGTATTTGAAGTGTCGAAAGATGCATCGAAGTGCCTAGGCTTTTTAAAGCGGTGCAAGAAGTGCTTCACTCCATCTGATCTCCTTAATATCCACCTACATCAGGCCGCGAATGGAATATAACTCCCATATATGGGCAGGTGCTCCAAAGTCATCTTTGGAGTTGCTGGACCGTGTACAAAGGAGAGCAAAGGTGTTGATAGGGGACAGTAGGGTGTCCAGCTCTATTGCCTCCCTTGAGCATCGGCGTAATGTGGGTTGCGTGACACTGTTCTATCGTTATTTTCACGGTGCGTGTTCCTCGGACATCCGTCAACTTATACCAGATGTGAGGACATTTGGCAGAAGTACGCGGCTTTCAAGCAACTCCCATCCGTTTACTATCTATTGACCAGTCGATCGCACAACACACTACACAGAAAATTCGTTCTTCAGTCGTACGGTCTGTATGTGGAATAAACTTCCCGCAAGTGTATTTCCCGCCAATTGTGACTTACAAATATTCAAGGCAAACGTCAACAGACACTACTCCCTCTTTCCACCCTCTACTACCTAAATTTCCGTCGCCAGCACAATGCATTGCATTTATAGGGGGCATCCCCTGAGTGCTGGTCTTAAAAAAAAAAAAAAAAAAAAAGATGCCTAACTACTATGCGTGATTAGATACCATCGGTGGATCATCAATCGTATATATACCAACTGAATTATGTGATTTACATATCCGAATTAGTATCAACCGAAGATCCCTAAGTATCAACACACACTGAAAGGCCCATAATTCCAACACAAAAACAGACAGCTTTTTTCCACCATGATCTTCTTTTCCACTAGCAGACTCATATTGCTTTAGTGCTTTTGAAGATAAGTACAATTGCCTATGATATTTAAATTGGTTTTGAATTTTCATTTGTGGACGTAATTCAAATTAATCTACAAATTATAATTGTCATATAGTAAATTCGCCCCATGTATGATTTAAAGCATCCAAATGGAAGCAATTCCCGTCGCAACCATTCAGGCAATAATGAATAACTTTTGGACAAGATGTCGCACGTGCGCCACCGAGCGTGAAGGTCATTCAAATTTAATTTATTTTAAAAGCCATTGAAAAGACAAAATAAAAACCAAATTCAAATGAAAAATTGCAAGATTTGAAATTCCTCTCATCTCGTGTAACTTGCTAGACGCTGACTCAGTGGTACAAACTGAATAGAATATAAAAAATAATGATTCACCACTTACTTTTTTGTTTGGACTATTTTACAACCTCATGAGGTCAGACGTGTTACTTACTTACTTACTTACTTATCCGGTCACCAACAATCCCGAGAAGTCAGGGACCTTACAAAACGAAGATAACATATTTCGCCAACCAGTTCGATCTTTTGCCTTATCTCTCCAGTTGGCAATACCAAGTGTACGCAGGGATTCGTCAACCTGATCCTTCCAGCGGAGTCCTGGCCTTCCTATTTTTCGTCTTCCTTCGAGCTCGGTTTCGAAAACCCTTCGTGCTGGTTCGTCTTCATCCATTCTACTGACATGGCCTAGCCAGCGCAATCGTGTTATTGTGATCCGCTTAAGTATGTCAATGTCAGGATAAAGCTCATACAGCTCATGATTCACGCGTCGCCGATACTCGCCGTTGTGCACTATAGGGCCATACATTTTTCGGAGACCTAGAATTCTGCGACATAACGACAGGTTGTATGAGAGTTTGGTATAGTTGGACTTTTGTTACTCGAGAGAGGGCTTTATCTCTAAAGTGCTTGCTTAGCCCAAAATATTTCAAAGCCAGACGTGTTACACATATTAATTAAACAAACAAAGTTAGCAAATTTCAACATATTCTTCCAACTGGCCCTATCCTTCGCCTTTTCTCACCAGTTGGTAACACAAAGGATACGGAAGGATTCTTCTGCCTGGACTTTCCAGCGTAGTCTCGGTCGTCCTCTTTTCCTGCTTCCATCGGGTACGTTATTGAAAACTTTTCGCGCTGCTGCATCTTCATTCATTCTGATAACATGGCCTAGCCAACGCAATTGGTCTAATTTGACACGCCTAGCCATGTCCAGGTCAGAATAAAAATTATATAGCTCTTTGTTCCACCGACGTCGGTACTCGCCGTTTTCCCCAACAGGACCATATATTTTTCGGAGAATTCTCTCGTATACTCTCAGGTGCTTTTCATCCGCTTGCGATATGACCCAAGTTTCGGAGCCATATGTGAAGACAGGTAAAATGAGAGTCTGATATAGCTGGACTTTCGTCCGTCGAGAGAGCCCAAAATAGTATCTATTTGCAAGCACAATTCTCCTATTTATCTCCAGGCTGATGTGGTTGTCCTTGTTCACGGCGGATCCAAGGTAGACAAATTCATCTACCGCTTCAAAATTAAATCGGTTGTCAACGTTCAAGTGCGGACCAAGTCGAGAGGTTTCTCAAGTCGTTGACACCATCAATTTTGTCTTGCCCTCATTAACAGCAAGACCCACCTTCGCTGATTCCTTTTCGATTCTTGAAAATACTGCAGTAACCTCTCGCAAATTTCGCCCAATAATATCGATGTCATCGGCATACGCCAGCAACATATGGCTTTCCGTGTTGATGGTATTGTTCATATTTACCGCAGCTTTTCCCATTATTATATCCATTCAGATGTTGAAGAGATTGCACGAAAGTGTGTCGCCTTGTCTCAGTTCTCCTTTGGTACAGAATGGTTCGGTGAGGTCTTCTCCACCTTCACTTCTGATTTGGTGTTGGTCAGCGTCATTCTACAGAGGCGGATCATTTTTGCCGGAATCCCAAGTTCAGGCCGAGCTTCGTACAGATTTCCCCGTATGGGGCTATCGAAAGCAGCTTTGTAATCGACAAAAAGGTGGTATGTATCGATTTGCTTTTCGTGGGTCTTTTTAAAGATTTGGCGCAGCGTGAATATTCGGTCAACCATGGACTTAGCTCGCTTCCCTTCATGGGATGTTATGGGACACCCAATCCCTTCATGGGATGTTATGGAATACCATTTTTTTGTCGACTTGCCTGGCCTAAAACCTTGTGGATAAGGTGCATCAGAATTCCAACAATTGACTTTAGTCGTTCACATAATACGCTCGACAAGACCTTATACGCGATGGATAAAAGACTGAAACCGCGATAGTTGGAACAGACATACGGATCACCCTTTTTGAATGCAGGACATAATACACTGAGACTCCAATCGTCAGGCATAGATTTCCCCAGCCATATACCGCATATAAGTCGATGCATGTGGGCTATCAGTCCTTCGCCACCTGCCTTAAAAAGTTCAGCGGGTAGCTCATCCGCACCAGCGGCTTTATTATTCTTAAGCCGCGAGATCACCGTTCTAATCACCCCTTGCTTGTATACACTACACACACTTGTACAATATACACTATCTTCCACTATCATTACTTCCTACTCTTCCGTGGAAGTATCTGAGTGGAGTAGTGCTGAAAAGTGTTCTCTCCACATTTTGAGCACACACTGCTTATCAGTCACCAGATTCCCATTCTCGTCCTTGCAGGAGGGCAGCCCATTATTAGGCCCGTTATTTGATCTTCTTACCCTCTGGAAAAACATTCGTGATTCACCATTCACTACAACATTCCAATAAAAGCTTCCATTTAAGAATTGGAATCAGTGAGCGGTGCGATTTCTGTTTTGAAACCAACCGATAGTGAGCAAGAGTTTTACACCGATTCCTAATGTTTGTATTATCAAATACTTATGAATGGGACATCTATCGAAGATTTCAAAATTATTAAATTATAAATTTTAAAATCAAAAAATCATAAAATTACATATGATTTACACATTTGGAAATTTTTCGCAGATTGACCCATATACAAATGTTGGATCTCTACTATATAGGCGGAGGATGATGATGCTGTTGATACTATATGATATCTCTGAACAATAACAAACACTTCAAGCCAACAAAAAACAATAACAGATAGTAGAATTAAAGATGATGAAAAAGTAAAGACGAAAACGTCAGAAGTGTTGAATCATTAATTTGATTATGACATTGTTAACAAACAAACAAAGCAGGCAACCAAAAAAAAAACAATAATTCGAGGTTGATTCTGTTATTTCAATACAAATGTCTACAAAAAAATTTAAATACTACTTATGATCGGAATGAAAAACAAAAATATTGTACAAATAATCAACCAAACAGAAATTATGTATACAGCTTCATGTTATTAATTAATCATACTTAAGGATTTCCACTGTCGTCGTCGTCGTCATCATCTACCTCATGCTCTCCATCGACAACCCAGCCCCATCATCAACTGATTTCCAACATATCACAGTTCAACAAAAGTCAGACAAACAAAGATGGGCGATACTTGATTTAATTCATTGTTCAGCACAAAATACTCAAGTCTTGGGATGAGGCAGAAGAAATTAAACTCAAGTAAAATGAAATGTTACTCGTATTGTTGGAAGGAAACAAAATACATATTCACAATTCGAGATCATCAGCAGCCATTAAAGGTTTATACGTAAAGAGAAATCATTGCCATCATCAGCCTCAAATCCATCCATCCATATCATTGTGTCCCATTGACTAAATACACGATATTGACCTTTGTAACGCTGACAGACGTTAAAGTCTCTCTTCTACTCTATTTCTGTTTTAATACCATTTTCACGTTTTTTTTCTGCTGTTGCTGCTGTTGTTGTTGTTTAACCTGATGCCAACAATCACTACCATTTCAATCGGTATTCGATCATTTTTCAATGATTAATAATGGCACCGAATAGAAAACAAAGTTCAACTTAAGTCTTTTGTATTTACGTGACTCTAAGTTAGACTAATGATTTGTTGGAAGAGATTCGCTTAATTTCAAAACCAGATATAAAAATCTATTTCAATAAAAAAGTTCATTATCCGAAACAAATATGCATTCTTATATTAATTTAATTCTTTAATTTTAGGCGAAGATGCATCACACGATCTTAACCAGAAATGTGTAAATACAGGAACCTAAAGGAGCAAATGGTGTACAGGAAACACTGCCCTTCTACATTCTGAGATGTACAGGGCTTCATAGCCAGTGCGGTGTACTGTAACACGGGGTTTCTTTAATTTCAAATATGGGGTTTCAAACGATGCGTATCAGCTTACTACGGAAACATCAAACTGTTTTTATGCGATGCAACTTATACTCCCCTACCGGCCGTTGAAGTTTCGATTCCAAGTATATTTGGAAAAAATATATTTTTTGGTCAATATGCGGCTAAAACGCCGTGTCATGACGAGCATAAATAAAAAATATATTTTCCAAATTTGGTAGAGAATTTTTTTTCCCGGCAATAGTTTGAAATCTTAGTCAAGCATTCACTTCCTGCCCAATTTTACAATAAAATTTTCAATATACGATACTTCATTTTGTATTTTATATGGAAATACTATCTAATATTTAAAAGAAATATAATTAAAAGCAAATTCGCCAAATACACAAAAGAATCGGATAAAACTTTGAAAACATATTTCCCTATTTATATAGAGAAAATTTAAAATTTTATTGAAAGCCCATAAACCCTCAAGAACCCCATAAGAAAATGGTTTTAGGTTACATCCCATGAAGGGAGTCTAGCTTCTAGTTTTACACACACTAATTGGGACCTACTGTTTAACACCGGTTCTGAGCGGTATTTCGAGAACAACGGAATTTCAGAGAGTTTAAAACTATAAAGCGCACAGCTCACTGCTTGTGAGCAGCTCTCCCCTATCCCTTCATGGATGTATTGGGAAACTGTATATTTATTTTTTATCGTCCACCTCTTCGATGAAATTCAGGATGTCACCCAGTTTTGTCCAGTTTGCACTTTTTTTAAGGCCCCAAAGATTTGTCATTTTTGAACTGAATTTTGGCACTATGCTTGCAAGTCTGCGCGCAAGCAGATTGCTTGTCCCATTTTATTAATCGAAGACGGAAGCAGGTCAAGAGGATGGCCACTTTAAAGTGTATGCGTGACTGTGAAGCACTTCTTTATTTTTCACATGCTCCTAGACGTGACGAAGAAGATAAATTATAGAAATTGGGGGAAATTAAGGATGTGCGATAAACGTTTTTTTATTTGAGAGACTTTTCAACATTTGCAGGCAACGTCAAGTATACATACCAAAATACAAATTGTTTTCTTTGCGTGTATTTTCTGAGTAGAAAGGATGCGCACATTATTGGGACTGAATGCTTATGGTTCCAAAACTGCATGGACATCTTGTGTGATCCTTAACACTTAGTGTAGGGTATACATGTTAAAATCCATAAACAGCAACTAAAGATTTCTTCAATTCCTTGCCTTTTGTTTAATCTCTCGATACGAATGGCAATGAATGTCATTCATGTAATCATGCGGTTTCATATCAAATTTTCTTTACAAGTCGGTCCTTTTTGTGTCGTCTTCATCGCTGATCATCCCATCGTATTGGTTGGCATTCACTGTTGAACTCACGCCTGTTGAATGATATCTGCACATGATATCATTGTATGACATGATCTTTTGTAGGCGGTTGGTTTCCAATAGGACATAATTGGTAAAATGTGCTGAAATCATCTTGTAAACATTAATAAAATCAGGATTACAAACAAAAAACGTCAATCAGCTTGAATCTGACTTTACATCAAGTCGGTTGTATGTGTAACAAAGAGATGCATCCGAGATGGAATGAATGAATCACATCAAAGTTATTCGTATACAAAATTCTAAACGCAGATAAAATGATGAAAGAACTTATTCATATCAATCTCAAGTGGAGAATTCAAATATGTATGAATATTGAATATGTCTATCATCATCATCCGAGTCATGAAATGTTGGATTTTATAAAACTCCTTTTATAATCTATGGAATAATACAAGAGTGTAATGCCTACTGAAAATGTATATCACAAACAAAAAACCAAGAACAAGGAGCAACACCCAGCTGGCCACAATTAGCCATGTTCCTGGTCAACCGAATTTGACAAGCCTTGCAACAATGTCTTCACACAAGTCATGCACCACCCTCAATGACCACAGTGTCTACCCCACTGTCCGCCCTCCGACGGTGTGCCCATCTATTTGCAACTTACATACAAGAAGTTGTTGTTGGCCAAGTCAGACTCCCAAAAGGGTTACTTTTGTTAAGAAACTTTAATGATGTGGGTGTAGCAATAATGGCAATGGCTGTGATGCTGGTCATGATGATGTTGATGAAGTGAAGGATGATGCGAGAAGCCTCAAGAGTAATGTAAGGAATGGACAAGGCAGTAGAAGTAACATTTTGTTGGCATATTAGACATGCAACAGCAGCAATCAAAAGCGACACTAACATAACCCGTGACCATTAACTACTCGTACTGGTCAAGCCACTAAAGTACATGAGAACCAGTGTCGTCTACCGTTGCAAAGTGGCAAATATGGTAGTCAGATGTGGTCGGTTGTCGGTCACACCAAGGCATGACCATTATGAACTATGAACATTTGATGGTTTATGGTTACAGCCAACGGGTATGGTATAACTAGTGTCTAATAACTGAAAGGATACAACAGTGAAGAGAGGACTAACTAGGATATGATTTAAGAATTCTGTGGCTTAAAGTTTTCATTTATTCTATGCGGAGACTTTTTATAATAATAACTTAGTGAAACATTTTTCACCATCTTGGATTTTCACAGATCAGGGATAAACGAATGTTGTTTGTGATTGCAAGTGAAGAATAACATGCGGGTACCCAAACATCAAAACGAACGACTTGAAAAGAGATCTAGAATAAAAACCTTCATATTGCGCTGAAAAAAGAAATCGAAGCGTTTCTAAAGGGATCGGTTTTTCAGCAACTCCAAAGATGTATAACCGCTTACATAGAAGCATTTCTATAACAGAATCAAATCCGAGCATAGAATGTGGTTCTCATGTTTTTAATCGCGCAACGGTTTCAATCAAATTTTAATAGGTTTAGACGAAATTGATTATAATATTAAATATACATATGAACATCTTTCAGCATCAATGACAAAGTTTATTTATTTCCGTCAAAGAACAAGTGCATCAAAGTATATGCAGTTTCATTTCCTCATTCGCTAGAGTGTAAATATGGTGTGTAACCCGCACAAAATAGTGACTATTTTCCACGACAACCCTTATTAATTTCACCAGTGATTACGCGGAAGCCAAAGATTGGTAGTCTTCTGTTTTCAATCATGGGCCTATAACATATTCCTCCACGTGGTGGTTCTCTGGCAGCGGTAGAATATTTTCGAATTTCTAGCGGCTGAAGTCAAGCCTCTCCGATGAGAAGCCCGATTGGCAATGCGACCACTGATGCCTCTCAGGTTTAGTAGGTGACTGATGTCACTGAAGCTCATCAAGCTATCGGGCTTATTCCTTTGTCCATAGACGGCGGATGAGCCAGACATATGCGCCAGCGGCGCATAGAAACCAATACAAGAAAATCCAGGTTAGACATAATGCATCATGGTGAGCGTCTTACCCACAATGGACGGCTGCAATCAAATATCCTGGCAGTTGGTAAAATGCAAATGTGGCCGTCGGTGGTGCAATGGTTAGTGTGAGCGCCTCTTGTACATGATATCCCGGGTTTGATCCCTGCTCTGATCACCTTAAAATTTCTTTCGGCGGCGGTCACCTATCATAGTGACGACGCCACTGTCCAGTAGTTAGCCTTGAAAAAGCGTCTCAAAATACAGTTTGGAACCGCCGTAAAACTGTAGGTGAGAACAAAACTAGAAAGCGCACAGCTCACTGGTTGTGAGAAGCTCTCCCCAATGCCTTCATGGGATGTAAAGGGAAACCATTTATTTTTAATTTTTTAGGTAAAATGCAAAAACCCCGTGGATTGGGTTGCCTCCAGCCACCCTTCATAATGACAGTGAATATACGAAAACGAAAAAGAGAACATAAACAGCACCTATTTGTTGGCGACCCCCACAAATGGTATACGAACCACAATTTACGGATATGCACTTGGAATGTAAAAACTCTATACAGATCCAGTGCAAGTGTCCAATTGGCAGACGTCGTCGCAAGTTATAAGGCTGACATTACCGCTATCCAGGAAATGCGATGAACAGGACATGGCTGCACAAGAAAAAGAAACTATGACATATACTACAGTTGCCATGAGAAAAAACATGAATTTGGTTGCGGATTTGTTGTTGGCAAATGACTGCGACATCTAGTCTCTAGTTTCAGTCCTGTAAGTGGACGTATAGCCACAATCCGCATAAAAGCGAAATATTTTTATATTTCCCTAATTTGTGTGCATGCCCCAACAGAAGAGAAAGATGATGATGCCAAAGACATATTCTATGAGCTCCTAGAGGAAACGTATTACCGCTGCCTTGGCCATGATACTAAGAATGTACTAGGAGATTTTAATGCTAAAGTAGGCAGGGAGAATGTGTTTCATCCAACTATTGGCAATTGCAGTCTACATGCTGACAGTTCCGAAAACAGTATGCGACTGATTGACTTTGCCGCGGCAAAAAACATGGTCATTATTGGTACAAGATTCCAGCATAAAGACATCCACACGGCTACTTGGGTATCCCCTGATCAAAGAACGAAGAACCATATTGATCACGTGTTAATTGCTGGAAGTTACTCATCCAGTGTTATGGACTTACGAGTGATCAGAGGAGCTAACATCGATTCTGATCACTACCTAGCAGCAAAGGTTCGCACAAGATTAAGTAGAGCGAAAATCGTACGAAACCAGACACAGAGAAAGCTAGACGTCGAACAGCCGCAATTACCAATTCTCAAGGAAGCTGCCGCAACTTTTGGCACATAAACCACACCCTCCCGACGATCCTGAAGCGCAGTGGAAACCCACTTCCGACTCTATAAAAACTTCCGCAACCACCGTACTTTGTTTCGAAAAACCGCTTCACAACATACCATGGTACCATGAAGAGTGTCGCATAGCAAATGATGGAAAGAACGCTGCACTCATGGCAATGCTTCAGTCAATTGCAACGCGAGCTGCGACTGAGCGGTATAGGGAGAAAAGGCAGGAGGTAAGAAACGGGAGTGGAGTGAGCGGGAGAGTGGTCAAATTGAGACATACAGAAGGAAGAGCGAAGCCTGAAAATTCTACCAACAAGTCAAAACAGAACTAATGTCCCAGGACGGAAATCCTCTAACTGATATGCAGAGAGATCATTTCTCCACGCTAGTGGCACCTGAGACATACAATGGCGATGAGACAATCGATCACAATTTGGATGACGCCCTCGATTTCCGCCCCCTAACCAAGACGAGGTCAGAACCGCTATTGCCGGGTTTAAGAACAACAAAGTCGCAGGAGCGGATGGATTACCGGCGGAGCCATTTAAAGCTGGCGGCGATGAACTGATAAGGTGCATGCATCAGCTCATTAGCAAAATTTGGTTAAATGAATTTATGCCCGGCGATTGGAGTCTCAGTGTACTATGCGCCATATTAAAAAAAAATAATAAAAAAAAGGTAACTCGGGTCTCTGTGAAAACTATCGTGGAATAAGCCTTTTATCCATAACTTAAAAGGTTCTATCATGTATAACGTGCGAACGACTAAAACCAATTATCGTTGACCTGATTGGACCACACCAGTGCGGCTTTAGGCCTGGAAAATCAACAACTGACAAGATTTTCACACCACGTCAAATCCTGGAGAAGACACATGAAAAACACATCAACAGCTATCATCTATTTGTCGATTGCAAGGATACCTTCGAGCAGAGTGTGAGCTTGGTATTCCTGCAAAACTCATACGCCTGTGCAGGATGACCTTGACGACGTTGAAATTTGGTAAGGATCTAACCGAACCTTTCGAAACGAAGCGAGGCCTCAGACAAGGTGACACCCTATCTTGCGATCTCTTTAACATCTTAATAGAGATTATTCTGAGAAAAGCTGCTGTCAACATGAATAAAACCATCAGCAGCAAAAGTCATATGCTGCTCGCGTACGCTGATGATATAGATATCATTGGGCGCACAATTAGAGAAGTTCCGGCGGTGTTTTCGAGAATTGAGAAGGAGGCAGGAAAAGTAGGTGTCATAGTAAATAAGGACAAGAAAAGAAAATTACAAGAAATGAATGGCTTCAACGACCAGGGCTTCCACGCGATTAGACCAAAGCGTGAACGCTGATAACCGTTATAATTTCGAGGAGGTAGACGAATTTATATGCCTCGGAACTTCCGTAAACAAAAACAACAACGCCACCCTTGAGATCAACCAAAGAATTGTGCTTTCGAATAGATGTTATTTTGGGCTAAGCAAGCACTTTAGCTATAAAGCCGCTCTCTTGAGTAACAAAAGTGCAACTATACCAGGCTCTCATACAACCTGTTTTGCTTTATGGCGCAGAATCCTGGGTTTTATCGCAAGCAGACGAAATATCTCTAGAAGTATTCTAGAGAAAAATACTCCGAAACATGTCTGGCCCTACAGTGGATAACGCCGGGTACAGACGACGCATGAACCATGAGCTATATGAACTATGTAACTGACATTGTCATAGTTAATCGGGTCAAAATAATGCGTTTTCGTTGGCTAGGCCATGTGATTAGAATAGATGGAACGACCCAGCATGAAGTGTTTTCGAAACCGAACTTGAAGGAATACGAAAAATAGGCAGACCAAGACTCCGTTGGAAGAATTAGGTTAACGAATCCCTGCGTACACTTGGTACACTTCATTAAGAAATTGTATTTTTTTTTAAGGAAAGGTACTTTGTTTAAGAACATGAATAGGTAGTTTTTTGAGAAAATTTACCTTTTTTTTTAAGAAAAGGCACTTATTTAAGAAAATTGTCTTTTTTTAAACTTCTTTCACTTTTGCTTTCCTAAATTTACTTTTTATTGGGTTCAAAACTAAAATATATACTAAATATTGGATACAGGCTCCACCTTGAAAACTTCCCATTAAACAAGAAAGCTCCCAACATATGTTAGTTTAGACACAAACCAAAGCGAAAGTATTAAATATAGTTGATAATACTGGGTTGTAGCATAATAGCGTTAAAAAAAAGTTGCCCCCATCCTGCAGCATGCGATAAGGAACTTCGTCAATTATCCACATGTTATGATGCAAGAATTAATAATTTCACTCTGGTTAAAAAGTGGATATTAAAATCTCATAAGTTGTTTAAGAAGCTTAGGATAACAAATAATTTTATGGGCTTGCACGGAAAGAAAAGTTTCTTTACCTACAAACGAAATTATAGACAACTAATCATAGGTTGAGGACTTTGGTTGCGGTAAATGAAATTTAGCATTTCTGACAAACGAAAAACGTGTCATGGGTGTTGTACAATCCAGTTGAAGTCAGAAGCTGACTAGTGGCCGATGTACAAATATGTGTATTGTCAAAAACAACGTTCGTTTGCCGGGAAAAATTCTTATGCCTGCAAACTTTTTTCGTTTACTACGATTGTCCAGCATTGACCAAAAAAGTGAAGACGTTGATCCCAAATTCTCATGTACAAGAAACGCGTATATTAGCGCCAATTTGAACTTTTGAAATCTTCAATTCATACCCCGTTAAAATCGAGAATTTCATAAGTTCTAAAGGACAAATTATGTTAAACAGTTTGAATTGATCTCAAACATGAGTAATTATTTTTGGAAGCTGGTTGATTTATCATTTCTATCTTGTTGACTTTAGCGAAAGCATCCCACTCAGCCAGTAAGTATTTGATGCTTCATGCCCTCACTCACATTCAATACAGTTCTGACAAATGATTTGTCAAATTGAGGCTCATATGAAAAATGTCCTTTTTTAGACAAATTTTATGACGCTTCAAATTAAGTGTCATTCTATGTATGGGTCTATTAACACAAGCAGCCAACAAAGGTGTTAAGATATTTCGACGTTCATTATGACCGTCCACAGGCAATATCAGTCGAAATGATGTCCAGCCCTTGGTGGCCACAACAGGGAACTCAGGTTCAATGTAATGTATACATTGAAACTCCTTCGAATGATGGCAATGATGTTCCAGAGAGTATTTTGGCATTAGGGTGGTGAGCTGGGGGATATGGTTGGTGGCTGGGTTTTGCTTGTTGATGTTATTAATTAAACGAGTCTTCGTTCGTCTCTATCTTGGACCCCAAAGACCTTTGTGTCTTCAGCGAGTGTGTGTGTGTGTGAATGCTTAGGTGTGAGTGTTTGTGTGTGAATGGTGTCGTAACTAGTTTGTAAATGTTTGCTAAAAACACCAAACTAAGTCTTGAGCATTTATCATTTTCAGCATTTCCCTTCAAGAAGCCACCAACCTAACCTGACTTAAATAACAAGATACAAGGATAAAAGTCCTTGTTGGTAGATATATGTGTGTGTGTGTGTGTACTGTTGTTGTTGGCATTGTTAAGTAATGATTGTGTATGGGTGGCAGTGACGGCGTTGGTGCAAAAAGGATATGTTAGTCATTCCTTATGTTAACATTGGTATTTCTCATGAGAATTTTAATCATTCCACATGAATAATGACCACATTCAATATAGATGGCATTCTCGTTAGCCTGGACAGACGCCTGGACATTCGTTTCTATGTCCTACTGCAGTGGGTGGGCCCCTGATATTATCACATCTTTATCCTAATGATTGTCAAGGTGTATGGATGTGTAATCTCTCTATTTTGCTCGTCCGTTCGAAATATTCTTAACATTTGCCCAGATAGATGAGTTATTTCAACAATTCATTGATATTAATAACACTTTGTGTGTAGGCATATGAAGGATATATATGGCTAAGGACTAAGTAAGCAAGGCTGACTGACCATACTTCGATTCCCTCCTGGGTTTTTGGTTTCTTTAATATGAAGTTAATCGTTGGGGTTTTGGGAAATCTTTTGTTTCAAGATTTCCGCATTCCCCTCCTGTGTTGGCGGCGGAGACATGAATTATGTGTGAAAATATGTTCGCTGTGAACTATTGACCCCATCCAATACTCCACATCAATGGGAGTGTGAATGAGTGTATTTGGGTGCTGTAAGGCGTTCATTTTGATTGTGTTTAACACTGATAGTTTCTGTTTAGAGATCAATTAATGTTATAAATAACTCTGGCACTTGACCAGCAGCCGTGGGTCGTGTGTTTATTTAATAGTTTGGCATTTTGAGTTACGTTATCGATTATCGCAATATAATTATTTTAATTAAATCCTCATTATCAACGAAATTTGCACAAATAACAAAACGTTTGTGCGCAGTGATTGTGAAAGAATGTCATAGGTTTAACATGATATAATGAGATTTTAATTGTAGTGTGAAATCGTGATATCAAATTGGTGAAACTCAATGTAGAATACCAAATATTTAAATTTTCACATTTTTCAGGAAACTGTATTTCCAGTAATTCGAACACATAACATTTTTGAAACCCGCACCGCAATTCTGCAACTTTTTAACGATAAAAATCTGTAATTAAATTGAGAACATTCGGAAAATTTGAATTGAGATTTTATGATTTTTGACAATTGAACTATCGATTTTTATTGTTAAAAAGTTACAGAATTTCGGTGCTGGGCTTCGGCTACCTGACAGGGTTTTCATCAGCATATGGTATGACTGTGTAACCTGATCTCTCCATCTCTAGCAGAACACGGTTCAGTGCTAAATTCCACAGGAGTAAAGAAAAGACTCCCCCTTGGGGCGTTTCTCTATACACATTGCGATTTAAGAGCGTCTGTTCCAGGCACGCGGTTATGCGCCTTCCCGTAAGTAATCTATGGACCAAATTAATGATCCCCTGGTCAACTCAAAGAGCCGATAGAGCCGATAGAGCCGATTTTATCGATCATGGTAAAATGTTGTTAAACGCATTCTCTATACCGACAAATGCGACAAGAGTTTATTCTTTCTGGTAAATTGATTTCTCTACGAAACTCACTAAAGCGTGCAGAGCTGTTTCCGTAGGATTTCCCTTATTGTAAAAGCATGCGGACAGCTAAGAAGTAATTATGGTCGTTTGCAGATATGAGTCAATCTTCCTCTCCAATGCCTTCAGAAGGAACGATGACATACTGATTGGTCTAAAGTCCATAGGACTAATATATCATGATTTCCCCGTTTTCGGAATGAATACCACCTTGCATTCGCTCCATCTAACTGCAATGTAGGATAGCTTGATGCAGCTCGTATAAAGTAACAGTAATCGGGGAGCCAAAATATGTAGTACACCTTTGTAACTCCAGTGGTGTCATGCCTTCAGGACCAGATGATTTGTAGGGCTTAAAACCTCGTATTACCCAGTGTTGTATTTCGTTTGTCACGATATATCCCGACACGTGCGAAGTGATGTGGTTGTTCGTTATGTTCGACTTTAGCCCTCGGACCAGTTTCCGGCACGCTGAAAAATAATCGCCCCAGCAACATATTGCAGGAAACATGTACATGTTTGCAAACACTGTTTTCATGAATTCAAGACTGCCTGCCTTGTTGTCTCTTTGTTATCCGCCTCGGTCTTGTTTTTAGCGGTTTCCAACAAAAAAAAACTCCTCATTTCTGTCTAAAAAAAAACATATAAATTATGGTCTATTAATCATTGTGTCTCAAACATGTTATATTGAATAGCAAACACAATGTGTTTAAGCACAAGTATAGTATATTTACGACAAGCTACATACACTTTATATTTGCATCCAAACAACAAAAAATTACAGATTTTTCAGCTCGTGGAGAGTGTGTATTAAGAAGTTCTAACGATTCTTCGCTCGATGACGTCCGTCGCTCGTCTTGTTCCTTCCGTTATCACAGAGAGGTGGGGGTCGTTGAGAGGCCTTTCCGCAGTCTGGAAGTCTAAAACGCATTTTCAATGCCTTCGCAGAAATATCACCAACACTTTGTCATTGAAAATCTTAATTCTATCTTATATTCTTTCAGTCTAATCTTCTACACATTCCAGTCTGGATCCCTCCTTAAGGAATTTGCCCTACTAGAAAGGTTTCTGTAAGACTTTCTGAGGACTTGCAGCTCCTTGCACCACCAAGGAAGTATTTTCTTACCTCGGTAGGAACCGGGGACATGCGGAATCAAGTGTTCTGTGAAGAGCTGAGATGAGGTGAGAGCATCGATGACGTCAACTACAGCGGTAGTAGCCGGTTCGGAGAGAGGAATGTTTTTCATAAACCATTCAGACTTTGTACTCGATCCAATTTGATCTTCGAACATTTCTTTGAACAGACAAAGTGGACATGTTATGCGGCATGTTATGTGGCTATGCTATACACAAATACATACTCTTCAACTGGGTCTTGGCAATACCGTCCTAGCCGCAGTCGTCACCAACGATTTCTGCTAGAAATTTTGATTTTTGTTGCTCACACTTGTCACTTAAACTGTCTTTGATAAAGTTGTAATGCAAATGTTCGTTAATGACCATGCGCTGAAAGAACCCGGACTCTGTAAGATATTCTCCCAAACACATTCTGCAGGAACCATGTATATGTTTGGAACACACTCCAAATATGCATGTATTTGCAAGTCCTAAACACACATATATTTAAATAAAAACTTTAGCATGTTTACCTGCGAGTATGCGCACTTCTACGAGAAATCATGTGCGTATTTTATCCCCAACATCCATATTCTTACGTAGAAGCATGCTTTCTTCCCAAAGGTGTCAAACCAACGATTGACGACTGAATGCATAAAACTAAAACGCAACAGATCAGCCAACATAAGAAACGCTTAATTCATTTACACATTCACTCAGGTACATTTATGAATCACTGACTGAAAGAATAATGCAAAAATATAGTTGTATACTTACAACAACATTAACTTAGGCTTACAACAATCTCTCTTTTATTATTTTGCCTTTGACAGAGCAAAGCCGTAAAAAAAATAAGTAAACAGTCTACCACACACAGCTGTGCTTGTATAACAAACATACCTGTATTTGGATCACAAACACATTTATTATAACATATTAATTATTGTGGCTCAAACATGTAATATTGAAAAGCATACACAAGATGTTTGGACACACGTATTCTATATTTGCGAAAAGCTCCAAACACACGTTGTAGTTGCAGCCAAATAAGAAACAAGCGTGCAGCGTTCAGCTGTATCACAAATTGTTTCTGATGGATCAAACTAAAGAGATAATCTCAACTCAAATCTCAGCATGTCGTTAATAGGGCACAACGATATTTTATCCAGCGAGCAAAATATTTTGGTTGCTAACGAAATTTTGCATTACAATTTCATCAACGACAGTTTAAGCGACAAGTGTCGTGAGCGACAAAAATCAAAATGTCTAGCAGAACTCGTTGACGACTACTTCGTCTAGGATGATTTTGCGAACGGGGAACTGTCGTGTCGTGTGTGTGCGTGCAAGTAACATGTACTGATAGCTTTTTCGATATTCATGCATTGGTAATTGATTGTAAATATTAAAAAAAAATAGAATCCATTAGTTCTCCACCTTCAAATTTTCAGGATTTGTTCAGAATCGATTTGGCAAGATACATATATTTATTTAAACCGTTTAGGTTGGTTGTGTCATGTTAGAAATCACAACCAAGAGGTAAATATATAAAAAATCAAATGTGTCAAAAGCGGCATTTAAATTTGTTTCACTAACCGGAGAAAACATGATCTCTTACAGCCTTAAAGGAAATTACAACTTTAAACATAACGAGGATCTAAGACAACTAAATTTGAATCATATGGTAGGGCCAGACCAGAACAGAACGAGACAACTACAATTAGAATAGTGCGTTCTATAAATAGAACTTTCAAAACTTCGGCATCAGTGCGTGTAAGTAGGAAAGCAATGTGGAAGTAGCGACAAACAATCACTCTGCACAATAAAATAAATGTCTTTGGTTAGTGACTTGTGTAAATACACTCCGCAGTGGCGTAACGGGCTAGACGCTGCTGAAGATGATGCTTCACAAACATCGAAACGATGGTCCAGTGAATGTGAGATCGAATCCCACCCGCGGCATTTACATTTTTTTCACTAACCGGAGAAAACATGATCTCTTACAGCCTTAAAGGTAATTACAACTTTAAACATAACGAGGATCCAAAACAACTAAATTTGAAACATATGGTAGGGCGAAACCAAAACAGAACGAGACAACTACAATTAGAATAGTTCGTTCTATAAATAGAACTTTCAAAACTTCTGCATCAATGCGTGTAAGTAGGAAAGCAATGTGTAAGTAGCGACAACCAATCACTCTGCACAATCAATAAATGTCTTCGGTTAGTGACTTGTGTAAATACACAACGCAGTGGCGTAACGGGCTAGACGCTGCTGAAGATGATGCTTCACAAACATCGAAACGATCGTCCAGCGAATGTGAGTTCGAATCCCACCCGCGGCATTTACATTTTTTTCACTAACCGGAGAAAACATGATCTCTTACAGCCTTAAAGGAAATTACAACTGGATACAATTTGTATTTATTACTAAAAAGACCTTAGAAATAAACCGGCTGTCTTCGAACAAGGTCTACATGTTTTTAGAATATGGTAGTTTGAATTGCCACCACCGCAAAACTTTTATGATTTATAGAACTTCAAATTACAAATATCTTACACAAACAAATAAAAAAATTAGTTTCGAATGAAATCAAGTTGAAATCAACCGTAATTAGTGATACATAAAAGTGATCGGTTTGACATGGAATCGGTTTGACATGGAATTACACTACACTGTATAGTGAATTGATTTTTTGTTCTTTAAATAAAATCACGCAATCAGATTCTAATTGTAAGGTCTGTTCGTCTTCGCAAAACGAATGTGACCGCTCAGTGGATAGGCGGGCGGACCTACAGTGATGGCTCCTTGGTTAAACTCTATTTCATGTAGAACGTAAGTTTCAAAATAAATTTGTATTTAAAATTCAATAAAATACTTCGATTAATAATAGTACGTACATTTCTATCAAAATCAAATCCTATTCAAATAAAATATTAGCCGTTAGCGTTATAAGAGTAGGCTAATAGTAGACTGTCGCAACCAACATTCTCTTCTCGGAAATGATTTGATGAGAAACAATACGGTAAACAAACTGATAGTTAAAGGCAGGACAGTGGAATCTGGCCAACATTAAATGACTACGACATTAACTCCGACCCCAGCAATTTGAAAAAAAAGACTCCGCTACGACTCCGACTCCAGCATTTTGAGAGTACTTGATTCTCCTCCGAATCCAATATTAAATAAACCCATTTTCATTAACAACTAAATAATTAGAAGTTCGTTGCCATTGTTGACAGCACAACCCCCAAATATTTATTTTGTTTGGGACGAAATATTTTTTAAACTAAGAAACAGCAGTCCCCTTTTTGTGGATTATAGGGCTGCATTCGATACCCCGATATGAGGAAAACTGTACCAAGCTATTCGAAGCTTGGTATCCCTGCTTACGTGAAATGTCTTTATAGAATGGCACTGACAGACAAGAAATCCTCAGTAAGATTTCACCGAACCACTTAATACGAGGCGAGGCTTCAGCAAGAGCAACACCCTATCATGGGATATCTTCAACATGAGAACACGAATATAACTATCAGCAGCAAAAGTCACATGCTGCTCGTGTATGCTGATGATTTAGACATCATTGGGCGAAACACTTGCAAGAAGTTACAGCAGTATTTTCGAGAATTGAGAAGGAATCAGCAAAATTGGGTTTGGCTGTAAACGAGGACAAGAGAAAATTAATGGTTTCGACAAACAGAACCTCCTTGGATGAAAAGGTGAACGTTGAGAATCATTTTAATTTCGAGATAGTGGACGATTTAATTTAACTCGGATCTGCCGTAAACATAAACAATAACGTCTGCCTGTAAATCAAACGGAGAAAGAGGTGTTTTTTCAGACTAAGCAAGCACTTCAAAGATAACGGCCTCTCTACAGAAACGAAGATCCAACTATATCAGACTCTCATACAACCTGTCTTGCTTTATGGTGCAGAATTCTGGGGCATATCGTATGCTGATGAAACATCACTGGAATTCTTCGGGACAAAAATGCTCCGAAAAACGGCGAGTATCGACGACTTACCACACTTATATTTCAGAGGAATTTCAGAACAGCGATATGTGGAATTTATTATTGTCCCATGTCTTAACATTTTGACCCACTGTGCCCAAACTAAGAATTCTCCGCGGATCAAACTTATACCAGATTAAAGTCTTTCAGACTCAGACTCCACAGCACTGGTTACAGGATAGTTGTTCGTTTCATGTAAACGTTCTTTTTGTGTTTAGTGTTACAATACATCGATTGCTCTAGGTGTTATCACAAAGGAAGTAATATTTGATTCAACAAATATTCCCTTCCCGCAAATATATTCCCCAAAGGAAGTTCATTTATCTGAGAATTTGTTTGATCTAAATTTCAAAGTAATAAAATATGTACATGTTTTCAATCAAAAGACTTACCTGTTAATATATAAGTAGTTGAATATCTGGAAGAAGAAAAAATAACAGTTTAAATACTTTTGGGTCAAAAGTTGAGGCATAAAATCTAGAAATAGTGTATCTCATTCAGAGATATCATATACAATAGTTCAGAAAATGAAATACCATTACACACTTTTTCTTGCTTGTATTATCGGAGAGGGAACAAAAGATCTGATTTTCAATAGGCAGAACTTTTAGAGTGAATTTCACAAAAATAACTGTTTGTTGTCACTAATATAAAACCGCCTGTTCGCAGGCAAGTTAACATTTATTCTTTGGTGCAACAAATAAATTAATTGTGTACTAGCAAATATCCGCGACCTCGTGCATTACTGTATAGCAATACATCGCCAGTTTCGTGCAATACTGCCAAAACTCAACAAACATATGTAGGTCCGAGTAAACCGACTTCGAAAATTTCAAGTTGTATAGGATTTTATGCAAAATGATATATAAAAATTCTGTCACACCGAAAGTATAAAAATAATTAGTTTTAATTAATTAATTAAAATAAATAAAAAAATAATTAATTAACTTTTTAATTTTACCGCATTAGATTCTCATTTCCCAACGATAAATTCAAGCAAGTACGAGGGCGGATCAATAAGTCCGTGACTTTTTGAATGAAACACGGTTTTCTTTTACAAAAAAAAAAATATTTTTCAACATAATCTCCTTTCAGCTCAATACACTTAGTCCAACGTTTCTCCAATTTTTGTATCCCTTCCCAAAAAGTTGGATTTTTCGAGGTCCATAAAATAGGCATTGGTTTGATCAATAATTTTATCGTTGGAGCTAAATCGCTTTCCACCGAGCCATTTCTTTAGCTTTGAAAATAGGAAATAATCACTGGGGGCTAAATCCGGAGAATATGGTGGATGAGGGACCAATTCGTAGCCCAATACATGGAATTGCAAACGCGGCACCCGTCTTGCAGACAGCTTTCTTCAACCCAAATGATCATTTACAATTGAAACCACACTGCCATATGAAATGTCGATGGCATCAACAATCTGACGCACTTTTGCTCTTCGATCGGCCAACACCATATCGTCGATTTTTTCGACATTTTCGAGTGGATTGACCTCAATTGTCCGTCCAGAACGTTCAGCGCCATTTCAACTTGTGCGACCACAACGAAAGTCAGTAAACCACCTTTTCACCATTGTTATCAAGTTTGATTGACGGATTTTTTTTTAAAAAAAAAAATGTTTAAAGAGCACGCGAAATTCACTTTTCTCCATTTTTAAAAAAATACACGAGGTTGTATGTTTTGAACAGCTGTTAAAGGCAAAGCAAGTAACGGAACTTGCTCAAAATTTGACAGTAGTCTATTAACAGGCGGTACTTGGTGTAAGCAGTGTTGTATTTCATATAACTGTGAGGGAAGTTCGAAAAATCACGGACTTATTATCCTTCAAAAATTACAGATTTCACTGTCGGCATGTCGATCACTTTGAAAAGTCAAATGAAAAAATTGTTCTTTAGTCGACGACACTTTCATACAACCAAAAAATGATCGTAAATCTACTTAGATACATACAACTGGTCGAAATGTTGATTAATATATTTTATTAATAATGGGAATTTAATATAAATTGCTGCTCAATTGGCATCTTCTTCAGACAGTCAACATGACCTTCTCATTATACCTCAACGCCTGAAATCAATTCGGATTGATACCAAAACAACCTAGATGGAATTATGTAAAATAAGAAAGATATGTAACGGGTGGTTAAATGTTAAGGGCCGCTGTTGACTGTGAACCACACCTAAACGTCAAGTTTTTTTCTGCATTTCATTTGATATTTCTCAATTTCAGACTATCTCAATTTGAACCATGGAAAGATATACAATGGAGCAACGCGTTAAAGTTATTCAGGTTTATTATGGAAATGGGCGTTCAAATCAAAATGCATATCGTGCACTTCATGATTTTTTCGGTCAATTTATTCGTCCAACTGTGCGTACAATCGGCAAAATCGTGCAAAAATTTGAGCCAACCGGGTATGTCGGAGACGTGGAAACACCAGTGCATGCTCGTACAGCTTGTACTGCAGAAAATATTGCTGATGTTCGCGATAGTGTGGCTGAAGAGCCGTCCATCTCAACTCGTCGTCGTGCCCAACAATTGCACATCTCACGCTCGTCGTGGATGAACATAACGAACTTTATCCATAACTTAACTAAGAAACGAAGATCACCGCTGGCTGGAAATCTGGTCATTTGAGTTATTAAAAAATTCCTCACGGCTAGTCTGTAGTGCCAGACCCACATAATTCGAAATTTTAAAAATCTTTTCAATAGTGATGCCTATTCCACTGGTTCATAAACCCAACGTCAACTGTTTAATCAGAGTGCTAATTACTTCAATTAAATAACACGTTCCCTATTCTACCGCCCTTAATTAGAATTTCACGAAGTCCCTAATTAGCTCTTTTTATATCTTATAGGACCATGTTCCATAAATACACGCTGACAAATCTGTATTATTGTTCATGTTTGGATGCAAATACAAAGTGTGTTTGCAGCTTGTCGCAAATATAATATACTTGTGTCCAAACATATTGTGTTTGCTATTCAATATTACATGTTTGAGACACAATGATTAATATGTTAGAATGTATGTGCTTGCGACCCAAATATATTTGTGTTTGTGATACAAATCAGGCGTGTTTGTTGCACTGTCTTTGCTCTCTCGAGAGCAAGAGAATAAAAGAGGGACAACGAGAGAGCCTATCTTGTAAGTGTGTATCTGTATTTTTGCATTATTCTCTCAGACAGTGAGTCATAAATATTCCTGAATATGCGTGGAAATTGCAGATTAAGTCAGTGTTTCTTATATTGGCCGATGTATTGCGTTTAAGTTTCATGTATCCAGTCGTCAATGCTTCATCGGATAAAGGATATCAAAAGCTCTTGATCAGTGAAAAAATAATAAATAAAGGGTCGGACGCTTAAATGGTTTGTGATGTTACTTTGGTTTTTGTGCATGTGTTTCGTATATATGCAAGTTTGCTACAAAAGTGAGAAACGATTTTGAGGAAAGAAACTGGAAAGGTCAACAACGTGAAACCCTTTCACCGAGTCCAAATCTTTACTGGGAAAATCGGAACGGCGGACCTTTTGTGAAATAAACGCTTGTATGAACTAGATTTGTATATAAATATATTCTTTGTGTACCAACGCATAGCTGAAACCTTCCGAAAACAAAAACATGAGAGACAACAAAGAACGGAAAAGCAAAAGAGCTGCAAATTCTCATTTCATGAAAAAAACAAATAATGGATTCAATGCACCTAAATTTAAAAAGGGCAGTTTTAAATCTTTTAATTTTTTGTATTAATTATTTATATATTTGGATTTATATTGATAAAATTAATTATAATAAATAATACATACATATATATTGAAATCAAAGACTAATTCGTTTTTAAATTTTATTATGTTTGGGGGGAAATACGCATACGTTTCCACATAAGTATATACATGTTTACGGGGGAAACACACGAATGATTCCACGTAAGTATATGGATAGTTGTGATGAAGAACGCATATGTGTCCACGTAAAAGCATATATGTTTGCCGGTAAACGTGATACTGTTTACATTTAAATAGAATCTAGCTTGGGACTTGCAAACGTATGAGTGTTTGGAGTGTGTTCCAACCATATATTACATGGATCCTGCAGAATATGTTAGGGAGACCGTTAGTTTTCAGCGTGTATCATGATTACAGTATATAGATTACACTGTGCTGGAATAGGGATTTGTGTTGTAACAACCGGGGCATTCAGTGGGTAATCCTAAATCGAGTACGCTGAATCCAGCGGTGCTAACCGTTTTTTTAGGTTGGCTCTTATTATCGAGATATTAGAGATTGAAGGTTCCACGCCCATTTTACCGCCCCTAAATGTAATTTCGAAAAATTCTGAATTTATTTATACATTCCCACGAAATTTCAAAATTGTGTCGGGTCATAACGATAATTTCCGTAATTTAGTATCTCACCCGTTGTATTTTGGATGTAATATAACGTTTTTGTAGCTTGTCTCAAATATAGTATACTTGTGTCCAAACACATTGTGTTTGCTATTCATTTGTGACCCAAATGTGGCTTTTTAGTTGAAAACTGCTGACAACAAAAATGTGACACACAATAAAGAAACAGATCCTCAATTCACGAAAACAATGCTTGCAAAAATGTACATGGTTCCTCCAATATGTTGCAGGGGCCGTTATTTTTCAGCGTGTAAATATGATTGCTAAAAATAAACATGCCAAAAGTCACCATAATTTAAATTTTTACCAAAAAATGTTTAGCAAATTTTTGTTAGTTCGTGTCCCGTGAACTTCCAAGAAATCCGTCCGTCTTAAATTTAGTGCTAATGTTTGAGCAATCAATTTGCAGCGCCAAATATTTAGAAAATCAAGCACTCTATTGAATCTATTATCTGTCAAAGCTTCTCCCAAGACCTCATTGAAGAATTTATAAAACTCCTAGAAGTCACATATATTTGATCGCAATATCAGGCCAACAGTTTGCAGGTATCTGCTTTATTTATTTGTACCTTCTTCCTCTTTCACAGGATCTCAAGTCCATCCGTTTCCCAATCCATCAGCTTCATTATAATTAAGAATAGCTAAATAAAACAAAACAAAAATACAACAGTAGTTTTTGTAAAAAAAAACACACACATTACAAAACATCGTTAACAATGTATAATTAAAGAAATATCTACTAGGATATTCAAGCTGTAGTCAGTCAGCTCCATCGCCCACACATTGGCAACCTAGCAGACGACACCCTACAATACATGGAAGAAACAAATGAATACACCAACAACATTAACAGCAACAAGGAAAAAATTTAAAACAATAACATTGCAAAATACAAGTCGAGTATAAAAAAAAAGAAACAATCCTTAAAATGAAATAAAACTTGATAAGACCTAGAGAAAAAGGATACAAAGAACGCACGCAAGCACAGAGAGAGAGAGAGTGCACCCAACGCACAGATTGGGTTGGGGGGTTGGGCACCAATGCACACTACCACAAGCTGGGATGGAGGAGTGGGAAAATGTGTTTACGCTTTTGAACGATGAGCACAAGTATAAAGTATAAACTGTAAATGAAAAGAAATGACTTTCAATTTTCCAAAGACTGTTGTTTTGTTCGGCCAGAGGATACGAGGGGAGAACTTGGGAATAAGAATTAGGTAAAACATATTTGGTAAAAAATACAAATTTCTACACCCTTTTCAAATGAAATTTGAATAATTTGAATATAATTTAAAAATTCCATTTGAAAATTGAAATACATCAATGAATTGTAAAAAACAGAAACTGAAATTTGAAAGATATCAATTGATATTTAAACGATACCAATTGAAATTTAAAACACATCAATTGAAATTCGAAATACATCAACTGAATTCTAAAAAACACCAATTGAATTTTAAAAGACGTCAACTGAAATTTGAAACACATCAATTGATTTGCAAAAGATATCAATTGAAATTTCAAAGACATCAATTGAAATTTAAAATAAATTAATTGAATTTTAAAAAACATAAATTGGAATTTGCAAAACATCCATTGAAATTTAAAAGACATCAATTGAAATTTAAAAACCTAATACAAATCAGTTAATAATATTTATATTTCGATTGACGTGTTTTAAATATCAATTGCTGTCTTATGAAATTCAACTGATGTCTTTTAAATTTCAATTTATCGTTGTCAAATTTCAATTGATGTATTTCAAATTTCAAATAGAGAGAGTAAATTTCAATTGACGTCTTTTAAATTTCTATTGATGTTTTTTAAATTCCACTTGATGTATTTTAAATTTTAAATATAATTAACAAATTTCAATTGATTTTTTTCAAATAAAATTTGAAATTTGAATATTTAGTGTCACAGAAAACAATACATATAACATGTCAGAAAAGTTGATATAAAATTTTACAAATCGAAGGCGCAGACATATACGACCGAAAACACCACTGCATATCAAAATACATGTGGGGATACCTCTACTGGCGAAAAACCTACGCCAATTTGGCGAATAGCTTCATCGAAAGTAAGCGAACGTATAAATTCATCGTTATAACTTTCGTGGCAGCAATTTTCTTGCATCCGACGATTTTGTCGTTACTGCGACGAATGTGTATGAAGAGCAATATATAACAATCACTCAAAATAAAAGTTACATGTTATTAAACAAAAAGTACATCCTCCTAATGATAAATTCCTTAAAATTACACTGTGATAGTTTTTGGCAAAAATTTTCGAATACAAGGCCGGAAAGGTGTTACCCTAATTCTGGTATGAGGAATCGTACTTCGTCATTTACAATTAGGATTTCATGAAATTTTCTTTTTTATTGTATTGACTAACAGAAATAAATAGAACTTTCAAAAACTTCGGCATCAGTGCGTGTAAGTAGGAAAGCAATGTGTAAATAGCGACAAACAATCACTCTGCACAGTAAAATAAATGTCTTCGGTTGGTGACTAGTGTGAATACCCACCGCAGTGGCTTAACGAGCTAGACGCTGCTGAAGATGATGCTTCACAAACATCGAAACGATCGTCCAGCGAATATGAGCTCGAATCCGATCCGCGGCATTTACATTTTTTTCACAAACCGGAGAGCAGAATTTCCCTAAAGGAAATTACAACTTTAAAATAACGAGGATCTAAGACAACTTAATTAGAGTTGACTTTTTTTTTTATTTTCGTTAACAAACTTGTTACAAACACTTTGGGCCTCAGTATTTGGGAACAAAGCTTACCTCTAAAACCGGTTTTTTTTGGGTCGTTGATTCAGAACATCGGCAGAAAAGTAATTTTCCCACTTTCTTTGAATTTTCCTTTCACAAGTTGCCAGTAATCACAGTCTTTAGCCAAATAAGAGAAAGCCTTTCTCTATACGAGTATAACCATAGAGCAATTCTTTAAAGAGATCAATTTTGGCTCACCTGACGTTTCCTTTCACACTATTCGTGATGGCGTCGGTGTGATAGTGAGATGTTTGACGAAAAGTGACTTACACTAGGTGGAATTACAAGAACTTCTGATGTTTTTCATGTTGTTTTGATCAAAATCTGTGAAATTTAAATATGCTTTACACTTTTTTTTTAGCGCCTAGCATACATTGAGCATACATAGCATACATTTGTGTTGTATTTAACACAATAATTTTAACACACAAAACGAAATGCCGTTGTTGTTATTTTGTTGGTTGTTTTGAACCATTGCCTCTATCTGGTATTATTGAAGCAATTCTTTTCAACATCCAACATTCATATCACACCAGGCCAAATGACATAAATTTTCTGAGAGAAATGTTAAGTCTATATATAAGAATTAGTCTATGAGTATAACTATGTTTATTTACTCATCTTAATTTGCAATATGAAACGCCACTTAATTATCAATTTCACTTAATTTTAATTTGTTTCTACACTGAAAATTTTTTTTTGGTTAGAAAATACTTTGTTTAATTGGGCAGTCGTTTGTGGCCGTCGGTGGTGCAAAGGGACCCGGGTTCGATCCCTAATCTGACCACCTTACATATCTTACGGTGGCGGTCACCTCGCAAAGTAACGGCAATACTATCGAGTATTTAGCCATGAAATAGTTACCCAAACCGTTCGGAACCGGTGTTAAACTGTAGAGTCCAATCAGTGAATATAAAGCTAGAAAGCGTAGAGCTCACTGGTTGTGAGAAGCTCTTTCCAATTCCTTCATGGGATGGGATATTCCAATTCCTTCATGGGATGGGATATTTTTTTAAATTGGGTTTAATTCAAAAACAAACATAAAAATCCACAAAAAAAGGTACAATAGTTGAAAAAAGTACTCTCGACTACTATTTTATGGATTACGCAGAAAACAGTTCAACGAAGAAAAGTACGCGTACTGTGGAAAACAGTACGTCTGGCAAGTCTACATTTATTTTTTGGGAAACCGTAATTGTAACTCAAAAAACTAATGATGCAGTTCGATACATCGTACCTGATTTAGGATAAGAGCGACCTCTCCCGCCTTGTCTCATTTTTCACCTTCGACTGTGTTATGAATCATGTGTCATAAAACCTCACGTTTATGAAAATTATTCCTTATGAGACAGAAACAAATTTTATGAAATTTCCATAAATCTTAATGGAAACATTAATATATTTAATGAAACTATTCTTTGGTTGCATTTTCATGAATTCGTACATAAACGGTACCGAGACTGTTCACAGTTTTAATGAATTGTTTCATTATTTATCTTGATAACGTTCAAAAACTATGAAGTGGTAACTAAAATAATTTTCTTTATCTTAACTGTATATTTTAAGAAAAAGTTCCTCAAATTTAATGAACTTCCCCACTTAGGATTTAGATATAAACCCTCATCAGCGATTGTTCGGAATGATGTTATTGAAACAATGGATATATAAAGAAAACTCTAAATGCAATGAGAATTCTTTAGTGCATTTACAAAACCAGGAATAAATTAAAAAACAGTGCAAATAAATTTTTGAAAAAATTTATTGGATTCATGAGCTTTTTCAATGAAACGATCATTATGTAATTGTGAACAGATTCATTAAAATTACAGAACTATTCAGAAGTTATGGAATTTGTTCATAAAATCAATGAACAGGTAATCACTTCTTTGAATTTTATTTTTTCAGTGTTGCATTGTTGTTGTACACTGCGAATCACTTAAATAAGGAATTATATTTTTTCAAACTTTGAACATAAATATCATTTAAAGTGGATATAGAAGAATTACGAAATTGATTACGAATAATGTCTATAATTTTACTATTACTATAGCAAACTAAGAAAAATAATTTTTTATCCTCTTTAAAAAAATTTATTTTTTTAATAAATTAATGGTTGTTTTCAATAAATTTTTTAATAAATGTTGATTTTTAAGATGCTACATAAAATAAGAGATTAATTTTCTTTTTTGTCAAAAATTTACGACTAATAATAATTAAACAAATAGATTTAGTAATGGATGCCATCAGCCTTATTGGAAATAACTTCAAATATACGGCCAGGCATTGATTGATAAAGAGAGCCTATATAATTGAACCCCGCTTCTCGTGGATAGCATGACGATTTTTTCTGAGCACCAAATTCAAAAATTTTCTGTATTTACGAAGCCATTCAGATGCAAATTGGTTACATCGGAGAAGACTGCTTTATTTTGAAATATTGCCATTGACTTTACTTTGCTCCATTGCCCATTGAACGAATTGCCGGCGCTTTCCATGGTCTGCTGGTTTGAGCTCCTGAGTAAACTGAAATAAATGCATCCACAACGAGCAACCGTCTGGTGCGGATTGTGGTCAAGAGACGCGATTTATTGTGAAATCTAAGGTTTCTGCGAATAAACCAGAAACAATTTCTGAGCTCAAATTCGAGATCCAACGCGTCATTAGTGATATACAGCCACATCTCTGTAAAAAAGTCATGGAAAATTTCATGAAAATAATAATGGCTTGCCATCAGAGCAGTGGGGGCCATTTGACGGATATTTTATTCCATACTTTATCGGAACATGTCTTCTTATAATCCAATAAAAAAATCACAACTATCTCAAAAAACAATTACTTCAAAATGAAAAAGTGCATTCTGACTGAGACACCCTTTATAATATATTTGGTCATATTTCAACTAAATACACGTATTTCTATTTACAACCAAAGCATTCCTCTATTTTCACCATTATGTCCCGATTTTTAGTCACAACCAGTTCTACTAACGTGACTTCTTACACCACATCTTGTGAACTTTTTTCGAGTATCGTTAACTTTTTTGTTTCCTTATCACGCAGGAAGTGACCGTCGTGGTGCAATGGTTAGTATTCGCGCCTCTTGTACATGCGATTCTGGGTTCGATCCCTTAATTTCTTTCAACGGCGGTCATCTCCCATAGTGACGACGACACTATCGGGTAGTTAGCCATGAAAAGGCTTCTCATAATACTATTCCGAACCGGTGTAAAACTGTATGTCGCTAGCCGTGAGTATAAAACTAGAAAGAGCACAGCTCACTGGTTGTAAAAAGCTCTCCCCAATTTATTCATGGGATGTAATGGGACACCAGTTATTTATTTATCACGCAGGAAGTGATGACTGCGATTCAACAAATGTTCATCTGAAGTAATTACACCCCCAAACGAAGTTCATTGATCAAAGATTTCTATTGGCCGGAACGAAATTGCTATTTGCATGTATATTCCATTGGGTGAAAGCCCCTTGGTACGATTTCAATACAAACTTGTTGTCAATAATTTCACAAAAGAATAATAATTAAATTTTGACGACAAACGATTCCATTGAAGTGTTTAATGAATATTCGCGGGAAATCAGGGACCGAATGTACTCATCCGTTTCGTATCGCAATCAAGATAAAGAAAGTAAATTTTGAAGAGACAATTTGACGGAAACTTCTAAAAATATAGTACTGAGCAAATTTTACTGCTTTATTGACTTAATATATTTAACTATTTTGTAAGTTTGGATTTAAGTTTACATTTTCTCGAATCATTCAATCCTATCTCGCTAATAGGAGTTCTAACGCCGTTACTAGTATATCGAAACGATAAATGCAAACAGTCGACAACTGTTGACAACAGCTGTTTTGATTTCATTTTGTTATGATTTGAGTATTTACTTTTGTGAAATTGATTTGCGTTCTTCCAACAAACCATGATAAATGAAAAATCGTCTCAAAATACTGCTCGGGACAGGTGTACAACTGTAGGTCCCACTCAGTGCGTGTACAAATAGTACCCCCACAGCTCACAGGTTTGTGAGAAGGTCTCCGTAATCCCTTCATGGGATGTAACACGAAATCACATAAGCTTCCAGGCTTTGGGCCTGGAAAATCGATAACTGACCAGATTCTCACGCTATGCCAAATTCTGGACAAGACCCACGAAACACAAATCGACACGTATCATATTTTGGTCGATTATAAGCCGGCCTTCGATAGCCCGATGTGGGACAAACTATACGAAGCAATGTGTGAGCTTGGTATTCCTACTAAAATCGTACGCCGTTGCAGGAGAAAGCTGCTCGCAAAAGTCACATGCTGCTCGCGTATGCTGATGATTAGATATCATTGGACGCACAATGAGAGAAATTACTGCGGTGTTTTCGAGAATTGAGAAGGAGTCAGCAAAAGTGGGCGTGACAGTAAATGGAGACAAGACAAAATTAATGATTTCAACCAGCAGCAGCGTGAACGCTGATAACCGCTATAATTTCGAGGTGGTGGCCGAATTTATATACCTCGGATCTGCCGTAAACAGAAACAACAACGTCAGCCTTGAGATCAAGCGGAGAACTGTGCTTGCGAATAGACATTATTTTGAGCTAAGCAAGCACTTTAGAGATAAAGCCCTCTCTCTAGTAACAAAAGTCTAGCTGTACCAGACTCTCATACAACCTGTCTTGCTTTGTGGCGCAGAATCATGGGTCCTATCGCAAGCAGACGAAACATCTGTAGGAGTCTTCGAGAGAAAAATACTCCGAAAAATTTATGGCCCTATAGTGCACAACGGCGAGTGTCGGCGACGCATGACCCATGAGCTGTATGAGCTTTACCCCAACATTGGCATAGTTAGAATCCGGATCAGGTTGACGAATTCCTGCGTACACTTGGTATTACCCACTGGAGAGATAATTTAAAAGATCGAACTGGTTGGCGAAATATGTTATATTAATTTTGTAGGGTTCCTGAACCCCCGGGGTTGTCCGGGACCGGATAAGTAAGTGAGTCTACCACCAGGTCAACACGCAAACTGAGAAATTCACTAACAATGTCTTTTGATTGTTTCTGCCGTAATTTGCATAAACCATAGAGTAATAATTAAGAGCCTCTATTAGTCTCTTCGCTGCCTCTTCATGACGACGAGGTAGTAGGCCATTTCATCGAGTTCGATTTTCTGCTATATTTTACCAATTTTACACTTTGGTTGGACATAAATGGGACAGAAATCAAAAGGGAATGTGTATTTTCGTTCAATGCAAACACTATAAAAGATAATTTAGCTGTCATTAGTATCAATAGACACTATTTAAAATTAGTTCCTGTCTTTTTTGCTCTCTCATTCTACATCATCAGCCTAGTTAGTACCGTATCGATCAGCTGTGGCATAGAAACCGCCTATATAAACTACTCTTCGCACAAAAACAATAATAAAGTAGTCAGCTGATGTCTTACAGTACTGACAACTTATATTCATACATATCATAAGAGTTGCCAGCGTAAAATATCTTACATCCTGTTAAATTAACCGGAGTATGGGAAAATGAAAAACCTTAACAGGCAGTTTCGATATATTAAAGTACGGATTAGTAAGCAGACACTTTAACCGGACATTGACAAAATGATCCTAAGATGGCTAATGTCTCAAAATTGAAGCACTTAACTCACTTTTTTTCAAAAACAATATTTTCCTTCTTTTAATGTTTCCATGGTATCTGATTTTAAAAAAAATTAAATATAATTTAAATATCAAATGCTGACTTTTTCTTATCTAAAACAAAATCAGATACCATGGGAAGAAACATTAAAAGAAGGAAAATATTGTTTTTGAAAAAAGTGAGTTAACACCTTCTTCCACCAGGAGCTTCAATTGGTAAAATGTGGAGTTAGGTCAATAGGAGTTATGTCAAAGTGTATGTAGTTAGCATTCAATATAGCCTAATCGTAAAGGATCCTCTGTGCACTTTTCAACTCAAACAGTTTTAACTTTAAATCCTCCTTTCCAGTTTTCACAGAATTATATTGACTACCATCGTTGTGGACTGTGAAACATACAAAAAAAAATGAATGGTAATAATCAAGTCCTGGTAAACAGAGGACTTGGCAGAAGATGAAAATACTACCAAAGAACCACAAAGTTTCTTAAATATTTACCAGCGGTCTCAGTCAGCAATACAAAGAGTGATTGCCGAGGGTTTCCGCGAGGAATAGTACTGGGTGTGGGCCTGGTTCTGAGGACGGGGGGGATGGAGGTGGTTGTTTGCTTGTTGTATACATCCCGTTTCGAAACATAAGAGAAATAGAAGAAAAATAAAGCAAATCACAAACATGTAATAAATAATAAACACCTTTAAAATTTTATTGCATTAAGTACAACAAAACGACACGCCGATGACGAAGATAGCCAGCCAGTCAAGATGGTGATGGGGAAAACAAGGAAAATTATACTTTCCACTCATTCACAAACAGAATTTTCCCTCACACACACAGCGAACTTCAATGTGAATACATTGGAAAAGGCAAAATGTGGGAGGAGCTTCTGGGTGAAAAATTCACAAGAGTCTTAAAAAAACTTTGAATTTGTTAGCGTTTTGCGTTCAGCGCATGTCTGGTGCCACCAAGTTCGTGCTGAAAATTCTACTTTTTTTGTGGTTTGAGCAGCAATTCTTTATGTGTGCTCTTTGTTTATGGCCGATAACTCAATTTGCGCTCTCTCTCGGTCTTTCTGTCTCTCTCGACAAGGTAACAACAGCAACGCTACTAACGTGTTTTTTTCGCATGGATTCACTCATTTAAAGTGATGGCCTTAGGAAGTGTTTGCGTCTGTTCCACTCAGCCATTGGAAAAAGTCATCTGGTATTGGTTTCGAAAAAAGGCGGAGCTGAGTTAACCTGTCTTTTTTACCCAACCGTTAACACAAATACACACTCATACGTTAAGTTAAACAAATTCACTCGCTAACCGGTTGCAATTCACACTCAACCAGTTCCCCTCTTTTGAAACGGTTTAAACACTTGCCAGGTATTTATGTATATGGGAGTATTATATAAAACCGTGTTTCCCCTTAGAATTCATTCTCCTTTTTCACGGGTGTTAACTCGTGCTGGTTTTTAACAACTCCAATGCCTTTCAAACTGTAACCGCCCTTTGGACGTCAGCTTTAACATCGATTTTTCTCTGACGACTCTGCATGTTTCATGCGGTTTGTAGCACACGCTTCGGTTTCAGCTGCTGCCAAAGGAAAATCTTTTAGAAAATCATGTGTTTTTTTTTTGGTTCTTTAGGATTCTGATTTTCGGGTTTTGCTTTATCTTGTGGTACGTTAAAGTATTTAAGATTTTTACTGTATCTCTCGCTATTCCTTGTTTGTCAATTTTAAGGTCACATTGGGAGTCGAAATTGTTGTTGGATTCTCTTGGCTGCGTCAAGCAGGGGAAAAGTCTTTGGTGAAAAATCTTTCATGTTTTACAAATTTTAACGCGTTTTGGTGTGTCTCACTCAATTGCAAGTGTATGAAGGGGATGGGGTGTTGGCTTTCTGTTTTCCTCCTTGTGGCAGTTCTGGTATTGCATGAGACAGACTCCAACTCTAAGGAAATTAAATTCATATCGATTTGCCAGGATTTAGTGTTTCTACATATGAAAACTTAAATTTCTGAAAAGTTAAACCTTAAGCGTTTAACATTTTGAAAGTGAAAGAGATCGTAACAAATTGCTGGAGTATAAGAAATATTTTATAATTTCCATAGCATTTCAAATCTTGTTGTTTTTTATTTCTTACAAAAATCCTAATGCCCAGGGGGATAATTGTGTAAAACACGGGATAGAATTCATTATCACTTTGTAGGTAGTCGCGTTTTGGAAACGCATGTATTTTAAATGGAAGTCGAACTGTCATTATCGACATATCACTATCGTTCAGACGATTAACGCCATACACAATTAGGCCCCAGGGGGGTTTGCTTTGTAATATTTGAGAATTATTTCGTATCTAATTGTGTATGATGATAATCGTCTGAAGGATACTGTCGATAATGACACTTCGTTTAGCATTTAAAATACACGCATTCATAAAACTTCACTACCGACAAAACGTTATTGAATTCAATACATAACTAGCGCCGTGATCAATATTATCTACTGATCAGAGGATGAAGAACCATATAGGTCACTTGGTAATAAAGGGTTTTTCAATAAGAGCGCTACAAAAGTTTTTTTAAATAAAACAAAACCGGTTTTAGATACCAATGAAATTCTTTATTCCTGTGAAAGTACGTTCGATGCCATCATGTATGGAACTCGATTTCTTTTGTATGGCCACCACGGGCACGCTTGCAGAAGTCCAGACGCTGAACACAATTTGCGACGGTTTTCAAGCATAAATCGGGCAATACTGCTGCAATTTCACGTTCGATATTCGTACGAAGTTCATCAATCGTCACTGGCTTGTTGGCATAGACCATAGACTTGACGTAGCCCCACAGGAAATAATCTAACGGCGTCAAATCGCACGACAGAGACGGTCAATCGACTGGGCCATTTCGTGAGATAACACGCTCACCAAACTTGGTTTCCAATAAATTGATTGTGGCATTCGCTGTGTGGCTTGTGGAGCCGTCCTGTTGGAACCATATGTCCTCCAAGTCGATACTATCCAATTGGAGCCAAAAATATTCGGTTATCATTGAACGGTAGCGATTCGCATTCACAGTAATGTGCCGGTCTTGATCATCAGAGAAGAAGTACGGCCCAATGGCGCTGGATTTTTGGGATGCAATGATGACTCATGGATTACGTGTGGATTGCTGTCTGACCAATAACGCATATTTTGCTTATTGACGAAGCCATTCAGCCAGAAATGAGCCTCATCGCTGAAGATGATTTTCCGCTGAAAATCCGAATCATTTTCAAGTTGTTCCTCAGCCCAATTCACGAACATACGACGCTTATGGTGGTCAAGCAGCTTCAGTTCTTGCGTCAATTTGATCTTGTAAGGATGTAGGCCAAGATCTTTTCGCAAAATTCACCACAACGACGTCACAGAGATGCCCAACGCTTGAGAGCCACGTGTGAGAGACACATTTGGGCTTTCTTTAACTGAAGCCTCAGCGGCAGCAATATTCTCGACACGCGAACATTTTGTACTGTGCCTGTGGATTCAAAGTTTTCCCCTAGACGCTCAATTGTTGATCTGGTAGGACGATTATGACGACCTTAAATTGGATGTAGCCCTCTTAAAGTTGAGGCCACTGACTGCAAATTTCGGTAGTAAATTTTAATAATTTCGACTCGTTGTTGGCTCGTATATCTTTCACTGATGAAATGGCAAACCTTACTGAAGAGAAATGTCAAAAGAACGGAGTCGTTTGCTGTCCCTATCGATTTACTTTTGTAGCGTCGCTGTTGAAAAACCCGTTAGATGGCAGTCACTCCTCTGGAGTATTGGATATACGTGTGATTCGAGGTCCCAATAATGACTCGCATAATTACCTGGTTGCTGCGATAGTTCGCACAAGTCTGACTAGAGAGAAAAAAGTACGAAGCCGAACACGAGAAACCCCGAATATTGACAAGCTGCAAATAGCGGAGGTATTAACTCACGACAGGTCATGTTCTTATTAGAGCAAAATACTCCCCCTCCCGAGAATTAGAAACGCAGTGGAACGCCATCTCCAATTGTTTTGAAACCTCTGCAAAAACCAAACTTAACTATAAAAAACACGCAAAGGTATGCCGTGCGATGAAGAATAATGTCGCATTGCAACCAGGGGGTACCTGTGCCACAGCTGACCGACTATGAATCTGAATATTGATAGAGAACAGAGTAGATAGGTGAATGAACGATAAGCAACCAGAATCAAACCATGACACAAACTAAGTTTAAATAGTGTTTGATAGATACTAATGCCAGCTACATTTTAAGTTGGTTGGTTGCATTCTCTTTTATATATGTCCGCTTTATGTCCAACCAAACTGTTACTTACAACAGCAACCCAAACTGGACGAAATTTCCTATTACGTCGACGAACACAATAGGGAAGGAGACTCTTTCTTATATATTGCTCTATGATAGCAACAGAAGAAAAAGACGTTCCATATATGACACCGAAACAGTCAGTTACAACTCGTGTGGCTAATGAGCGGTACAGAAAGCTGAAGATGGAGGAAACTGTTCGCCAAACCGACATTTTTGAATACAATACAAGCCCGATTTTCGCGACTAACAATAAAACTGAATTTTCGCGATATCAGAACCCAAAACTTAATTAAAAATTTTATGTAATTTTTAAAATTAGAATTGTTTTTATTGATATATTGACATTCTTAAAGAAATTGGAGATTTTGAGTTGCTTTCTCGGCTAATTATTTTTTAAACTAACAGCTGAGTCACGTAGTTCATAGTTATATAGTGCTGTTGTTGGCTTATCATTTTCCAAAGCCCATTGTATGTATACGTTTATCCATGTTATAGCATCTCCACTTTAGTTTTGTTTTCTTCATGACTACTATCGCATAAATACTCCGATTCCGTATCTGATAATTCCATTTGCTCCTCATTACTTTCCACACGAAACTCTTCTTGAATCCAGTTGTCTATATCAGCATTCGTGCACTCAGAGAACTAATTGTTTGAAAAGAGGTTGTAGCAACCGTAAATTCGGCTGTTACCACCGAATTGAGGTTGTCACAACCGAATTGACGTTGTTACGACCGAATTGAGGTTGTTACGACCGAATTTAGTCCCCACAACCCAAATTCGGTTGCAACAACCTCGTCTCATAATAGATTCGGTTGTGACAACTGAATCTTCAATTATATTCGTTCAGTCAACTAAATTTTCTAAAATTTCGGTTGGAACAACCGAATTTGAAATTTATTCGGATGCAACAACAGAAATTGGTAAAAAATTCGGTTGGAGTAACCGAATTTGACTTCAATTCGGTTGTAGTAACAGAATTTGACACCAATTCGGTTGTAACTGTCGAATTTGGCGTCAATTCGGTTGCTGTAACCGAATTTCTCATGAATTCTGTAGGTATAACCTAATTCATTTTCAATTCGGTTGCCACAACATAATGCTATGTAGTTAAAATCTGACGTTTAAAATTCTATAATCAAATATTATTTTAAGAAGGATTAAAGAATGTCAAGATTTTGTTTGTGGTTATTAAGAAAGGTAAGTAAAATGTGGTTTGTATTAAAACATCTTAGTTTGCAGATATTTTTAAGCATATATCAACAGTTTTGTAGGTTTTCAAAATATGCTGCAATCGTCTGTATACAAAACGCCTTAGGACTTAGATCAAGCGATGCAACATGTCAGAATTAGTGCGGTATCACATGATGGCCGAGACTTCAATGAACGTCGGAAGAGGCATGTAAAATAAATTTATTACTCCTTAGTTTACCCCATATATATGACTTTATTTTCTCGCTATTTAATTCATTTATAAAAGTACAGGAAAATAAATCATCACTTAGTAATTAAAAAACCTTTAATACGTAATTCATTTGTGACACAATTCGGTTGTAACAACCTCTAATTCGGTTGTAACAACCTCTAATTCGGCAGTGACAACCTCTAGTGAGGTTGTGACAACCTCTAATGAGGTCGTGTCATCCTCTAATGAGGTTATGTCAACCACTAATGAGGTTGTGCCAACCACCAATGAGGTTGTGTCAACCTCTAATGAGGTTGTGACAACCTCTAATGAGGCTGTGACAACCTCTAAATTCGGTTACGGCTAATTCGGCGGTCTCAACCAAATTTTTCTGTGAGTGTGAAGAGATGTTCCGAACCAATTTGAAAGATGTTCGTTTTCTTCTTGAACTACATTTTGTAAAATATTAAAGGCATGTTATCCTCTTCACTCTATTCACTACCTATTCGACTGTTCGAGAGAGGCGTTCCAGGATTTTTAGATATTGGACACTGATATTTTATCCCAGGCCGTAGCTAGAATTTGAACTGCATTTTTGAGATTGAAGTTTTTTAGTTTGAGCTCCGAACTTGTTGCCATCTCGCCAAGCAAGTGGGTGACCAGTTGTTTTTTATAATTTAATTTGACCAAGTTGTTATCGTTTTGATCTAACGGTTGAATAAGCGCAGTGCAATTGGGTGATAGATTCATTGCTATAATTAAACCGTCATCACTTGTTAGTTCCTCAACTGGGTGACACGTCGCGTTATCTAAAAACAAAATTACTTTTTGTGGCAGACCTTTTGAAGCCAAAAATTCACGGACCTAAAAAATGTTTACTTATGATCTTACTTTACTAATTGGTGACAATAAACTTACGTGGGGAACATATTCGTGATGGAACCAGTCCTTGAATATAAATGATGGCATCCAGGCGTTATTACAAGGACGTGTATATTACAGGATTATTGAAAAAGCAATTAAAGACGCGTGGGTTTTTCGATTTTCTAACAACCAACAATTTCAGTGTGTCTGTGCAATTCGCATTTGAACAGGGCAAACAAGTTATTCGCTTTTTCCATATTTTTCTTCCGGTAGCCGTTTTGTCATTACATGAGACAAGAATGTGATTCGGAAGCATCCTATAATATAAACCTGGTTCGGCGGCATTGTAGAAAATCTAATTCTATGTCGACGCTTAAATTTCTTCATTCATCCTTCACTGGCATTGAAACCTGAATTAGTTTGAAAAATTTTGAAATACAAATGACTGGCTTTTGATCGTAAAATCTGTGCTGATATTGGAATATTGTTAACCCTTTGTGTTACAAACCACTTATAAAGCATTCTCTCCATTCTTGGGTACTCAGCTTTCTTTAAGGTGCAACGTTTGCCAGGACCACTTCCTGTTGTACGTACGAACCATTTTAATGAATTTTCATGCTTTTTAATGCGGTAAACCGAAGACTTATGCAACTTGTAATTCACGCAAATTGAATTTAGGGAATCTGTACTTTTAAATTTTTTTAAAATCTCTATTTTTTGAGAAATAGTTGGCTTTAAAAAAGTTGAACAAAATTTAAGATCAAAATCATCAAAAAGGTTAATATACCAAACGAGCGGGACTTCCTTTTTGACGTAGAATACGTCTTACCTTACGGTATAGGGAGTCATGTCAGATTGTTATTGTTGTAATCTTTATTTCATTGATTATGAGGAAACGGCGAGATAACTTTTTTTAAAAATTTTTTTATAGGTAAATGAAGGTGTTATCTTTCGTTTGATATACATTTCATATTGGTTGATATCTTCCTAATATTTCAATTTCTCAAATGAAAATTGTTTAAACACATACCCTCAAACATATGTATGTGTGGTGTTTGGTTGAGTGTTTGAGTTTGTAGCGTGAACACAAACTATGCTGCTGTTTCAGTGTGGACACAAACCTTCGGCTGTTATTTTGATTGATGAAATATTGAAATTTCGTATTTCGTATATATTTAATCAAATTGATTTGCGTCTGTTATTTATCATTTATCCTTACTCTTTTAATTTAAAAACATATTTATCCTATTTTTCCTACCATAAGCTTATGTATGTTATCAAAAGTAACTATCAAATAAATAAATTCATTTGCTTATGTTATTTATCATTTATTGTTATATATGTTTTCTGTCTTATCGGATGGCGTATTCTGCGTTAAACTTAATGGCCGTGTCTCTGACAGAGCCTGCAGGGACAGTCCGTGGCCGAAGGCCTCGGACAACTGTATGCTGTTTTTTTTTTTGGGTATAGATGTTGTAATAAATTTAAAAAAAAAAAACAGAGAAAAGTCGCGAAAATAGAACCCCGTTTTCCGTAAACTGTCGCGTAAACAATGTTTAAAATTCGGCCGTCGCGATAACCGGGCAGTCGCGATACTACCCATTATCTTGAATACCGAGGTTGCAGTGTAAGAGGTTTTCGGTTTATTAGAAAAATCATTATTACGCGTAAAATAAAATACCGTCATTCAGCTTTGTAATATATTTATATTTCAATTTTTTTTTTTTAACAGATAAGATTTTTCTTCTGAAGATAGAAAGAATTAAAGTAATTAGACAAGACTAGATTGTGGTAAATCACATTGGACTAAATTGAATGGAAATTGAATTAAATGGAATTTAATTGAATTGGATTGAATTGAATAGACTTAACTGATTTGGGTTGATTTTAACTAATTTGAATTGAATTGAATTTAACTGATTTAAGCTGAATTGAACTGAATTGCAGTGACTTGACTGGACTTGAATTGATTTGAATTAATGTGAGTTGAATAGAATTGAATTGAATTGGATTGGATTGAGTTTCATATTCTATTCGTGTTTCAATCTTAAGATTTTATAGCAGTATCTAACTTTGACAATCACTTTAAATTGTTTAATTAAAATGTAATTAAATTATTTAATTGCTATTCAAATTATAAATTCATTGTGAAACTTAAAAAAAATTAAATCGTATGTAGAACTTATTCCAGTTATAAAATTATACGTATTTGGAAATAGATGTTGTGCTACTTAATTCGAAAAATGCATTAATATTTGAAATCATTTATTTTTGTTTAATTTCTGAATTTTTGTGAGGATAATTAACACAAATTTAGTCAAACCGGTATTCAGTTTATTCGAAAAGTATGTTTTTTAAAAAACCTGCACACGCTCAAGAGACCGAAATATACACTATAAATTATAAATCCCAAACATTATTCCAGAGGGTAAGTACACCGAACGACGGACCGAAAAATGGTCTGCCATACTGCCAGAGCGAGAGTGGGAATCTGGTGACAGATAAGCAGTATGTGCTGAAAATGTGGGGAGAACACTTCTCAGCACTATTCCACTCAGAATCTTCCACTGAAAATCAAGAGACAGTTATTGAGAAGGATAGATTGTCCCCCACCCAGCCAGGATGGGATTAGAACGGCAATCTCCCGGCTGAAGAATAATAAAGCAGCGGTATACGGCCGGTAGTGCTTAAAAGCCGGTAGTGCCTGACTTTTTCCCACATGCATCAACTTATATCCAGTATCTGGTTGGGGGACTCTATGTCTGACGACTGGATTCTGAGTGTGCTATGTCCTGTATTGAAAAAGGGTGATCCGTGTTTATGTTCCGACTATCGCGGTATCCGCTTTTATCCATCGTGAATAAGCTCTTATCGAGCGTTTTACACTGAACGGAAAAGCTTTGCCACACTCATAGAATACATTATTTAAAAAGAGGTTATAGCAACCGTACATTCGACTGTTGTCGGCGAATTGTAGTTGCCACAACCGAATTGAGGTTGTCACCACTGAATTTAGTCCCCACAACTGAAATTCGGTTAAAGCAACCTCTAGTACGATGTGATAACCTCCAATTCGGATGTGATGACATCTAATGTGGTTGTGACAACCTCTAAATTCGGTTCTTTTTTCTCTATATATATTGTTATTTTTTCTGTGGATGCACAGGAAGGAAAATATTCGTCGCCCCACCAACTTCTGTCATCAAAAGTGAGCTAACGTTCAGTTTCATTCCCGCTACGAAAATGTGTTCCCATACCCATTTTTTTCAAATACCGTTAACAAGAGCAGAAATAATGGATTTTTAGTTCGTGATTTGTATGGGAGGTACCACGGCCCTTTGCCCATCCCGCCCACATTTTGATGGTTATTTTTTGACGTCGTCATTAGTTCGTCTGCGAAGTTTCAGCTCGATTGGATCACAGGAAAAGGGTTAAAAGGGCTTACAAGTGAAGTTAATACAAAGAATTTAAAAATAGTCTAAATTTCATACACTCAGTTTTAGTTACGTTTTTTGGCCCATTTTCTCTAAAATTCTAATTAAATATAATTGTTGAGGACGAAAATTGTCAAAGAAAACATGTACGAAATTGATCATTACAGATACGTGAAACATTCACGAATATGTTTCATCCATGCGATGAAGCGATGTTCTTTCAGTGTAAAGCCAATGGTTGAATAAAGCCCGATTGGACCTTGCCAGTGTAGTTTTATACCAGGGAAGTCCACGACTGACCAAATATTTACAGCACTCCAACTCCTGGAAAATACCCACGAATAGCAAAATGATACATACACGCTGAAAAATAACGGACTCTCTAACATATTCTCACAAGCATATTCTGCAGGAACCATGTATCTGTTTGGAACACACTTCAAACATTCATATCTTTGCAAGTTCCAAACTCACTTGTATTGAAATGCAAACAGTATCATGTTTACTGGCAAACATATATGCTTGTACGTGGAAACATACACTTTCTTCATCCCAAATATCAACATACTTACATGAAACCATTCGCGTGATCCCCACAAACCTGCATATTCTTACGTGGAAACATATGCGTATTTCCTGCAAAACATAATAATATTCAGAAATGAATTATTCTTTGATTTCAATATATTTGTATTATTTATTATTGGTTTTTTTATTACATTTCACAAATGATCCGCCGTTCCGATTTTCTTAGTAAATGCTAGGACATACAAAGGGCTTGACGATGTTGCCCTTTTCAAATGTTTTCCTTAAAATCCTTTCTCACATACACAAAAACCAAAGCAACATCACAAACCATTTAAACATTTATTCTTGTATCACTGATCAAGCGTTTTTGAATTCCTCTGTCTGATGAACCATTCAGGACTAAATACGTGAAACTACAACGCAATACATCAGCCAAAATAAGAGACTTCATCTGCAATTTACACACACATTCAGGAATATTTATGAATCACTGACTAAGAGAATAATGCAAGAATACAGATACACACTTGCAATATAGACTCTCTCGTTGTCGCTCTTTTATTCTCTTTCTCTCGAGAGAGCATAAACAGTGCAACAAACTCAGCTGTATTTGTAACACAAACACAGCTATATTTGGGTCGCAAACACATATAATTATAACATATTAATCATTGAGTCTCAAACATGTAATGTTTTATAGCAAACATAAAGTGTTTGGCCACAAGTATATTATATTTGCGACCAGCTCCAAACGCACTTTATATTTGCATCCAAACAACAAACAAATACAGGTTTTTCAGCGTGTAGCATCCTTATGCCGTTCTCTAGTATGGTATCATATATTTTTCGGAGCACTTTTCTCTCGAAGACTCCCAGTGATGTTTCATCAGCCTACGATATGACCCAGGATTCCAGGCTGACGTTATTGCTTCTGTTTACAGCAGATCCGAGGTAGAGGAATTAGTCCACTACCTAGGAATTATAACTTGTGGTTGTTCAGCTTGTCGAAACCATTAATTTTCTCTTGTGTAGAACTGGAAATAGTACAGCTCTGGAAATAGTACAGCTCACCGGTTGTGAGAAGCTCTCCACTGTCCCTTCATGGCAGGCTATACACGCTTAAAAATCTGTATATTTTTGTTGTTGGGAGGCAAATATAACGTGTTTGTAGCTTGTCGCAAATATAGTATACTTGTGTCCAAACACATTGTGTTTGTTATTCAATATAAAATGTTTCAGACACAATGATTAGTAGGTTATAATATATGTTTTTGTAACCCAAATGTGGCGTTGTTTGTTGAAAACTGCTGAAAACAGAAAAAAGGCGACAACAAATAAACAAACAAGCAGCAGAAGTTCAACTAAATAAATCACTGCTCGCAAGCATATAGATGATTCCTGAAATATGTTACAAGGACCGTTTTTTCAGCGTGTATGAAAATATGTATGTGTAATTTTTTAATCATGCTTTGATGTAATGATAAAACTATATAGGTCGCATGCCTGTGCACCGCCCTAGTGGGCGTGATGTGCTAATTTTCTAGGACTCGAAATATTTCCAACAGAAATTTGATAGTAAACAGTCCCATTTTGGCACCATACAAAAATGGGTGGATTAAAATGTAAAATTGAATTCAAAAATTAAATTATTCGAGCGTTTGGTCGTATTTTCAATTAATTTTATTCTTCGATATATCGGTACCCTTTGGATAGCATCCTCAGGTAAATAAGCCCATTTTTCATATGACAAGAAAATTTCTTCAATTTTTATCGAAGAATGAAATTAATTGAAAATACGACCAAACGTTCGAATAATTTAATTTTTGAATACAATACGAAAGGTCGGATAAATCATCACCTATTCAATGTCAAATTGAGTTATACTTTCGTATAGTTTAGGAAAATTTAATGAAATTTTGAATTTGTATTATTTTTAGTACCACTCTGTATAAGGATTGTAATCCGTAGACATGAGTTTTGTAACATCTTCGAAATGTAAATTCTGTATTAAATACGGTTTATCTAGCCGAAGTTACTCTGATCCACGTTTAGCCCAACTTGTCACCGACCAAATAAAATGCATTGTTCTCTTTCAATAAAAATAAACAAACGAAATTCGTATCAACCCCTTTTTTAAAATCATTTTCTTATCATCTCATTAGAAAAAAATACATTTCTAAACGTCTACAAGAAAACATGGAAATTTACGAATGAATACAAGTTCGAGTATTTGTGACTCATGAGTCTGTCACACACATAGACTGCGACTAAAAAAATAAAGTGTCAACGTGTTATACAAGGCAATTTGTAGCAAATGTTACACAATGAAACAACAAATTTGATACTACAACAACTGCTGCTGCTGTTGCTGCTCGTGTTGTTGGCGTTTGTCCTGAACATTCAACCCATTTAAAGGCTCTGACTTACTTACTGACACACAGACGCACTCACTCGCCGAAGAAACAAATGTTGCTATAAATGACGCAGCTTTTACTTAGTCAGAATCACTTTCAATTCATGTCTAAATGAAAACTCATACATTTAAAACACACGTTCAAATGAACGTACACTAACACACACACGCCCGCCCATATGCAGTCACGTGTGTAGTGTATAAAGGATATTATTCACACATACGAGACTAACCGGCAAAGCTGTGGTGAGTTAAAATAGCAGTGAAAGAAAGAAATTTTACGAAATAGAGAATGGCTGGGAGCAGTGACCGGCAAAGCCGATGCACTGTGCTTCGTGTTTTTTTACAACGACATAAGCTCAGGTATTGAACGAAGGCAAACGATATCATTCAGTCTAGACTTCGGCATTTTAGTTCTTTCAAATAGCGCTCAGCAGAATGTACTAGTTCGTTTATTTAGTTCACTGTTTCAATTATTGTATCATTTCCGCTCAACAGTTCATATGAGAACCGATTTCAGTTCAATTTGTAGAACCGATTTCAGTTAAATTTGTAGCTCTAGTTTAATACATGTAAGCAGGAACTGCCTATTTCTGACGGGTTTTGGATATTGCAATAACTTCTTACAATAAATTGAGATATTTAAGACATTATTTGGTATAAACTTACACGGAGGTCAAAATTGAGATCGCTCTGAATTTTTTTGGAACGAAGTTCCTTATCCCACGTTGCGTGATGGGGCTAAATTAACAAACAAAAATTTTTTTAACACTATTATGCTACAACTCAGTGTTATCAACTATATGGGATACTTTTTCTTTGGTTTGTGTCTATACTGGGTACTTTTGCTTTGGTTTGTGTCTAGACTAACATATGTTAGGAAATTACTTGTTTAATGGGAAGTTTTGTAGGTGGAGCCTGCAACCAATATTTAGCATATGTGACTTGCTCCACGAAAAGGGACCTCTGCGCCGAAAAGAAATTATTGAGAAAAACGCGTTTAAAAAAAGCGATTCGTTTTTCCGTGTTTTGCGCATGGTTATGCAACTCTTCCTTCAACCTGATCATCTGGCGATGTATTTCGACTCTCTGGTATTTTGTACGATGTTCACTATGCAGTGTTGCCTCTATGAAAAATACAGAAGAACCACCAAAAAATCGCGTTAGAAGTAAAAAAGAGTACAATTTTGATATTTTTGTAATTTTGTACCTTTGATATTGAACTTTTTTTAAATTTCAAATATTATATATATTATCTGTTTATTTCACATTTTTAAATTTTTTCATTAATTATGTTCATCTTTACAGGTGAACTAAAAGACATAGAAACTTGCGGTTTGCGGCATTTGAACGAGCGTTTTTTTCCTATAAGAATCACTCAAAAAGTAAAAAAAAAAATTTTCGGCGCAGAGGTCCCTTTTCGTGGAGTAGGTCACATATACTGTAGTTTTGAGCCCAATAAAAATTAAATTTTGAAAAGCCAAAGTGAAAGAAGTTTAAAAAAGAACATTTTCGGAAATAAGTGCCTTTTCTTAAAAAAAGTAAATTTTGTCAAAAAACAAATACCTACTCATATTCTTAAACAATGTACCTTTTCGTCCAAAAAATGCCTCATCTTAAAGAAGTACATTTGCTTAAAAAAAGTAAATTTTCTAACAAAGAGTACCTTTTCATAAAAAAGTACTTTTTTAAAAAAGGACATTTTCTTACAACAAATTGCCTTTTCTTAAAAAACTACTTTTGGAACGACGTTCCTTATCCCACGTTGCTGGATGGGGGCTAGATGAAAAATTTTCAAACAACTTTTTTTTAACTATTTTATGAGAACCCATTATTATCAACTATATTGGGTACTTTTGGCTTGGTTTGGTTTAAAGGGAAGTTTTCTAGGTGGAGCCTGTGCATTACATATTGTAGTTTTGAACCCAATAAAAAGTAAAGTTAGAAAAGCCAAACTGCAAGACTGGCAAATCCATGAAACACAACCCTCAGCATGGAATTACATTTGGCAGGACTCTTACACTCGTACTTTTGGTTTGTGTCCAGACTAACATATTTCTTGTTTAATGGGAAATTTTGTAGGTGGAGCCTGATTATTATATATTGTAGTTTGTACCGAATCAAAAGTAAATTTAGAAACGCCAAAGTTAAAGAAGTTTAAAAAATAATATCTTAAAGAAGTACCTTTGCTTAAAAAAATAAATTTTTTACAAAAAGTACCTTTTCTTAAAAAAACTAATTTTTTAAATAAGTACCTTCTCTTAAAAAAGTAAATTATCTTACAACAAATTGCCTTTTTTTAAAAAACTACATTTTCTTTAAAGAATACATTTTTTGTAAAACAAAATAACTTTTCTTGAGATAAGTACCTACTCTTAAAACTGTATCTGTTCTTTCGTAAAAAAAAGCATTTCTTCTGAAAAAAATACCTTCTCTTCCAAAAAGAACTTTTCTTAAAAAAATTCCTTTTCTTAAAAGTACCATTTCTTAAAAATAAAGTACCACCTTTTCTTTTGTTTTCTTGAGATAAGTATCCTCCCTGAACATAAGTACATTTTCTTAAAAAAAATAACCGTTTCCTAAAAAGAATACCACTTCTTTAAAAAGTATCTGCTCTTAAAAAAAGTACTACTTTGTAAAAAAAAAAAATGCATACTCTTATGGCTTTTTCTTACAAAAAATACTACTTCTCAAAAATTGTACCTTTTCTTAAAAAAAAAACATTAGCTTTTAATAAAAGAAATACCTCTCTTTATAAAAGGATTTTTTTTTTGGAAAAATATAATACATATTCTTCCAAAAAGAACCTAAAAAGATACGTTTAAAAAAAATACATTCTAAAAGTATAACAAAAATATTTCTTAAAAAAAGTTTATCATTTTACAAAAGTATCATTTCTTAAAGATCCATTCAAATTATCGAATTTTTCAACAGGCGGCTTAGGCGTGTTGGAACTAACTAGTACATAATATATAGCGAAAGGAACTTCGTTCCAACCGGGTGTCCCCCGACACCTCATTTAATTTTTTTATATTTTGAAACGAAAGTGGTCGATATCATAGATAAAGTAAACTAATAGACGAAGCACAAGTGTTGGGAAAATTTTAGTGTAATGGGTAATTTTCTAGATGTCGTTGAAAGCAATAAATGGGATATTTTTTGTTCCCAAAAAAAAGTCAAAAAATATGACAATAAAATTCTACAATTTATCAAAAGAAAAAATTATATTCAAAAAAAATATCACTTCGAAACAAGAATACAACACGTTACTTAAAGTAGAATATCTCATGGTCGATTGATTGCAAAGCCATGACACCACCGACTAAGTCCTACTAAATTGGTTCTTCCTTCGGTTCAGCTACCATTCCTCGTTGGGAGTCCTCAGATACTCCAGCGGTTTTGGCATCTGCGACCACAGAAGTTGATACAGTTTTTGTGCGGGAAAGTTTTTAGATTTAAAAGGGATTCCGGCATGTTTATATTTGGGCGGTGTTACGGGTTTTCTCTTATATGTAGATATACCAACACCGGCCTCATGGCTTTGAAATTGATTTTTATATAACAAACAAATGCTATTACGTAAAATCATTTAAAGTTTGCCACATTTCCATTGTTAAATGCACTTTATGAAAAATTTTCCACAGTTTTGAATAAACGTCAATGAGAGTTATGGGAAACTTCAGTACCAGACAGCACCTAGTGAACAAAGTTGACAATGGGCGAGCTATATCTATTATGTCCTTTATCTATGGTCAATATGACCATCTAGTTAGACTTCCAATTGGGTGACACCATAGAGCAATAGATAAGCCTTTATGTCCTCTCCATTACGACGAGATGTCTCTCATCGAGTTTGAGATGGTGTTGTATTTTACTCTTTGGTTGGACATAAGACGGATGGAAATAAAAGGAAATGCGTATTTTCGTTCGATGCAACCACCATAAAACATAATTTAGCTGCCATTATAACTATAGTATCAATCAAACTCAAACTCGGGGTTCTATCGAGTTCCTACTTCATAGTCGATCAGCTGCGTCATGGATACCTCTTGGTGAGACAAAAAAAAAGCGCGATCTAGTAAATGATAGAGAACTGCACACACAACTGACATAAAAAAACTGCTGAAACAAGTGAACTACTGAAACGAAAGAGCGGAACATTGTGAATTAGTTTATCTAGTTCACAAGAGTGAATCGTTCAATTGAACTTGTTCGTTCGTTAACTACACAACTCTAATTCGGTCTCTCATGAGCACACGAATAAGACGAGGTTGATCATTGCTTATCGTTTGCTTTGCAGTGAGAGAAATGTTCAATCAAAAATATGAGTACACTTTTATGTATCCATATTATTTTTGTTTGGCGATAATATTTTTAACAATTTTCTTTTTTAAATTTTTATTAAACCTTTTTGCTTTGACTTAACAGCTGAATTAATAATTTCATTTAATAAATTTTAGTAAATATAGGTACGATAATCCTACACAAAAATTTGTCTCAGTGGTGCTCGTCCATACAACCACAGAATCAAGATTGTATGAGATTGCCGATCACTGGCTTAGAGGTTCTATACTCGTATAGCCACTATCAGACAACCTTAACGCGGGAAAAAAAACTTTCATAGGTTGTAGCGCACAGCTTACCGATTGCGAGAAGCTCTCCGTAATTCCTTCGTGGAATGAAAAGGGGGGAAAAAAGTCGCTGGTTGTAAATCTAATTCTTTTACTAGGTCCACCCAACGTTACCTGCAAAAGTTGCAATGTTTACCCCCACAGTAAAAACATTTATCGCAAACGTCGTTTGTATTGCTGTCAACGAAACTATATTCACCACAAAAGAAAATAAGGTTTTGTGCAAAACTCAAAAAACTGTTCATATTAAAAGTGTACGAAAAACAATAAATAGTTGTCATGTCTAATGGGAACAGCAACAATCTTGTCTAATGGTAACGGATGGTTCTCTGGAGATGGAAAGTGAAACTGCAAATGTTTGCAAATGTTTTCTTGAGTGTGTTGCTTTTGATATTTTTCAAACACTGGCATAGTTACAAATTCTCAATTGCAATCAGTTTGTCCATACCATGATTCCAATCAAATCATTAGGATGCATTTTGTGAATTTCTTTTTTTTGGTTTTAAACTATAACTCTATTAATAAAGATGTAGAATGGTCTTGAACTTGAATAAATAAAATAAAATTGATAAAAATAAATTGATCTAATAAGGCCGAATAAATAAATATCATCCCTGATGTATTAAAAAGAACTTTAACAAAACGTTCATAAAACAGTTTCATAAAATGTTCATCGGTACTTGAATGGAAGATTTTGATTATCCGTACCTTGTTTCCTGCTGCCAGCATCATTTTTCAAGCAGTTGTGTGGGAAAGAATTCTCATTGTATTTCGAGATTTCTGTACTTATAGCCTGTTGCATATTTCTGTGGTCACAAGGCATAGCAGCATGACTCGAGTTATGTTCAAATTTAATTTTTCGAGAATCGAGCTGTACATATTGTATTGGGCACTATATCAATGTTTGTGAATAATTCAATTTGTAGTTCCCAAGATATTGGACAATATTTATTATTAAATCTCGATCAGTCACCACATTTCAAACAAAATTTGCACCTTTAAAACGCTCTCCTAAAAAGTTGCAAAAATAGACATATGCTGTTATGTCCTGTGAGCAAAGATTTATACTCTCACCCATAGGAATAATAAAAGGAGCCATATTAGACCCGTAGTATCTTTGGACGAAATGCTTTTTAGGACTTGATAAGACGATTCAGCCATGCCCGTCTGTTTGTCAGGCTGGCAGGTCAATACGATAACACTTGTAAATCTTTTTCCGATCACAGCGAAATTTTGCCAATGACTATTATTTGTCCACCTTAAGTTGGGATTGAAAATTGACAGGTTGACGACAACTTTTCTGGTACCTCCCATGCAAATCGATACATTTGATACAAAATCATGTTTCTTCAAAAACTTTAAATGTGATTAGCTTCAATTCAAACTTTGGTTAATTATCTCTAAATGTCCACTTAACTAGAGAAAATGGGCGAGGTTGCCACGCCCATATTGGTATATCCCATACAAAAGCTTGGTGGTCGTCCGGGTTGTCAATGCGATAAGTCGCGTGAAACACTTGCGATCTTAATGAAATTCGGTATTAGGCTTCAGGTCATCAAACGCCAGTCACCGATGAAGAAGAGAATGATTTCTTGTTCGGCAAGATAACTTCCGCAAAACCGAACCAATTTGTATGCAATTTGGAGCTAGACAAAATTTAGTCAAATTCCACTCTGCTGTGAAAAATGATTGGTTTTGTCACAGCCATTCTGGTCCCTCCCATAGAAAAGTTGGGCGGATACCCGGTTGATCGACACGATAACTCTCGTAAACTACAACCGATATTAATGAAAATAGGTACTAGGCAATGTTTTGTTAAACACTACTGTGTAATTAAAAATTAGCTACTGTGTCACGCCCATTTTCGGACCTCCCATACAAAAGTTGAACAGCGTTCCTGTGGGCCGACTCGATAATACCCGTAATGCACTACCGATCTTAACAAAATTTGGTTCTGAATAATATTTTGTCAAAAACTACTGTGTACTAACAAATGAACAACTGTGCCATGCCCACTATTGTACCTCGAATATAAATATTGGGCGGACAATTGGCTGCTAGTCACGCTAAATTCCTAAAATCAATTAGGATCCTAATAAAGTTGTGTACTGAATAATATTTAACGCAATGCCACTCTGGTATTGAATATTGACACATTTGCCAAGGGTGCATATATATGATTTTTTAAAGTAACTCGGTCGCAGTGGACAACTTAGGGTGAGGGTATGTTAATGTCGGTTCACCCGACTGAAATTTTTCTACTGGTTTTAGTAACATTTTTAATATCATGCTATTATTTGTGGCTAGATCTGAAATAGCAGGGATAATAAATACGATTGGTAATTGTATGATTTCATTTAATCTATTAACATTTTTAAGAGATGCTATCAAAAAATTTCACTAATTTCATTTTACAAAATCGATGAAACAGTTTCAAAAGCATTAAGAATAAAAGTTTCATAGATGTTAACAACAAATTTCATAGATTTCTTTGTATTGAATCAGTGAAAATGTTTTATAGATCATATAAAATATTCACTAATATTTATGGAGAAATTTATAGAATCTATAAAGGATGTCAGAATATTCACTAAGACAATTTTGTTCAGTGTAGAATCTATGAAGCAGATTCATAGATGTTACGAATAAATTTCCTAGATTTCTTTACACTGAATCAGTGCAAATGTTTTCTGGATCCTATGAATTAATCCTCTTAGTACAAATTTATGGAGATATTCATAGAATCTACACTCTGAAAAATCTGTGATTTTTGTTGTTTGGATGCAAATATAAAGTGTGTTTGCAGCTTGTCGCAAATATAATATACTTGTGTTACAACACATTGATTGCTATTCAATATTACATGTTTGAGACACAATGATTAATATGTTATAATATATGTGTTTGCGACCCACATATATTTTTGTTTGTGATACAAATACAGCTGTGTTTATTGCACTGTCTATGCTCTCTCGAGAGCAAGAGAATAAAGGAGGGACAACGAGAGAGTCTATCTTGTAAGTGGGTATCTGTATTTATGCATTTTTCTCTCAGTCAGTGAGTCATAAATATTCCTGAATATGCGTGTAAATTGCGGATGAAGTGTTTCTTATTTTGCCTGATGTATTGCATTTTAGAGTTTCATGTATTCAGTCGTCAATAGTTCATCGGACAGAGGATATAAAAAACTCTTGATCAGTGACAAAAAGAATAAACGAAGGTTCGGACGGTTAAATGGTTTGTGATGTTACTTTGGTTTTTGAGTATGTGTTTCGTTTATATGTATGTGTGCTACCAAAGAGAGAAACGATTTTGAGGAAAGAAACTGGAAAGGGCAACAACGTGAAGGCCTTTGGCTGACGGAGCCTTTACTGAGGAAATCGGAACGGCGAACCATTTGTGAAATAAGTATAATAAAAAAACACAAGCTTGGCTTGCATGAACTTGATTTGTATATAAATATCTTGTTTGTGTACCAACGCATAGTGATAGCCAACGCATAGCTGAAACCTTCTGAAAACAAAAACTGAGAGACAACAAAGAAAGGAGAAGCCACAGAGCAGCAGATTCTCATTTCATGGAAAAAAAGCAAATAATGCATTCAATGCAAATAGATGTAAAAAGGGCGGTTTTAAATATATTTATTTTTGTGTATTAATTGTTTATAAATGTGGATTTATATTGTTAAAATTAATTATAATAAATAATACATACATATTGAAATCAAAGAATAATTCGTTTCTAAATATTATCATGTTTGGTATTAAATTCTCATATGTTTCCACTTAAGTATATGTAGGTTTAGGGGACACACGCGAATTCCTCCACGTAAGTATATGGTTGGTTGGAATGAAGGTCGCATATATTTTCACATAAAAGCATCTATGTTTGCCAGTAAACATGATACTATTGGCATTTAAATACAAGTAAGTTTGGGACTTGCAAACATATGAATGTTTGAAGTGTGTTCCAAACATATACATGGTTCCTGCAGAATATGTTTGGGAAAATATGTTAGAGAGGCCGTTATTTTTCAGCGTGTATAAAGGATGTCATAATATTCACCAAGAGAATTATTTTCAGTGTAGAATCTATGAAATTTCATTCAGTTCTAGTTTCGTAGGTGTTAAGTGTAACTTTCATAGATTTCTTTACAATGAGTAAGTGAAAATTTTTCATAGATCGTATTTATATTTCGTATTATATTTCTTCTGCTGAAAAGTTGTGGAGAATTTCATAGAATCTACAAAGAATTTCATAACATTTAAAAAAAAAAAACTTTTTTGTGTAGTGTATAGAAGCCATATTCAGCTGATGGGTTAACCGTGACTACAAAAGCGTATCGCAAATATCCTTGTGCTGCTACTTTATTAAGCCTCGGTGTAACTTTAGGAAAACCTTTTAGAAAAGGATTAAGGATGTTCATTTTAAAATTTTATACACTTTGCAGTTTCTTTATAACTTTTGGAAGTTGGGGGTGATGGAGGTGTATGTGCGTGAACGTGTGTATATATATGTGTGTGAGTATGTGTGATATGCGAGTTCAACAGCGGTGTTAAATTTTAAAACTTTCATTGTTCATTGTTAGATGTTCAACACGCTCACTTACGTTGTTGTAGTTCATTATACCTCACAAGCGTCTTTAATTCAGGTTGTTGTAGTCCTGTGATTCCTTTTCGGTATTAGATTGTGTGTAAGTCGATTTGTTACGTTATTGTATGTTACATGTCTCGAACATTGTGAAAGTGTTGTTGAATTTGGAAAACATTTTCCAAACCTCACTCCTCCTCTCTAGCAGCCATAACTCACACCTCAACACCGTCACCCCTTTCGGTTATGAATCTCACACTTTGATTTTGATTATTGTGGAAGAGTTTGGAATTGGAAATGGTGTGAGGGGGTACACGAGTACGAGTATTAATAGCGCCGGTCGCAAGTGTTGTTCATTTCAATTCACATTTTATAATATCCTGCGTATTATGCTTATTGTTGTAATTTGATATTAATGGGTTAAAAACAGATCAATGGCAGTGTTGGCAGGAGTGGCAGAAGTCACAGATGCTGGATGTGTCGGGGTTGGAGGTGTGAAGCTGAAGGTAAATCGCAGTTGTTGTTCTGCTGTGTTGTGTGACATGAAAGGTGGGGCGTGGTAGTGGGTGTGGGTGTGAGTAGTTAATTTAATGTAAGAATTATGTCTTACAATTAGTTACACTTTTGTTAACATTGTTTGTGCCAGACATTAGCCAGTTCTGCACAGTTGTTTTGCTTCTTTGTTGGCATTTGTCAAAGTAACTTTTTGATTGTCTGACATAAAATTTTACAACTTTCTGGTCGCTGGCATTATCGAATCTTGGCTATAATAAGGAAAGTAGTTTGAATAATGTATGTGGAAATTAAGCAATGCAATTGTTAATTGAGTTATTGTGAAATGATGGCGTTACCTACATATTTGGTTGGTACAGTATATTTTTAATTAATTTCTCGTAGATACCGAATTTTTGCAACACAATGCCACGTCCTGTGATGTTACTAATTGGCTTCTCGATATAATTTGTCTACTTTTATATCATAAAACAGGGGTTTGATTTTTCCAAAAATACCCACTGCCATGATTTATTGTCCATATTCTTTTACAATTGTCATTTAGTTATCTTATGTATATTCATATACATACATTTTTCTGGCATCACATGATGGTTCTAGAATACAAAACAGTATTGTCTTAAAATGTAAATAGCCCATTTGGCCAGCTCATCTATTACACTGTGCAATTTAAAAAAAAAACATTTTGGAAAACATATGCGGACGCAACAGATTTATACTTATACTAATTCAGGTCCTACGAATCGAACTGCATCAGTAGTTTTTTGGCCTATAATGATGGTTTAATACAGAATTTTTTTTTAATTTTTTACTCAGAGGCTGCGATTTAGAGCTCATTTTTTGAGACAAGTTTAGACATATGTCGCCATTACGCGACAACGCCTCATCCGATTTTCTTTAGACAAATTTAGAAAAATTAACAATTACAATACCTTTAATATGCACATATACTATTTCCCAAGATAAGCAACAGTTTCGCAAATATAAATAAATTTATGAAGAAAATACACAAATTTTTTGCTTAAAAAAATTTATTTTTATTTTTGTGTATGAACAATTTTTTACAAAGACACAGAATAGACCTCTTAGCCAAACCATTCAAAATGAACTGATACATTTAATATCTAATTCTGTTAGAAACAGAATCATTTGAATGATTAAGGCGGGAAACCATTATTGTTGATTCAACCCCTGACAAAAGTCATGTGGAGGAAGTAACTTTAGTAATTAGATTTGTTCATCAGGAAAATAATATATTTAAAATAAGAGAGCATTTTTTAGGATTTTTAGAAGGTAAAAGTAAGACTGGGGAAGGCTTGACTGATTTAATTTCAAAAGAATGAGAGAATTTTAATATTTCTATAAATAATTGTAGAGGTCAGGGAGGGTTATGATAATGGTTCCAACAATGGTTTGTTTGCACACGGTTAATTTAGTGGTAAATGATTCTGTACTTTGATCGTTGGATGCAGTTAAATTGTTTGTAATTGCCCGAAATTTATATGTATTCGTATCTAGTTCAGCAAATAGGTGGGCTATATATAAAAAAAATTTCCTAAGTTAACTCTAAAACCTCTGTCTGAAACCCGATGGGAAAGCAGAATTGATGCACTGAAACCATTAAAAAATAACTTGGGTGATATATGAGGCTTTAATTAAAATTTCCGAAGATGGTACTGCAGAAGTAAAAGTCACTGCTGAGCCGTTTGGTAATAAGATCCTAGATTTTAAATTTATTTGTGTTAGAAAAAATCAACATAGCTAGCAAATATTTACAAGGTCAAAACGTCAGCTTGTCTGCAGGTATTACAATTCTTGAAAATATTAATCAATATATTGCGAAATTGAGAACTGATGAAAAGTTTAACCAATATATTTTTGCAGCTGAAGCAATAGCTTTAGATTTAGATATACCATCCATATTTCCTGAGCAATCATCAATACGTTCTCGGCGAAGGAAAAGAATGTATACGGATGAAGCTGAAGAAACAATTTTAGATCCTAAGCTAAGCTTTAAAGTTAACTTTTATTATAAAACTTTAGGTCAAGCTATTATTACTAAATAGATAGATAGACAGGAGAATTGTGCTTGCAAATAGATGTTATTTTGGGCTCAGCAAGCAGTTTAGGAACAAAGCCCTCTCCCGACGGACAAAAGTCCAGCTATATCAGACTCTCATTTTACCTGTCTTGACATATGGCTCTGAACCTTGGGTCATATCGCAAGCGGATGAAAAACACCTGGGAGTTTTCGAGAGAAAAATTCTCCGTAAAACATATGGTCCTGTTAGGGAAAACGGCGAGTACCGACGTCGCTGGAACGCAGAGCTATATAATCTCTATTCTGACGTGGACATAGCTAGACGATTCAAAGTATGCCAATTGCGTTGGCTAGGCCATGTTATCAGAATGGATGAAGATGAGCCAGCGCGAAAGATTTTTGATAACGCACCCGATGGAAGCAGGAAAAGAGGACGACCAAGACTCCGCTGGAAAGACCAGGCAGAAGAATCCCTGCGTATCCATGGTGTTACCAACTGGCGAGAAAAGGCGAAGGATAGAGCCAGTTGGAAGAATATGTTGAAATTTGTTTAATTTGTTTGTTTAATTAATATGTGTAAGACGTCTGACCTCATGAGGTTGTAATATAGTCAATAAAAGTAAAAGTAAAGTATTACTTCCATTAATAAAAGATTTGAACTGTTGAAAGCTCACAATAATTTGATTTCCTTTTTATACAACATAAATGAAGCTCACCAATTAGAAAATTTAAAAAAACTATATAACCAATAAGAACTTGCTTTAAGTAATAACGAGTCGAAAGATTTGAATGGAGAAGAATTATACCAGGAGATATTACTTTTATCTCCGCTTGTTAAATTTATATTTAAATCTCATTTAGAACAACTATTTCCAAACTCTGTAGTAGATATTAAAATGTTAAATACTCTACCTGTAACAGTAGCTTCCGGTGAACGCAGTTTTTCAAAATTGAAACTCATCAAAACTTACTCGTACTTGCGACCGACTATGACACAATATAGATTGGTGGAAATTCCATGCGAAAGTCTATATTTTGGTAAGATTATCGATAGATTAAAAATAGGTCTTACTAAATAAAAGTTGACACTACCGAACTGAAGTTGTATAAACCAATATGGGTATTTCTAAAACCTCATTTATCTGAAATGGAAGATACAACTAATAAAAAGTACAATATTCGAATGCGTGTTCAAATATTAGTTACTGTAATTATAAGTTAGTTTCAGTTACAAAAACAGTTGTTACAAAGTTATGTATTCGACAAGAGGCTTTGCTGTTAAAGAGAAACTACATATATTAGAATGTTACACGAGGACTTTACAGAGAAACTATTATTTTAAATAGAAAGTGATAAAAAAAGATGTGAAAAAACAATAAAGTGCACAGATATCAGCCAGCGAAGAATACATATTATCATAAATTGAGGTGAACTAAGACTTTCCAACACAATCATTGAATCTGACGTCACTATTGACGCCTTCACAAACACACGTAAATAATTTGGGGACACTTGGCTGGAGGAACTATTATTGTGGATGACACAAATTTACTTAAAAATACATACGATACCCAGGGTAACCCATCCCCATTTTTGATCGAAAATATGGAAAATTTAGACAGACTATCTATATTTGTTTTTCAATTGGATGCTCCGTTTTCGAGATATAGAAATTTTTCAATATTTTCGATAAAAAAAATTAACCCTGGCTATAAATAATAATAATGTTGTTTATATTTAAATATAAAATGCACAATTTTAAAAAAAAATTATTTTTTTTACTTATTTTTCTACAAAATTCGTAAGGAGTTAAATCATCATCAAATGGTTGTGACAGCCATCAAATTAAAGTATATAATTTGTTGAGCATACCAATATACAAGGTGGCGCAAAAGTAAACTTCCGATGTTTTTTGGCTGCAATTTAAAAAAAAAAAAAACTTTGATTCTTCTTATGGATTATTTTTATTTGGTCTTTTAATTTTTTTTACATCAAGTCGAGAATATGATGCTCTGTAGTCTGTGTCGACGGCGCATCCATGACATCCTCGGCTATAGCAGCAATATTCTCTGCAGAACGGCTACTCCGGGGTCTGTCACGCCTGGCAGCATCTCGTGTTGTGCCAGTCTCTTCGAGGCGAACGGCTAAACGTCGCAGTGTTTCACCAGTAGACGTTGGACGGCCAGGAAATCTGCGACGAAATTCACGTTGTGCCAAAGTCACCGACCGATTATTGGTCAAATAAATAGTCAGCAACATTCCGCGTTCTGGAGCAGTGTAGCGTAACATTGTTTATTAACGTGTATTTCGCATGTGTTTACTACACAAATGTCAAAACAGAACTGACATTAGGGGCCAATCGCAAAATTTATAGCATTTTCGGATAGGAGGATTACTTTTGCGCCACCTTGTATTATTTGGTACAACCGAATTAGTTTATACATTTTTTGTTCATCCTATTCACCACTATTCACCACTACAGTATAATTTGATTGCTAGAACTAAAACTCGATTATTTTATTAACTAAATATTTAATTTCTGGGATCCAAAATTTAATTACAAATCAATTGATATGTACAACATTTGGTGATACTGAACACAATTATTGGTAATCACAACTGAATACTGTGATAGACCAAGGAACCGCCAAATTTTAGTTGGCTGTAAATATAGTTGTGACAACGAATCTCTTCTCTGTGTGTTTTACCTTTGTTCTTATGATCTAATAAATCATTTGTAAGCCTGAGGTATTTGCTTGTTTGTTTAATTATTTGTTTTCAATATTACGCCAACCAAACAAAGACCTCGAGCTTGAAATATCATTTACTAGATACTAGATATTGTAAAAATTATAAAATAACAATAGCTCAAATCTCAAGCATGTTTGTTATTAAACATTTTTTAACAAAAAATCCGGAATTGAATTATGTTTTATTAATGAAAATATATTTGTTACAGCAATGGCAAACAAATCTGATATGACACGTCTCATGTCATCAACGAATAAATTCTCGGATGTACGAAGCTTTTCATAGCAGCAACGTAAACAAACCAACGAACACATTTCATAACTGCAATCAAGCGATCTTCTATCAGTGTATATCTGCTATGATTAATTTGTGGTTTAAAAGCTTTGCGTGTTCTTAGCCGACTATCGGAGACAAACCTTACAAAATCAAAGCATATATATACAAATTTCAATAGGTCCAAGTTAAATATACCAAAGTATTTCATATGAACAGGGTGACTTTATGAAAAATCAGCTCTTGAACCTCTTCGGGTTCCTCTTCATTCTAAATACAAAAATGTGTCTTTCGATGTAGATATTAAGCCAGAAATTGACTTCATCGCTGAACAAAATGTAGTTCGGAAACATTGGATCTTCGTCAAGCATTCAAGAATATTTCATAGACTCTATGTCGGGCTAAGTCTTTCCATGATGAAATGTCCAACAATACCGAACAGAAATCCAATGACAACTTGATGCAAATTATCTTAGACATACACAAATTAACTTAAACATACATATGATACCCAGTGTAACCCATCCCCAGTTTTGATCGAAGATATGAAAAATGTATAAGTAGAAAACTGTCTAAGGGTTTCTCACAAAGTGTTCCACTTCGCATGAAATAATTATTTTTTTTTTTTTCAAAAAATCGCCAAAATCAGAAAATCGCTAAAATAACAAAATGACTATGTTTCGGAAACGGCGCGTCCAATAGCAAAAATAGTAAATTTTTTACCTCCTTATGAGGCTTTCACCTATTTTTTACAAGTTTCTAAGGAGTGTTCACAAAATGAGAAGATATTTTATTAAAAAATCGTCAAAATATGAAAATCGCTGAAAAAGAAAAGGCTATAGCTCGAAAACGTTGCGCCTAATCGCAAAGATAATAACGTAGTTAGCTGTAGAAGAGACTTTAACCAGTGGATGTATTTAATACCACATCACTTATTTAAACAAAATCGCTAACTCATACATATGTGCGTTTTAGCGATTTTTTATTTGAAAAATATTAGTTAAACGGATGCCGTATGAGATGCATCCATTGGATAAAGCCTCCTGTGGAGTTAAAAAATTTCATATTTTTGCGGTTGGACGTACCGTTTTCGAGTTATATCTATTTTCTTACTTTAGCGATTAAGCCGACAAAAATTAATTATATTTCGATTGAACGCTCCGTTTGCGAAATATATACATAATGGCAGTTTAGCGATTTTTTATTCGAAAAATATCCAATGAGTGTTCGAACTCACGGGCGATGTGTTAACACCTTTTTGTTACACGGTACCTGTTCGATTTCTATGAACACATTAGTAAATGTTACATTGGAAAATATAAAACAGCGTTCCATCATATGATGCCGTTACATTTAAATAATATTAATACTTAAAATTATTTAAAGACAAGTGCAAGCACATGTGTCATTATTTTCTTGCTTAATAGTTTTTGTTTTATTCCCACAAAAAACGAAGAGAATGCAAAGTCACAGACATACATTGTTATATTCGTACATACGCTACACAAGATCACACAATTTTCGTTTCTCTCTTGCTATCTCATTTTTATATACGTATAACCAGTGTTACCGTTGTGCGACTAAAGGGGCATTTTGGCCCTTTTTTGAAGCCAATCTAATTTTGCTGCCCCTTTCTCAAAAATCCCCTTTTTTGCCCCTTTTTGAATTTTGTGCAAGTTTTCACAATTCGAAATATTTGTATGCCTTTAAAATGACACACGTTCTAGTGCGTCAGAGCATTAAGCTTTTTTATGCAAGTAAATTTAAATCTGCCGCTAAGCATGCCTGATAAACATTTTAGAGTAAAGGCCTAATTAGTTTCGACGGTCGACGTTCGACGGACAATTCTGCAACCTGCAGAATTTTGGGAACGTCGAACGTAAATTTTTGTTGTCTCTCTCTAACACATGTAAAATGCAACCCCTACTTAAACAACTGATCACAGTCCGTAGTCCGTCGAACGTCAACCGTCAACCGTCAAAACTAATTAGGCCTTAAGACACATATCTGATCACATATTAGACACTCAATTTTATCGACTTGCGGACGTTGTTTTAGTTTAGCAAACAACAAATATATAAAAGGGTTAAGCTTAAGAACTTTGAATAGTTTATATATATAGTTGAATAAATAAATCAAAAGAGGTACTATGGACAAGTAAGTGTATATCATATCCAAAGTAATTAATATACTAATGTTGAAAATCTTTAGATTTATTGTTAGAACGAAAAAAGTGCCAGAAAATGAAATACCTAGCACTGATCGGGCTTTGGAAAGAAATCTACAGGCCTTGTTGGAAACAAGCTCCGAAAGTGACGGCGCACTTGATTCCGAGGCAGAAGAATTGGAGAATAAAAAATCAACTAGCGCTGCAAAACGACAAAAAATTTGTCGAAAATACGACAAAGAATGGGAGGTGCAATACAAATGGCTTCAGAAAGACAGTGAAACCAATCGCGCATATTGTATTTCTTGCAAGCAACTCTTGCTAAATCAAAAAAACCATCTTGATCGTCACCAAAAAACACGAAAACATATTGCTAATACCAAACAAAAGTGCGAAAATGCAAAAATACAATTGAAAGATTTCTTGCCTAAGCGAAATACACAGTTTCGACAAAACGTAGCAGTTGCAGAAATTAAGTTAGTTATGCGAATGCTAAAATCGAATCATTCATTCAAGTCGATGGAAAACATAGCAAAATTTAATGCAAACATTTATCCAGATTCACAAATTGCCAAATCGGTGGGTAGAAATCGACCAAACAAATTTAATTAGTAAACACAATTTTTTTTATTACAGGTAACTTGCGGTCGGACTAAAGCAAAAGAAGTAACACAGTTCCTTGGAAAGGAAGGGCACCTCGCTATGTTATTGAAGATGCAAAAACAAAACTTTAGCCTAGTAATCGACGAGACCACAGACATTTCAACTCAAAAATGTCTGGTTATAGTTGTGAGACAATTCGAAAAAAATACAGGTAAAACTGCAGACAATTTTTTTAGATTAGTGCAGCCAAAAGATGGAACCGGCCAATCTATATGCAATGCTGTTCTAGATATATTAAATAAAGGGAACATTCCATTGAACAATTTCATAGGATTTGCGACAGACAACGCTTCAACTATGGTTGGAAAAAAAACTGGGCTTGCGACTTTATTAAAAAACAGGATTCCACATTTGTTCCACATTGGCTGTGTTTGTCACTCAATTAACCTGATGAACCAATCAGCTTTGGCGAGTTTACCCGACGACGTGGAAGAGTTGCCCAAAAATATATTCAATTTTTTTAAGAGTGCAAAAAGACAGATGGACTTCAAGGAGTTACAGAGCATATTTGATGTCCCGGAACATAAGCTGTTGCGACTTTCCGACACTAGATGGTTGTCCTTCGAGTCTGTCGCAAAACGTATACTAGAGCAGTGGACGGTCTTACAACACTTCTTCATACGAGCTCAGTTTGAAGAAAAATGTAAGACAATTTTACAAAAAATAGAAGCCATTCTAAATGGATTGTCTGCCAAAAACAAAATTTATTTAAAATTTTTGGTATACATTCTTAATATTATGAATAATTTAAACAAAAAATTTCAAAGTGAATCATCCCAAATAATCTACGTGATATCAACAACAAGGGACATTCTTCTTCAAATTTTAAAAAACTTTATTAAAAAAGAATACTTGATACTCACGGAGCTGGGCAGTATGGAGTACAAGAATATGATAAACGTCAAAGATATTATCAATATATATATAGGGCATGAAGCCGAAGAAGTAATAAGAACTGAAGGGCTCTCAGAAGTCGAGTCAATTGATATTAAGACTAACATTTTAAACTTTTACCAACGATTATGTGATGAAATTCTGACTAGAATCGACATTAATAATAAAAGACTGATAGCTTTAAGGTATTTAGATCCTAAATTTATTCAGTCTACTGAAGATGTCAATTATTATGACATAGTGGCTGAATATAGTCAAGTTATAAGGAAACCTGAGGCCTTCGTTAATGAATTTAAACACCTAGAATGTAAGATCATCGATAAATGCTGTGAATATCCTATTGATATAACGGACGTTGAAACTTTTTGGTTTCAAATAGGCAATTTGAAAAATAGTTTTGATGATTATTTATACCCAAATTTATATGATTTTGTCTCATATATATTCACTTTGCCACACAGCAGTGCTTGTGCAGAGCGAGTGTTTTCCAAGTTGGCTTTAATGAAGCATAAGTTGACAAACAGATTGCAAGTGGAAACTTGCGAGTCCATGCTATCAGCCCTGAATTTACTGGACAAGGAGCTGGAAGACTGGACTCCAAGTGAACAGCTTCTACAAAAATATAGAAATGAAGTTTCTAAAAAATAATTCCTTCGAATATGAACTTTAAAGTCATTAATTACGTGCCTTCTAATGATTTACTTTTCTAATCATAATGTGGATTATTTTAGTTTCAATGTGTATCAAATGAATTGTTTTTTATGTTTAATGTGTATTTTTCGAATGAATTGTTTTTTTAATTTAAGTGTGGATTATTTTAGTTTTAATGTGTATCAAATGAATTGTTTTTTATGTTTAACGTATATATTTTTCTAATGAATTGTTTTCTATGTTTAATCTGTATATTTTTCTAATGAATTGTTTTTTTAGTTTTAATGTGTATCTAATGAATTGTTTTTTTTTTACTCATTTTAATAAACTTGTTTTTTCTGCTTTTCTATTTAACTCATTTTTTGTTTAAATAAATATAACTAAAAAAAGATTCTGACATTATATTTTTTAAATTCCCTTTTGTGCGACTTTTTTCTTTGAAATCCCCTTTTTGTGCGACTTTTTATTTTAAAATCCCCTTTTTGTGCGACTTTTTGAAATTTCTCAGCGGTAACGCTGCGTATAACTACATCATTATTCTCTTTGCTCTGAGAGTGTTCCACACCCACACAAGATATACGCTGCCGCTACATCAGTGTGTGTTTTTTATTGCAGTCTGACAATCTGTGTTTCGCAGTTGGATAAATCTGTGTTCTATGTAGGGGTGGGTCACCCTTATCATTTAGGGCTATGAAAAATAGATGTTGCCCGATTCTGAGACCTACCCTGTATGCACACAAAATTTCATACAAATCGGTGCAGCCGTTTCGGAGGAGTTTAACGCCAAACAATCTGTGTGATCGCAGTCGGACAAACTGTGTTTGGATGTATTCACTTTGTGAGTTAACTCCCCACTCGCGACTTTAGATGTTAACAGACATCCCAGACATCGCCGTAAAATTATCCTCTCCGTCTGCCGTAGTCTTTCCATTTGGGATGAGCTTACGCCTGACCATCTCTTATTAAAGAGTTTTTCAACAGAGACGTTACAAAAGTAAATCGATAGGGACAACAAACGACGCCTTATTATTTCCCGCTCTTTTGACATTTCTCTTCAGTAAGATTTGCCATTTCATCATATATAGTTATACGAGCCAAAAACGAGTCGAAATTATTATAATTTTTTCGAGTCAGTGGCCTCAACTTTAAGAGCGCTACGTCCAATTTCTGAATTCTGAATTTCATTTCTGCCTGAATGGCTTCGTCAATAAGCAAAATATGCGTTATTGGACAGACAGAAATCCACACGTAATCCATGAGTCATCATTGCATCCCGATAAAATTACGGTTTGGTGCGGTTTATGGGCCGGCGGCGTCATTGGGCCGTACTTCTTCCGTGATGATCAAGACCAGCACATTACTGTGAATGCGAATCGCTAACGTTCAATGATAACCGAATATTTTTGGCCCCAATTGGATAATATGGACTTGGAGGACATGTGGTTTCAACAGGACGGCGCCACAAGCCACACAGCGAATGCCACTACTGTAACTGTAACCTAACTGTAACCTAAACTGTTAGAAAATTTGTGATATTTAATTTTTTTGCAATACCTTCTCGACTTCTATGCGCTAAGGGGGATCTGCTGAAATTTCTCTCGCAGCCACATTAGGATGTCGCCGGATAAGCACTACGAATTTCATCAGTTGGAAGTGCAGTCTGTGTTTTGTAAAAATAATTATCATATAAGTTCTGGATTCTTGAATGAAAACCCAAATTATATTTTCTCGCTTATCGATTGCAGCGAATAACTCCGTGACAATTTTTAGAATATTTAGTTTGTGGGATTCATCCTGCTATTTTGGAATTCTGGTACTCACTTGAATCAAAAGAAATGAACCGTTCATGCCTTCATTTGTGATTTTAGGACGCTATCTTATTCTTTCGATTCAATTAGAATTGTCCCTTCTCATCAATTTTGCACATTCTAATTGTTCATCCTTCAGGAAAAAATGCCTGAATATTTCATTAATCTTGCATTTCATAAAGATTAATTTCGCTTTTCCAAGCTTTAGTAGTTTTGGCAATATCCCCTTATACTTGATGTGACTAGATTCCTTGGACAACATTTAACCCCGCATATGACTTACCCTCATCCCATGTACTTACTTCCTAATCCAAATAATCCGTTTCCCCCTTTAGTTTGGTTGGTGTGGCTAAGTCCTGTCAAGGATTTCGTATAATATTTCTTTATTTTTGCGAAAAGACAATTGACTTTTAGCATTTGTCTTCAATAGTTACTATTGTTAGTATTACTGTGGTTATTGTGGTTGTTTTTGTGTTCGCATCCTTGGTCCGGATATGTAAGTTAATTGAAAATTTAATAAATGTCATTGTTATTAATAATTCAAGACGACAATAAGGATGATGACGCAGTCATTGCGAATAAATACAGCATTTCCCCTTTTCATTGTTGTTGTCCTGACAGCAGTTACTTTGTTATTGTTATTATTTTCGTATTTAATTAGTCCTTGCAAGTAAAGAATCCAAATGCCAATAATTATATGATGATTGCAATGGTGTGGGATTGCTTAGCCCACAGAAGGGATCAATGTGACGCAAGTATCAAAGTAAAATTATGTATTTGAAGGGACGGAAATCTGTATGTGCTTTTGTTTGGCAACAACTTTAATATAAATTACTTGTCCTTGTCCCTTTTTACAGTTAGAGGATTGGAAGACGCTTAAAATAAAAATAGTCCTAAACCATTTTTCAACGCGAGGCCGACTCATAGTATTGCAATGGCAACTATTACAACTTCACGTCGAAAACTGTGCGCACTTTTTTAAGTCATGGAAATATAACCATATACGGACCACTACGAGATAAAAGACCAAAAAAAAGGCCGTGTCTGCCAGTTTTGCCCAAAGTCATGCACTTTATTTTTGTGGGCCCCCAAAGATTTGAGGCCTCAGTGTCATTTTTGCAAAAAAAAAGTGATCATTTTGTCAGGCTCATATCTTGCAAACCGTTCGGAATTTTGATTTACTCTTTGAGGGAAAGTTGTAGCTCTTGTCATAAAAATTGTGAGCATATAAAATTTAAAAAAACTTCATCTTCAAGGCCAAAATCGGAAGAAAACTTTAAAAAATTCGATTTTGTTTTACCTTTTTTCCCCTGTTCAGGTCCATAGGTAGCAAACCGTTCAAAATTCAAGGAAACAATGAACTACAAAAATGTACCTAAAATCTCAAAAAAACAACTTTCTGGAACATATGAACTTCCTAGGAATGATTCTTAACCCCGTTTACTTCAACATTGAGACCACTCTAATTTTAATAAGATATGCGGATTGTTAATAAAATAAGAGGTCGACCTGTAGATAGATATTAGCCGTGTTTTGGTTAAAGTAAGCTATTATCGCTTGCTCAGTTACAAAGAAAACGGCTGTTTAACGATTAGTCACACTATTCAAAATTATGGAAAAGTGTTGAATAAGGTAAAAGATGCAAACAAAAATTTACAAACTTAGTGAATATTTTTCGTGCCGCTAAGCCTTCGGTAAGTGCTTCATACAAAACGAACTATTATTTAACCAACCGGTGTAGCCAAAACACGCCTATTATTCCCTATTTTAAGAAAAAGTTGTATTTTTAAATATAGACATTTGTGTTGCAATATGATCACAAAATAAAAAAAATTAAAGAGTGTTCGAACTCACGGGCGATGAGTTAACACCTTTTTGTTACACGGTACCTGTTACAGTAGTAAATGTTACACTGAAAAATATAAAAAATTTCAAGCTCTTTTAAACATTAATAAATTTATTTAATAAGTATTGAGCAAGGTTTATATGATGCCCAGAATTCAGTCAATTCCAAAAGCCATTATACGAAATGTACCTACTCCCATTATTCACAAAATTTAGTTTAAAATTGCTTTGATGTGGTTTGAAATCGTTTTTTTTTGTGCTCAAGGCTCTTTTGCTATTGCATATGCTTTAACATTAGAGGTAATATTGTTAAAATTGTTAATAATTGTTTTTTTTTTTAATAAACAGAGCGACAACAAAAAGTATTCAATAGTATAGAGAACTTACTGCACTCGTTTTCCGTTCTCATGCAGAGAGTCTGAGTAAAAGAGCATAAACGAGTCATATTCTCTTTATAGAATATTTCAATATAAATGCACCATTTCGACAATGTTATTACATAAAACAATACAAAGAGCATTAATGTTTCAAAGGGCATCAATATTTCACATCAAAATTATGAATGGACCAAGTTATGACTAAAAAGGGAGTGATACGTTTTGAATCATTCGCCAGATGTCGCCAGTGCTTTTGAGTCATACAATTTGTTCGATGAGTTCTGTATACTACTCAATACTCTTTGGCAACGACGACCTGATTGTTTGTTCGCTGCGGCTACATCAATACCATCATACTTATTTTCAGGCAGAGACTCTTGTTGTACAACAACCACGTATGTGTTCACTTCGTGAAATTGCCCTACCCGTGCCTATAGATGTTAACACATCAAAATATTTTAAGGATCGCTATTTAGATTAAAACATTGACTAAGTTTATCTAAAAAAAAATGGACAATAGAAACAGGTCTAAAACGAGAATTGTTTTTTCGAATTGACGTAGGACGGCCGGGAAATCGGCGTCAAACTCGCTGACGAATTTGTCTGCAGAAAAAAATACTCACGAGTATTCCGCGATCTTGAGGGCACGTACCAAAACCAAACTGGTAGTTGCTGCCATTTACATAAGTTACAGCATCTTGCGATGGGGCCACGCAACTTATATTTTTGCCCTGAACATTTCACGTGTTTCATCTATGAAAAATGAATTTGTTATCTCATTTTATGACAAATTTACAATATTTGTGGAATTATGACACTGTGCAAATCGAAAAACGAAACAAAGCGGGAGACGACAGTTTTACCTCAATTAAGGTACGCCGAATCGAACTTCATCATCAGATTTTTGAGTTATAATTACGGTTTCATACAAAATAAATGTATGTATGTTATCTTGCCGGAAGTATGGTTTTCAATAGTACGCGAACTCTTTTGTTCGTTGTACTGTTTTCGTACTTTTTTCAACCATTGTACGTTTTTTTGTAGTTTTTTATGTTTTTCTTCGGTTCAAACCCCAATTAAACAAAGTGGTTTTTATCCAAAAACTTTTTTCAGTGTAGAAAAAAGTAAAATTGATAATTAAGGGGAATTTGATATTAAAAATGAAGATGTGTAAATAAATATAGTTATACAGGGTGATTCAGGAACTTCCGGACAAATTTCTCCAGCGTATTCCTTGGCTCATTTCATGAAGAAAAGTCCACTAGGACCATGTCCAAAAAATGCAAGGGTGCGAAATGGCAGCGGGTTCAAAATTTTCGGATTGGTGGACGGAGGGTAGTAGGGTAAAGTTGCTAACTTCGGAGTCAGTGGTCGGATTTTTTTGTTGGAAAGGTCTTTAAGAGGCCTTTCAGAATCAATAAAAATAAGTAGAAAAAGGTCAAATCGCCGAGATACAGAGGTTTCGGAAAAAAAATCACATAACCTCAATTTGCTCAGCCAGATGGCAGGTAACTTATGTTTGAAAGATCGCCATACCCCTTACCTTTCCAAAATGACCTAAACGAAGCCCAGAGGTCTTACCTCTTCTAAAGTTATGACCATTTTACTGAAATGCAAAAATGTTTGTGTTTGTTTTTGGAAGCGAAATAACAGCACACAGTTATTTGATTTTGTAAATTAACACGTTTAAGATTTTATTTTATTGAAATTTTTGGCCGAAGAATCAAACACATAAGGAAAAAAAAACATTTGATGCTAAAGGAAGTTTTAAATGTGGTTCACATTTTCTACTAAACACAATTGCAGCCGTTTGCGAACCACATCCGACCACTGGCTCAGAAGTTAGCAACTTTACCCTACTACCCTCCGACCACCAATCCGAAAATTTTGAACCCGCTGCCATTTCGGACCATTGCATTTTCGCACATGGTCCTAGTGGACTTTTCTTCATGAAATGAGCCAAGGAATACACTGGAGAAATTTGTCCGGAACTTCCTGAATCACCCTGTATAGAGAAAGGTTTTCTCTTATTTGGCTAGACTCTGATTACTGGCAACTTGTGAACAGAATACTCAAAGAAAGTCCGAAAAATACTTTTCTGCCGCTGTTCTGAATCAAAGGCCCCCATAGACCGGGTTCGACAGGAAAGCTTTGTTCCCCAAGGTGGAAGCCCGAAACGTTTGGAACAATTTGTGAAAGAAAGTTTACCGGTACAACCAACCAAATAGAAGTTAGTGGCTGTCAAGGTGAGACAAAATCGAAAACCAAAAAAAAAGTCTACTAAGTCTACTACTCTAGTTGTACTCGAAGTATCAATTACCCAAAGTAGTTATAATTCACTTTGACGGCAAACATGCAAGTAGGAAACTCTTGCGAACATGTGGCAAATGAACATGTGTAGACTCAAACGTGATCCTCTCTGGCATTGCTTCTCTTTTTCGATAAAAAAAAGAATAAGCAAACCTAAGTGCTAAGGTATTGTTCGCCTTCACACACCACCTGGGATAGTTCGATGGGTAGACGTACCGATTTGCAATCATAGTGGCTGGGATCAACTTCAATTCAGGGAAAGTGTAATCACTAAAACAAATTTGCATTTAAATTAATTTTTTATTTTTGGTAAACCGGATCAATACTTTAATCGTGGGTTCATAAAAATAAAAAAACATCAATTCCAAATACAGGGTGGACCAAATACAAATGTCTTTTCAAAAATTAAATAAAATTAACTAAACCTAAGTTCTTTTGGTATATTATGGCCTCCTTAGAAGAAACAAATATTCCCATAAATAATGGAACCCAATTTCATTTAGAATTAGACGACCAGAAGATGTGCGCAATTTGGCAACCCTGGTAAAAGAGACCCGAAAAGTGCTAGAAATTCACTCAAAGGCATTTATCTCACGCATCTTATCTTCATTATTTCATACCTTTTGCATAGTTTATGTAATTTTACTTCAACACGGTTGGAATTTGTATAGTTATACACAATAACACTATCCAAAAGCTGCTCGTGTATTGAAATATTCAATGAAGAGAGTAAGAGAGAGAACAAAGAATGGCTAGGGTTTCACTGGTTTTGTTTGTACTGTCTATGTTTCATTCATATGGTTGCCGCGGCTGGCTTCACAGTAACTTATACTGTCAGGCCAATGATTGATGACATAGTTGACGGATTCTGGTTCTATCTCACGAGTGGCTACGACGATATTAGGCTTATGGGTGTAGATCGTTTCTGGATTAGTCGAAAAGCATCAAACAAGAAAAAGTCTAAATGGGTCAAATCGCAGCTGCTAATTGGCATCGTCTAATATTACGATTACAGAAGTTAGTGCGGAAAATATCCATTGTTTCATGTCCTCCATTTTAGTCCTAAAAACGTCCGTAATCATGACTCTGTAACGCTCGCCGTTGACTGAAATGGCATTTCCAGCAGCATTTCCGAAAAACTGAGGCAAATAATTCCACCACCCAAAAATCAACACCAAACTATCACTCTCTGTGGATGCTTTGGCTTTTGGGCAATGACATGCGGGGTTTCAGATACCAGGATGCTGTAGTTTTGTCTTTTTTAGTTTATGTCTCACCAGGAAAGATGATTTTGCGGCCAAATTTGATGTCCGCTTGGAGTTTGATATCTTTCCCAAAATTGTTCAAGTATAAAGCGACTCAGTTTGGTACCGGATGTACGATACTGACTGATTGTCAATATTTAGAACAGAGAAAATATATCAGTGTCAAAATAACACATGCACGCTGAAAAACAACGACACCAGCAACATATTTTTACAAGCATAATTTTCATGAATTGACGACCTGCTGTTTTTTTGTTTCTTTGTTGTCTGTCACGTTTTGGCCCACGGCAAATTTCAACAGACAAAGCCACATTTGGGTCATAAAAACATATATTATAGTCTATTAATCATAATGTCCCAAAACATGTATTATTGAATAGCAAACACAATGTCTTTGGACACAACTATACTATATTTCCGAAAAGCTACAAACACCGTATATTTTCATCCAAATAACAACAAAAACTACAGATTTTTCAGCGTGTGATTTATAAATATACCTATATTTGGACTCCCAGTCATAGAAATTGACTTTACGGGAATTTAAATGTAGGCCAAGCCCGGGCGCCCGATTTGTTGTTGGAGGTGCTATCGTCATGACACTTTTTTCACTTATCATAAACGTTTTTCATTTCTCATAAATGTTTATTTACCGCAAAAAATAATTCTTTAAACCAAATTTCAAGTTATGGGATTTAATTTTTATGAAAGCTATAGTAGAACTTGGGCCAATGGAATCTACTTACAGTATAGTATTAATGACTGTAATTTATTTGAGATCCTTGTCGCTTGTGAGCTATTCAGTTCAACTTTGTGATATTTTATTGGGATATTTCTTTCCAATTATCGGTTCAAAATTGCCTTCAGTTCCGATGGAAATTATACGTCATACACCCTGCAAACAAACAATAACAACTTTAGAGCTTTTTTGTCGTAAAAGTTGACACCTTCATCGCGAGTAATAATTTGTTGTCGTAGAAGTAGTTTCTTTTGTTGTCAACGTACTTTCGTTTGGACTAATGAATAATATCCTACAGCGCCTTGTGTCCTACTCATAATAAAATTCGCTAGAATCAAACATTTGACTGTCAGCTATATCAAATCGTGAAACGATTTATGGTCATTCCTGGTCTTGACTTATGTGTCATATTTGAAATCGGGAATGGAGCCGATAGTACCAGTGGCACCCATTTGTATTGGGACTATAACAAATCGTGAACCGATATAACCCTTATTCTAAATAGGTACCTTTGGTCTTAGGAAAGTTTGTGCACCAAAATTTCTTAGAAACGTTTAATATTTGTTACATCTAAAATCAATAGTACCAAGCTTGGTTGGTAAAATTTGTTTGGCAGCTACACGCTGAAAAATATGTGTGTGAAGATAAATTCGAATTTAACTAGCAGATACACAAACCAATTATGTTAGCAGAGCTCTGTAATTAAATTAACTCGCGATCTAACAAATATATATATAACCAAAAGTTATACATTTTGTAGCAAGGACTTATTAATGGATATATCGGGACTTCAAACCAACTTATTCTTTGACAGGGTGTAAAATATGAGGCTTTCTTACATAGATCATCTTGGAAAGAATTTGGGGCCATAGCGCCTCATTGGGAAGAGTTAAGTCATCGGGACTAGTGTCAAATTAAAGCCGTTGACATCTATTTTCATTATTTAATACCCTCATTTCCGAAAAAGCCTCCATAATATCAAATTCGACGAAGAATTTATGAAATTGGTGTGATTGGGACTAGATAGATGTCTATAGCTTTAATTTGATACTAGTCCCAAACACTAAACTTTTTCCTGGTGGCCACCATTGACGCATCTCGTCCGCCCGAAACACGAATTTCATAAATTCTTCATCGAATTTGATATTCAGGATATGTCTTTGGAAATGACAGAACTTAAGCGAACAATATATAATTTCGTCGAAACAGTTGAACGTGTGGGTTAATTTTACTTAAAGTTTCTGATAGCCATTCACTTGCGCAGTCCAAGCAGATCACTCCTTCCACGCGGTATGTCCTGGGCAATGGATTTGTCGGAATTCTCCGTTAGCTAGCTAGAGTGAGAAGGCGAAACAAATGAGTAGCCTGATTGGTTATGCGATCATTGATATGTCTCAGGCTTTGCAGGTGACCGACTCATCAAGCTATTGTGCATATTCTTTTGTCCTTAGAAGGCGGATGAGCCAAACATATGGGCCAACGGTGGATAGAAACCAACAGAAGAAATTCCAGGTTCGACATATTACATCATGGCAGTAGCTAACGTGCAAAAACCCGGTGGACTGGGTGCCTCCCGACGCCGTTCATAATGGCAGGGAAAATACAAAAAAGAAACAGAAAACATAAACAACGATATAAGGACCACGATTTACGGATATACACCTGGAATGTAAGAACTCTATATAGATCCGGTGCAAGTGTCCAACTGGCAGTTATAAGGCTGACATTACCGCTATCCAGGAAATGCGATGGACAGGACATGGCTGCACAAGAAAAAGAAACTGCGACATATACTACAGTTGCCATGAAAAAAACATGAATTTGGTTGCGGGTTTGTAGTTGGCAAAAGACTGCGACATCTAGTCTCTAGGTTCAATCCTGTGAGTGAACGTATAGCCACAATCCGCATAAAAGCGAAATATTTTTATACTTCCCTAATTTGTGTGCATGCCCCGACAGAAGAGAAAGATGATGATGACAAAGACATGTTCTATGACCTCCTACAGGAAACGTATGACCACTGCCCTGGCCATGATATTAAGATTGTACTAGGAGATTTTAATGCCAAAGTAGGAAGGGAGAATGTGTTTAATCCAACTATTGGCAATTTCAGTCTTCATGCTGACAGTTCCGACAACGGTATGAGACTGATTGACTTTGCCGCGGCAAAAAACATGGTCATTAGTGGCACAAGATACCAGCATAAAACCATCCACAAGGCTACTTGGGTATCCTCTGATCAAAGAACGAAGAACCAAATTGATCACGAGGTAATTGATGGAAGGCACACATCCAGTGTAATGGACGTACGAGTGATCAGAGGAGCTAATACTGATTCTGATCACTACCTGGTAGCAGCAAAGGTTCGCACAAGATTAAGTAGAGCGAAAATCGTACGAAACCATACGCAGAGGAAGCTGGACATCGGAAAGATGCAATTACCAGAGGTAGCCACACACAGCCTACTCAAGGAAGCTCTCGCAACTTTTGGCACTGAACCCACCCCCTCCCGATAACGATCCTGAAGCGCAGTGGAATCCCATTTCCGACTCTATAAAACTGCCGCAACAACTGTCCTTGGTTTCGAAAAACCGCTTCGCAATAAACCATGGTACGATGAAGAGTGTCGCGTAGCAAATGACGAAAAGAACGCTGCACGTATGGTAATGCTTCAGTCAATTGCAACGCGAGCTGCAACTGAGCGGTATAGGGAGCAGAGAAAGGAGGTAAACCGTCTCTTTAGGCGTAAGAAACGGCAGTGGAGAAAGCGCGAGAGTGTAAAGATAAGGACGGAAATCTCATCGCAGATATGCAGAGTATGCTGGGAATATGGAGAGATCATTTCTCTGCGCTATTGGTACCTGAGATATCCAATCAATCGATCTAAATTTGGACGACGACGTCGATTGCCCCCTCCTAACCAAGACGAGGTCAGATCAGCTATTGCCCGGCTTAATAACAACAAAGCCGCAGGAGCCGATGGATTACCGGCGGAGCTGTTTAAGGCTGGCGGCGACGAGATGATAAGGTGCATGCATCAGCTCATTAGTAAAATGTATGATGAATGCGTGCCCGGAGATTGTACTCTCAGTGTACTACGCCCCATATCTACAAAAGGCGATCCGAGTATTTATGCCAACTACCGTGGAATAAGAATATTTTCCATAGCATATAAGGGTCTATCAAGTATAATGTGCGAAAGACTAAAACCAATTATCGCTGGCCTGATTGGACCATACGAGTGTGGATTTAGACCTAGAGAATCGACAACTGTCCAGATTTTCACGCTACGCCAAATCCTGGAGAAGACCCAAGAAAAACAAATAGACCCCTATCATCTATTTGTCGATTATCAGATGGGCTTTGATAGCCCGACAAGGGAGAAACTCTACGAAGCAATGTCTGAGCTTGGTATTCCTGCAAAACTCATACGCCTTTTCAGGACGTCCTTGACGAACACCAAATCCGGAGTGAAAGTTGGTAAGTATCTTACCTAACCTCTCGAAACTAAGCGAGGCCTCAGGCAAGGCGACACCCTTCGTGCGATCTCTTTAACATCTTCGTGGAGATTATTATTAGAAAAGCTGCAGTCAACATGAATAAAACCATCAGCAGGAAAAGTCACATGATGCTCGCGTATGCTGATGATATCGATAGCATTGGGCGCACAATGCAAGAACTTACTGGGATGTTTTCGAGAATTGAGAAGGAATCAGCAAAAGTGGGTCTGAAAGGCAATGAGGACAAGACAAAATTAATGGCATCAACGAACAGGGCTTCCACGCGATTAGACCAAAGCGTGAACATTGATACCCGTTATAATTTCGAGGTGGTGGACGAATTTATACACATCGGATCAGCGGATCTGCGGCAACATTAGCCTTGAGATCAAGCGGAGAATTGTGCTTGAGAATAGACAATATTTTGCGCTAAGCAAGCACTTTAGAGATAAAGCCCTCTCTCGAGTAACAAAAGTCTAGCTGTACCAGACTCTCATACAACCTGTCTTGCTTTTTGGCGCAGAATCCTGGGTCCTATTGCAAGCAGACGAAACATCTGTAGGAGTCATCGAGAGAAAAATACTCCGAAACATGAATGGCCCTATAGTGCACAACGGCGAGAATCAGCGTCGCATGAACCATGAGCTGTATGAGCTATATCCAGACATTCACATAGTTAAGCGGACCAAAATAACGAGATTGCGCTGGCTAGGGGTTTCGAAATTGAAGCCGAAGGAAGACGAAAAATAGGAAGACCAAGACCCCGCTGGAGCGATTAGGTTGAAGAATCCCTGCGTACACTTGGTATTGCCAACTGGAGAGTTAAGGCAAAAGATCGAACTGGTTGGCGAAATATGTTATCTTCGTTGTGTAAGGTCCCTGACCCCCCGGGGTTGTCTGAGACCGGACAGGTAAGGAAATATATAAATAAATAAAATAAATGGTTTCCCATTACATCCCATGAAGGGACCGGGGAGAACTTCTCACAATTACTGAGCTGTGCGCGTTCCAGTTTTCACTCACTGGTTGGGACCTACAGTTTTTCACCGATTCCGAACTGTATTTTGAGAAGCTTTTTCATGGCTATATACTCGATAGTGTCGCCGTCACTAAGCGAGGTGACCGTCGTTGAAAGAAATTGGTTGGAGCAGGGATCGAACCCAGAATCTCCTGTACAAGAGGCGCGCACACTACCCATTGCACCACCGACGGTCATAAGGAAATATATACACGCTGAAAAATAACTTCCCCCAGGAACATATTGCAGGAACCATGTACATGTTTTGCAAGCATAATATTCGTGAATTGTATATCTGCTGCTTTTTGTTTCTTTATTATCTGTCACGTTTTTGTTTTCGGCAGTTTTCAACAAACCAAGCCACATTTGAGTCAAAAATACATATTTATAACCTATTAATCATTGTGTCCCAAACATGTTACATTGAATAACAAACATAATGTATTTGAACACAAGGATACTATATTTGCGACAATCTACAAACACGTTATATTTGCATCCAAACAACAAATAAAGACAAGTTTTTCAGCGTGATTATATTATTTTATTTATATATATATATATAATTCTACTGCACGTGTGTTTGTGACTGAACTCCTCCTAAACTTCTGGACCGATTTGAATAAATTTTTTTGTATGCGTTTGGGTGGCGCCCTGGGTGGTTTAGATTTACTATTCGGTCCAATTGGACAAAGGGGCTTGGTACCTCCCATACAAATTGCTTGAAATATTATGCAGGATCAGCTACTTATTTCTAAATTTCTATATTTTATTTATATTAATTTCTCAACAGCGTTTAGAATTGATTATTAATTTTGTTGGTATTTCTTATTTTAAGTTATCAAAACTCTTCATTATATCAAATAAATTGAAAAAATTTAAAAACAAGTTTGAAATTAGCAAGAATAGCGGTAAACTAAAAACTTTTCAATTCAAATGCAAACTATAAAATTGTACGGGAACAACGAACGTGATCTATTAACGTTTTCCTTCAAAGTTTTCCTCAACGTAACGTCATGTGGTAACGGCAACATTCTTCTACTTATAAAGTGGCTGTGTATATGTGTGGGTGTGTGTTGTGACCCAAACGAACGGAAACGGAAATAGACTGGTTAAGTTTGACAGTATGAGTAAGTGTGCCTGCATCTAACAGCCGCACAAGAACACAGCGTGTTAGAGAAAGGGAGTTCAACGTTTAATAACATTTTCATTAGACTTTTCCCCGAATATATCCGCAATTCTTGTAGAAATTTATAGACTTCTTTCCTTTTGTAGATGTAATGAAAGTGTTGACAAACAAATGTATACGAGCGTAGTTGGCTGTTGAACTGCAAGGCTTTTAATAACCATGTTGCAAATGTAACTGTCACCAGGACAAACGACGACGCTCACTATTACATTGTAAAACAAGAAACAAGGACGACAAGCGTCACATTCAACGGCAGAATGTGTTCGATGGGGGAGCGGAGAAGTTGCTTGAAAGAAACATTCCATTCCTTTCGAATAACAATTCATTTGTTTGTCGTGGCACTGTAAACCCCTTTGCCCTGAAATGGTTTGAATTTGGAAATTAGCCTATCCGTTGTTATTGACATCGTTCGTTGCGTGTGCATAGTTTTTGGAAGGATTTCGCAGACGAGTGTAGGTAGACAGCAACATTGCGCGCGTGTCGCATACGAACGACCATATGTTGCCATTGCTTGCTACTACATAAGATGTATGAGAAAGACATTTAACACACATTTGTCATTAATTAAATGGCGGTGTTGTAAGACAAATTCTCGTTGTTATTCGAACACACACAAGCACATGTTTCCCGGTGTCCTCGAGACGTACAACACATATTTCGTTAAGGATATAATAATAATTTTTCATATTCATATTTGGTTTTATAGTTTCATATAAAATGTAATATTGTAAAAATTTTAGGATATCTTCCTCCTTTTTTATATGATGTGGGAACTTTTTTAATATAAAAATTTATTAGAATTTTTTAATTTTGAAAGTTTTGTCTTCGTTTTTTTTTTGTCGGGCTTTGTGGTATTGCGGCCGGTATATGATTTTGCTTTAATTGCATTTCAAAAAATGATTCCATCTAAACGTTTTCCGGCAGACTTTTTTTTGTGTGCGTTAAATTTTGCATACAACGACGTATGAAACACAATTTTTAAATCGAAAATGCGAAGAGGACAACACTACATCCTAAATTTAGTTGATATCGCTAATTTGTAATATGCCCTAAAATGGCGTCTGCGACTCCTAGACAGTCAAAAATTAAATTCATACAAAATTTGTTTGGGAATATAAATATTTATATTACGAAATCTAAATATTTACCAAATTATAATTGACAATTGATGTTGGGAAAATATGACGTGATAAGTATAATAATGAAACTGATACTGGGAATTGAAGAATTTAAATGGGGTAATAGAAATATTGATATTGCAAAACATCATGTTTGCATATTGAAATTTAAATAATTGATATTTAAATAACAAAAACGAAAAGATAGAAATTTAGGGTGAAAAATTAAATCAATATCGATTAGATTACACTAATTTTCAGTTTTGTTTCCCCCACGCTCAGTACGGTAAAACTGCAAGTACACCTGCATAACAATTCAATTGAGACAATTGAATGAGCTGCAACTGAATTTCGAGGTTGCTACAACCGAATTTAGCAGTTGCCACAACAACATTTTGAGGTTGCACCACCGAATTACAGGATGCCCTACTAGAGGCTCTACCTACCGAGTTATATCGGTTGTCACAACCGAATTTATATGTTGTCACAAAAGAAATCAAAGGTTGTCACAATCGGATTAGAGGTTGTCACAACCGAATTAGCGGTTGCCACAACCCGATTGTAGGTTGTCATACAACCGCATTGGAAATTATCACAAATGCATCAAAATAGTTTTGGGGTTTAAACTACCAAGTTTAGTTTTCAAATCCGGTCGTCCCGGTTGTGGCCTTCGATGGTGCAAATGGTAGAGTTTGTCCATGGCAACTTCGGTTCGATCCCTGCTCTGACCGCCTTAAATTTCTTTTGTCGGAGGTCACCTAGCTTAGGATGCGTACACAGTGGCCGCTTGTTGCCGAGCCGAGCCGACTGACGCTTATTGCGAGAACCAATGCGAGAAAGCTGGTACTATACAAATTAGTACAAATAAGCGCGAACAGATCATAGTGGGCGCCGAGCTCGTCAGAGCGCAAAGCTGATTGAGTGCGAGAAACCAGTTCCAAAGCGTATTTCAGCGCCAAAACCATTGTTTATGTTATGTTATGTGTTAAAAAAAAATAAAAACAAAAATTTAAGAAAAAGTAAATAAAACATGTAATCAAAAAATTACAAAAATAATAAAAATTAAAAATAAAATAAAAAATAAAAATTAAACAAAATAATAAAAATTCAAATAAATAATAAAAATTATAAAAAAATTAAAAAAAAACTTAAAGACAAAATTTAAAAAAAAATTTAATAAAAGAAGTAAATAAAATATACATACAAAAAATTAAAAAACATAATAAAAATAAAATAAAAATTATAAAAAAAAATGTAAATGATAAAATACTTTAAAACAGTTGCCGAACCTGACGGTGAATCCATATCTTTTCACTTCAATTTCACAAACACGAATGAACAACAAACCCAAATGCATACAAACATACATAAAACACAAATAACACTGTGTGTGATTTTTGCACTTTAAAAATCTGAATTGAGTGAAACATAGCGAACCTGCATAATTTTGATACGCTGAATCTAATGGCATTTACCGTTTTTCTCTACCACGTCAAAATTTCGAGATATTTGACCCCAAAGTTTGCTGGGATGTCAACAACTGTAATATTTTTGAGACTGAATTAGAGGCAGAACGCTTCAAAATTGGAGTTTGACTTCGGAGTAAGAAATGTAGAGGACCTTAAGAAGAATACCAACTTCAAGTTTGTACCCCCCTCCTCCCCCCTTACCACTAATAACTCGACAAAAAAATTATTATTAGTGGTAAGGGGGGAGGAGAGGGGGTCTCAAAAATATTACAGTTGTAGACATCCCAGCAAACTTTGGGGTCAAATATCTCGAAATTTTGACGTGGTAGAGAAAAACGGTAAATGCCATTAGATTCAGCGTATCAATATAATGCAGGTTCGCTATGTTTCACTCAATTCAGATTTTTGGTCACACATAGTGTAATAGATAAAATATCGGCACTGATTCTCGCATCCACTATGCACACTCAAACTTGTTTCTCGCATGAACAAGTTCTCGCAATAAGCGTCAGTCGGCTCGGCTCGGCAACAAGCGGCCACTGTGTACGCACCCTTAGTGACGGCGATACTATCGCGTCGTAAGCCATTAAAAAGCTTCTTCGGAACCGGTGTAAAACTGTTGGTCCAAATCAGTGACTGTAAAACTAGAACTCGCACAACTCACTGGTTGTGAGAAGCTCTACCTAATCTCTTTATGGGATGTATCGGATGTATCATTTTTTTGTCCCAAACATATTTCTTCTTAATGAAAACGAGCAAACAAATTCATTTGGCATATCAATCACTTGACACTGTTTTAGAAGTCCCAGGCTTCATTGGTCACAGCCCCAATTATAATGTATCTGTTGATTTAGGTCTTAAGCCCAAACATTTAACCGTTACATACAAAGGGTGTTTTTTTAAGCGGGATAGAAATTTAAATTGAAACAAAAACATACATTTTAATCAAAGAGAAAGATCAATACTTGACATTAACATTCAATTTTCAATTTTGGGTCACTTTTTCGAGCATTGCTTGCCGTATTTCACGAATAACACGAACAATTGTGGCCCCAAGGAGTCAACTGTTACCGGTTAATCAGAATAATACAGTGACTGCTCATAGCCCCACAGGAAATAGCCGAGTGGAGTCAAATCGCACAACAGTGGGGGCCAACTGACAGGTTCATTATCGCCAAATTTTGATTTCAATAAAGTGTGGCAATAAAGTGTTCGACGTATTGGTGTTACTGCATGGTGACCGGTCATAAGGCCCAAATTTTTTTTGGGGCCTTATGACTGTTCCGAGGGCGGGCATAACACCCAAATTGGTTTTGGGCCTTATGACCGCTCCGAGGGTGGTCATAACGCCCAACAGATGAAAAGACACAAAGCCCAAAGTTCTTGGACTTCTCCTACAGCACTTGTTATATTTGCCTTGTACAAACGGTCATAACGCCCAAATTTTTTTTGGGGCCTTATGACCGCATTTCGGATGGCCGTATGGCCCAAAACCAAATTAGGCGTTATGGCCACCCTCAGGGCGGACATAAGACCCAAAAAATATTTTGGGCCTTATGACCGTTGGGCGTTATGACCGGTCACCTTACTGCATCATTTAGAGAGTAACTGGTATGAAATCTAGCTTCAGTTCGACGGATGGCTTGCTCAAATTAGTTGTCTAGAAGCTGCTCGAATCGGTGTCTGATTTTCAAAGAAAATTTGGATAATTTGGTAGCGCTATTCAAGCGTGGATCTATTTATGATGGTACGATGGTTTGATCATAAACGTCAAAATTCCAGTCTGAAAGTTCGTTTGACACCTAAGCGTTCCGTAAGTTATATCTAAGCAAAAAAAAACACCCTATATATGTAGATGATGGTATACTATCTTACGTATGACGTATCTACCAGCACAAATTACACAGTGCAACACGAAAAAATATAACCATATACGGACACCACTACGTGATAAAAGACCAAAAAAAGACCCCTGTGTCCTAGTTTTGCCCAAAGTCCTCCAGGTTTTTTTTATGGGCCCCCAAAGAAGTGGGGCCTCGGTGTGATTTTTGCAAAAAAGTGATAATTTTCTCATGCTCATATCTTGCAATCTTGCTCTTGTCATAATTGTCAAAATTGTAAACATATAAAATCAAAAAAATTCATCTTCAAGGTCAAAATCGCGAAAAACTTTAAAAAATGATCGAAAAATCGCCCAAAAAGCGTTTTTTTTTATTTTCCGCTTTTTCGAACAAATTTACTTTATGAAAAGAAAAAGAAAAAAGAAAGAAAAAACAAATGAAATTAAAAAATGTTCGTAAATTTTTCACTTTTGCGCCTATCTAAGGGCTACCTAACCGGTGTTAAAAATCATTCCTAGGAAGCTCATATGTTCTAGAAAGTTGTTTATTGAGATCTTAGGATCATTCTTGTAGTTGATTGTTTCCTTGAATTTTGAAGTGTTTGCTACCTATGGATCTGAACAGGGGAAAAAACGTAAAAAAAAATTATTTTTTTTAAAGTATTTTGCGATTTTGACTATGAAGATTTTATATGTTTACAATTTTTGTTTGACAAGAGCTACAACTTTGCCTCAGAGAGTAAATCAAAATTGCGAACGGTTTGCAAGATATGAGCTTGAGAAAATTATCACTTTTTTGCAAAAATGACACCGAGGCCCCAATTCTTTGGGGGCCCATAAACAAAACCTGGAGGGCTATGGGCAAAACTGGGAGACAGGGGTTTTTTTTTTTGCTCTTTTATCACGTAGTGGTGTCCGTATATAATTAGATTGAAATAAATATAAATTCGGTTGTGCCATCCGAAATTTGACAGAATTTAGGTAAAACAATGAAAGTAATCAGCAAATCAGTTGTCGCCACAGAATCAATTATGAAACGAGGTTGCTTCAACCGAATTATATTTGTGGAGAATAAATTCAGTTTGTTGGCGAGTGCTAAGTTGGTAATGCACAGGGACAGGAAATGTTCCTGACAACGTCGTAGTGCATGGTGTAGAGCCACATCCTGCTCGAGGTACCCCTGCTGTTTACTAATCACTACGGACCAAGACTGGTAAATCGTTAAAAAAAATACCTCCCTAATAGAGGGTGTATACCTGCCTAGAGTATGTTGGCAGACCCATGCGGTGGTAGAATGACATCTTAAATTGCAATCATTAGAGAAGCGTCAATAAATTCTAGGAAACAACATCCCCCTTCGATGGCGACTTTTATGTTTTTTTTTTTTTTTTTTTTTTAATCGAGCGAACCCATCGCCGCCACTCTTACCCGCCCCTACCGACCGAGAGGGCCACGTCCCCATAACGTGAGGACAGCGTACACATTATAGACCGGTCTATAACGGGAGAGCAAGGATCATAAGTTCACACGTTACAACCAACTACAGAAATTCTTCACCAGTTGGTATTACACTAACATAAATAAGTATAAAAGCACATCACGAGATATTAACATAACAGACTTCATAATATATAATAATTACGAGCAAAACGAAAACCAAATTATAAATCAGACCAGATAGTAAGGATAAAGTAAATTAAATTTACATATGTACGTTAACGAATATACAGCACTAATGCAATCGGTTCAAATGACAAATTATGCTAGACTTTGTCGTTTCCCAACTACCTGTGAAATCAATAAACTGATATAGCTCATTAAAGTCACGACACATTCTCCGAACTGGATCAAAGGACGCATAATTCGAACGCTGAAACTCGATGTGAATGAGTTTATAGTACCTCGTGGGTCTCAATGGGACATTTATGAAAATCTTAGATAACAGAAATTCAGAACATATACATCCATCAATTATCTTCAAAACTGTAATAGAGTTTATCATGGTACGTCTACTACTAAGAGTCGGCAATCTGATCAATGCTAGTCTACTGCTATACGAAGGAAGATTATGGTTCGGGTTCCATTGAAGATTTCTCAGACAAAAAATGAGAAACAGTTTCTGGACCGATTCAATCATATTAACATACAAATTGTACTGGGGGTCCCAAACAACTGATCCATATTCGAGAATAGGGCGAACTAGTGAAGTAAAAAGATTTTTCGTAACGTAGGGATCAGAAAATTCCTTTGCCCAACGTTTAATAAAGTTCAGAACGCCATAAGCCTTGTTCTCCATCGTAATTATGTGGGAGTTGAAATTTAATTTTCTGTCCAAGAGAACACCAAGATCAACAAATGAATCCACCGATTCAAGAACATTGCCACCTAAAATGTATTTTGCCGAAAATAATGATGACCTAGAGAACAGCATATGCTTACATTTCGTAAAATTAAGCTCCATCAAATTGGTCTCGCACCACGTCTGGAAAGTAGACAAATCCCTCTGAAGTAAAGAATATTGACAAGGATCCTTGTAAGAAAAATAGATCTTCATGTCATCAGCGTACATTAACAATTTAGAGTACATTATGGAGGCGGGTAAGTCGTTAATGAATAACAAAAATAGAACCGGCCCAAGATGACTGCCCTGAGGCACCCCAGATGACACAAAAATAGATCTTGAGAATGATCGACCAAATGATACCATCTGCTCTCTGTTCATTAAATAAGAACTAATCCAATTCAGCATGTTACAATTAAAACCCATTGCCCCTAATTTATATAATAACAAATTGTGGTTAACTTTATCAAAAGCCTTACTAAAATCAGTAAAAATCACATCAGTTTGATCTCCATTAATAAAGCCGTCAATAATAGAAGAGGAAAACTGAAGCAAATTAGTCACGGTGGAACGACCCTTCCGAAAGCCATGTTGACATGGATCTAAAATAGAGGAAACCTGATGAGAAATTACCTCTGTGACTAACTTCTCAAAAAGTTTAGGAATGGCACTCAATTTTGCAATTCCCCTATAATTTGCAACATTTACTAAACTACCAGATTTGTGGAGAGGGATTATATAAGAGCTCTTCCACTGTGCAGGAAAATGACCGAACTTCAACGAAGCGTTAAATAAGAGAGTCAACGGTAAGCTGAGAGAATTCGAGCAGTATTTCAACATAGAGTCCGGGATACCATCAGGACCAGCTTTATTCGAGGCTTTCAAGCTGATTAAGTTATCTAGCAACCACGAAGAATTTACGACAGGTGCATCAAACGGAATGGTAGAGCGGACAGTGTACGGGTATGATTTGGAAACATCATAGGCTCGGGTGGAATAAATAGATGCGAAAAAATCGGCGAAACAATTAGCAATAGACTCTTCATCTGAATATTCAATACCGTTCATTTTGATCCTACAAGGTGTGGAAGACGAATTACGCTTCAAGTTAACAAATCTAAAGAATGATTTGGGGTTCCGTTTAAAATTAGCCTTCAACCTATCCAAATATAATCTGTAACTCTCACGAGATTTAGAGTTGTATCTACTCCTAGCAACAATATACCTAGCATAGTCTGCTAGCAGTCCAGATTTTTTATACTTGTTCGAACATCTATTCCTTACATTCTTGAGACTATTTAGAGCCCTCGAGGACCATGGGGGACCAGTATTACCCCTTATTGGCCTCTTGGGTACAGACTTAGAAATATAGCCATTAATAATATTATAGAAATCATCCAGGGCGATTTCAAATTCAAAAGAATTATCACACTGACATATACTATGCCAGTCGGTATCAAAGATAAGATTATTCAAAAGTATAAAGTTCGCACGCGAAAAGCATAGGCCAACATAGGACGAAGAGCAATTGCAACCAACCTGCATGGTATCATATGTATAATTAATTCCCAGCGTTGGATGGTAACTATCCTCAGGAGAAATTAACGGATCAATTCGAGAAATATCAAAGTTGTTAGAATCATCCACTAAAACCAGATCAAGGACTCGATTCATAGAATTGGGAATGTCGTTCAATTGAATCAACCCAAGTTCGGAAATATGCGTAACAAAATCAGATGACCAATCATATGGTGTCAATGGAGTCAGAGAATTAGTATCGGGTAAAGACACCCATGTCACAGACGGCAAGTTAAAGTCACCCAATACTAAAATACGGTCCTTTCTACTGGCTAACGCAATAACTTTTGCAATAGCGTCAATATACACTTGATATACCTCAAAGCATGAAGATGGCGGAATATAGGAACACGTGACAAACAATTTCAAATCGCCTAAATTAATGGACACCACAAGAAACTCAAGATCGCCAATGTCATCAACTGTAACCAACTCAGAAGATAAAGAATCAACACTTTTTGATTGGTACCCGGAATATAAGAACTCTCTCCGAAAAATCGAGACTCGAACTAATTAGACGAGTTATGGAATGCTACAATGTGGACATCCTGGGCCTAAGCGAAGTGCAATAGGCACAGTCATGGCGACCCATATTCTTCTGCGGATCTCGTCGGTGAAGTGGCAAATTGTGCAGAAGGAGCAGGCGGGTTTCAGGTCTGGTCGATCGTGTGCCGACCACGTGAACACACTCCGTATAATCATATATTAATATATTTTTATATTCTGTTTAAATAAATAAAGGATATATACTTATATATATATAAATTCAGTCGTGACAACCTCAATTCGGTTGTGGCAATCAATATTAGTTATATGAGTGTGTAGGAATTGTACACCCGATGATAAGCCACCATCACCACTTAGACCTGTACCACTTTTGTCAACAGAGGCATAACTCAAGGAGAGGTATCACCACCACTGTATTGCTTATGCGAACGACGTGCCACTGGCAGTCAAGGGCAAAGTGCCCTAAAATTTTATTCAGGGTAACGCACAGACTTTGGAAAAATGGGAAGACGAAAATGGTCTGGGTGTAACACCGACCAAGATCGAACGTACAACTGCCCCACCAGGTACAAATTACCCATCATATAAACTACTACTTTGTGTGCGCGCCTCTTGTACAGGAGATCCTGGGTTCGATCCCTATTAAAATTTCTTCGACGACGGTCAACTCGCTTAGTGACGGCGACACTATCGAGTATATAGCCATGAAAAAGCTTCTCAAAATACCGTTCGGAATCGGTGTAAAACTCTAGGTCCCAATCAGTGAGTGAAAACTGGAAAGCGCACTGCTCAGTGATTGTGAGAAGTTCTCCCCGGTCCCTTCATGGGATGTAATGGGAAACCATTTACCAACAAGATTCAGACCCAACATAATTCAGTGGGAAGAAAATACGGCAATAACTCCCGACACCTGTAAGAGGGCTGTAGGTTGCAAATGGGGAGTCTCCCCGTGTAGTGTTTACTAGGTCTACACAGAGTTGGTGAGACCGATAATGCCCTATGAGGTTGTCGTGTGTGGCCAGGTGCTTGAGAAACCCACCCATTGTAAGTAGGTTCAGAGAATGACGTTGATGTGAATAACAGGTGCTTTGCGCATCACTCCCGTTGATGCACTGAATGTAATGTTACATTCGCTGCCAGTGGACAGTATGGGAAATAAGATTTCTTTTACGTCTGCCATTCGGTTAAGAGAAAGATCGCAATGGGGCATGATCGCAATCGGTCGTGAAATAGTGCTGACAACATTTCTTCACATGTCGACTACACGAAAGTGGAACACGATTACAGATATTACACCCACATGTAGGAATGGGGTTCATGTAACTATGGAGTTCTTAACTTTATTTTGTTCATACTAGGTATGTGCGATTAATTGATTATATACAAGCTTAAAAATTTGCCTTCTTGTTATTGTTTGGATGCAAATATAATGTGTTTGTGGCTTATGTCATACTTGTACTTGTGTCCAAACACATTGTGTTTGATACTCAATATACCACATTTAGAACACAATGATTATTGGGTTGTAATATATGTCACGGGTTTTTCAATAAGAGCCCTACAAAAGTTTTTTTTAAATAAAACAAACCCGCTTTTAGATACCAATGAAATTCTTTATTCCTGTGAAAGTACGTTCGATGCCATTATGTATGGAACTCGATTTCTTTTGCATGGCCACCATGGGCACGCTTGCAGAAGTCCAGACGCTGAACCCAATTTTCGACGGTTTTCAAGCATAAATCGGCCGATACTGCTGCTATTTCACGTTCGATATCCGTACGAAGTTCATCAATCGTCGCTGACTTGTTGGCATAGACCATAGACTTGACGTAGCCCCACAGGAAATAATCTAACGGCGTCAAATCGCACGACCGCGGCGGCCAATCGACTGGGCCATTTCGTGAGATAACACGCTCACCAAACTTGGTTTCCAATAAATTGATTATGGCATTCGCTGTGTGGCTTGTGGCGCCGTCCTGTTGGAACCACATGTCCTCCAAGTCCATATTATCCAATTGGGGCCAACAATATACGGTTATCATTGAACGGTAGCGATTCGCATTCACAGTAATGTGCCGGTCTTGATCATCACGGAAGAAGTACGGCCCAATGACGCCGCCGGCCCATAAACCGCACCAAACCGTAATTTTTTCGGAATGCAATGATGACTCATGGATTACGTGTGGATTGCTTTCTGGCCAATAACGCATATTTTGTTTTTGACGAAGCCATTCAGTCAGAAATGACCCTCATCGCTGAAGATGATTTTCCGATGAAAATCCGAATCATTTTCAAGTTGTTGCTCAGCCCAATTCACGACGCTTATGGTGGTCAAGCGGCTTCAGTTCTTGCGTCAATTTGATCTTGTAAATATGTAGGCCAAGATCTCTTCGCAAAATTCGCCACAACGACGTCACAGAGATGCCCAACGCTTGAGAACGACGTGTGAGAGACACATTTGGGCTTTCTTGAACTGAAGCCTCAGCGGCAGCAATATTCTCGACACTACGGGCACTTCTTTATCTCACTGGCACGGGAACATTTTGTACTGTGCCTGTGGATTCAAATTTTTCCACTAGACGCTCAATTGTTGATCTGGTAGGACGATTATGACGACCATAAATTGGACGTAGCGCTCTTAAAGTTGAGGCCACTGACTCCAAATTTCGGTAGTAAATTTTAATAATTTCGACTCGTTGTTGGCTCGTATATCTTTCCATGATGAAATGGTAAACTGAAGATAAATGGCAAAAGAGCGGGAAAAAATATGGCGTCGTTTGCTGTCCCTATCAATTTACTTTTGTAGGGTCTCTGTTGAAAAACCCGTTATTTGTGACCCAAATGTGGCGTTGTTTGTTGAAAACAGCTGAAGCCAAAAAGGTGATAAACAATAAAGAAACAAAGAGCAGCAGATCATCAAATGAGGAAAACAGTGCTTGCAAACATGCACATGGTTCCTGTAATATGTTGCTCTGGGCGTTATTTATCAGCGTGCAGGCAACCTTATCAATCGACATTCTGATTAATCGAATAATTGTGATTAATCATATTTACGATTAATCGGTTAATCTTCATTTTGATTAATCAATATTCATAATTAATTAATAAATCTAAAAATTTATTAATCAAAATTTAAATAATTGAGCAATTGATGTTTTTAGCTTTATTCAGTTCAAATTTTTCAACAACCTTCTTTACGAAATATTCTTAAACAGTTCCTATTGATTGTAACATGTTTTTGTATGTTTTCCAAAAATTACTTGAATGATGAATAAAATTATTCAGTAATCAATATTGAAATTAATTGATTAATCAGAGTTTTGATTTGTCAGGATTTTTGATTACTCGATTAACTGATTAATCAAAATTTTAATAAATCGCACGCCCGAAGTTTATACAATCTACGCAGAATTTCCTTAAATCAATGCAGAAACTTCGAATGCCCCATTTTAAACTATTCCTCTTTCTACTGCAGACAGCAATAAATCAATACCCAAAATGACGAAACAAAATTATTATTTTCCAATAAAAATTCAATAAAACTCCACCACAAAAATACTATAAAGTAAAAACGGCTTTGGGGTTTTAGACATGCGAGTAAATCCCTTTTACCATTGGGTCCACTAAAACAATTGTCACATAAAATGTAACCCGCCCCCGCTTCAAAAAATTCTGAAAAAAAAATACCCCATCGGCCAATAAAGCGTTTTTAACTGCAATCCAATAATGTCTTCTTTCGCCACCCAACTAATGCTTCTGTTTTGGCAAAAGCCAATTTATCCGGGTACAAGAGTATGAGCTGGAATGTGTGTGTGCATGAATGGTACGGATATACAAGTAATATACGGGTGTTCTGGCATATGGCCGTACAAACTAAACTTTTTGGCCGTAAATCACAATTTCCTGTAACTGTTGTCGCCGTATTTTTGGTGGGCAATTTTGTGGTTGTCTTGTTGTTTGCTGCCACAGCAAATGCTGACGCTAACGTTGTCGTTGTGTTTTTGGTAATTTATTGTGTTAAAGGATATTTTACGCTGTTACTGTAGTTTTAAAAACAATAATGGCTTTGTATCCGGTGAGTGTTGGAAAAATTAAATTTGGTGTCTAAAGGGAAGAGTCTATAAATTGTAAACGTAATCGATTTCGATAAATCGTTTGCTAGCAAATAATTGAAAAATTGACAGGAGGAGAATTTAGCACAATGTTTTAAGAGCACAAATTCGCATGACAAACACGAAACAAAAAAAACATTTGAAGGTCTTTTTGCCGCAAATATTTCTATTTTCCTACATATACTCAACATTGTCAACAACAGTTAAAACGATCCAACCAACTACACCCGATTATCGTGGATTTCTCTTGTACATGAGTACGTGGGTTCAATCCCTGCTCTGAACACCTCACATATCTTTCGACGTCGGTCACCTCGCTTAGTGATGATTTAGTGAAAAAGCTTCTCAATAATACCTTTAGGAACCGGTATAAATTTTAGGTCTCAATCAGTGAGTGTAAACCTAGAATGTGCACATCTCACTGGTTATGAGAAGCTCTCCCAATCCTTTCGTGGGATGTAATGGGAAACAATTTTTTTGCCACGAAGTTCCTTATCGCACGTTGAAGGATGGGGGCTAAATGACAAAAAATTAAACAACTTTTGTTTTAACACTATTATGCTACAACCCACTATTATCAAGTATATTGTTTACTTTAGCTTTGGTTTGTGTCTAGACTAACGGCTTGGATCATAGAGAAAGAAATTAACTAGATGTCTCACATATGTTGGAAAATTTCTTGTTTAATGGAAAGTTTTCTAGGTGGAGACTGTACCCACTACTTAGTACACAGAAAATAAAGACGACTGTAAAATTTTAACAAAAAAAATTGGTACGTGAAAATTCTCAGCGCTCAATTACATTTTCCTTTGATATACTGACAAATTACTCAAATATTGAAATGAAAATCGATAAATGGTACCAACAAAAAAATTCATAAGAAATACCCCAATATATAACGAAGTAAATACCATACAAACAAGAGATAAGATAAGTAATGGGCTAGACGCTGCCCGAAACGACGCTGTGTCACGAACATTGAAACGATCTTCCAGTCGATGTGAGTTCGAATCCTACCGCGGCTGTTTTATTTTTTTTTTTAATAAACAAAATTTCTAAAAATACTTCGGATCGAAGACAAAACGAAAACTGAGATACAATTTAATTTGTTAATATGTCAAATTCTTAATCGACTAAAAACGAAAATATTTTTGATAAATAACGTACAAATATTTTCGTAGATGGATGAAATTTTGCATCGATTGAAAAATAATTTTTTTCCAATAAACAACCTACAAATATGTTAGCTGATATGTGATTTTTTTTATCACAGGATTTTCAATTAATATTGTGTTTGAATTTTCGAATTTTTTAATTGAATTGAAAAATTATATTTTGTATTGAACCCACTAAAAAGTAAATTTAGAAAAACCAAAGTGCAAGACTGGCAATAAAATATTGCATTTTATTACAATTCCTTTTATTACCTTTTATTTGAAAAAAATTCCTTTCCTTAAAAGAATAATTTTATTTAAAAAACAAAATTTTCTTAAATAAGTGCCTTTTTTTTAAAAGAGTAAATTTTTTCAAAAAATAAATACCTATTCATATTCTTAAACAATGTACCTTTTCTTAAAAAAAATACCTTATCTTAAAGGTAAAATACCTTATCTTGCTTAAAAAATGCCAATTTTCTTACAAAAAGTACCTTCACTTAAAAAGCAGTACATTTTCTTACAACAAATTGCCCTTTCTTAAAAAACTACATTTTATTTAAAGAGTACATTTTTTTGTGAAACAAACAAACTTTTCTTGAGATTAGTACCAACTCTTAAAAATTTGCCTATGCTTGAAAAAATGACCAATTCTAAGAAAAACCCCCACTTCTTAAAAAAACCTTTTTTTCACAAAAATACCTTCTTTAAAAAAAATCTTCTTACAAAAATTAATTTTCTTAAAAGTACCTTTTCTTAAAAATTGAATTGAATAATACCTTTTTATTTCTTTTCTATAGATAAAGAGCTTTTCTGAAACTAAGGAAATTTTCTAAAAAAATAACCTTTTCTTAAGAAGAGTAAAAAGTACCTGTACTTAAAAAAGTACTTCTTTGTATAAAATATTCATAGAGTACCTTTCCTTAAACAAAAACTTTCGATTTTAATAAAGAAGTACTTTTCTTTCAAAAATTACCTTTTCGGGAAAATATAATACATATTCTTACAAAAAGGACTTACAAATATAATAAATAAAAAGAAATGATTTCCAATTACATCTCATGAAGTAATCGGGGAGAGCTTCTCACAACCAGTAAGCTGTGCGGTTTCTAGTTTTATACTGACTGATGGGACCTACAGTTTTACACCGGTTCCGAACGGTATTTTGAGAATCTTTTTCATGACTAAATAGTGGATAGTGTTGCCATTTAAAAAAAAATACATTCTATAAAAAAAAATTCTTAAAAACTGTTTATCATGTTACAAACAGTATCCTTTCTTAAAGATCCATTTAAATTATCGCATTTTTCAATGGGCGCCTTAGGCATGATGGAACTAACTAGTGCATAATATATACCGAAAGGAACTTCGTTCCAACCGGGTGTCCCCTGACACCTCATGTGATTTTTTTTTAATAGAATTTACTTTTGCGGCAAACATGCACCCTGAAAAAAAAACTGCCCCAGTAACATATTGCAGGAACCATGTATTTGTTTGCAAGTATTGTATTCATGAATTGGCGATATGCTGCTTTTTCGTTTCTTTGCTGTTTGTCACGTTTTTGTTTTCACCAGTTTTCAACAAACAAAAAACATATATTATAACCTATTAATCTTTGTGTCTCCAAAATGCAATATTGATTAGCAAACACAATGTGTTTGAGCACAAATACACTATATTTGCCAGAAGCTAGAAACACGTTATGTTTGCATCCAAACATCAAAAAAATACCGAATTTTCAGCGTGTGCAAAACGATTGTGGGACAAAGAAGTATTAACCAATAAACGCATAAACTCAAAAAATATGAATCGCAACTTTCATCATAAACGAAGAAGCTGATCTGGTAGCTGATATGGTATTGTTTGCTCGCTAAATAAACAGGGGGAAATGCAATCATGGTGCCTGGTCTCAACTCCATTTAAGAGAAAGTGTAAGTTTCTCTTTATTATTCAAAACCCGCTTACTATTTAAAGGGAAGAGTTTCAGTTCAAAATAATTCTGGTTCAGCGAAAACTGCATGATTTTCTTCTAAGTCATATCAAAAGTACAGCCATGGGTTCAAAGAAAAATATTTTTAAAAAATGTTTGACTCTATGGAGATTAAAACCTGGCCCACTCAGCAGTTTCCGTTTGTCAGTTAGATATTCTACCGCCATCATACCGTGGTTCGTTGCACGTAAACAAAACTGTTCGGTTGTAGCAAATAAAACCCTTAACTAAAATTTATCTTTGTTTGCGCGGAACGAAGTTTTTCGTTGCATGCAGTTTTAGAAGCGAAACATTTAAAAATATGATGTCTTAGTTCGGGAAATATATACGAGTACTATGTCGTTGAATCCCTATCCGAATGCCTTTAGGGAGTCTTTTTAACTTAACAATGTACAATCGAACTAATTAGTAAGGTTCGGAAGAATCACACCGGCGTATCTAACCCGATTGGTTGTTTAAGACTTGGAAGAAGTTTCACCAGGAGTGTTCAATTTGTGTATGGCATTTTGGTCAATTTGAAGAAATGCTACAAAATCAACCCCTTGTTGTAGGCCATGGCGCAGCCTTTTTGGGGCAACTGTGTGACTCTTCCTAAAAAAGGACTAACATGACACATAACGACTTCTCATGAAAGTTCTTGTCAAATATCTTGGAAGAATAGATTTTAGCGACCATATTATAGTTTAAAATTTTTTAAATTTCAATTAAGGATTATGATCTTTGGCAACCCCATGAGAAATCAACACATAAGATAAGATAGATAAGCAGTTTTCTATTATAGAACCATATAATTTTCGGAGCATTTTTCTCTCGAGGACTCCCAATGATGTTTCATCAGCATGAGAAATGACCCAGGATTCTGCGCCATAAAGCAACGCAGGTTGTATGAGAGTCTGATGTAGTTGGATCTTCGTTTGTCAAGAGAGGGTCTCATCTCTGGAGTGCTTGCATAGGCAGACGTTATTGCTTCTGTTCACGGCAGATCCGAGGAAAATAAATTCGTCCACTACCGCGAAATTATAACGGTTACCAAGGTTCATCCTTTCATCCTATCGGGTGGATGTTCTGCGTATCAAAGCCATTAATTGTGTCTTGTTCTCGTTCACTGTCGTTCACTGTTTTGCTGATTCCTTCTCAATTATGGAGACAGATCGCACTATACGAGTAGATGGGGTTTTATCCGACGAGCATAAATTGACTGCAGGTGTACCACAGGGCTCTGTTGCTTCTCCTTCCCCTTCTCTTTTTCTTATTCTCATTGATCTATCTACTCTTTTGCGGATGACAGTAATCTCTGTCATTCTTATTCATTCAACCGTAGGCCAAGTCTTTAAGAGATTGAAGTCAAACGCCAGACGATGAATGAAACACTCGATCGGGATCTGGTGTCCATTGTTGAATAGGATCGAATGAGTCGAGATTTTAATGCAGGTAAGACCCAGTGTTGTTTGTTGTCGCATAAGCGGATTGCTGACCCAGGTGTGTCTATGGACGGTGTGGATATTGATGAATCAGATGCTCTTGCAGTACTGGGCATGCAAATACAATGTGATGTCCGTTGGGCAAAACATGGATTTGAACTGTCGAAATATGTATTCAAGTGTCTAGGCTTTCTAAACCGGTGCAAGAAATACCTCACTCTATCTGATATGAACTTCTTAATATCTACACCAACTACATTAGGCCAAAGATGGAATATATCTCCCATATAAGGGCAGGTACTCCTGGAGCATCTTTGGAGCTTCTCGACTATGTCCAGATGAGAGCGACGGTGTTGATAGGGGACAGTGAGGTATCAAATTCTATTGCCTAACTTAAGCATCATCGAAATGTGGGTTACGTGTCGCTGTTTTATCGATACTTCCACTGTATATGTTCCTCGGACATCCTTCGACTTATGCCAGACGTGAGGATATTTAGCCGAAGTACTCAGCTTTCCAGGAACTCTAATCCGTTTTTTATATATATATAGGGATATAGGGATAATTATTTCTTCAGATGTACAGTCCGTATGTACAGTAAACTTACGGCTAGTGCATTTCCTGCCAATTGGGACATACAAAGATTCAAGGAAAATGTCAGCAGACACACTACTTCCTCTTTCGACCCTCCACGACCGCAATTTTCCTTCGGAAACTCAATGCACTGAAGTTGAGTGTTGGTTTGATAAAGAAAAAATAATAAAGCAGTAATTTCTCCCAGATTTCGCCCAATGATGTCTAAATCATTAGTCTACAAGACCAGCGTGTAGAGATCGCACGATAGGGTATCGCCCTGCCTGAGGCCTCGCCTCGTACTAAACGGTTCGGTGATATCTTTACCAATCTTTACTGCGGATATCGTGTCAGTCAGTATCATTCTACAAAGGCGTGTCAGCTTAATAAGAGTTCCACTCTCCGACATAGATGGTACAGGTTGCCGCATCGGGCTACCAAAGCCAGCTCTATAATCTACAAAACGAACTAGGTGTTGATTTGTTTTTCATAGGTTGTATCCGGGATTTGTCGTAGTGTGAATATCTGGTAGATAGTTGACTTTCAAGGGATAAGGTCCGATCAGGGATGGAATAAACGGCATTAGTCTTTCACACATTACGCTCGACAGGACCTTGTATGCGATGGATAAAACGCTTATTCTACGATAAATGACACATATACTCGAGTCGCCTTTTTGAAAAAATGCCACAATATGGTAAGACTCCAATCGTCGGTACCTTTTCAACTCATACCCGCCAGATTTAAACGGCTCAGCCGGTAGTCCATCAGCAACAGCTGCTTTGTTCTTCTTACGCCGAAAAATTACCCTTCTAGCTTAGTTTTGTGAGGAAGGGAAGGTGATCCACATCCTTATATATATTGAAGTCTCCTGGGGCAATTAAAGCAGAGAAGTGATCTCTCTATATTCCCAACAAACTCTGTATATCTGTGACTAGTCTCTACAACATGGGGGCCCTAATCGATTTCCTTTGGTTTGAATTTGTAGTTTTCGGTAAAATTTACGGGCCTCAGTCTTCCTTCTGTAAGATTAAATTTTCTCACCCTCGTTCTTTCTCCACAACCGTTTTTCCTTCCTAAACAAAAAGGTTTCCTATCTCCTCTTCTCCATATACCACTCTGACGCTGCTCCCGTTGCAACTGACTGAAGCGTTGCCATACGTGCAGCGTTCTTTGCATCACTTGCCATGCGACACTCTTCTTCGTGTCCCTAAGAGGTTCTTCAGAACCAAGTACGGTCTCTGCAGCAGTTTTCATAGAGTGGGAATTGTATTTCCACTGCGCTTCAGGAACACGAGGCGGGGGTGCGCCAATAGATAAGGGAGCTTCGCTGCAAATACCATGGCTATCTCTGGTAATTGCGGCGTTACCATGTCCAGTTTTCTTTAAGTATTTGTCTGGTTTCGTACGACTATCGCTCTGCTTAACCTTGTGCGAACTTTTGCTTGAATAATGTAGTAGTGCTCCGAATCGATATTAGCTCCTCGAATCACACATACGTCCATAGATAAAGGAAATAATAGATATAGCACGACCAGTGCCAATTTTGTTCACCAGGTGCTGTCCTATACTACTGTCACTTTCACTGAAGTTTCCCATAACTCTCATTGACGTTTATTCAAAATTGTGGGAAATTTTTGTGAAAGTAATTTAAACAATGTGATAAAATTTATGTGATTTTACATAATAGCATTTGTTTATTATATAAAAAACTATTTCAAAGCCATGAGGCCGGTGTTGGGATAGCAATAGGAGAAAACCCGTAAGACCGCCCAAAGATAAGCATCCCGGAACGCCTTTTTAATCTAAAAACTTCCCCGCCCAAAAACTGTAGCAACTTCTGTGGCCGCAGATGCCAAAACCGTTGAGAGTGTCTGAGGACTCTCAACAAGGAATGGTAGCTGAACCGGAGGAAGAACCAATTTATTAGCACAAATACGGTGGTGACATGGCTTTGCAATTCGATGGCCATCTGATATTCCACTTTAAGTAACGTGTTGTATTCTTGATATTTTTACTGAAAATAATTTTTTCTTTTGATATGAAATTTTAGATTTTTGTTGTCATATTTTTTGACTTTTTTTTTGGGAACAAAAAAAGCTCATTTATTGCTTTCAACGACATCTAGAAAATTACCCATTACACTAAAATTTTCCCAACACTTGTGCTTCATCTATTTGTTTACTTTATCTACGCATACGTTCATTACTCTAGCAAGGTGCCTCCCATCAATTACCAAGTGATCAATCTGGTTCTCCGTTTCTTGATCTGGGGATATCGAAGTAGCCTTAATGATGTATCTCTCTAGTGAATCTCGTACTACTGGCAATCTTGTGTTCGCAGCGGCAAAATCGCACAGTCTCGATCTGTTATCAGAAGTGATGTTGTGTAGACTGAATTTACCGATGGTTGGTTCAAAGGCACTGTCTTAATGCCATGGCCAGGGCAGCGGTCGTAGGTTTCCTCTAGGCACTCATAGAACATGTCCTTGGTGGTAACGTCTTCTTCTTCCGACGGGGCATGTAAACAAATTAGCTATATGCGAAAGTATTTTGCTTTTCTGCGGATAGTGGCTAGATGTTGATTCACGAGGTTGAATATTGAGACCAGAGGTCGCAGTCTTTTGCCAACTACAAACACGCAACCAAATTCATGCTTTTACCCATGGCAGCTGTAGTATATGTGACAGTTCTTCTTCCTTGTAAAGCCATGACCTGTCCATCGCTTCTCCTGAATAGCAGTATTGTCAGCCTTATAATTCTCGGGGCACCTGCCAGTTGGATAGTGGCACCGGATCTGTATAGTGTTCTAACATTCCAAGTGCATATCTATATATCGTGGCCCTTATAACGTTTGCGGGGGTCATCAGCAAATAGGGGGATTTATGTTTCTGATTCTTAGTTTGCATTTTCTTTGCCAATATAACGGTGGCAGAAGGCAAGCCCAACCCACCGTGGTTTTGTATTTTATCTACTACCAGGATGCTCATCTTTCAGCCGAGACCAGAATGCAGTGTGTCGAATCCGGATTTTTTGTTTTACTTTAGATCCGCCGTCGGCCAGTAGTGTTGGCTCGTGCGCCTTCAGAGGACAAAAGAATGACCTATACAACCTGAGACGCATAAGTGATCGTTAACAACAACAAAAACGAACTACCTAATCCTAATGTTAGGGTTTTGGTCGTCTTCGCCGAGGAATGTAATGGTTCAGTGGATAGACACGCTGTTTTTGAGTGATAGTTCCTGGGTTATGCGTCATATCAGGGAAATTGCAAACAATGAAATAAATTTCTATTTAAAATTCAATAAAATGGTGAACTAAATTGGAGTCCTCCAAAATATTGAAATATAACTTTTGCTGCAACTATTTTTCGTTTTTCATAAGCTTTTTTTTCGATTTTGGAGTTAATACAACGTGTTTGCTGTAATCGAAAGAACCGTTAATATAAACAATTTCTCATAACCGATACTATTTCTTCCACAAAGCAAATGCTATATTTGATTCAACAAGTGTTCGTTTACAGCAACTACATTGTCCAAACCATGATAATTCATCTAAGATTTCGTTTGAGCCTAGTGAAATTTTTCTTTGCCTGTACTTACTTATATTGAAAAAAATATCCTGTTTTCGCTTATTAAAGGACACCACATTTGAATTGAATTGTAACATTTGTTAAATCCTCTCTAAGGATCTACATATCCAATTGATCTATTAACTTTTGAGTGACAACCAGGTGCGGGTGTCATGTCATTTGTGATACCGTCATCGTTGTCTTAGACAATTTGCCTTCTCGCTAATGTCTCTTGGTCGTCTTGTTGATGTTGAAATATATTGTGCCGCGTCGTGTCGTGTTGTCATTCCTTGTTGTCATTATAATTAAATTGAGAAACAAATCCGTAAACAATGTTCAAAACGAGACGCATGTCAATCATTTTTTTGTGTGCTGTGTTTCCATAGACAGAACCAGGAACACAACACAACTCCACATGCAATGGCAGTCGAGAAGGATAAGGACTAGGACATGGAAGTGAGACAGCGTGTTTCATCCAAAAAGTGGCGAGTAAATGGAGTTAACAACCCTGATATTTCAATATTCTTGTTTTCATTTTTATTGGATTGGGAATGTAAGACACATCTGTGCTCATCCAGAAATATATATACACATTTCTTCTTGTATTACTTCGTCTGTTAGATGGTGGCGTTAACGCCTTTTATTTTATACAATGTGGTGTTGATCAGTAAGGTGGGGTGATAAGTTAGGAAAATTAGCATTTTTGCTTTGCCTGTCTAAGTTGGCCTTAAAATTGTCAAGGTATTTCCCCACTTGTCAATCGTTTAATGTGGGAAGACTTAATGCTCCTAAAGACGGCACCGTAACCACTTCTGTTGCAACTGTATGCAACCCAGCCATAAGTGAAGTGTATTTTTTTTTTTAAATATAATTGTTGGTTGAAGTTATTGACCAGGGGGAGGCAAAAATATTTCTTATAAAAACCTCAATTCTTAAAGAAATATTAAAGAATGTGAGAAAATGGAAAACTAGCCCTCGCAGGTACCTATGGGGACCACAGGGCCAAAAAAACCGGCACACCCAGGGGCATTTGGGTATGGGTTAGTGTGGGTACTGCAACGAAAAGTATTCATGTCACGAATTCCGCGGTGGCATTTTTTTTTTCGTGGGACTCTATAAGTCCACTTTTGTACGTACAGTGACCATGAGATTGCTTATGGTTAACATCTAGAAAAATAAAATTTTTTAAAAAAAAATCGAGAGATTTTTCTGATTTTGCCACACATCGACTTAAAGTACAGAGGGTCAGAGCAGGGATCGAACCCACAGTTTCTCGCACAACAGTCGTGCACACTAACCGTTGCACCACTGACGGCCACCATCTATCCTGTTACCGATAATGTATGTCAGACGAGCTTCTTGCGTTCAAAGAGGCGATTCGGGGAAACTTTTTCCAAAATAATGGTTTTGTAATGACTCGTGTTGCTTCTAATGGCTGTTTTTTTTTTGCAATTTCAGAAAATTCGTACAAGTGTATGAATATATATAATTTTTAAAACTCATTTCATGCAAATGCTGACCACGGCTACGCTTCACGTGGGCCATTCTGAAAGTAAAATTTCGGCACACATTTTCCAACATTTCGAATGGTATCTCACCAATGACACATGTAATCTAGTCTTCCATATCAGCGATCGTTGTTAGCTTGTCCCTATAGAGGAGAGACTTCACGTACCCCCACAAAAAGTAGTGTAGTGCGATCAAATCGCATGAACGAGGCGGCCAATTGACAGAGTCACAACGTGGGATTAATTGCTCAACAATATTGGATCTCAATTGGTTCATGGTGGCGCGTGCAGTGTGATATGTGGCATGTCAACCAAGTCCAATTCTTCCCTTTTGGGTAAAAAGAAGTCCGTGATCACTGAATAGTATCTTATTCCATTGACCATAACGTTGCGGCCATGATCGTCTTTGCAGAGATACGGTCCACTGATGCCGCCGGCCCATAAACCGCACAAACAAAACAACATGAGGTATCAGGGGACACCCGGTTGGAACGAAGTTCCTTTCCCTATATACATTCCATATTCAGCAGCCTGTATCTTTTGCAATTTGTAACCGATTGCAGAATTTTAAAATGGAAATGGAAACTAGACATCTTGAGATATAAAAAAAATCATGACAATAGTGGTTTCTTAACTAAAGAACTTCTTTTGAGCACTTTATAAAAAAAGTTCAAAAATAGATCCTTTTTTCAAGAATAGGTACATTTTTAAGAGTATATCTCAAGAAAAGTTGTTAAAATTTCCTCTTTGAAGAAGAAGTATTTTTTTAAGAAAAGACAATTTGTTGTAAGAAAATGTACTGTTTTAAGAAAAGGTACACAGAAAAAAATAAAAATCTATTTCAATTAAAAAATTTGTTCATTTGATTAATTTTTTAATTGATTTTGGTGTAATCACGAAAATGATAATATTAATTAAAGGTATTTGTAAATTTGTCAAAAAAAACTTCAATTAAAAAATTTGTAAATTTGATTAAAACATTTATTGATTTTTTTCAAAAATATTGACTAAGTATGTAATCAAGTTAGTTAAAAAAATTATTGATTTTTTTCACGGTTTTTGATTAAATTTTTAATTGTATCAATTAACACCGTGATTGCTTTTTTCAGATTGAAACCCTCACCCCCCGCGACGATGCCAAAAAAAACTAAAATGTTATATATTTAAAGCGATTTTATTCAAGGTTTCGCAGATACACATGTTATATCTATAAAAAATTTAATTTTTTAGAATTTGGATTCATAATCGGAACTAATGCCCGATTTTCTTAAACTATTATTATATGTGACCTGGTCTACGAAAAGGGAGCTTACGTGCGAAAACTAGTTTTCTGTGAAAAAGCTGTTAAAAGTAAGCAACTCGTTTCGTCAGTTTCTCATTATCTCGTTAATTGTTCTCCGCGCCGGACGTCCAGTAAGTGTTGTTGTTGGTCCAGTAAGTGTTGTTGTTGGTCGGAATATTATTATAGTTCATCGTGTAAGTTGCTAGTGTGGAACATTTAAAAAAGTAACACTGAAGAAGTGACGTTTACTGTTTATGTTGATTATCGTCTTCGCATTTCGCATGAAATGAAACATGATTGTTGATGAGGAGATCAGTGCCGTATACGGACAATATTTCCATGAAAAGGATGATGAAAACGATGATGAAAACTATGAAGAGAGCGATGATGATGAAGACGAAGTATGTGTATCTCAGGCAGAAGATGATACCGAACAAACTTTTGTTAACATGGACCAGTATGTTGTTGATGTAAAGGAGGAGGAGCTGGTAACAAAATTTCTGTCAAAAGATTGTTGTAATAATGAATGCCATACACTGATAAAAGGATCTCAAGGAAAACGACAACAAAGAAAAATACTTAAACTACTCAGCATTATTATTTTTGGCCTATAATACGTTTTTCTACTGTATAATCATGTCTTTATACCTTATAATTCAATGTATTTTATTTATTACCAATAAATTATATTTTGTCGTATTTTTACTCCTCTTTCTCTACATTTTTAGTACACTTCTAAGCAAGTTAGGATTTTCTGCTTTTCACCACGTGAAGAAGCATCTCATCTTCTATCCGAATCAACCAAAAAGTGAAAATTTATTTTTTGACACCTAAGCCCCCTCTCTGTAGACCAGGTCACATATATTAAACAATTACGGTCTTATTCAGAAAAAGTTATGAGGAGTTTGGGAGACAGATTGTCATACAAAAACCGTCCCTCAAATCTCTCAAAACTTTTTATGAATAAAGCGGTTAATGTTTAAACGATTTATATTAAATACAAAAAAAAAATAGGTACATCTGGTGGTTCTGGAGGAACATTCAATTTATCTGCTCCTGTCGCAGCAACAGTCACTCCATTGTCGCATACCTTCTCTTCTGCATATTGATTTTATCCAATTTAGGGCACTCTTGTTTTACACGTTCAAAATGTCTAAGAAGATGAGTCTTAAAGATTAATTTTACGTGAAATTGTTGAAAACAATTTTGGTGTAAACAATTATATGTGACAATTTTTTTCCATTGCAAACAAAACACTCAATGCAAACACTCATTTCCAATAAAATTTATTCAAAAACACTTACACAATTACAAAAAACCCAGTTTTAATCACGAAACAAGGCAATTTACCACTATTATTCTTTAAGTTCCCAAAATAAAATCTTTCAATCAACAATAAACGAATTACAAATTACAACAGTGTTGTATATCAAAGACTAGAGCAGTACGAAAAGTGACGACGACGGCTGGTGACTCAGCCGCCACATTTTTTGCCTCCCAACGGCGCAGTAAAATTCAACTTTCTGTCAAATACTTTATCACAACAATTTCTGTTCACAAAATTATTTACACTAAGGTTTGTTAAGAACGCATCAGGCATATTTATATTAATTTAGAAAGATTCACAGGAAAAATTCGATAATGCACTCAAAAATTAAACATTTTCAGCGGCGTAGATTTGCGCCTTGCCAACTCCTAGTTTTGTTGCAAACTCAAAAATGAATTGTAAAGATGATTAAAAATTTAATTGATTCTATTAATTTATTAATTGAATTTTTTCAAAAATTTCAATTATATTTTTAATTGAAATTTACAGGCCAATATTCTTTTCAGTGTACTTATTTAAAAAAAAATTTAAGAAAAGATAATTTTTGCATGATAATGTACTTTATTATAGCAAAGGTAGTTCTTTAAGATAAGGTTTTTTTTAAGAAAATATACTTTGTTTAAGAATTTGAATAGGTATTTTTTTGAGAAAATTTACTTTTATTAAGAAAAGTCACTTATTTAAGAAAATTCTCTTTTTGTAAACTTCTTTCACTTTGGCGTTTCTAAATTTACTTTTTATTGGGTTCAAAATTACAATATATACATACTAAATATTGGTTACAGGCTCCACCTAGAACACTCCCATTAAGCAAGAAATTTCCCACCATAAGTTAGTCTAGACACAAACCAAAGCAAAAGTACCCAATATAGTTGATAATACTGGGCTGTAGCTTAATAGTGTTAAAAAAAAATTTTAACTTTTTTTCATTTAGCCCCCATCCCGCAACGTGCGATAAAGGACTTCATTCCAATAATTTTTCAGGGTTTATAGGCAGCTCTTTAACAGCCTCTGTCTGCTGCTCGGACCAAACTCAAGAATTCTGTTTATTGGCGTACCCCATAAACATAAATGGTTTCCTATTACATCCCATGCAGGGATTGGAGAGAACTTCTCACAACCAATGAGCTGTGCCCTTTTTACTTGTGCACTCACTGATTGCGACCTACAGTTTTAAACCGGTTCCGAATGGTATTTTGAGAAGCTTTTTTATGGAAAGATTTGATAGAGTCGCCAACACTAAGCGGGGTGGCCGCTGTCGAAAGAAATATAAGGTGGCCTGGGCAGCGATCGAACGCACGTTTTCATGTACAAGAGTGGCGCACACTAACCATTGCACCAACGACTGCGTACTGACGTACCTATTGAGCCAGAAATTAGCTTCGTCGGTGAAGACAATTTTTCGATAAAAGAAGGTAATCTCCTTCCAGCTGCATTCACCGAAAAGTCGACGTTGTGGTAGATAGTTCGTCTTCAGCTCCTGCATCAGCTGTGTTTTGTATGGCTTTAGACCGAAGTCCGTATTTAAAATTGTCCAGGTGGTCGGATAACACAAACCCAAAAGCTGCGATAGGTGGCAGATGGACATATAGCGATCTCCATTAACTCTGGCGGAGACAAGAACAATATGCTCCTCAGTACGCACTCTAAAGAGTACGGTTTGGTGTATTGATGTCCAGTAGAAGAAAACTGGTGCGAAATTTGGTCAGAATGGGTTGAGTAACATCGGTAGGTAAATTATGACGACTACGAGAATAAAATGGGGTCAACTTGCGGAGCACATTTTTCACAAAGCACGAATTTTGGTAATAAAAATAATTTTTTTTTAATTTATTATTCAAGCTCAAGGCCCTTCTATAAATACAGATATAGTTTTTTACAAAAGAAGTTTTGCAAATATATGCTCATGACTCCTGGCAAACCGTATATCTATTTCAGATCTTCATCGTTCCTTCCTTTCAAGCTTCACTACGAAAGATACCTTACTTTTTCTTATATCATTCGAACTTGCGTCTTTTACTTCAATTGGCTGCAGCAATGCCATGTGCGACTTGCATTTCCGCTGCATCTGACAACAAAACAGGAAAACCAAGATTCAGGAGAGTCATCTATTTATACTACCACTTCTAGATTTTCTTAAATGCAGCAACGCCATTTGTTGTGTCTGTATTTCTTACCTTGTGTCTGTATTTCTTACCAAGTGTCGCCGTCACAATGCGCTTTCATCACTACGAACTAGAAAACGTCGCCATTCGTAAGCGAATTACCTGGGCGGAAAGTATTGGTATGTAGTTAAAGTGGGGCTATATCGCGTTTTCTCTCAAACACGATTCACGCACACTTTCTATTGATCAGTGTTAGGTTTCTTGCAAAAAAAGTGAAACAAAATTCTGTAATTTGAAAATGGTTTGATCCAGGGCCATTGCTAAGGTGTAGTGGAGCTGACGTTCGAAGCTTCCTTCGCAGAGATCCTAGTGGTGTTTTATAGTGTTGGCCTCCAACTGAAGAGCACCGCCAAAATATAAACAAAATTTTGTGGAATCCTATATTGAAACTTAAGCTCCTCTTCAATTTGACTATAACCCTGTAAAATTCCATATTAGTCGACATAGCCCTTTATAAATAGAATCATTGAATTAATTTTGTTAGAAACCCCTCATTATACTTTTCACCTTCGAAGGTCGCCACAGGTCTCTTGCTGACTTAAACTTCGCAACTTCCTCCATAAATATTTGGCATTTGCTGTCTCCTGGTAGTCAGTAACCCTTATACTATACACTACAAATACCCATCACCCTTCCTTCCTTACATTCATCACACCACCCTCGTTTTACGACACTTCTAAATCCACTAAAGCAATTTGGCTTAGCCCAGTCAAACAAGCTGTTTCAATTTACTTCAACATTTTACTAGAAGTACCAAAATACGGAAGTACGAGTATCGTCGAAAGGAATGCCACGAAACGGCGAAAAACGACAATAGTATGAAATCATCCCCTCACCAGAAGGTCCTTGTATTTCACTTGTTTTGAAATTTCGTATTGAGAGTAGACTTGAAGGAAATACACACATAGTAGCATTTGACACCCGCACAGTGCAACCAACAAAAAATTAAAGAAAAAGGCAGACGGATAAACAGAAAAAATGTTTTCTAATGTTAAAAATATGTTCCCAAAATGAAGTGGTTCAACGCTATGTCTTGTTATCCCTAACCCAGCAATGCACTGTGACCCACAAAACAGCGACAACGTTAGAAGACACTTTGGATTGACACCAACATTTCATTTCACTTCACTTCAATTCAATTCACATTTTCTCTTCTATTCCATACATGATAGACACAGCCAGCAGCTCGGGGAGTTTCCTGCTGTCCATTCACTCAAACATAATACCACTCAGCCGCTGTGATGCGATGCATTGTATTGTTTTTGGAAAAGTGACTTGGGTGTTAATCCTTTAATAGCTTTAACAAAATGTTAAATGTTCCTTGGCCGCCTTCTGTATGGAGTTTCCGGGTGATAGTTGAATTGTTTGGTAATGTAAAGGGGGCGTTTTGACATACAAATGAGATCGGCTAATCATTTCCATTTAACACACATATGGACGAATTTCTGTAGTGTCAATTTCGTTTTGGAAAACCAAAGTGTTTGGTATTCATATCTTGGTGTCAAAGTCAATATTAATACAGAAAGAGAAAATAGACATATGTGTCCTTTGAGGGTTAAGCTCAGCAAGGATTTGTAGATTTAAAACAATAATTGAAAAAGTTATTGGTAGCTTGGGTAATGCCAGCAAGGAACAGGATGGTGTTTACATTTAACAAAGTGGTTATGGTTGACACAAGTCTGAACTTATAGATGTATCCAATTGTTTAGTAATAATACATTTTATTAGAATTTAAATAATTACTTTAACTATTTGTTGTTACCTTTACTTGCCAAATACATAGTTATTTACGTACTTAAGGGTCCACGGACAACCCAGAGGGGTTAGGGGCCTTACGTAGTGAAGCTAATAAATTTCTCCAACCTACTCAATATTTCGGGTTTCCTTCCAGTTGGCAAGAGCAAACTATCGCCGAGATTCGTAAGCCTGGCCTTTTCAGCGAAGTCATGGTATTCTTATTCTTCGATGGCCTTCGAGTAGGTCTTAGCATACCTTTGGAGCTGGTTCATTTTGATCCATTCTCGCCAGCGTAATCGCGCTATTTTTATGCGTTTAATTACACTGTGACACAAAGGCAAGGAATTTGTTTCGGGCCTGAACCATACCAAAAATTTGTGAAATTTCAGATTTTCATCAATAAATCGTAAACAGCTTAAAATATTGCATTACAACCTTTGAAAATATTGTAGCTATTTTCCCATTTCACAACTCCCTCTAATATATTTCTAAGGAAAAGTACACTGTTAAATGATTATTTCACGAAACGTCATGAAAAATTGCACATATTTTATATGTTTTGACGTTTCTTGCCTAACGGTAAATAAATTGCGGTAGCTGTGTTCAAATGAAGTGTAGCTTATTAATTCCTTGTTAACTTGATGGAGCACTAAAAGAAATACGACCTGAATTAATAAACCGCAAAGGCGTGGTTTTCCATCACGACAACAGAAAATATAGAACCTTGGATGGGAAGTGATGCCACATCCACCTCATAGTCATGGTCCGGCAGCTTCGGATTTTCATTTATTTCGGAGTCTGAGAAACTTTTTAAATGGAAATTTCTTCAATACACGCTCAAAAAGCACGGCCTCTGTAACATATTCTGCCAAACATATTCAGCAGCAACCATGTATATGTTTGGAAAATACTTTCAACATTCATATGTTTGCAGGTCCCAAAGTAACTTGTACTTAAATGCAAACCGTAGCATGTTTACTGGCAAATATGTATGCTTTTACGTGGACACATATTCGGTCCTCATCCCAAACACCCATATACTTACGTGGAAACATCTACGCATTTCCTCCCAAACATAATAAAATTTAGAAATAAATAATTCATTGATTTCAATATATGTGTCTTATTTATTACAATTAATTTGATTAATATACATCCACATTTATAAATAATTAATACAAAAACTGAAAAGATTTTAAACAATCCTTTTTACATTTACTTGCATTAAATGCAGTATTTGTTTTCTTTCCATCAGTAAAGGCTCGGACAAACAAAGGGCTTCACGTTATTGACCTTTCCAGTTTCTTTCCGTTTCTCACTTTGGTAGCACACATACATATATATGAAACACATACACAACAACCAAAGCAACATCACTAACTATTTAACCGTCTGAGCGTTTGTTTATTCTTTTGGCACTGATCAAGCGCTTTTGATATCCTCTGTCCAAAAAATCACTGAGAACTGAATACATGAAACTAAAAGGCAATACATCAGCCAAAACAAGAAACATGTAGATACACACTTGCAAGATAGACTTTCCCGTTGTCCCTCGCGTATTCTCTTCCTCTAGAGAGAGCATAAACAGTGCAACAAAGATAGCTTTATTTGTATCACAAACAGAGATATATTTGGGTCGCAAACACATATTTTATAACATATTAATAAATGTGTCTTAAAACATGTAATATTGAATAGCAAACACAAATGTGTTTGGACACAAGTATATTATATTTATGACAAGCTCCAAACACACGTTATATTTGCATACAAACAACAAACGACGTCAGATTTCTCGTCGTGTACAGAAGAGGGCATACAAACCGAATTGTTCGAGTATATTTATGGGACGGACGAAACATTCTATGAACCTGGGATAAAAAGTTGCCCGAACGATGGCAGAAGATGATTGAACAAAATGGCGCCCACATTATAGATTAAGGTTAATTATTTGAATAAAATAATTGAAAATTACTTTGAAGAAAAAAAAACGAAATTACTTCCTTGGCAACCCAATACTTCGATATTGGTATAAAGTTCAAGCAGTTCAGGGCTCATATGTCGTCGATACTCGCCATTTTCTATTATAGAGACATATATTTTTCGTAGCATTTCTCCCTCGAAAACTACGACCGCTACATGCCACAGAATTCTGCGTTATAAAGACAGGTTGTGACACAGCCTGATGGAGTCTTTGTTTATAGAGAGGGCTTTATCTCTGAAGTGCTTACTTATCCGAAATAACATCTTCTCGACAGCGGAATGCTCAGTTTGGTTTAAAAGTTGACGAACTTACATTTGCCCATGGGAGAACCGAGCGAGGTAAATGAATTCATCCACTACCTCCAAGCTATAACGGTTACCAACGTTCAACAAATCTGGATGTTCTCCTTGTCGAAACCATTAATTTGTTCTTGTCCTCTTTTACTGACAAATTAACTTTTTCTGATTCCTTCTCCACTCTCGAAAATACTGCAATAAGTTCTCGCAGATTCCCCCATAAGCGAGCGGCATCAGACTTTTTCTCCTGATTGGTTTTTCGTGTTGACTGTAGCCTTACTCACAATAAACTCTAGGAAAATGTTGTATAGACGCCACAATAGACCATCAACCTGCCTGAGTCGTCGGCAATGAGGATTTAATTAGGATGCTTTGTCGGGCCTTGTCAATCTACAGAGTCGTGCCAGCTTAGCAGGAATACCAAGCTCGTACATACCTTCGTATTGTTTTCCCCGTATCGGGCTATCGAACGCATTCCTATCCTGGGCATCCTCATAATCTACAAAAATAGGGTGGGTTACGATTTGTGTTACGTGACTTGTCCCCGAGACTTTATTTTCTATTTTTCCAGGTCTAAAGTCACACTAATAAGGTCCGATGAGGTCTGCAGTCTTTCACACACTACGCTTGAGATTACCTTATATGAGATGGTTAAAAGGCAAATTCCACCATAGTTCGTACAAATACTCGAGCAGCCTCTTTTCAAAACAGGCCACAGTATGCTAAGACTCCAATCGTCGGGCATGAATTCGTCTAGCCAGGTTTTACATGAGCTGATGCATGCACCTTTCCAACTCATAGCTACCAGCCTTCAACAGCTCAGCCGGTAGTCCAGCAGCACCGGCGGCTTTGACGTTCTTAAGCCGGGAAATTGCAGTTTCCCTTTGCTTTTACTAAGAGGGGGGCTGCCCTGGCCATGACGCCATCATCCTGTATCTGCTCAACACCCTCATCTACATTTAAGCCTTCTGGTACAAGTAAAGTGCAGAAGTGATCTCTCCATATTCCCACCATACTCTGTACGTATGCGACAAGATTCCCATCCATATATCTGCAAACGATGGGTCCTGATCCATTTTCGTTGGTTTGGTTTTTTACTTTTCGGTAGAATTTACGTGCGACATTCTTCCTTCTGTACGATTCAAATTGCTCACTCTCGCGTTTTCTTTACAAGCGTTTTGTCTTCTTAAACAAACGGGTTTCATCTCTTCTCCTCTCCTTATACCGCTCCGTCGCGGCACACGTTACAACTGGCTCAAGCATTGCCATACGTGTAGCGGCCTTTTCATCACATCCCACATGGGAGTCGTCATCATACCATTGTTTTTCATTAAGCGATTTTTCAACAACAAGTACGATCTCTGCCGCAGTTTTCATAGAATTGGAAATGTACTTCAACTGCGATTCAGGATCATGAGGCGGAGTTACATTCTGCGCCAGTATCTGAGTGAATTTCTCTGCATAGGTCATGGCTATCTCTTGTAATTGCAGCTTTCCGATGTCCAGCTTTCTATATGTCTGGTTTCTTACGCTCTGCTTAACCTTGCGCGAACCTTTGCTACCTTTGTAGGTAGTGATCCTAATCGATTTTAGTTCCTCGAATCACACGTACGTCCATTACATTGGTAAGTGGCTTCCATCAATTACCAGGTGACCAATCTGGTTCCTCCTTTGTTGATCAGGGGAAATCCAAGTACTCTTGTGGAAGTCTTTATATTGGAATCTCATATTACTGTCAAACACGTTCAACGGAGTGGCGAAATTTAGCAGTCTCTTTCCCTTATCGAATATGATGGCGTGTAGGCTAAATTTAAACATGGTTGGTTCGAAGACCTTCTCCCTGCGGATTGTAGCATTAAAATTACCTAGGACAATCTTAGTATCATGGCCAGGGCAGCGGTCGTAGGTTTCTGCTAGGTGCTCATGAAACATGTCATCGGTGCCATACCACTTTAATGTGGATGGTGGCTTTATGTTTACTCAAGGGGTTGAACCTAGAGACTAGATATCGCAGTCTTGTGCCCAATACAAATCCGCAACCTAACATTTGACTTTTCTCATGGCAGCTGTAGTAGTGCGTCACAATTTGTTCTTCCTTGTACAGCCACGTCATGTCCTTCGCATGCCCTGGATAACAGTATTAACGGGTGATTTTTTTGCTATTTAGTTTTTCAGTGAAAAACTTTTCCAGTTAACGCGTGCTTGATGTCAGTTTGCTTTGCTCTTTCAACATGAATAGACTTAAGAATCGAACAACCATTGAGTTTTGGCAACAAAATCCGTACTCTGTGTGTGTTCGCAAGTTACGATCATTTTACGGTTGTTATAATCAACCCACCGAGGCTATTCAAACCATTGTGACCAAATTTCGCACCAGTTTCATTCTACTGGATATCAATCCACCAACCCGTATCGATAGAGCACGGACCGAGGAGCATATTGCTGCTATATCCGCTAGTGTAAATGAAGATCGCGAAATGCCCATTCGTCGTCGATCGCAGCTATTTGATTTGTGTTATTCGACCACCTGGAAGATTTTATATACTGGTTTAAATCCATACAAAATAAAGCTGGTGTAGAATCTGAAACGGAGCGACCTACCACAACGTCCCCTTTTCGGTGAATAAAGCTGGCCGAATATCACCTACTTTATCGAAGCGTTGTCTTCAGCGACGAGGCAAATCTTTTGGCTCAATGGGTTGGTTAATAAACCAAATTACCGAATTTGATCCGGAGAGAAGCTAGAGGCTGTTCAAAAGCTGCCGATGCATCATGAATAATTCACTGTTTGGTTCGGTTTCTTCAAAGACGGTGATGACCGCAACGTGACGGTCAATGGAACAAGGTAGAGTTCGATTATCACGAGGTTTTTCTTACCCAAGAGGGAAGAATTCGACTTGGTTGACATGTGGTTTAAGCAGGACGGTGCCAGAAGCCACAAACGCGCGCTACCATGATCCAATAGAGGCGAGTTTGGTAAACAATTAATCTCACATTGTGGCGCTGTGATTTGACCGCCTCCTTCGTGCGATTTGACTCCTTTAGACCATTTCTGTGGGGGCACGTGAAGTCTCTCGTCAACTACGCTTTCCGTCTTGGAAGACACCACAACAAGTGTCATTGGTGAGATACTGGCCGAAATTTTGGAAAAGGTGTACCAAAATAGGACCTTCAGAATGGAGCACCTGAAGGGTAGCCGTGGCCAACATTTGCATGAAATAATCTTTAAAAACTAAATGTCAGGCATTGATTTATCGATGGCAATAAATATTTCACTCACTTCTACAAATTATCTGTGTTTTCTTCAATTTGCAAAAATGGCAAACAAGTCACTCAATCTGGGGGGTGAGAAATTCCAAGTCAGGGTGATGGTACTAGGTCAGTATAGTAAAACCCTCAAAGGGTTTGGCGTTCGTATGTGTCAGTTTTTTTTTATGACCTTTTAAATTTTTTCCCTATCTTGATGTTTTTTCGCTTAGTTGTAACATTTTGGCAAAAACGTAGTTTAACATAACTCGAGAACCACTTGTCCGATTTTGATGAAACAAATTTAGAAAAATTAAGAATTACAATTTCTCTAATCTGTTTCTATACCATTTTCCTATATGTGCAATACTTTCGAAGTTAAAAATGAATGTATGAAGGGAAAAAAGTATTTTTTGCCTAAAAATTTAAATATTTTTTTTTTTTAAATTCATAAAAAATCCAAAATGGAAAAAAGTGCCAAAACTAATTAACTTCGCGTAAAGTCACATAACTCATGAGCAGAAAAAGGCATAGATCATGAAAATCGATGCACGCGTTTCTCATTTATTCACAATTAGGTAAATGTATGAATTTCAAAAATTTGCTCCAGATATGCACAACATTATTTGGAGAAAACATTGACACTCACAAGCCGAACTCTCTGATATTTTTCTACTGTACTAAAAGAGAAATATTGATGTGGCAACACTGGTTCTGTAATGTTCACATAAAACATGCATTGTCATTATACTTCTTCTCTTTCTCACACTGGTTCTGTGATTTTTGTCATTCAACAAGTGCCGACGAACGCGAACAGTAAAAGTGATTTTTCTCCAGTTTTTTAAAACTGAACCAAACTGAACAGAATATGGAACTGTGCAAGCCAGATATAAATAGCTTTTGCTACTGCTGTGGTCAATATGTCTCAACACATAAAAAAAGGGGAAATTTCAGTACTGATTTTGTTCAAACATACGAGATGTACTTCAACCAAAATGTTATAGTGAACGAAAATTGGGTACCAAATATAGTGTGTAAAAGCTGCTACAACCGTCTAATGGATTGGAAAAATAGAAGACGTGAAAGTATGCCATTCGGTATCCCAATGACTTGGACTAATCCTGGCGAAGGTCACAATCCATTGAATTGCTATGCGAATGAAGGAGCCGCAAAAAGGATAAGAAAATCTTATAATTACGTTGGTGTTGCAAGTGCCGCAACACCATTGCCTCATTCGGACCACATTCCTGTGCCAAAAGCTTCTAGCCCAGATATTTTCTCTTCTACGACTGCTCCGACATATCATGCACGTGATGATCCCCCATATGAGCCATCAGTATCCAATGAGCCAATTTTAATAAATCAAAATAAGCTTGATTCAATTGTTGCCAAGTTGGAATTAACACAGCGTAAATCGGAAGAGCTGGCTTCCATTTTGAAATCAAACAATTTGTTGGCACCCGGTGTGAAAGTCACAGCTTATCGAAGTCGTCAGGCAACACTCCAAAGTTTATTCCTTGTGAATGATGAAAAAACTTCTGCATATTGCCCGGATGTAGGAAAATTGATGGACGCAATGGAAATAAAATATTAAGCAGATGACTGGAGATTATTTATTGACAGTTCAAAACTCAGCTTGAAGGCGGTTTTACTGCATAAGACCAATAAAAAACCTTCAGTTCCAATCGCCTATAGTACAGAAACGAAAGAAACATATGGTGCACTGGAAAATATTTTAAAAATGGTTAACTACGCCAAACATATGTGGCGCATATGCTGCGATTTAAAAGTAAAAGTAAAATATATGTGCTTTTTGTGCGATTGGGACACACGATTTTCCGGTGACCAATATGCATGCCACGGATGGAAACTCAGAGAGCACAGCAGGTTACAAACGGCCAATATTATTCGTGAGCCTCTAGTGCCGAAGGAGGAGATATTGCTGCCTCCACTGCATATTAAACTTGGAATTGTTAAGAATTTTATCAAAACTGTCGCCAAAAGAGATGAAGTTTTCTTGTGTTTGAAACTAATTTACCCGAGACTCAGCGAAAGTAAAATTAAAGAAGGTAAGTTATAATATCACATTCATTTCCCATGATTTTCCATCTTAACACATTAATTTTTTCCAATCAGGCGTAGTAAATGGTCCAGATATACGAAAGCTGATTAAAAGTGACGCATTCAACAATATTTTGATTGACGCTGAATTGAATGCATGGCAGGCTATCAAAGAAGTAATAGAAGGCTTGTTGGGAAAGCATCGTACTAACAACTACGATGTTTCTGTCGCAAGGATGTTAAGAGCATTCTCGGAAATTGGTGTCCACATGTCCTTGAAAATCCATTATTTACATCATAATCTGGACTACTTCAGCAAACAATTGGCTACCGAATCTGATGAACAAGGTGAACGTTATCATCAAGTTGCTATGCCATTTGAAATGAGGTAATACTGATTTTTTATTTTTTCAAACTCATTTTAATAAAACAAAAACTTACAGATATAGAGGCAAAAAGTCGCCGAGTGCAATAATTGCGGAAATTTTCTGGTGGAGTAAGCTTGTGTGGCAAGACAAGGATGATCTTGATGATAAAGAATTTTCAGGAGATGCAGAAGGGCCAACAGTGGAGTCACACATTGACATTATGTGTGGTTCAGAAACAGATGATAGCGATGAATGCGATGCCACTAGTCCCGAACAACCACCATCGAAAAAGTCTAGGCAATATTTATTAAAATAAATAAAAATAAATAAATAAAATAAAAATAAAAAATTATAAAAATGTTTACTTAATTTTTTTAGTAGTTTATGGCCAGAAGTCTGGAGTTATTGGGGAAAATTTATAAAAAAGGCGGTAAATGACACTTTTTTGAATAAAAACAAATATCAATATTCTTGTCAAAATGGGATACCTTCACTTAATTGTAAATAAAAGCAGAACGCGTTAATCGATTTCTATGACCTATGTCGCATTTTGTTTATAGGTTATGTGACTTTACATGAAATTAATAACACTTGATCCTTTTTTCCGTTTTGGATTTTTTATGAATTTAAAAAAAAAAATTTTAATTTTTAGGCAAAAAAATATTTTTTTTTGAACGGATATGAACGGATTAAGGAAATTGTAATTCTAAATTTTTTTGAGTTTGTTTTAGCAAAATCGTACAAGTGGTTCTCGAGTTATGTTAAACTACGTTTTTGCCAAAATGTTACAACTAAGCGAAAAAACATCAACATAAGGAAAAAATTTAAAAGGTCATAAAAAAAAAAACTGACACATACGAACGCCAAACCCTTTGAGGGTTTTACTATACTGACCTAGTACCATCACCCTGACTTGGAATTTCTCACCCCCCAGACAATAATCCCAAAAATGTTCCATAGTGTTATCACCCTTATAATTCTCGAAGACATCTGGTAGTTGGATAGTGGCACGGGATGTGTATAGTGTTCTAACATTCCAAGTGCGTATCCGTAATGCATAAAATCCTTATAAATTTTTCTCTTTGTCACGTCGTATATTCATTGTCATTAAATAAATTATCGGCGGACGGATACCTCAGCCCGCCATGGGTTTGCATTTTACCTACTGCCTAGAATGTATTCACAAAAGTCGACTGTGGGTCATAGGCTTGCCAGGGTGAAGCGCTCTTAATGACCTGGATTTTGTTTACCCCTACACTCATCCACCGTTGACCAATAGCACTGATTCATCCGACTTCTAATGCAAAAGGAGGAACATATGCCGTTAACTTCAGTAGATGGATAAATTAATAGGTCCACATTGTCAAACACGACATAACCTTTTGTTCACCCAGTCCCTCCAAGATCGTTACCTCTGGTGGGGGCTCGTTACCTTTGCGGGCACTATTCCGAAATTAGTTTAGTGCTGAATTTGTTATAATGTAGAAAATCCTACATATTTGTCAGACATTAAGCACTTTGTTAGCTCTTCCTCCCAACAATTTCGTACGACAAATAACGATTGCGTGTACTGAAATGTAGAACCCGCAAATGCAAATCATAATCGCAAACATAATGTTTTTCGAAAAAAAATATCAAACATTTGTGAGACTCTATTTTATTTACATTTCCATTCAGTTTATTGAGTGTCATATAATTTACGACATATGAGCATTCGCAAACATATACATACATAATTCATCTAACACTGACATGTTAACATGATTTAGCTTTTTCCTGCCGAGCACTTCATTTGTGGTCCATTCAATCACTGCTGCTCGTTCAATGGTGAAGTTTCGCGTGCAAATTTATCAGAGCCAGACATATATTCCGTTTTCCATTTAAAATTGTATTAACTGTTACACACACAAGCACGCACGAACAAACAAATTCACATGTGTGCGTAAATCCTTGAAGGAGACTGCACACTTTACTCCCATTGCCAATATGTCATGTCATCATTGTGTGTAGGAGAATTAAATACAATGACATTACTCGCGAGTACATTATTATGTACACAAAATTGTACATGTACACTTGTATACATACATTCACGCATGTGAACTTATAAGGATACAAATGCGAACACACACAACTATATCTTTGCATGCGTTGAGTAGACAGGAAGTTCATACAGTTGTTAACAAATTGATACATTCAAATACACACACTCGATATATGGACAAATACATAGACATTTCGTCAGAAGGCAGCGGCGCCTCACTCCAATTCCCCAACGTCCGCTGTATCCAAATAAAAAGCAATCAGCCATATCAGGCGTCAGTCATATCATGAAACATATTACGGCGTAATATTGAAAGCGTGTATGTTTGTGTAGATTAGACTGGTTCAAAAACAACACTTTATATATCACTAGCTGACCCGGCAGACTTCGTCCTGCCTTCAAAAGTATTTATAACATCAGATGGTAAACAATGATTAATATCTCGTCGTGGGCGCCATCTATTTTATCACGGTGCAAAAACACAAAAAAACTAAATATTGCGCCATCTGTCGGACGAACTTCAAACTACACAGAAACACTACTCACGGCCCATAGAGCATGCAAATAAAATTTGGTCAAAATCGGTCCAGTAGTTTTTGAGTTTAGCGATCACGAACATACACGTAATTTTTATATATGTAGAGATAGAGATTTACCTCACTTTCTTTGAGGTTAACGTTAATGTTTGTACAAACTATGATGATTAATTTCCAATTTCATTTGTGTTCTACTTGATTTTCAATTGGTTTCCCTCCTCGGCCAGGCAATTAAAATATACATTTGTAATGGGTCACTCTAATGTACTATATATTTGCACAAACTTCAATGGGAATTTCACGTTTTTGTATTTCGGTGCTTATTTTAAAATGATAATAGTTTCATAGTCTGTAACATGTGCGTATGATTACATCAAACCCAGCTAAATGTGTACTGATTCTTCAAGGGATTCCAGAAAGCATGTTAGTATCAATGATTTTTAGTCGAAATTGCTACTGGAGAAATCGATTCTTAAGTTTGTTTTTCCGTTCTACTGAACTTATTATGTCATTGGTAAAAACCCATCACTAAATTCTAAAACGGTTCTGCAACGAGAATTCAACTGTCATTGTGACAGTAATTTACATATTCAAGAAAGTCATCTATGAAATGTAGACACGGGACAGAAGTGAAATAACATGTGTGTATTCGAATATATTTGTCATTTCAGGTTTTTACTTGTTCGCTGGCTGCTGTTAAATTTAATTTTGTTCGTAGGTATCGTAATGAAATCGTAGCCGTAAGTACTGTACAGTGATTTTTTTTTTCATTTTTGGATAGGAGGTGGAAAACTTGCATAGATTCCCATCCCTGGGGTATGTCGGATTCTGATCGACTAAAAACCATCTTCCTTCTTCAACGCCACTCTCCCCCGCGGTTCTGCCGTTAAGAATTACTTCAGCTGGGCTGGTTACCTATCATGCTATCATCATGTGCCCGATTCTAGGCGGCCTCCGATTCTTCGCCTAGGCGGCGCTCTAGTCTTCGAACTTCCCTGAGTACATTCGACGTGAAACTTCTGATTTTACTCCAGTTGTCAGCACTATGGAGCATAAAATCCATTATGGTTTCTACAACAGGTATATCCGACTTCCCTAAATCTTGGGCAGTGAAACATTATGTACTTAACCCGCCTCCTCTGCCACACAGTTTGGGCATGAAGGCGAGTTACTATGTACAAATCTGTGCATGTATTTTCGGAAGCAACCATGCCTCGTTAGAAATAGCGTCACGAAGGACTTCAGTTCTCCATGGCGCCCCGTGATCTAGGTTGCAACTTGTGGAATCAGCTGGTGAGTCCATCTGCATTTCGAACTGATATTCCATCGAATTTGCCATTCTGCTGTTTAGGCCTCCCTTTCCTATTTCGCTACCTATTTCGCTGTTAGCTGGGTTTTCGTGGATTCTGTCATTTACGCGCCTCATTTCGACTACCAGGATGTCCGATATTGTGCGGAAACTACTAATAGTACGTAGAGCTCTAAATCGGTAGATGTTAGCTTTCTTTTCGTCATCTTTGTCGCCAGTGCACCGGCCCAAACTGGAGATGCTTAGAGGATCATCGAGCTTACTACCGTCGATAGAAGCTTCCACCTGGCCGGCTTTGGACCACCTATATTGGATAGCATCCTAGCAAGTGAGTACTGAATTCCGGCCGCTTTTGCCCTTACGTAACTAACATGGTCCTTGAAGCTTAGCCTGTTGTCGATCATTACAGCCCAGGTATTTTACAGTGTGCGCAGATTTAATTATATGATCAACCTTATGCTCTCATCCTTATTCTCATATACTCCAAGTCAATTCAATTAAATTCAATTCAATGCAATTAAATTCAAATCAAGTCAGTTCAATTCAATTCAATGCAATAAAAATATATTTTATTCTATTCAATTCAATCCAATTCAATTATATTCTGTTCTGTTCAATTCAATTCAATTATACTCGGTTCTATTCAATTCAATTCAATTCAATTCAGTTCAATTCAACTCAATTCAATTAAATTGAATTCAATTCAATTCAATTCAATACAAGCCAATTCAAGCCAATTCAACTCTATTCAGTTCAATTCAATTAAATTCAGTTAAATTAAATTCAATTCAATTCAATTCAAACCAATTCAATTCAATTTAATTCAATTCAACTCAATTCAATTTATTTCATTTCAGTTCAGTCCAATTCAATTCAATTCAAGTTAATACAATCCAATTCAATTCAATTCAATACATTTCAATTCAATTCAATTCAATTCACTTCAATACAAGTCAATTCAAGTCAATTCAATTCAATTCAATTCAATTCAATTCAATTCAATTCAATTCAATTCAATTCAATTCAATTCAATTCAAAGCAATTCAATTCAATACAATTCAATTCACTACCTACAATTCAGTTCAAGTCAATTCAATTCAATTCAATTCAATTCAATTCAATTCAATTCAATTCAATTCAATAAAAGTCAATTCAATATATGTTAATTCTAGTCAATACAATTCAATTCAATTAAAGTCAATTTAATTCAATTCAATTCAATTCAATACAATTCAATTCAATTCAATGCAATTCAGTTCAATACAATTCAATTCCATTCAATACAAGTCAATTCAATTCAATTCAATACCAGTCAATTCAAGTCAACTCAAGTCAATTCAATTCAATTCAAGTCAATTCAAGTCAATTCAAGTCAATTCAAGTCAACTCAATTTAGTTCAATTCAATTTACTTAAACTCCATTAAATTCAATTTAATTCAATTCGATTCAATCCAATTCAATTCAACTAAAGTCAAGTCAATTCAATTCAAGTCAAGTCAATTCAATACAATTCAATTTAATTCAATTCAATTCAATTCAATTCAATTCAATTCTTTTCAATTCAACTCAATTCAATTCAATTCAATTCAAAGCAATTCAATTCAATACAATTCAATTCACTACCTACAATTCAGTTCAAGTCAATTCAATTCAATTCAATTCAATTCAATTCAATTCAATTCAATTCAATTCAATTCAATTCAATTCAATTCAATTCAATAAAAGTCAATTCAATATATGTTAATTCTAGTCAATACAATTCAATTCAATTAAAGTCAATTTAATTCAATTCAATTCAATTCAATACAATTCAATTCAATTCAATGCAATTCAGTTCAATACAATTCAATTCCATTCAATACAAGTCAATTCAATTCAATTCAATACCAGTCAATTCAAGTCAACTCAAGTCAATTCAAGTCAATTCAAGTCAACTCAATTTAATTCAATTCAATTTACTTAAACTCCATTAAATTCAATTTAATTCAATTCGATTCAATCCAATTCAATTCAATTAAAGTCAAGTCAAGTCAAGTCAAGTCAAGTCAATTCAATTCAATTCAATTCAATTCAATTCAATTCAATTCAAGTCAAGTCAATTCAATACAATTCAATTCAATTCAATTCAATTCAATTCTTTTCAATTCAACTCAATTCAATTCAATTCAATTCAATTCAATTCATATCAATTGAATTCAATTTAGTTAAACTCCATTAAATTCAAATCAATTCAATTCAATTCAGTTCGATTCAATTTAATCCAATTCAATTCAATTCAATTCAATTCAAGTCAATTCAATTCTAATTAATTCAATGCAATTCGACTCAATTCAATTCAATTCAATTCAATTCAATTCAATTCAATTCAATTCAATTCAATTCAATTCGTAGCAATTCTTGTGCGGCGAGACAAAAGGTTAGGGCAATTGAGCTCCGTTGTAGCTGTTACGATAAGGGATAGGAAGAATCCGTTGAACATTTTCTGTCCATGAGCCTGGTATTAGTCAGGAGAGAATGTATATAAAAATAGGTTTTCTAAACGCAAAATGTTTTATAAAATGTTCAATATCTTGGCTGGGTTAGCAAATTTGATTGATGTTTTAGCCAAATTGATTATGTCTCCTGTTTAAACAACCTTTTCAATTTTCATACTAACATTTTTAGATTAATATTTCATATAAAGGTTTTTCCCATTTTGCATTTAGTACTGTCGTTACATTTATAAAACCTATTTCAATATTTTTTCAAGATTTATAAGTATATGTTGATGATTTATATGGTTAATAAATAATGTCCTTTTCTGCACATTTATGTACAAAATTATGAATGAATAAAATTTAATTAAATGCTTGCGTTCTTCTATCACAATGTCTGTGATGCCAAATTTGTTTGTTGGGTTACTTCCAAACAACAATCCACAGACAGAGTCCATGTGTTAACTATTTTTCGACACACATGTCAAAATCGCATTACATGATAAACATCATCTAAACACACGCATTTTCGTCGTGCCATGTTGTTTCTGCCAACGAATAAGTGAAATGTCGCGCCACAAAAAATAATAAGCACGTTGTATCACTAATTTGTCTATAATACCCGGTTAACAAATAGAAAAACATAAAATGTTTTTGATTTAATTAAAATTATTACATTTCCTACTGAAAATTGGAAACAACACCCGGCACCACCGTATTCATATTGTACAACAACATTTGCGTTGGGGGTTTTCTGTCTGCATCAAACATTTCGTAAATGACATGCAGTCGTTCGATGAATGTTTACATTCATCTCGAGTTGTCAACTTGAAAAACGTAACTTTCATCATCATCACTGTCGTCATCGCCATCATCGTCAGTCATCATTGACATCGACAGAAGTTCTCTATATCATTTCGATAACTGAACTCTCAGAGTTTTTTTTCCTTCTCTTTTTGCATTGGATGCTATTGACCAAACCCCTTTAATGCTGTCATCCTTTGCATGCTGGACAAATAATGAATGCTGCGTTTGCATACACTCCTGCTGCTTCTGTTTGATGTTGTTGTTTTGTGTGTGATACGTGAAACGCTGCATAAATACAAAGGTCCTTTTTATACAACTTTTTGATTTATAAACAGGACTTTATTTACTGAATGTACATTATGATGTACCGACATTCATATGTAGTACGGGTATGTATACTCACTCACCAAAAGTGTGCATACATTTAAATTATTAGATTTTTGGTTTTGATTTTATACACACAGTTAAATACACACAGTTATTTCCTCTTCATGGGTTCATTAATACTCACACAACTTTCAGAACTCACAGATTGACACATACACTCTGAAAAATTAGTCTTTATTGTTGTTGTTTGGATGCAAATATAAAGTGTGTTTGGCGCTTGTCGCAAATATAATATATTTGTGTCCAAACGTATTGTGTTTGCTACTCAATATCACATGTTTGAGACACAATGATTAATATGTCAGAATATATGTGATTGCGACCCACATACATTTATGTTTCTGATACAAATACAGCTGTGTGTGTAGCACTGTCTATGCTCTCTCGAGAGCAAGAGAATAATAGAGGGACAACGAGAGAGTGTATCTTATAAGTGTGTATCTATATTTTTGCATTATTCTCTCAGTCAGTGGGTCATAAATATTACTGAATGTTCGTGCAAATGGCAGATGAAGTCAGTGTTTCTTATTTTCGCTGATGCATTGCGTTTCAGTTTCATGTATTCAGTCGTCATTGCTTCATCCGGCAGAGGATATCAAAAGCGCTTGATCAGTGAAAAAAGAATAAACGAAGGGTCGGACGCTTAAATGGTTTGTGATGTTACTTTGGTTTTTGTGTATGTGTTTCGTATAGATGTATGTGTGTGCTACCAAAGTGAGAATCGATTTTGAGGAAAGAAAGTGGAAAGGGCACCAGCGTGAAGCCCTTTGACCATTTGTGAAATAAACGCTTGGCTTGTATGAACTAGATTTGTATATAAATATATATATAGCTGAAACCTTCCGAAAACAAAAACGTGAGAGACAACAAAGAAAGGAGAAGCAAAAGAGCAGCAGATTGTCATTTCACGAAAAAATACAAATAATGCATTCAACTCAACTCCACCAGACATAGAAATGCAGTTCAACCTGTTTCCGTCCTTAACCACCAGTTGACTGATTTTCTGAAAAATTCAAAAAGAATAGGATAGTCATCTGGGTTCTGTTGGCTTGTTATTTGAATTTTATAACGAAATAAATTTATATCCTTATACAGAATTGTCTGTATTCACTGACTGCTGATATCTATAAGCTACTTCTCGAAACTCTAGCATTGACTTCTAAGGCAAAATCTGTATTTTGTTCGTTTTTTGTATGCAAATATAGTGTGTTTATAGATTGTCAAAAATATAGTATACTTGTGTGGAAACAAATTGTGTTTGCTATTCAATATTACATGTTTGAGACACAATGATTAATAGGTTTTTGTGACCCAAATGTATTTTAGTATGTTGGAAACTGCTGAAAACAAAAACGTAACAGACAACATTGAAACCACAAAGCACTAGATCTTCATGAATACAATGCTTGCAAACGTATACATGTTTCCAACAATATACTGCTGGGGGCGTTTTATTCCAGCGTGTACAGCAGCAATATTTTCCTGCATCGGTACCTCATTATAGTTTATCCGCCAGGCGGAGTGCAGCCAAACATGTGAGTGAAGTTAAACTAGCGAAGACTCCAACCACTTTGGTTCGCAGAACTCTGTTATTGAGTAAACAGTAATATGTTAATGGTATAAAAATAGGGACACAATGGAATAAACTAGAATTTTCGAGAATTCTAACGGCCAATGTTAGCATACATATATTGAAAAAATTTATTCCAAAATTGATTAAGTTTATCAAACGGTTTGAAAAATATATAGCAAATTGTAAAATATTGCTATTCAAATACTTCAAAAATGTTATGAACTGAATAGCAAATTGTGGTCAAACAAAGCATTCGCTGCGGCCCAAACGAACACCAAATGGGAACCCACAGGGTGTACTTTCCGAATTTAACAACAGCACATATTAGAGCAATTTCAGAATCTCGCAATTTGGGATTTTCGATCCCATATGTTAATTTGTCCCCCTGTGGTCAACTAAAGGATTCTCTTTTCAATTTGAATTTTATGACCGATTGTGGTAGTTTTTAGGTAATGTATGAGAAATTCTAGTTGAAAAATGGTTGGGTTTTGTTGGAATAATAGATAGATTAATTAAGCACACTTACTGGTATGACTAAAGCAATTTCGAACTCCGTGACAAGTTCATCATCAGATGCAATTACTGTGCCTGCATTTACACCATCGGTAGATCATCAATCGTATATATACAAACTGAATTATGCAATTTATGTATGCGAATTAGTATCGATCAAAGATCCCTAAGTACCAACACACACTAAAATGTCCATAATTCCCACACAAGAAGAGAAACCTTTTCCTTCATGTTATTTTTCTCCTCTTGCATACTCGCATATTGCCCAGTTTTGACGAGTGAGTTTTTTACTATGTCACAGAGTTTGCAATTTTCTGGCCCACTGTGGCCAAATAAATAATTCTTTGTCAACCAAATAAATTAGAGGTAAAAGTACTGGAAATGCACATTTCCAATTTATTTGAACGAAGTTCCGTATCGCACTTTGCAGGATGGGGGCTAAATGAAAAAAAAAATTTAACAACCATTATTTTACACACTATTATGTTACGACTAGAGTGTCCAAAAAACCGGCATTTTTTGGAAACCGGTTAACGGTTTGTTCGAAAAATCAATTTTTCAAGAAACCGGTTTTCGGGTTGTTCGAAAAATGGATTTATCAAGAAACCGGTCATATTTTTTAGGTATATTTAATATTTATTAGGTATATTTTAAACTATTTTATTGTTCAATATTTCGCTCACCATTGGGAACCATCGTCGGGAAGGTAAACACAATTATTAATTAAAAATTAAATGAAAAAATAAACAAACAAATTAAAAATTAAAATTAAATATATAATTAATAATTGTGCTTATTTTCCTGACGATGCTACCCAATGGGTAGCGAAATATTGAAGAATAAAATAATTTAAATTAGACCTAACGCTCGAACATTTTAATTTTAAATATAATACGAAAGGTCGAATAAGTCATCAGAGTTTATAAAATATATATCATATTCCAATTTGGAAGGCGTGTTTGATATAAAATTTAAAAGTTCTATTCGAATTCGCATGAAACCGATTTAAAGCCGAAAATCATACTCAAATTTGAAAAAGATTTTCGTGTATGAAACTCCTATTAAGTTTAACACCTTTAGTTATCAAATAATTTTAATTTTGAAATTTGATAAAAAAAAAGTGTTTGAAAAGCTTAATTAATTTTTAATTAATTCTAATTCAAATCATAAAATTATTTTGAAAAAAAAATCATGTTTCTTAATTCCAAAATTTCACTAAAATTCGAAAATCATATAATTTATTATTAACTTTTTTAAGGATATTAACATAAATTATGTAAAATCCGATTAACTGGTTAACCAACGCCAAATAACCGGTTTCCGGTTTGTTCGGAAATTACGTTTTTTAAGAAACCGGCACACGGTTAATAGTAAAAAAACCGGTTAACCGATTTCCCCGGTTTTTCGGTTTCGGTTTTGGACACTCTAGTTACAACCCAGTATTAGTACTTTTGCTTTGGTTTGTGTCTAGACTAACATATGTTGGGAAATTACTTGTTTAGTGGGAAGCTCCTAGGTGGAGCCTGTAACCAATATTTAGTATATATTGTAGTTTTGAACCGAATAAAAAGTAAATTTAGAAAAGCAACAGTGAGAAAAGTTTAAAAAAATTACATTTTCTTAAATAAGTGCCTTTTCTTAAAAAAAGTAAATTTTCTCAAAAAAAAAAACCTATTCACATTCTTAAACAAAGTACCTTTCTTAACAAAAATACCGTATCTTAAAGAAGTACCTTTGCTTAAAAAAAGTATTTTTTTAAATAAGTACCTTTTCTTAAAAAAGTAAATTTTTTTACCTTTTTTTTATGCAACAAAATAACTTTTCTTGAGATAAGTATCTACTCTTAAAAATGTACGTATTCTTGAAAAAAGAACTATTCTAAAAAAAATTACCATTTTCTTCAAAAAAATACCTGCTCTTAAAAAAATATATTTACTTAGAAAAATTTATTTTCTTAAAAATAAAATGATACCTTTTCTTTTCTTAAGATATGTAGCCTTTCTAAAAATAAGTAAATTTTCTTAAAAAATAACCTTTTCCTAAAAAGAGTACGACTTCTTTAAAAATTAATGTACCTGTTCTTAATAAAGTAGTTCTTTGCAAAAAAAAGTAAGTACTTCTTCTTAAAAATAGTACCTTGTTTTGAATTTGAATTTTATTGACCGATTTTGTTAGTTTTTTTGGTTTAGTTAGATAGTGTTTTGGTTAAGTTTTCTAATTGAAAAATGGTTAGTTTTTGTTGGAAATAAAAAAAACATTAGCTTCTAATAAAAGAAGTACATCGCCTTTTCGGGAAAATATAATACATATTCATACAAAAAGGACTTATATATATACTTTAAAAAAAATACATTCTATAAAACAAAAATGTTTTCTAAAAAAGTTTATAATTTTACAGAAAGTATATTTTCTTAGTTAGGCGTGTTGGAACTAACTAGTACATAATATGTATATTGCGAAAGAAACTTCGTTCCAACCGGGTGTCCCTTGACACCTAATGCAGTTTTTTTATTGTCATATTGCTGCATGAGTTAAGTTCTATGCGAAAACCGATATTTGCGAGATTCCGAAAATGATCTCCAAATACACTCCGTGGAAAGTATACCCTATGGACTCTCTCCTGGTTTACTTATGATCCGCAAGGTATCCTTGTTTAACCGCAATTTCCAATTTTGTGCATCAAATTTTTTAAGTTGTTGAACAACAATATTTAATGGTTTTTGAATTGAACTTTAACAGAGACCTGTTTACTCTATAACAGAGTTCTGTTCACCAAAGTGGTTTGCGACTTTGCTAGTTGTATACGAATTTCGCCAAATGAGAGCCACAACACTCTATGGACGTAATTGAAAGAGTCTTATCCATGATAGAGGCGCATAATTCAAATTATTGTTTCATCATGCCAATATTTTCCAATATGCTTAACGCTCCGTTTTCAGCTCTTGCGAAATTTTGGTAAGAAATTCCGCTATTTAGAAAGTTACCACCTACCTCTAGCATAACAACTCTGTAATTGATTTTGATAAGAAATTTTCCTATAGAGCTGCGAACCGCGCTAAAATTGAGCGAAACTTTCAGTTCATGAAATTTTCGTTTATACAGGTAAAAGCTGAATACAGGTTCTTAATTGAAAGAAAGAAAACAATTAACAGAAATAAAAGTTATTAAATTTTTTAGGTAGCACATTCGTCTCCCACCCCGTATAAGGCATTTTTGATACAGGAAGCAAATAGCATTTTCGACATAAAAATACTCACAAGAAACGTCTGAATACTTGTGCACCTTAGTGTTTTCGTGCATATCAGCAAGTGGCTAAACACAAGTTTTAATTACATAAATGTTAATGTAAATAATGAATTGAAATCAAATCTCCACCATTCTTACTACTCCTATAAAGTAGTTACAAGTGGCGTTTTTGAAATGTAATTTAGTTAATGAATTTCGATTTTTTTCGTTTGACTAAAAAGAAACAGACTGCGTGCTTGTCTAGAGATTTTGATTAAATAATAAAGTTATTGCAAAAATGGCGAATTGTTTTACCCACTTCTGAGAAGTTTCTCAAGTTAAAGGTTGCAATATCTGTCTACAGGGAAAATAAAGTATTTTTATTATATCATTATTATACATGGCGTTTTAGGTTGCATTCGATTTTAATTTCCCTTACGTTATCTAAAGCAGATGCAAAAGAATTTCCCTTGTTCGCAATGACAATTAAAAAATTTTGAATTTGCATTTGCTCAGGCAATGCAATTGCAGGTTATGGAATCGGAATATCAGTTGTAATGAAATATGGCAATGCTTTTAATTATTTTGTCTTTATTTGACTGCTGGCAATTCTGTTTTTATAGCACTTTATATGTAGAGGTTTGTGGCTTTGATAGGTATTGCATTCAAATTCACAAACCTGTACTGCATAAAATATTTGAAAACCAAAACTGTCAGAAATGAAGGAAATATTTTCAAAATAAGTACAATCGACAAAGGTATTTATTTTCTTGAATTTGCATTTGTAGACATAATTCAAATTAAACTACAAATTATTATTGTCATAAAAATAATTTGCCACTTGTATGATCGTTATTAACATTAGATAAGTGAATAAATGTTTCCCCAATACATCCCATAAAAGGGCAGGGACAAACTTTCTAGTTGTTCACTCACTGATTGGTATCTACAGTTTTAAACCAGTTTCGAAAGGGTTTCTGAAAAGTTGTTCGCGGTTTATTAGTCAATAGTATCGGTATCACTAAGCGAGGTGTATAGCACCATCGAAAAGAATGTCAGGTGGTTAAAGCATGTATGGAACCCACGGCTTCACGAACAAGGGTCACGAACACTATCCACTGCACGAACTTCTGTCACTGAAATATTACAATACAAAGTTCAAATTAAACGTTCGCAAAGACCGTAGGGCGTCAACGAATTCCTATCTCTGGTAAGTGATTTAAAACGATTCAGTGACAGTCGATATAGCCTATAACACTATTCACGGCATCGCCTCCAGATAGTGGCATTCAAGTGCGGTTCTAGCAATATTTGATACAGGACGGCTAAGTTTATAGTCGATCTAAGTCACATTTCTTCTACGTATATCCAATTCAAAAGGGACACGGGACTGGGCCTGGAGGTGGAAAGTTTCTGATACCCACCCGCGTGGAAGTGGTCAGAAATGATTTCTTCGTAGAGCAGTCCAAGCAGCTCACTACTTTAGCTAACTAGGCTGAGAAGGCGAAACAAATGAGCATTCTGAATGTTTATGCGATCACCGATGCGGCTCAGGTTAAATAGGTCACCCTGCCACTGATGCTCATCGAACTAGAGGACATAGTATTCTCTCCTTTTAAGGCGAATGTCTAACACTACAGGCCAAAGGCGGATGTAAAGTAAAGATACCAAAATCCGGGTTGTGCACACTTCATTGTAGTCAGCGTCTGATCCATAATTCTCGGCTGAAAGATGATCATCCTGGCAGTAGGTAAAATACAAACCCACAGTGGGCTGAGCTTGCCTTCCGCCATCGTTATATTGGTATAGAAAATACAAAAAGAGAATCAGAAACATAAAACCTTCCTATTTGTTGACGACCCCCGCAAACGTTATAAGGGACACGGTTTCTGGATATGCACTTGGAATGTTAGAACACTATACAGATCCAGTGCTACTATACAGATCCGGTGTTACTACTATAAGGCTGACATTACTGCTATCCAGGATATGCGATGGATAGGACGTGGATGTACAAGGAAGAAGAACTGTGACATATACTACAGCTGCCATGGGAAAAGCATGAATTTGGTTGCAGATTTGTCGTTGGCAAAAGGCTGCGACATCTGGTGTCAAGGTTCAACCCCGTGGGTGAACGAAAAGCCACCATCCGCGTAAAAGCAAAATACTTCAACATATCGCTAAGTTGTGTACATGCCCCGACAGAAGAAAAAGAATATGACACCAAGGACATGTTCTATGAGCGCCTAGAGGAAACATACGATTTTAATGCCAAAGACGGCAGGGAAAATTTCTTTGCATCAACCATCGGCAAATTCAGTCTACACGCCATCACTTACGACAGCGGAATGAAACTGTTAGATTTTGCAGCGGCGGAAACCCTGGTTGTCATTAGTACAAAATTCCAACATGTAGACATTCACAAGGGTACTTGGATATCCCCTGATCAACAGACGAAGAGCCATCTGGTCATCACCTGGAAATTGATGCAAGACACTCTACTAGTGTAATGGACGTACGTGTGATTCTAGGAGCCAATATCGATTCAGATCTCCACCTGGTTGCAAGAAACGTCCGCACAAGGATTAGCAGAATCCAAACATATAGAATACTGGACAACGGAAATCTGCAATTACCACAGATAGCCACGGCCTTGAAGAGAAGCTTACTCAGTTTCTGGCACAGATCATACCCCCGGTGCATGATCCTGAAGCGCAGTGGAAGTACATTTCATAATCTATGATAACTGCTACGGAGACCGTACTTGGCTATTAAAACCCGCTTTAGGACAAACCATGGTACGATGACTGAGTGTCGCATGACAAGTGATGAAAAGAACGGTACACATATGGCAACGCTTCAGTCAGTTGCCACGCGAGCTGCGACAGAGCGGTATAAGGAAAATAAGAGAGCGGAATCCCTTTTATTTAAGAAGCAAACATGGTTGTGGAGAAAGCACGAGAGCGAGCAAATTGAAGCAAATATAGAAGAAAGAATGAGAGTTGAAAATTTTACCGAAAAATACAAAGCCAAACCTTGTATTGTATTTTGTGGCGACAAGAATGGGAATCTTGCGAGAGATGTGTAGAGTGTGTTGGGATTATGAAGAGATCACTTCGCTGCTTTACTTGTCTGTTGAAACCTGAAGATAGATGATGGTGTACAGCACATACAGGACGATGACGCCGACTGCCCCTGTGCTAGCAAAGGCGAAGTTAGAAATGTAATTTCCCGGATTAAGATCAACAAAGCCGATGTTGCTGATGGACTACCGACTGACCTGTTTAAGGCTGGCGGCTATGAGTCGAAAATTGGCCTGCATCAGCCCATGTGCAAAGTCTGAATAGACGAATCCATGACGGATGATTGGAGTCTCCGCATACTGTGCCCTGTTTTCAACAAATACGACCTGAGTTTAAGTACACGATGAAAAATAACGGCCCCAACAACATATTGCAGCAAACATGTACATGTTTGCAAGCATTGTTTTCATGAATTGAAAATCTGCTGCCTTTTTGTTTCTTTATTGTCTGCCTCGCTTTTGTTTTTAGCGGTTTTCAACAAACAAATCCACATTTGGGTCTTCAAAACATATATTTAAAGCTAGTAATCATTGTGTCTTAAAACATGTAATATTGAATACCAAACACAATGTGTTTGGGCACAAGTATAGTATACTTGCGACAAGCTACAAACACGTTATATTTTCATCCAGACGAGGAAAAATGACGTGTACGAACTATTGTGGAATAAGGCTTTCCTCCATCGCATACAAGGTCCTCTCGAGCATAGTGTGCGAAAGACTAAAGCCTGATTGAACCTTATCAGTGTGGCTTTAGCCCTGGATAGTCAATTATCGACCAGATATTCACATTACCTCAAATCCTGGAGAAACCCCACGAAAAACAAATCGACACTTACCACCTCTTTGTAGATTATAACGCAGCCTTCAATAGCCGTATACGGGGAAACCGCATTTGTGGAATGGCGTAGCCCGACGCAAAATCTTCAGTAAAGATTGGCGAAGATCTCACTGAACTATTTAGTAGGACGCGATGCGTCTGGTAAGGGATACCATGTCATGCGATGTCTTCAAGACATTAATTGACGTTATCGTGAGAAAAGCTTCAGTCAACACGAATAAAACTATCAGCAGCAAAATTCATATGCTGCTGGCGTGTGCTGATGATTTTTACATCATTGGGCAAAATCTGCGAGAAGTTTCTGCAGTAGTTTCGAGAATTGAGAAGGGGTTTGGAAGTAAACGAGAAGAAGACAAAATTATTGGTTTCGACATGCAGAATATCCAACTGTTTAGAGGAAAGGGTGAACGTTGATTACAGTTATAATTTCGAGGTAGCGGACGAATTTATTTACCTCGGATCTGCCGTGAACCGAAGCAATAACGTCAGCCTGGAAATCAAACAGACACTTGTCCTTGCAAATAATTGTTACTTAGGCATAAGCAAGCACTTCTGAGATAAGACCCTCTCTCGAGAAACAAAAATCCAACTATGTCAGACTCTCACACAACCTGTCTTGCTTTATGCTGCAGAATCCTCGGCCATATCGCATGCTGAACATACCTGGGAGTCTTTGAGATAAAAATGCTCCGAAAACTATATGATCGTATAATAGAGAACGGCGAGTATCGACGGCGAATGAACTACGAGCTGTATAATCTGTATCCTGACATCGACGTGGTTATGTGTATCAAAATAGCGCGTTTACGCTGGATCAGAATGATACAGTGCGAATGGTACTCGAAGACGTATTCAAAGGACATCCAAAAATAGTACGACCAAGACCTTGAAGGAAAGACCAGGTGGAATATTGTCTGCGAAAACTTGGTGTTACCAACTGGAAGAGAAAAGCGGAATATCGAGCCTGTTGGAAAAACATCTTATCCCAATTTTGTAAGGACCTACACAGGCTACACAAGTGTATCGAATTCAAAACAGCTGTTTATCATGCGTTCCACATATCTGCATTAGAAATTTGATCAGACATATAAATACGTAGTAATAGTCTGGACATTCCCAGTTGTTATCTTCGTCGAGCTCCAAGTATTACAAACCGTATAACAGTACCGACTCCACACCGCAATTGAACACTTGCAATATACACGTTGAAAAATCGGCTATTTCTTGTTGTTTAGATGCAAACATAATATGTTTGTAGCTCGTCCCAGATATAGTATACTTGTGTCCAAACACATTGTGTTTGTTATTCAATATTATATGTTGGAGACACGATGGTTAATAGATTATAATATATGTTTGTGTGACTCAAATGTGGCTTTGTTTGTTGAAATCTGCTGAAATCAAAACGTGACAGACAAAAAAGAAACAAAAAAACAACATGTCTCCAATTCATGAAATCCATGTTTGTAAACATATATATGGTTCCTGCAATATGTTGCTGGGGTCTTTTTTGGCATTTGTATTATTTGACGTTTCTGAAACAGTTTTGGTTTATAATGAGTCATTCATTAGACAAATGCACCCGCTGCTCTGGCTGGGCCTACCAACAACTTCTAGGCAGTCATACAAGTTGCGTTATGGGAACAGTGTTGATTGTTGACGCCTTTAGCCTACCTTCAGACGGCAGTGTGCAAGGGATACTTCTCCCAGTGCCGAAATTAGTGAGCTGCTTGTATAATTTTTAAAACAGCTGCTACATAGAGGTTTGGCCACAATACGCGAGCGATCTCAAAAAAAGTCTGACTTCCCACTAATTTTCACAGTCGCGATTTTCAACGAAACTAATAAATTGGTAACAAATTGGGAAGGTGAAATATTAAAAGAAACAATTTTCAATCAAAATACTTTATTCTTGCCAATGTGTCACTGCATCGAAAATTTGACAGACATCTGGAAATTTGACACATATGGCAAAACAAATTAATTAAATGATAATTTTTTATTTTAACCTTGTAAATAAACCCACCCCTTGTCATTGACAACCCCCCAACAAAAATGTCATTAACATATTGCTTCTCTGTGAAAGAAGAAAATGTCACCACTCGAACAGCCCTGATGGAAACCTTACAGTATTAAATTCCTTAAGATTATCCCGCATACTAAAGAAAGAATATCTTCTTCTATTTAAAAAACAAGATGACAAACATTTCTATAAAGCGAGGAAAATTCACAAGTTTCAACAAAGCATTTGGCGGATAATTGAAAGGCACTAGATTTCCGAGACAAACAGGGTCGAAAAAGTCACCCCTCTTCGAAGGATAATGGTAATGAATCCTGTTTTGGAAAAATTCAATTTCGGCCAGCATAAACTGCTGATGTGTTTATAATCGCATTAATACAAAATTAAGTCATAATATATTTCATTGTGCGATACGAAATATAACCAACGATACTGAAATTGTTTACAGTATTTTTTTTTTTAATGTTTTCGTCTGATAACGAAAATTAGTTTGTTCTACTTGAGCGTTGCACAGTGGACTGGAAAGTCAGGATTTATTTTTCAAAGTTGAACTACATAGAATAATCAAATTTTAGTACTACACTGTTTCCAATTAAAATTTGAAAAATATCAATTTAATTTTGAAAAATATCAATTGAAATTTGAAAAATATATTTGAAATTTGAATTACATTAATTGAAATTTAAAAGTTCTATTTGAAATACATCAATTAAAATTTAAAAAACATAAATTGAAATTTAAAACACATCAATTGAAATTTGAAATACATCAATTGAAATTTGAAAGACATCAATTGAAATTTGAAAGACACCAATTGAAATTTGAAAGACATCAGCTGAAATTTGAAAGACATCAATTGAAATTTAAAATTCGTCACTTGAAATTTAAAAATTATTAACCGATTTTATGTATTAGATTTTTAAATTTAAATTGATGTAATTTTTTTTTAATTTCAATTGATGTCTTTTAAATATCAATTGATATGATATGAATTATCGAATATTTTGAATGTTAACCCAAAGAAAACCCCGTTTAGGTCTAGTTTGGCGCAAAACTATTTATTTAGCCCCAAAACCCTATCGTTTGCTACCGAGTCTCAGGATTGACATAGAAAGTTGATATTTTTCCGGCAAATGAACGACTTTAATTGCAAAAGATTTTTTTTGGGTAAATGATTTACTTCTTAATTGGCATAATTTATTTTTGCGACGAATAAAAAAACGTTTATTATAAACGAAAACCAGTACACACATACGCATAAACTCAAATCTGAACCCTCTCAAACATGTTTATACCATTCCAAACACACACATCCACTAAACAGCCCAGCAGTGTAAAGAGGTGACTTGAATGCGTCCTAGCAGACCTCTGAAGGTAATAGCCACCCTACAAATGCAATAATTTCAAATACTTATAAACATAGGCCGCCATAGGAAGGGGAGGCCTGAATATTTCCCATCTATAGTGAGGCCTGCCAGCTGCCAGTCCTTCTGGTAGGAAAGTTAGTGGAAGGCTTCTTAAGCGAGATGCCAAGGAAGGCCTGCCAGTAAAAAAAAAAAAAAAAAAAAAAATAAATAAATGGTGTCCCTTAACATCCCATGAAGGGATTGGGGAGAGCATCTCACAATCAGTGAGATATGCGCTTTCTAGTCTTATACTCACTGATTGGGACCTACAGTTTAGACTCTGAAATTTGGCAGCTGTGACATATGTTTATTCCGATTATTCAATATGGAGCGCTTTACGAAAGGACATCGCGTTATTATAGTGAAAACTTATTACAAAACATTGGAAACATATGCTGAGACCGCTCGCAAACTTCGAAGAATTTTCAGTCGCGAAAGTGCAGATAATGTGTCAACCATTCGCAGAGTGGTCAATAAATTTTAAGAAACTGGTTCGGTTATGGACAGTAAGACTCCTGTGCGTCAAAGTACCGGTCGGTCTCTTGAAACCATTGCTGCTGTAAACGAGAGTGTCGCCAAAAACCCGAAAACATCAGTTCGGCATCGTGCTCAACAACTTCAAATTTCACGAAGCACTACGCAGCGAATTTTGACAAAAGACAACAACAAAAACAAAACTCATCTCTCCCATGAAGCGCATTTCCATCTGAATGGAATCGTGAATGAACAAAGTTGTACAATTTGAGGCTAAGAAAATCCTCATACAATCTATGAGAAGCAAATAACTGCCTGCTGCTGGTTATGATTAGGCGGCGTGATTGGGCCTTACTTTTTTGAAGATGAAGCCGAAATGGGAGTGACTGAGAACGGCATTCGTTACAGTAACATGATAACGGAGTTATTGTGGTCTCAACTGGATGGCATGGATCTGGACGACATGTGGTTTCAGCAAGACGGCGTCACCTGCTGCACCGCACATGAAACAATCGATTTATTGCAGCAACGATTTCCAGAACAAATTATCTCAAGAAATTCTGAAGTCAACTGGCCTCCAAGAGCATCCAATTTAATGCCGTGCGATTTCTTTCTTTGGGGTTTTGTGAAATCTCTGGTTTATGCAAATAAACCAGAAACAATTTTTGAGCTTAAATGCGAGATCCGAGGCGTCATCGGTGAGATACAGCCACATCTCTGTGAAAAAGTCATGGAAAGAGTAATGGCATGTAATCCTGTAATCAGACCCGTGAGCGCCAGTTGACGGATATATTATTCCATAAATTGAAATGTAATTCAAATCACATCTATCTCAGAAAATACGTGTTTTTTATTTTAAAAAGAAAAAATTCGAATAATTTGTATGTCTCGTTTAAAAACTATGAATACTATATTCAGTGTTTTTTTTTTAATCTGCAGGCTCAGGAATCGACCACAAAACCTCAGCACTTATTATATATGTTATGATATATGATTTGAAAGATATGAGCTTGAGAAAATGATCACTTTTTTGCAAAAATGACACCGAGACCACACTTCTTTGGGGCCCATAAAAAAAAAACCTGGAGGACTTTGGGCAAAACTGGTAGACAGGGGTCTTTGTTTGCTTTTTTATCACGTAGTGGTGCCCGTATATGGTTATTTTGCATTACTTAAAAAATTACACAACGTAAAAAGGAGGATAAGCGATAGATGTCTGAAGGAATTTAGCATTGCACTGTATTTTTTCTAACTGGGAATCGAATCGGAAGTACAAATTATATTAACTTAGAGTACTGTTGTTCAAAATGTTGGCAATCAAATAGATGGAAAAAGGAATGGCAAGTGTAAAACCCCGAATGTAGTGAACTGTTGTTATTAAATCATTGATATGTATTCTAATTAGAAAGCGCATTTTTCAAATCGATAGTATTTTCTCATTGTGCCTTAAATACCAACTATAGATATTCCAGTGACTTTCCTTGGTTTCGGGTGAAAGTAAAACAGCTGTTGCACACTATTATTTTATTACATTGAATTGGACATATTTAGGATGGAAGTGTACACTCATTTGTAGAAGTATTTATTAACTTTTAAATTTCAATTTTTTATCATTCATTTTCATTTTATTCATCCAAAATCATCCAATATTTCAGCAAATTATACATTTATCCGATAAGATTTAGTTGTGTTACAATAATGTCATTGGCAAAGGATAAAAAGAGGGAAACCTTTATTTATATAAAAAAAATCAATGAGTGTTCGAACTCACGGGCGATGAGTTAACACCTTTTTGTTACACGGTACCTGTTCGATTTCTTTGAACACATTAGTAAATGTTACTTTATTGGAAATTAAAAAAAGAATAGTTTCGTTCTCACTTCACAGCTGATAAGTTGTGGCATCGTCATCCGCTGGTGAAACATAACTAAAAAATAACTCACTTGCGTTAAACGAAATAGCAGCTGGTCACAAATTGTTTGTTATTCCAACAAACCCACCATTTTTCAATTCGAAAACTGTTCTTATCTTCTAACAATAGCGGAATTCATGTGTACTCGAAACCTTGCAATGCAAACGTCAAAGTAAAAATTGTTTTCATACAAAGCGACTTGTACCAAGTGGGGACAAACCCGAGAGGTTTATCCAGTGGGTGACACCTACCTTGGGTGATTATTTTTCGATTCTTGAAAATACTGCAGGAACCACTCGAAAATTTCACTCAGTGATGCATACGCCAGCAACGTATTCGCTTTTCGTGTTGATGGTCTTGTTCGTATTTACTGCAGCTTTTCTCATTATTATCTCCATTAAGATGTTGAAGAGATTGCAAGAAAATGTGTCGCCTTGCCTCAGTCCTCGCTTGGTACAGAATGGTTTGTAAAGGTCTTTCCCCACCTTCACTGCTGATGTCGTGTGGTCAGCGTCATTCTACAGAAGCGGATCAGTTTTGCCGGAATCCCAAGTTCAGACGCAGCTTCGTATAATTTTCGAAAGCAGCTCTGTAAAGATAGTAGGTATCGATTTTTTTTTTCGTGGGTCTATTGCAGGATTTGTCGTGAATATTTGGTCAGTCGTGGACTTCCCTGGTCTAAAACTACATTGACATGGTCCAATCAGGTTTACAACAATTGGCTTTAGTCTTTCACACAATTCTCTCGACAAAACCGATGGATAAAAAGTTGGGCTTAAAATAAAAAGAAAATGCTGTTGGAAAACTCGAACAGTGGCTCAAAATGTGTTAAAATAATCATTAAATAGTATGCAACAAACTGTCTAAATACAACGAGAATTACTCAGTATGGAAATGTGAAGTGTAGTCTGAAACAAAAAAAAATCATTATTTTATCTTGGAGAAAACAGTGCCTGAAATACTCCAAAAACAATTTAATTATTTACCAAATTTAATGACATTATTATGAAACTTTCAATTAAAAATTTCGTACCACTATTAAAATATTTTCGTTCAATTATTAACGAATAATTGGTAAATCATATTAATGAAGCCGTTGCGTAAATTCATTACAGTTATGAAACTTTTTCTAATATCCATGAAAATTACGAAAAATTCCATTGGAGTAATGAAGAAGTTGTAATGTTTCATAAATATTACGAAGTAAATTTTATTCTATCTTGCGAAAAATTTTCGCGAAGATGTTGCTGGAGTTGTATACAATGGATGGAGTTGTATACAATGTGTGTAATTTATACACTGTGTGTAATTTTTTAAGTCGTGGAAATATAACCGTATACGGACACCACTACGTGATAAAAGACATAAAAAACCCCGTTTCTCCCAGTTTTGCCAAAGTCATGCACTTTTTTTGTGGGCCTCCAAAGATTTGGGGCCTCAGTGTAATTTTTACAAAAAAAAGTGATCATTTTGTCAGGCTCATATCTTGCAATTTTGATTTACTCTCTGAGGGAAAGTTGTAGCTCTTGTCATAAAGAACAAAAATTGTAAACATATAAAATTAAAAAAAACTTCAAAAATTAAATTTAAATTTAAATTTAAAATTAAAAAACTTCAAGGTCAAAATCGCAAACAACTTTAAAAAATTCGATTTTTTTACCTTTTTCCCCCTGCTCAGGTCCATAGGTAGCAAACCGTTCAAAATCCAAGGAAACAATCAACTAAAAAAATAATCTTAATAAACAACTTTCTAGAACATTTGAACTTCCTAGGAATGATTCTTAACACCGTTTAGGTAACGGTTTGCCTGACAAAATGATCAATTTTTTGCAACAATGACATCGAGGCCCCAAATCTTTGGGGGCCCAAAAAAAAGTGCATAACTTTGGGCAAAACTGGGAGACACGGGTCTTTTTTTTGGGCTC